>CM062818.1:543699704-544899704 GCA_031772625.1 Pinus tabuliformis
CCTAAAAGAGTTATGTTTTTTGATAGAGGCAGATTGAGGAGTTGCAAAATGGAAGGTAATACAACTTTCTATATGTGTTCGAGATATGTGGACTGAAATGGTTGTGTGTGGCCACCATCAACAAGTAGTTCAAGTGTTGTCTTGTTCAAGGTAGATTAGTTGTTAAAGGACTAACACCAAGCCCTAGTTGTATTCCTTGTATCAATGTGGTTGTAAATGGACATGATCCCTGCTAGGGGAGCTCTAGCATTTTCTATTAAAGTTTGTAATATAACAAAGAAGGGTTTGAGAAAGTTAAAAATTTGCATATTCACTAATTTGCTAATGTGCATAGATTTCTTTGTGCAAATTATATGTGTTGTGGCACTTAACAATGTTTGCATCAAATATTCTAAGACCAAACCCATATTCTCATGTGTCATGGAAATTCAACATATGCCTTGTTTAACTAAGAACTACCCGTAACTCATCCTATGCTACTCATGTCCAATCTCAACTCATCCCACTTAACAAGTTACCAAGTCAAGGCTCACATCCAACCATGGCCATAAAAGAACTAAGCAACACAGTTTACATCTTGACATACCATAACACCTAGCACGTCTAACAATCCCTTGGAACTGTGTGGCACATGTTAGCATCCCCTATATTCCTTGGCATGCTTTAGCACTCCCTAACACACCCTACCACTCCCTAACATGCCATGGCACTCTAGCATGCCCTGCCACTATCTAACATATAACCTTGTCACTCCCTCCTTAGCACACTTGAAACTCACTGAAATTCCCTATTACACACTCTTATCCATTCATTTCCATGCATTTTGAACTAGTTCTCGCTTGTGTTTCCGTGGTACTCCCTAACACTCCCTAGCATGCATTGGCACACACTGGTACTTGGCACATCTTGGCATGTTTCCCTAGTACTTGGCACATCTTAGCATGTTTCCCTGGTACTCTGGAATTCCTTGTCACTACCTAGCATACCTTGTCACTCCCTCCTTATCACACCTAGAACTCACTGACACTCCTTGTCACACACTCTTATTCATTCATTTCCATGCATTTGAAACTAGTGATCCCTTGTTTTTATTTGGCACTCCATAACACTCCCTAGCATGCATTGACACACCATAGCATGTGACAGATCTTGGCATGTTTCCTTGGCCTCTAAAACTACCTAGCATACGTTGTCACTCCCTCGTTAGCACACCTCGAACTCATTGACATTTCCTATCACAAACTCTTAATCGTTCATTTTCATGCATTATTTTGACCTAATGTTCCTTTGTGTTTCCCTGGCACTCCCTAAATTGATGCATATAGAGGTAATTTGATTCCTAGGTCAGTACTTTGAATACTTTCTCCTTAGCGAGATCTGTAATCTCTCCTCTTCATGGATGACTAATTTGTGTTTTTACATCCACAATAACATTCTAGAATTAATTGTCAATTTCCTTTGTAATTTCAAATTTTCTTAGTAAATATAAATGCCCGAAACACCCTTTTCCCTTCGCACAAATCCTGAAACCAAATGGTAAAATATAGAATCTACATATCTAGATGTCTACTTCAACACTCATTAATCTAGAGTCTTAGAGACCCAGATACTTTTCTCTCTTGTGTTAGATTTGGAGATCTAGATGATTCTATTAGTTACCATATTGTGCACCTTGATAAGGGTCACATTTGTTTGAACCCATATTTACTTGTTAACCAAATCACTTGTTGGGTCTAGACAACTTTTGCGCACGCATCTCAGAATATGCTCCTTGTTATAACTTGTAGTTGCTAGAGTATGTATACCTTCATAGTTTTTAATTTTTATAGTTTAACTATGGTGATTCAATAACACGTTGGAGTAATATGGGCGAGGCCCAAGATCAAATCTTCTGCTTGCCACTATACCACCAAGAGCATATCCAACAATGTGTAAGACATATATGCCAATAACCTATTACTTAGCAACAATTGAGACATCATGTGGGTGGGGGCACCTATTCTTTGAGCATTATCACAATAGACCAAACATGTGCCTTGGAATTGAACCTAGGTGGATGAGAGAGAAAAATTTTCTCTCAACCACTCTAGCTCCACCTTGAGACTGCACCTTCATAGATATTAGCAATCAAATCACCGTGCACATGGGAGTCCCTTGTACCACGAATAAGGGGGTAACATACACTAATTTGGTTGGATGTGACTTTAAAGTATAATATTATTATTATTGTTATTATTTAATTTGGGGTGGTTATGGAGGTTGCTATTGGAAGACTTGTGGCACATGAGGAGGGCCACACATGTGACTGAGCATGCTCTTGTACTTAGCCTTCTTCCTATCTTTCGGAGATTATTTTTGTAGGGTGAACTTGCAGAGGGTCTCTTCTTGTTATTTTTATATATTCTAGGAGGGCACACTCGTGGAGACATTTCTTATTATTCTTGGACACATAGACACACACAATCTCATGGAGTTTTGGCATGGTAAAAACCTTAATTCACCCTCATCTCCTTGGATTTCCATTGAGGAGATGGACCACTTTATATTTTAGTATTTTGAGCATTTATCTTCTCATGGAGTGCTCTATTTACTTAGCATCTTGCACATTTATATACGTAGTTAGCCCATCGGGACAGGGCAAATGGTGGATGTATATCATGCATTGGAAGGCATTTGCCAACTAATATAGTGCCCCAGCTGGCTTCAAAACTTGGTTTACATGTCTAGCAAGGCTTGTGGGAATTTGTGCTACGTTTAGGAGTATAATGGAAATTCCATTGACTTGTTCCCATGTCTCCTCAGTCACAGGTGACAAACTTGTCAGTTTTCCTGATAAAAAAAATCGATGGTGTTGATTACCTTGGAATTCACAGATGCAAAGTGGTTGCATGCATGCATAGTTTTAGAGGGTGCATTCTATGTGGACACGTGTATTTGACTTGGTTTGATGCCTATATGTGGTGGTGCATCCCCTTAAATAACATTATTTGGGGCATAATACTACTATTTTTGGATGGGAACTAATTGTAGGAAGGGCTAGTTTCCACATGTTGTAATGTGGTCCACCACAAATTTAGGAGGGATCTAATTACTCCACCACTATAATATTTTTTGACTTGTCATGGAGTTAGTTAAAATATAAAATTTTGTTGTATAAGAGAATATATTCACTTTATAAGGTGATCTCCCTCAGCATTATAGTGGTGGAGAATTTGTGGATGAGGGAGGTCTCCCCTTGGTCTACATTTTATTTGAATTTTTCAATCTTAACATAAGATTAGTGGTATTATTTTATCATATGAGAGGCTTAATTTTTACATGCACTTAATGTTGTTTGATAGTTGTAGGAATATCTTGCAAAGAATATGCTGTGAAGGCTTTATAATGGGGCATTTATCATTTGGATGGGAGTATTGTATGGGGATTCTCCTTCTCATTTTCTTTTTATTGTTATATATTTGCATATATTAATTCATTTTTTTGAACCATGGGAATTGGTAACTCGTTATAATGACCTAGGCTAGGCTTGATATTAAACCAATTGGCTGCACTATAATCTAAGAGTATATTCAACAACCCAAAAGCCATGTATGCCAATAATTTGTGACTTAGAAAGCGCTAAGGTGTCTCAAGGCACATTGGAGTGCACCTCTATTTGAGGGGAATCTACCCTTCTATATTTATCACAATGGGCCAAAGTCTCATTGGGGATTTGAAATTGGGTGGAGAAAGTACAAAACCTACCCTTCCTACCATATTGTCAATCCACCTCGATGCTATCTATAGTAATTCCTCACTATCAAAGAAGTTGTTATTATAATTAATATATCATTATAGGGAAACATGTCCTCCAACTTGTTCAAGAGTAGTACTAATAGGACTCTTGAAGACTCACTACCATAACTGTTTTTGACATTATCAAGTTTGATTTTGGCATGTTATTTGCAAACCTCTCCTCCTTAACTATTCACCAAACAACCCTTTTTAGAGTGATATCCTTGACTCTATTTGCCCTAGATTTGGTAAACACTATTTTTTCAATTTTCTTCATCTTTCAGTTTCCATACCGCTCAATAATCCATTATACTACTACTACCCATTTTTTTAAGTCTCACTCTCCAAATTCAACTCGTGCCTCCACTCGACAACTTTAGTAATATTATCATTACAGATGTCTTTCTCAAGTTGGACAAGATTCAAGTAGAAGTGTGTGGAAGAATTATTGGGGCCACTATAGGTAACCTTCCTAACTGCACAAAAATAACCCCTTAATGCTTAGGAATTTACATTCTATAAGGGTGCTAGATTGTTGTAATAGATAAAATCAACCTTCCTTAAACAAACATATACCGACATAGTCTATGTCTCCAACCACAAACATATTATGCTCAACTAAAAATATGCATTATACACAAAATGCACACATATAAAAACTTTTACTTTATATATTAAATATATCTATGCAAGAAGAGTCTAAACTTTTTATATTCTTTTATATTTTTAAAAAATTTTAACGCAATTATCATTGATGTTCAATTCTATTTGCAATTCCAATAATCTTTGTAAATTTTAACTAAGTTTAAAAAAACAATAGAAAAATATACTTAAAAATATTAAAAACCTAAAACATTTAAACACTTATAACCCGGGTTTGAGGCGATGTGTTTCTCTGTCGATCTTACCATAGACACCTATATACTACCTATTAGGACATAGCAGTTATAGCCTTACCTAGAGCACAACCATCTCATAGTTCTAGATTGGCTTTCCTGGCTCGTAGATGTCACTGCCCATTGCCCTGTTCTATCTCTTCTTTTTGGGTTGGTTTTCTGAGAATCCTTTGTTTTTCAGTTGAGGTTTTATTCTAGGATTTGGTCTTTTTGCGTTGCAAGTTTTAAATTGCAAAGATGCGTGAGATCATGCACATTCATGGTGGGCAATGTGGCAACTAGATCAGTGCCAAGTTTTGGGAAGTTGTCTATGATGAGCATGGGATCAATCCCACTGAGAGATAACAGGGCACTTCCAATCTATAGCTCGAAAGGGTTAATGTTTTTACAATGAGGCAAGCTATGGTAGATTTTTGCCCCATGCTGTGCTCATGGATCTTGAGCCCAAGACTATGGACAATGTAAGGACCGGGATTTATCACTTCGTCTTTGGCGAGTATCGGGATGAAAATAATTGGGTCAGGGAAATTATACCGAAGGGGCTGAGCTCATCGATTACGTGTTGGATGTTGTCAGCAGGCCTGGAATTTCAAATTCTTGTTGCTCGTCAAATGAAAATTTGATGACATTGTAGTATTTTTAACGCTTTTTATTTTACATTTTAAGTGAATTTGTGAGTGTCGACTTCTTTTTATCAAAAAATTCTCTTTTAGCTATGTTTTGCATTTCAACTTTATTTTTCATGCCTTTCATTTTATGTTTTAAGCAAATTTGTGAGTGTCAACCTCTCTTTATCAAAAAAACCTGTCTTTCAACTACTTTTTTCATTTCAACCTTCATTAATCTTCGCCTTTTAATCTCCACATTTTAAGAAAATTTATGAATATAAACCTCCCCTTATCAAAAACTCTTTTTCAACTACTTTTTACATTCGAAAATTCATTAATCTTCTTCGAGAGTACTTTGCTTTTTCCTAAATTAGCTAAACAAATGAAGACTTATTTCAACATGAAGCCTTGTGGAAAGCTAAATAAAATTGTTATGTTAAACAAGCTAATTGTGAAAATTTTTCTTTAAACAAAGGAAAGGTAAACAAGAGGACAATAGGGGAGCACAACAACAATGTTGCAGGAGTTCATGAAGGTTAAGTAATCTTTTATCTAATATAAAGAGGTTAATTTTGAAAAATTTGCTTTAAACAAAGAAAAGGTGAATAGGAGAATAATAAGGGAGCACAACAACAATGTTGGAGGAGTTCATGAAGGTTTAATACTATTTTCTCTAATATAGAAAGAAAAAGTAGACATGAGAGGGTTGTGATTTGGATATTCACTAGCAATTGTCCCAAAAGGTACAAAGAGAGGCTGATAGGATTATTAAATTAGAATTGTTGAATTTCCCTAGAAGAGATGTTGGTTCAAGCCTAATGGATGAGCAATTTGAGCTGGCTAAACGCCTTCTAATTGTTTTTTTATTATGGTAAAATTATATTGATAATTCATTGGTTTTGCTTTCAAAAGCTTGAAGGAATTTGAAGAGCAGGTATAGAATTGCTTTGTGGGATTTGATCCCAAAATCACTGATTTGTAGATATATACTCAATGAAATGTTAATTGGTTGAAACCCTGCACAAATGTTTGATATAAGCAAATAAGCCGAAAAGGTTGAAAGGCTTAATTGGTTTGTGGAAAACCTTGTTTTCTTGGACTGGATCATTGTGCAATTACTTTTCTTTAGATGTTTTGTTTATATCTATATTACACGGAACACATTGAATGTCTTATTTCATTTTAGAGTAAGTTAATCACCCAAAATTAAGAAACCTCTATAGATGGTCAAGCATCTATGAAGCTTTCTAGTGACCAAGGCAATAACCACCATGACTATCCCCTACCATTTGACAATGTTTCTCTACCCAACTAGATTGAATACTTAGGGAGGGAGAAGCAAGCCAATTACACAAATAAATTGCCTTTGGAAAGAATTATGCACATACATAGAGCAAAATCCAAATACTCTACCAAGAAGAAAGAAAGTTGTCCACACAAATTTGTTAAATGGATCCACTTTGTACGCTTGTTCAAAGTGAAAATAATGAAGAGTGGTTTATATGTAAAGACAAAGAAATTGAAATGTATTTCAATAATGAAGAAATAAATCTCACGTTTCTTGTCTCATGTAATGAAAAATGGCTTTATCTAAAGAAATAAACATTAAAAATTAAGAAACCTTGATGAAAAATTAATAAAAATATAAATACTCATTTGTTTAAGTGGAATGCATTTGTAGACATGATTTGTATTGTTAAGACACTCCTAAGTGTTACGTTGTTGGTTTAATTTTCTACCTTTCCATGGGAAATTGAATATTAACACAATTGAAAATTTTATTATAACATCATGAGCACAATGCCGCAAATTAAAGCAAAGAGTAAATGAACTGATATCTTTTTCACCATTTAAATTATTGCTATACCAATTTAGGTTTTCTCCCATGATGTTATTTTGTTATTTTTTAAAGTACAATCTTCAATTTAATTGATTGTTGATAAATAATCCAAGAAAGGGTGGTGAAAGAAAATTATTTTTCACTCTACTTATATTGTTGTTAAATTACTATTGTTGATTTTATTTATTTATTTTTTTGAAGAAATATCCAGGTAGATCCATACTATCAGCTTATTAGCAGGCCTAACTACAAGGGTGTCCAGGAGAATTGACCCCGTGGCCTCTCATTAGCAAGGTGCTTTAGTGATGGGAACTCAACTAATTGAGTTAACCCTTGGGGCTTTACTATTTATTGATTTTAAAATTAGTAATTATTAAAATATATATATATATATATATATATATATATATATATATATATATATTAGTTAAATTAAATCAATATTTATAGTTATGTAATTTTGAAGCAATTTATTTCTATTTATAATCAATAATAGATAATAAATAAATATTTGTTATTATGTTTTTTTTTGAAAAATTATTTCCAAAAAATTGTAAATAATACAAGGAGCAAAGAGATTTGATGTTTTGAGTTCTATGCTTTTTTGACACCATATTTCTTTAAATACAACTTAATTTTTTACATGTTTATTATCAACAATGTAGGTAGATGTTTAGATTGTATATTTTTTGATTTAGATTTAAGAAATATAAATTAATTTTTAAGTCAGCTTAGTTGTTTGAGGTATGAAAAGATTATATTTACTTAGGGTGGAGAGAAAACATATATAAAATTAATCAATCACAATGTATGTATTGTATTATTGTATAAAACTATTGTCTGAAGATTTGATGTGAAAAGAATCAAATTTAATGACGATACATCCTACACTATTACCATAATATGTGATTGAACTCACAACTTTTGTTGAGAAAAAATTGGTCTAAAACTCTACCCCCACCATACTAAACAACAATTTTGCCTAGGGATTTGGTCTAAAATTCTACCCCACCATATTGAACAATAATTTTTCCTAGGATACCTTCTCTATGCTATCAAATAGCATAGGAGATATCAAGGAGAGGTAGGCACAATATATCAATAAATATTAATCTCTCCTCACTGAAGGTTTACAATTTTACAGTTTAGCATGACAACAAATATAACATGAAGGGACATTGGAATTTGTGCATTATGATATAAAGAATTCCAAATTTACGATCATGGACTTTTTCCTATGTGTTAAATAAAAATGTTAAGCTAATAATCAAACAATGAAGTGCTATCTAGAGGGACATCTTAGGATATTACACTTTTCTCATTGAACAACTTATGACCCAATAATGCTTTTCTCATTGAACAACTTGATTACCCAATAATGCATGGTGTGGATGGATTTTTTGGTTTTATGAATTACTTAAATATAGATGAGAAGGAATTTTTTAGTTTTTTGAATTACTAAAATATAGATGAGAGGGATTTCTATGTTTAATGACATAAATCTAGTCCCATTTTGTAATAAGGATTGAGCACTTTACTCATCAATTAAAATGAGTTGCAATATACCATAATACAACTGACGATGATTATTTAATGATTTGCAATACACCATATTACAATTGGTAATGATCATTTGGACATTTATGGGATCATTTACTTGGTGTAATATCATTGTAAGTATCATCACTTACGAGAATTGGTGAACACTAGTTGTATAGATATCCTACATGTGTAAGATTGTTAATTATCATGGTTGTCTTGTTCGTTGTATAAATGTCCTGCAAGTGTAAGATTGTTAGTTATCATGGTTGTTTTGTTCATGTTAATGTGATTTTTTATTTAAAAACATATGCCTCTTACAATTTGACATAATATAATTTTTTGTTTGAAAATATATAATGAAATTTGCATTATATATGAAAGGTTATCAACCTAAAATAAAATTATTTTTAACCAAGTTTTTTCTCATTATCCCTTCATGTGGATAATATTGCAATGTTCTCCTACAATGCTTTGATCTCATTTTGGTCATAAGTTCATTGATAGACACATAGTTATATGTTGGTGTTTAATAATATATGTTGTGTTAAAAGTAACACACTTGTCTTGTCTTAATTTATAATGGTTATGAGCCTCATATACAACAGTAACAATGAAGTGTATTCTTGCTGATCTGGGATATAGAAATCCCAATAGTGAGAAACTCAGAGGTGGATCTTAGCCAGAACGTCGTAGGCATCCTGTAAGAGTCCTGATGTCCCTCTTATACAAACACTATACAACAAGCAAAATTGATGCAGGGTATTATCATAGCAAGAAAGAAAAATTGATGGATAGTTTCGTGTGGACTCCGTTTAGGAATCCCACTGGACACATCATGTAATACTAACGCGCATCCTCTGAGGTCACCTCACATTAGGGTGAGGTATGGTCGTGGGCTCAACCAAAGACCTTACTCCCGTAAAACCCCTAAAGCTTGTCTTCTCCACGGTTAGTAATGACTAACTGAATAATAAATAGGGAGATGGGATGGTCGCACCCCGGAAATGATTATACCAATAGCTGGGCCCTCTCTGCATTGTTGTTATAAACACTTAACCCTTGTTAGAGGGGGAATGGGTTTAAACCCAGGGTTGTTAAAACCTATGGTAAGGCAACGAGCCTTCCATCCAGGGTATGGCGAGGGGAGGAGGCCAACCACCTGACCTGAGCTCGCCTCTAGTTTTACCCGATAGGGTTGGTAGCTAGAGCCGGCCTTGTAGCTGCTACGGGTTGGTAGCCATGAACCAACATGGTACTGAACTCACCTCCGTAGCTAGAGACGAGAGGTAGCTAGGGATATAAAAAACAATTAGAAGGCCTTTAGCCAGCTCAAATTGCTCATCTGTTAGGCTTGAACCAACATCTCTTCTAGAGAAATTCAACAATTCTAATTTAATAATCCTATGGGCCTCTCTTTGTACCTTTTGGGACAATTGTTAGTTTTTGGGACAATTGCTAGTTAATAGAGAGGAAAAATAGTCTTAAGAATAATTTAAATTAAAAAAATCACATAAATAAAATATATAAAAATAAATTTGGAAATAATAATAATAATAATAAAATAAAAATACACCCATCCCGCCTTTCAAAAGATTCAAAATGAGGAAGAGCCAGATATTTAGATCTTCCTGAATTGTTATTTATATAGTATATTTTCTTAAGAATTTGACATTGTGATCAGTGGACAACGAAAACCCAATACTACCAATGTTTTAGGTGGGTCTAGCCAAGGTCCACAAGTAAGCTTCATTATCAGTAATAGTTGTCCAAGAGCCGTGCAGGCCATTGCAGCGAGGAGCTTCATTGTATTATTTTGTATTGGGCAGACATGGTTTGGAAATAATTATTAAATGTAGCTTCAGCAATTTCAGCTGTTCCCGGCAGTTTCGGCAGTTCCAAAATTCCGACTATTCCCGGCAGTTCCGACGGTTACAACTTTTCTCAACAGTTCCAGCTTTTTCCCTCTGCGTCAGCTTTCCCGGTAGTTTCGATTGTTCCCGGCAGTTCCGACTATTCCCGGAAGTTCCGACAATTCCAGCAATTCCCACAGTTCCGGCTATTCCCGGCAGTTCCGACAATTCAAGGAATTCCCGGTAATTCCCGCAGTTCTCGGCAATTCCCACAATTCTGGCAATTAGAGAGGAAAAATAGTCTTAAGAATCATTTAAATTAAAAAAATCACATAAATAAAATATAAAAAAATAAATTTGAAATAAAATAATAATAAAAATAAAAATACTCCCATCCCGCCTTTCAAAAGATTCAAAATGAGGAAGAGCCAGATATTTAGATCCTCCTGAATTTGTTATTTATATAGTATATTTTGTTAATAATTTGACATTGTGATCGCTGGACAACGAAAACCCAATACTACCAGTGTTTTAGGTGGGTTTAGCCAAGGTCCACAAGTAAGCTTCATTATCAGTAACAGTTGTGCAGGAGCCGTGCAGGCCATTGCAGCGAGGAGCTTCATTGTATTATTTCGTATTGGGCAGACATGGTTTGGAAATAATTATTAAATGTCCAGTAAAATCCCCATTCAGAATCGATGCTATGTTTTGAATAATTTATTGTATCTGGAATATTTTTATTTGGTATCTAGGGTTTATCACAGTAAATTATTTTCAGTGAATGGTATTATGGAATATTGGACATAATTTTTTTATGAAATTTCTGAAATAACTTCGTTTATGACAAGGTTTTACTGCGTAAATTATTTCTTGCAAGTTTCAAGTTTTAATTCCAGATTATTCGACAACAACATTACATAAATTCAAGAAATTTTCCTATTGAGATATATACCATAGAAGATTTAAATTCTAAATTGTCTTATTAAGAGTAAAATGTCCAGCCAGAATACTACATCAAGATTTGAGATTGAAAACTAAAGGGTGAAGTTCACAGGTGGGGAAAATAACTATAATTACAGTTGGAGATTGAAGATTTCACTGTGTGGGAAACGAAATGAAGTGTATTTGGTGGGTTGTAGATCTGTTTAATATTGGAAATAGAAGACAATCGGAATAATGATTTTTCTTCTTCGAGCAACAAAGGATTGAGTTTTCATCCAGATAAAATAGAAAAATGTGAAAAGGGAGTTCACGACGTTGCTATAAGGGACTCGAGATCCTCCATATACAATCAGTGTAGCCTAATGTACCGTTAATATGAAACAGAGCACTCTGCCATACTTATTTTCGTATGGTAAAATAGAGTATCATGTATGGTGGAGTTTTTATACCACTAGAAAATTCTCTTGACAAAATGCATGTGTTATTGTGTGCATTCTTTTTTATTTGTTCATTTTCAGATCATTTATATTTAGACCTTGAATGTAAGCATTATTGTTAGCTGTAACTTCTGATTTTAGTTGTTATTGAAACATTTGATTTTAGGTGTCATTGAATTGTTATTAGAATTATTTATTAACAATAACAAAGAAATATATTCTGAGAACAATAAAATACAAATAGAGTTTACAAATAGAGAACAATAAAATACAAATAGAGTTTACAAATAGAGAATGAATACCACACTATTAGAAATGCAACTATCTCCATCCATGTTGAGGAAGCCATCACTTTGTTTGAATAACTTCATAGAATGAGTGGCTATAAGCCTATAACTTTTTCGTTGACGTCCAATTTAGGTTAAAATTACTAATCAAATGTTGTCAACAAGATTTCCAGTCCATTCCACATTATATGATCTGTTTGTAGATGTAAAACTATGTCCATTGCAAGATAATTGTTAATCAACTAAGAACCACTTTGTAGGAGGTGTATTCGTTTAGGAATACAACTATTGCATATTTATAAATGTGTTCCTTCAGGAACATCAACATGAAAACATACAACTCCATTCTGTCTAAGCCTTGGAAAAGTACATCACTAACTTTAATATATTATGTTCTGTTCTTGAAGCCCAGTCCAGAATTTCCTACAAAGTAACTATATTCTCTCACAAGTATCTTAAGGGTCAAATATGCTGAAGGCGAGAATGCAAAAGATTTGTTGTTGCCTCAACAATGATCCCTTCACATCTACAAAGAAAATCTACAACATAAAATAATTATATCACCAAAATAGCCCACAAAATGTTAAGATGTGTCAAGGAATCTATCTGTGTCTGCTTCTGATCTTAGCGTGTAAAGTTCACCTTTACTCTGCAGAAGTACCATTAACTTTGGTAAATCTCTCTCCTTTTGTAACAAGGCTCTACAATGCAATATGAAATATTGTTACATTTAGATGTCATTTCATCATTGTAAAACGTTAGTGATAAAATGAAATTAGATGTCATTTCATCATTGTAAAACCTCATTGACAAAATAAAATAGAAATCACCTCTGTGTATCATTTAGCAACAAACAAAGAACTTCAGTGGAAGCCTAGATTTCACATATGATATATAGCTAGATTATTTGAAAAACAGTGTTAGAAATGAATTATAGGGTATGGTGACTTTGGGTCAACTTCTATATTCAGAGGCAAGACAGTGAACACAGATTTTCAAAAAAATAAAGATGATTTTTCACAAATTCAGAATTTGCTAGAGAAGGGCTAGTAATGCAACTAATTTTATGTAAAAAACGACGCCTTAACCACAGTCACCAGCAAAATACGTGTGTTTACCATTACAGAGAATCCATCTCGATGACGAATTCCACGATAATGAGAAATATAAATTAATCTTTCAATGAATGCTCGTTTTACCCTATGAAATTCCCAACAAACAACATGATCCTGACTCATTTCTAGTTAAATTTGGTTAATCTGAGACTTAGTTGACTCATTGACCTTTGTATTATCACTAATAACTAACTGATAACAAACCTAAGTGAAAACAAACCTGAGTAGCTTCTTTAAGTGCAATTCCTGAGATTTCGGTTTTTTCCAGAATAAATTGCGACCTCCAAGAAAAGCTCTGTGGTATTTGTTTTTCCCAACCATGAACATGTAAGTTTCTTTTGAAAATAAATTTATTCAAGGTAAAAGGTGGCCGCAATTATGTGAGAATCTAGAGCAGAGGAATTTGAAGAGCAGGTATAGAATTGCTTTGTGGGATCTGATCCCAAAATCATTGATTTGTAAATACATACTCAATGAAATTTTAATTGGTTGAAACCCCACACAAATGTTTGATATAAGCAAATAAGCCGAAAAGGTTGAAAGACTTAATTGGTTTGTGGAAAACCTTGTTTTCTTGCACTACATCATTGTGCAATTACTTTTCTTTAGATGTTTTGTTTATATCTATATTACAAGGAACACATTGAATGTCTTATTTCATTTTAGAGTAAGTTAATTACCCAAAATCAAGAGGTTAAGTTAATTACCCAAAATCAAGAAACCTCTATAGATGGCCAAGCATATACGAAGCTTGCTAGTGACCAAAGCAATAACCACCATGACTATCCCCTACCAATATATTTCATTGAAAACCATAATTGTATATTGCATTTAGAAAGTCAAAACATAATATTAGAAAACATGTTGATATATTGTTATTAAAAGGTTAATTCCATTAGAAACCATGATATTATTATTATATTTTATAAAGAATAATATACATATATAGAATAATACTACATTGAAAACCATAATTGTATAGTGCGATTAGAAAGTCAAAATATAATATTCGAAACCATGCTAAATATGACATTACAAACCTTAAATGTCAAAGGGAGAATTTAGAAGTTGGAAATTAAATGACCACAGCCATTCCGAAGACCATGTCTATAGAGACGTTAAAAAATGGTCAATGCCAAATTAGGAGGCCGAAAGGCAAAAACAAAAATAAAAAAATACCAAATCGCTGCTAACATTACCTGTAGCAACAATAATAGAAGCACTTCTTTGTATCGTGTGGCAAATAGAAAACGTAGCGTTATTTACAAGAAAAAATACTACAAGGAAAAATACAATGAACAATCTGAGTCCATAAAGGTGTCAATTATAATCCCATTGGCTCACAATCTGACCCGGCTTCACTTGAGCACGCATGTGGCATAGGGAGTGATGAAACGCATGCTCCAATATTCAACTTCCAGGGTGCAAAATTTACAGACGTTTAAAGAATGTGCACGGAAAATTGGCAGTAACGATAAATAAGAATGCCCAAAGAGATTGACGGGCAATGGCAATTTTATTTGATGAAGTTTTGGGGGTCTTGGGGCAGCATTAATAACAGAAGGACAAAGCTAATCTCTGTGATATTTACAGCAGATTAAATATTTCAACTACTGCAAATTAGGAGACGTTATGCCCAAGCAAGAAAAGAAACGAAATATCCCCAAAAACACTCAAACGAGCACCAAATTGAGGCATACTGAAGAATAGACAAAAAATACCCATGAAATAAACGAGGGTCATTATCCTTCTTTTTGGTAAATTTATTCGCTTTTAAATTCATTAGCTTCGACTGCTCATGCTCTGATATAGAGAACCTTCCCAAGCCTAGGTTTGTGCTTCGTTTTGGAATTTTAAATATGACACCCACTTTTTGTCTCCACACAAATTCTATTAATTTGGCAAACTATAATTTTAACATCCCAATCTTTGTTCCATGGCCGAAAATTTTAGCAGGCCTGTAAATCGTATAAGAGATTTCGCGTGAGATATTTGTCTAACTTATTTATCAGCCCGACGTAGTTATATTGGTAACTGGTTTGGGCACAGGTGTGTGACCTGTTGCCAACAACAATCTCAAACTAATATATGCAAGCAAGTTTTGTTCATAGATTAACAAGAAGACAGAGCAAATATAAATGAACAAATTCTGTACATGAAGAGTAATAGATATTAATTTCCAAATAGTACACAGAACAATGGGGGATTACACCTGAACCTTTTGCACCCAGGTTGGGAATAATCTTACTGACCTGAAATAACAATAACAATTGAAAAATATGGAACATTACCTTTAACTCCTGGAGTTAAGATCTATAATAGCTTCCGTAATCATAAAGCTGTTTTGTTCATAGACTATAAGCCTCAGAACAAACAATAACAATGGCTAACATAGCCAAGCGCTGTACATGTATAAATGGAAAGGGATAGAATTGATGACAGGACAGGAGCAGTTTCTGATCCATCTGGAGAAGCCAAGCCAGACACGGCAACATAGCAGAAGTATTTTGTACACAAACCCTTTTTTTATGTATCAGTTTCTCCTTGGACGATCAGGTTTGCAAAAAAACATCAGCGACTATTCAAGCAGCAGCAGCCCAGTAGGGTTTGGCTGGGGTACGCTTCAGCATCTTCACTCCAAATGGATCCTTGCTACTCTGTGACAACAACAATTTATCCCCAAAAAATACACAATATCAGAAATTTGAGATCGAATCTAGCGAAGTTGCAAACTTGAAATGACTGGTTAGGAATATTGGTACTACCTTGAGGCAGGTCCCACCATCAAGATCGCAGACTGGGTACTCGCTAGGGCAGCAGCTGTAGTGATCATCACAGCAGGTGGCCGAATCAAGAGGGCAGCAGCCCCAGGGATAGCAGTAGCCTCTGAAGTCATACATGCAGCAACAGGTGTTGCTCTGAGGGCAGGAATAATAGCTGTCACACACAGTGGGAGGCTTTATTGGGCTTGGGGGAGAAGGCCCAGGGTTTGGAGGGTTGGCACCCTTCTTTACAGGGTAAGATGCCTCCATTGCTATACCACAAATACCTGTTGAATATTCTTCAAGGTTCCTCTGCAGTCTGATGAATCCCTCCTCTCCCCAGCTCTTTCCCCAAGAATTCTTGACAATCCAGTAGTCTGTGCCTAACTCTGACCCATAGCCCACCAGAGTCACGTTGTGGTCTAGCTGTCTTCCATAGGCGCTAGTGAACACACCCTGGAGGTAGATTCCATGGAAAATTAATCAATTGGTAAAATCGCATGGAAAAAGCATTAATCGCGGAAAGATAAGCTTAGCCAACGGAATTTACAGCATTTCAGGTGGTAAATTCCATGGGAAATAATTAATTGTTAAAGTCACATGGAAAAAAAATTAATGGCATCAAGAGAAATTGACTGGAAAAGAAACAGAGACAAACTTAATTGTCATAACCCACCTGTTTTTGAGGCAATAGGCTATCACTTTGCTGTCTGTGAGGAAATTAGTGTGGTAGATTACACAGCCGCATTGTGTAAGCATTAATACCCAAAGAAATTATCCATTAAGCTAAGGGAATGGATAACGTAAACATACAAAGACATCAAGCAATGCTAGCATGAGAAAGGACACTAATGAGGACCTGTGCAAGGAAGTGTACCTACATGATAAAGCTTTAGGACGGTATTGCGTGTAAAGCCATAGGTGGACAAGAAGGGGATTATTGATCATATGGAATAAAATCTCAATACAGGGGTATGACTATTCCAAAATTCTAATAGACATGAGCAAAGCTAATTGATCTTTAAGCGAAGTCAACTAATTTTTTGATGGACATGAACAAAGTCAACTGTTTGACTTTTATCATATCAATCATATCAGGTATTCCACTATAATAAGATAGCTTGTCATCACATATATAACAAGTACAAGTCGGACATGGTACACAAGGCAAGACACTGAAACCACTGATGTTGTTTGTATCAGAGCAAGAGAAAAATAACATAAATGCACCTGGTATAGCTAGGTAATCCGAAGCTAGCTCTAGAAGTGGGTATGGATATCAACTAATAAGAGACATAATCTTGTTAGTAAGAATGCTTATCATAGCAGAAAGCATTGTAATCTGGTAAGGGTTCTCCTTTCTTCATGGGGTAATGTAAAAGAGTAGTTCTTATGGAAGAGTTCATATATTTCTTAGGTCAATTTATAAAATTTCATAAGACCAACGATGAGAGTAAAATCTTCAATTGCACCCGAACATGCATAGAACTGTCAACAAAGGTATGCCTCATAGGGTTGACCTAAATTTGAAAGGATCTCAATGAACCCAGCCTGATGACTATGGAAGTACAATCTTCAAATGCAGACTCTGCCAAGATGCAGGCCGTCTAATGACTGCCTGCACAAGAAAGGTACAGCAAGTGGAAGGACATTCAGAGCCATAATAGATCTCCCATAGATGGCCTGTAGTGGGATCCAAAAAGTTGAGAAAATGAAAATAAGACCCGGTTAGATTAGAAGACAACCAAAAGGAAAGCAACCAAAATTATAGAAACAACAGCTACATAGGAGGCCCATGAAGAAAGAAGAAAACTCCTACAGACTCTCGAGTCTCAGCACAGGAGAAGACCAGATTTGAGAACAGGAACCAGGAGAAGAAAACCAACCACAGCCAAATTTGTGAAAAAAAGAAATGAAGAAGACCACAGAACATCAAGATCCCTTTGCCAAATCCTCCACAGTGGAAAGTGGATACAAAAATCGATTCAAACAAGGAGCAAAAAGCAATGTTTGGTTGGTGGTTTTGTTTTAGCAAAATAGACATGCCTCATACATGGCTTGTAAGCTAAAGGAAGCCATACTATGCAGTGCATCTCCTCTGGACATGTTTCTTAAAAGATCCATTAGAGAAAAAGCATCAAGCAAACAAAGTGAATTGCTTAACATCACCTCAGATATTTTATTTAAACCGAGTGAGGAAAACAGGGCAGGGTGTTTGTCATCGAGTCCTAGGAAATTGACCAACCTGCAAAAATGAAACAAACTATGGTGAAGAAGACGGACAAGTGAGGGTTCAAATCTCAATTGTTTTTCCATTCGAGTTCGTTGATGGTGTAGGGTTTAGGGTTCTGCCATGGCTACTGATAATAACAATAATAGCAACCTGGCCGGGCGCATAGGAGGAGGTGGTGTTGGATTACCCACTGGGCCGAATCCCTCTTCCATTGCAACAAATATGGTGGGGGTTTCAAACCCTGGTCCTAACACCACCACACACATGAAAAACCTCCACTCAACAATTACGCATTCGACTCCTGCATCCTCACACTTCTAGGTCCAGCCAAAGTTACAGTCACAGATCCAATCCCAGTTGGTTGCTACGCCACCACAACTTGGCGTTTCCACCCCGTCAACCCTAATTCTGCAAACCCTAAGCGTGGTCAGCAGAAGCCTCCTGTCCGCCCCATGGGAGCCACATGTCTAACTGGAAATCCTCAATCGTCCCCATTCAAACCCACAGAGTTAGCCCCGGCCCCTTGGAGGAAGAAGCGCAAGGCTCCTGAGAAGCAGGTTCTCGACCGAGTAGCTGCGCTACTACCGGAGTTTGCTTTGTATACCCATTTGCTTGAATTTGAGGCTAGCGTGGACACGACCCTGGCCAGAAAGAGGACTGATATCCAGGAAGCCCTGAAAAATACGCCCTCCCTTCAGTGCATGCTGCGAACCTATGTTTTCAACACCTTTGCAAATCAAAACCACCACGCCCATGGTACCGATGATAAACAACATATGTTGGAGCAACCGTCGTGGAACTTGAGAATTCTCGGAAGGATTCTAGAGGATGGCATAGAGGCAGATGCTTCTGCTTCCGCCGACACTATTCCAAAGCAACAGAGTTCATCGTTTCCCAAGTTTTCGTCTTTCTTTAAGAGGATCACAATCAATTTGGATCCTAGTCTATATCTTGATAACCCTATCATTATTTGGGATAATGTTAGATCACTGACTCCTGTGGAAGGGTTTGAGATAAATCAGAAGGGTAGCAAAGAATTCACTGCATCTATTCGATTGGAAATGAATTATGTTCCAGATAAATTCAAGCTCTTGCCTTCCTTGACTGAACTTCTCGGCATTGAGGTGGATACAAGGCCGAGAATCATTGCTGCACTTTGGCAGTATGTGAAAGCTAAGAAGCTTCAACATCCTTCTGATCCATCGGTCATTAACTGTGACCCACCATTGCAGAGGATTTTCGGGGACGAAAAGATTAAGTTTTCTTTTATATCCCAGAAGCTTTCTTAGCATCTCTATCCTCTGCAGCCCATCCAGTTAGAGCACAAGATAAGATTGTTAGGAAATAGTCCTGTTGGCCATGCTTGCTATGATGTTTTAGTGGATGTTCCTTTCCCATTGCAGAAGGAAATGAGTGCGTTCTTGGCTAATATTGAGAAGAACAAGGACATTGATGCCTGCGATGAAGCAATTTGTGGAGCAATTAGAAAGATTCATGAGCATCGTCGCAGAAGAGAATTTTATCTGGGCTTTAGTCAATCTCTTGTGGAGTTTATAAATGCTTTGATAGCCTCACAGAGCAGGGATTTAAAGCTTGTTTCCAGGGATGCAAGCTGGAATGCTGAGAAGGAGGGCAGGTTTGACTTCTACAATCAACCATGGTATTCCATCAATTATACTTGTGCAATCCTTGATTAAGTTTATGTGGAGGCCAGTTAGTTATTAAGCATTCCTGTTCTATTGGATTTTGTTCAATGCGATCAGTAACGTCTAGATGAATTTTCATTATCTACCGCTATCTAATTAAAACAAGAATTTCGTTATAAGTACCCAATATACAGGATACCAACAGGTCCAACCTTGCGAGACCTGGCTGCCTGCTTCCTAACTTTTCATTCCCTTTCAACTCCACTAAAAGGTTTGATTCATCTGTTTTCTATTTTCTTTCCCTCCATCTTGTTGCTACTCTGTTGACATAGTTTTCATATTAGTAAAGCATGTTGATGCTTTTTGAATTCTGATTTTCTCACTCCACATTTGATCTCTAACTGATTTTTTGGAAAATGGTGGCAGTATTCATGTAAGTACTGGAGGGAAAAGTGTTCCTGTCACTCCGATAAACAATTCTGGGGGTTCTCCAAAGATAGCTTTACCAGTATTTGGTCTAGCTTCTTAGAAGTTTAAGGGGACAATGTGGAGTACTAATGGCAACTGTGAACGACAGCAGGATAACTCTTTGTTTTAGTTAGCTGACCAATGGTTGAGATTACATCAGATGAAACATTGAGATTATGATTTTTTCCTTTCACATGGTTCTTCATATGGACAATGAACTAGGAACATCCATAACAATGGGGTTTTTGTTGAAACGAAAGAATCAGTTGGGTTATGAATGGCTTTTTTTATTATAGCCATTAGTAAGGCAAAATACCAGGAGTCAATGGAGTGTGTCAACAAGCAAGTTGAGGGTTGTTCACAAATCTTCTTCTATGATATCCTCAATATAGTCAAAAGATAAAAATATAAACATTCTCAAAAAGTTCCGCAATAGAAAATGAAAAAATGCGAGTCAAAACTCATACCAAAAGGGTATATTTAAGAGAGAATGGGTTTTTGAGTAAACCTTTGGCTTGTCTACTGTAAGAGAAAATTGATGGAAAAAAAGTGAAAAGAAAAGAAGAATTGCCATTTGTTAAATAGGAGGAAGAGGAGTCATTCAACGAGTGGAGTGCATATGGTGCTGGAGTACCGATAGTGTTGAATAGAAGCGACACTTTTATGTAGTGTTATGTACCGTCTCTTTCTGCCATTCAACTTTACACTCACCCTTCTGGACCTAATATTTGCACCAGGTAGATTATCCAATTCACCAGTTATTTTCATAGCAAGTCATGTCAAAGGGAGGTTCCAATTCATGTCAAAGGGAGGTCCGTTAATATTTTGTAAATCTAACCACAGCTGAATGCTTTTGTATAATAATAATATGGTAAATAAGGCATAATATACACCGTAGCTCCTGTTGTTTTAACTTTAACAATTTAGCTCCTGTTGTTTAACATTTTTTTTTGGACAAATCTATCTTTGCAAACGATTCTACTCTAAGGTTGCTCCAGACGATGAAAATATTGCATGCTTCGGCGGCTCTCTATATCAGTTGTGTCATATTTGAGACAAGATTTTGCCTGTCACAATTCAGTGTTAATGCACATGTCTTTCATTGGAGCATGGTCCGTTTTCTGTTCGCCATAGGAAGTTCGCAGACAGAAACCAAGTGTGTGAATTAGGTGGGGGCACCAATACTTATTGGATTCTTACAATGATGCTTGCTGGCCCAGAGGAGTGGCCGGCCAAAGGGGACGGAAGAAGTTAAGGAGTGTCAGGTTGTGCTTAGCTTATTTTTGTTTGGGATATGCACATATATAATGCATGGATGGCTTGTGCTTAATTAAACGAAACTAGCTAATTAAAACTTGATAACGTTAAGGAGTGTCAGGTTGTGCTTAGCTTATTTTTGTTTGGGATATGCACATATATAATGCATGGATGGCTTGTGCTTAATTAAACGAAACTAGCTAATTAAAACTTGATAACGTTTGGGCACATGATTCATGCTGGCTCAGTTGAGTCCTTAACATGCTCTATTTTTTTTTGCAGGTCCCCTGGTGGGGAGAGTGATGCAAGTGATGATTATAGAGATACAGGTAGTGAAGGTAGTAGTAATAGTGATGAAGGAGAGTGAGACTCAAAATAGGGTGGGGCAATAGAAGTCACTCTAAAGCTGCACAAAAAGGCTTTTCTAGTGATGATGGTGAAGGACGCAGTTGCCCTTCATTTCAATATTTTTATCGAGCAACTCCATATAGTCGTGAACCTCTGGCTGACAAGGTAAGATTCAGTTATTCATTTATTTTGAGGAATGTTTTATTTCATAGTGTAGTTTCAATTGCGAGGTTAAAATTAATATCTGTTAACTAGATGTTGCAGATTGGAGATCTTGCCAAGGACTTTCCACAGATGAAAACCTTAAGAAGTATTGATTTGTTGCCAATCAGTTGGCTATCGGTTGCTTGGTATGCCATCAATTATACTTGTGCAATCCTTGATTAAGTTGGTGTGGAGGCCAGTTAGTTATTAAGCATTCCTGTTCTATTGGATTTTGTTCAATGAGATCAGTAACGTCTAGATGAATTTTCATTATCTACCGCTATTTAATTAAAACAAGAATTTCCTTACAGGTACCCGATATACTGGATACCAACAGGTCCAACCTTGCGAGACCTGGCTGCCTGCTTCCTAACTTTTCATTCCCTTTCAACTCCACTAAAAGGTTTGATTCATCTATTTTCTATTTTCTTTCCCTCCACATGGGCATTTTTCTACACATATGCATGCAAATTTATCAGTCATGATAAACTAGAAAAATCAGCAGGTAGCGGGATCGAATCCCGCTTAAACAAAAGACCATGAGAATTACCCTGTAAGCGTCACATGATCCATCGTAGGCCGTGTAGGGGTAATCCTCCTCGCTGTCAAGTCCACCATTGTTTATGATAAACTCGAAAGCGTAATCCATGAGGCCACCATTGCATCCTTGGTTGTAAGAAGTATCACAGTCCACCAGTTCTTGCTCGGACAGCGAAATCAAATCGCCGGTCACGATTTGATTGATTCCTTCAACGGCCGCCACAGTTGAGAACGCCCAACAACTTCCTGAAAAAATCGAACAGAAAAAGTACAATACAGGGCATTTTTATGGTCTAGGGTCTGAAATTCAGGAGATAAAACTTCTCAAATAAAAAGTACTATACAGGGCATTGTTATGGTCTAGCCGACATTGTAATACTTATCGGTGCCGAGATCCTGGACCTCGATACCCTTTGATCAGAGGTGTTCGATAAGGGAATCTTTGAGCGCGCAACCGAAGTCATCAGCTCCTGCAATGATCTTGAGAGGCTTATTGGCGTAAGTGCTTCCCATTTTCCTGGACCGCCAATGAGGAGGGTTTGGGAGGTTGGAAAAGCAATGAAGGGAGCGAGGGTAGTGTCGAATGTAGAGGGAGGAGTTTGTGCAGACAAGTGCATGCAGACTATGACGAGTAATTGAAGGAGACCATGACGGATATCTTGAAAATGTGCACAAATGTCAGTGGAAAGCAGAATGGTGGCGCTTGTTCTCCGAAATTGTCGAGAACAAACAGAAATTGCACGACACATATGAACAATTTCCCACTGAATGTGGACGCCAGGTGTCAACGTTAGAAACAAAAGAACAACGAAAGTCTCTTTCAAAGGGAAGCCTATCGGCCTAAATATAGAAAAATTAATAATTGATTTTACTTTAAAATTACATATATTTTTTTATAAAAATAAAAATATATATATATTTATAATAAAAATGAAATGATATATGAATTTATATAAATTTTAATTTCAAATATTTAATAAATATGTCTAAATATCAACGAGTTATGAGTTTATATATTTTGTTCTATAAATATTCAATAAATAAATTCTTCATCATTATAAAATTAAATTCTATCTCTTTACCCTTTTCTTTCCGAACCAAAACAGTATCCCACTAAGTTTGAACTCTCTTCTTGACCAGTTCAGTCTGTTCTTAATTCTAAACATTACAAACACTCTTTTATATCAGTTTAGTCCATTCATAATTCTAGGCATTATGTTTGTCTATAGAGGTATTATCATCAATTTTGACAGAAATTAAACGTCACTTGACAAGTTACAAGTGTATAACATTTGACGGGGAAATTTTTCCAATGCCCGTCAAATACGTCTGGGAACACGAAATACGTTCTACAAGACGTCAAATTCCAAGCCGGGTCGTCAGGAAGGAGGCAACTACAAGTCGTAAATATCCACGCTGTTGTTTCATTAAAACTGTACAAGTCATTATAGGCTGCGGACTGCCAAATGGGACCACAGTGGGTGACCATAGATCGCTTAATGTCCCTCGAAAAGATTCTTCTGCCACAAAACTATTTACCACGTCTGTCAGGAAGGAAGGAGCTACAAGTCATAAATATCCACGCTGTTGTTTCATTAAAACTGTACATGTCATTACAGGCTGCGGACTGCCAAATGCGATCACAATGCGTGACCATAGATCGCTTAATGTCCCTGGAAAAGATTTTTCTGTGACAAAATTATTTACCACGTCTATCTATCAATATCGTACGATGTCCTCCACACTGCCGTATTTTGTATAGGTGCCCCATAAAAGCAGAAGAAATGCATGGTAGGAGGAGCGTTTTTGCTTTGCGTCTTTTTACCTTTTTTTTCAACTTATGGTGTTGGGCCTAGCTTTTGCGTACTGTCCTCTCTGTGGGTGGAAGCCGCATGAATTTTGAATGATTGTTTCAACTCTCAAACTTAATTTTCTTCTCCTGAGCACAATTGTTTTCCTATTAGATTGCTAGACAAACGAACCGTGACCTTTTGCACACTTTAGTGTCTGCGCGTTGAGACTCAGCTGAATTTTAATTGATTGTTTCAACTTACTTAGGGGTTTCAAGTGTGTCATTCTTTGGGAGGAGGTACTGGATCTGTGATGGGAACCACGCCTGGAATTTGACGTCTTGTAGGACGTATTTTGCATTGGAAGATGTATTTGACCATTATTGTAAGTTTTTTCACCGTCATATTTGACTTGTGTTATATTTCTTCATCCCGTCATTTTGACGTTTGATTTCAAATGTAAACCGTAAAAATTTATGGTACCTCCATCCTACCTAAAGTTACAGGCAATGTGAAATTATGAATGGATGGGACACTCAAGGATAGAGTTCGACTTTGAACTTCAAGCACGGTATTTTTTTGAATTCGCCAAAACATGTAGTTGGAATAATGTAACGTCATGAAGAAGTGTTAAGGCGGCCCTTGTAATTTAAAAATAACGAGCCTGAGTTATCCAGGCCAATTAGTCAACTTACAACCTTCCTCAGCATTTCAATTACTATCAACATATGACGCTTGCATTAATAATCCATTGATTATGAGTCATCAACGTTGGATATTTTTATTTTTCTTGACTTTATTGAGAGAGCGAAATACCTACAGGCTAGACCGCTTTTTCCAAACAAATCCACCCATACTATCACATGAGTTGTATTCAAATTCGGCCATACTAACAAACACTTACTATTCCCACCCGTTGAAACTAGCATAATAGTGATCATGGTGGTAGCTCCATCATCTGCATTCACTGGGAGGTCTTGTTTCTTATCCCTACTTATTTAGCTCTTTGCTGCTATAACTGTGAATAGCATTCAGAATTTTGTAAATGTTTTGCAAACAATCCATTCAAACAGAAGCAGCAGCTCGCTGCGACTAAGTTGCCCCCTGGGAAGCATTTACTCCATAATAACATCAGGGTTGAACAGAGACTTTCCTCAGGGCAAACAAGAATAAGCTTCTCTATTGGATCAAAGGTCACTTGTTTTTATTTATCTCTAACACCTCATGGATTATTCCCTTTTAGTTTTTTTAAAGATTTGAAAAAAATCGTTGGCCTATGTGCCCCTAAATTTTGTTTTGTTCTTTTATCCTATGTCAATGTATTCCAAATAAGATTTGAACAGTCGACAACCTAGTCAAGTATTAAATTTGACCACTAACCATCATAATTTGAATTGTTGTTCCATGGTCTTTTGGTTTGTCTCATAATTTGAAATTTCACTTTCATTGCCTATTCCCTGGTCTTCCAATCTAGGTTTATAAACTTATGAACATGCGGATTTTGTTTAAAGGAAATTGGAGAAATAGTAAAATGGAGCGGTTTCTACTTACCCGGTTATTTTTAAGAGCTAAATTATTTTTTATCCTGGAAAACACAATATCTTGTTCAAATCTATGATAATTAAGGGGAATTCATCCCATCAAAATCATCAAAAAATCGCACTCATGTCCTTTTCCATTAGCACATTCACTACAAGTGCCCCAACTTCTTTTTGAACCACAACCGAACATACAATCTTTTAAGATATAACTACATTGAATTAAATCGATTAATGTAGAGAAGCCTAGGTGATAACTATCCAAGGATTTGACATTTCGTTTTCCACATAAAGTAGCCGCTTGAACGTGTTGGGCCTTTATAACCCGACTTCACCAATCTCCTTCATTTGGTTGGCCTAGTTAGTTGGGCCTTTATAACCCGACTTCACCAATCTCCTTCATGTGGTTGGCCTAGTTAGTGTCGATCACTTTATAAATTACTCATTAGGTTGTTTGTTGAGGTATAATTAGTTTTTGAGCATTTTTTTAGGTATTCAAGTTATGGATTGTCATGTTGTATTAAGGGTTTAAGTTACGGTTAGTATTTTATTTTGCAACTTATGTTTGAGGAAAACAAATTGGAATTAGTTTATAGTAATTGTCAAGGATGTCAATGGTCTCTCCGCACAATCTCTACTGATTCACTTTATATGTTATTATGGAAATTTATTTTTTAATGGCCCATAGGAACTCATTTTAGTTAGATTTGCATATATATTGAAGATTCTCTACATAGTCTTTGTTCTTCTTTCTACTTCCACTGTTCATAATAAACAACATCTTTTCCAAATAATGCAATGAGGAATTTTAAATGTTATGATATATTTACAGATAATACAGGAATTCATATCGAATGTTGCTACATATCCTAACATATCCTAATGCATATTGAATGCTGCTACATATCTTAACATATCTTAATGAGTATAAAGAGGGCATGGTGATAGTGATATATTTTCTAGTATCAAGTGGAAGCTATATGCTAAAGTTTTATATGGTGTTTTTTTAAATCTCCTTGTGGAAAAAATTACAATTTCTATTCAAAAAGAAGAATAGAAATCACATCTGGAAATCACATGCCTAATGTGCTTTAAGCACAAGCACAAAGGTAGTTGAAAGTAAAAAGACTAATATTTTTCCCTGAATACATGTGGATCAAAAAAATAAAAAATCCCACCCTAAAGTCAACTCTAGAAGCTTTCCTCCCGAAATAAGCCCCCATAATATAAATCTCATGACAATTTTGAGTTATAAGGAATATATATGTTAATTAGAAAATAAAAAATTAGTGAAAATGACTCATCAAAACTAGACATCAAATAAAAAAATAGAATACCTTGATTGTATTAAGGTTCTAGATATAGGGTCTTTCAAAATAGTTCATCCAGTAGAACCGAGATATTATTTCACGATTACATGAGCCTTACAGTCCACTCTAGAAACTTTCCTCCCAAAATAAGCCCCTATAATATAAATCTCATGGAAGTTCTGAGTTATAAGGTATATATATTATAATTAGACAATAAAAAATTAGTGAAAATGACTCATCAAAACTAGACATCAAATCAAAAGATAGAATACCTTGATTGTATGAAGGTTCGAGATATAGAGTCTTCCAAAATAGTTCATCTAGCAGAACCAAGATATTGTTTCACGACTAAATGAGCGAATGATATTGTCTCAAACATGTAATGCCTCTTTTCACCGATTGCAGAACCTAGTGAATTTGTACCTTCCCTTTCATTGATCGCATAACCAAGGAAGAATCCTATATATGTCGAAACTCACTCATTTTCCCACGACTATCTCTAAAAGAAGATTGAATAACCAATGAAGAATCCGATATATGTCGAAAGTCTCTCATTTTCCCATGGCTATCTCTAAAAGAAGACAAAGGCCACCATTTCAGTGTAATAGTTTTTCTCCCAATATTTATACTTTATACAATAGTAGTTGAAAGATAATTTTCAAATAAGGGAGTTTGACACTTACAAATGTGTGTAAAATCTAAAATGAAGGGCATGAAAAATGAAAAAAACATCATCAAATTTTCATTTGATGGGCATAGAGAATTTGAAATTCGAGGCCTGATGGGAACCCTTTTGGTCTCCATGGATCTCCCATGGGAACCATTTTGATCTCCAAGATTAGGGAGGAGTACCCTGATAGAATGATGCTTACCTTCTCTGTTTTCCCTTCTCCCAAGGTGTCTGACACAATGGTGGAGCCTTACATTGCCATGCTTTGTATGCATCAATTGGTGGAGAAACCATACGAGCATGCCTGGAATTTCAAATTCTTGTTGTTCGTCAAATGAAAATTTGATGACGTTTTAGTATTTTTAACGCTTTTCCTTTTACGTTTTAAGCGAATTTGTGAGTGTCGACTTCTTTTTATCAAAAAATTCTCTTTTAGCTACGTTTTGCATTTTAACTTTATTTTTCATGACTCTCATTTTATGTTTTAAGCAAATTTGTGAGTGTCAACCTATCTTTATAAAAAAAAACTGTCTTTCAACTACTTTTTTCATGGCTGAATTGAGGCTTCTGTGATCCATAACAATTATAAGAAGAAATTTCTGTCAGGCCAGGAGTAACTCTAGACTTGGCAGAAAAACTGATACATTTATTTCATTAGGTAGCTATTGTTGTATAGATGAATGTGACTGATCAGTTCATCTTCTTGATGACTGTTCACATTCGAAATTCACCCAATCGCAGAGGATTAGGTGTCAACATTCCCCCCCTTAATCTGAAGGGATGTTGGTGATTCCAAGCATCGTTCTGAATCTTTCAAGCTTTTCTCTTCCAAGCGCTTTGGTGAAGATGTCTGCAATTTGCTCATTTGTGGAACAATGACAGAGATGGATTGTTTTGGCCTCAACATGATGTCGAATCAGATGATATTTAGTATTGGTGTGCTTTGTATGATCATGGAACTTTGGGTTCTTGGCCAACTTTATTGCAGAGGTGTTATCAATCATGAGTGGAGTTGATTGTACTTGTTTTACTTGCAAATCTTCAAGAATTTTCCTGAGCCACACAATTTCTTTCGTTGCTTCAGCTGCTGCCACGTATTATGCTTCAGTTGTGGAATCTGCTGGAACTGATTGTTTGCGTGATCTCTAGGAGACAACTCCTGATCCAAGACTCGTAGCATATCCTGAAGTAGATACCCTAGTTTCTTTGTCTCCATCGAAGTCTGAATCAGAGTATCCAATCAAGCTGAAGTCGTCCACCTGTGTATACTTGATTCCAAGGTCTCGAGTTCCCTTCAAGTACCTTAGAACTCTTTTTGCAGCAGACCAATGTCCCTCACAAGGCTTTTGCATGAACCTGGAGAGGATTCCAACAGTAAATGAAATGTCTGGTCTGGTAGTTGTGAGTTAGATGAGACTTCCTACAAGCTGTCTATACTTTGTTGCATCCTCAAATTCCTTTCCTTCAATAGATGTGAGCTTTAAGTTTTGTTCCATTGGAGTAGAAAGAGGATTGCACTCTGTCATGCCAAATCTGTTTAACAAATCTCCAATGTATTTCTTTTGAGAAATAAATATGGTTTTTGGATGTTGGATTACTTCAATGCCAAGATAGTAATGAACATAGCCCAAATCAGTCATTTCAAAACTTTTCCCTAATTCCTTCTTTATGGATGCAATGGAGCTTTCATTGTTCCCTGTCAGTAAAAGATCATCTACATATACCACAAGATACACAACTGTTTTGCCAACTTTCTTGACAAATAAAGTTGCATCATCAAGATCAAAATGATTGAAGTTGAGTTTCAGAAGATGCTCAGTTAGTTTTTCATACCAGGCTCGTGGTGCTTGTTTGAGGCCATACAAGGACTTCACAAGTTTGCATACTTTATGTTCATGTCCTTTCACAGAAAATCCTTCAGGCTGGGACATAAAAACAGTTTCTTTTAGATCTCCATTCAAGAAGGCAGTTTTTACATCCATTTGATGGATGTTCCAACCGTTCTGAGCTACTAGTGCAAAGAGTGTCCGGATGGTGGCCCATTTTTCTATGGGGGCAAAAGTTTCCTCATAATCGACCCCTTCCTTTTGTGCAAAACCTTTTGCCACAAGCCTAGCTTTGTGCTTGTCAAGTGAGCCATCAGCTTTGTACTTGTTCTTGTAGACCCACTTGCAGCCAATTGGTTTGGTTCCAAATGGAGGATCAACCAGCTTCCAAGTGCCATTCTTTATGAGGGCATCATACTCCTTTTTCATTGCCTCTTTCCATTCATCATGAGAAGCAGCTTCTTTGAAGGAAGTTGGTTCAAAATCTGTAGACAAGTTCAATTCACAATCATAAATAACATCCATATCAACAGGTGAATTAGAGTCATCTACATCACCTCCATTTTGTCGGTTTGAATTTCTGGTTCCTATTTTTCCAATTTCATCAGGATGAACACTTTCAAGTGTCTTTGTCAACCACTTTGGGGGACCTTTCTGAGATGGTCCAGGCTACTCTGTTGATTGAGTTTGGACTGAATCAAGATTGAGTCTCCCAATTCTATCAATTACATCACTTAAAGCATCATCAGTTGTTGGAGTTTCATGCAGGGGAGATTGTTTTTCAGAAGAAGATTCCACATGTTGATCTAGTATAGGAATCCCCCCTTCAAGATGTGGAATCTGATTATCAAATTCTTGAAATGATTTCGTTTTTGTGAATCTATCCAAGCGATCAAGTTGCCGCTCAACAACATTGTCAGATTTGGATGATTCAAGAAAAATGACATCTCTAGATACAACAAACTTTTTATTTACTTCATCATAGAGGCGGTATGCTTTAGAGGTGTTTGAATACCCCATGAAGATACACTTACGACTTCTAGCACTAAGTTTGTTTCTATGTACCTTTGGTATCAAAGCATAACAGGTGGAACCAAAGATCCTGAGATGTTTTACCGAAGGAACATGTCCATACCACAATTCATAAGGAGTCTTGTTTCTTATAGCATTAGATGGACATCTATTCTTTATATATGCAGCACATAGAACAGCATCAGCCCAAAACATTATCTTTACATTTTTGAAGAAAAGCATGGATCGTACCATATTCAAGATTGTTCTATTCATTCTTTCAGCTACACCATTTTGTTGGGGATTATAAGGCATAGTTGTTTGATGTTTGATCCCATGTTGGCGAAGATAGTTTTCAAATTCATTTGATGTATATTCTTTTCCATTATCAGTGCGAATAGACCGAATATGAGATTGTGCATCATTTTCAATCCATTTATGAATTGTGTAAATCACATTTAGAAAATCTTTGTCGATGCGTTTTGAACTAGCTAGTGTGGTTCATCGTCAAGACAAGTTGAGGATTCAGATCATGGCTGCATATTAAATAGGGAGAGCAGATCCTCCAAACGGCTAAGTTGACTAGGTTGACCAACAATGGCTATAAAGGAAAACGACTATATAATATTATAATGTTAAAAGGTGAAAAAATAAAAAATAAAATAAAATATTTCACTATAATTATAATATAAATTTTTTTATTATTACCTTTTGGCTAAAATAAATAGTATTGCATTCGATATATAATATATTATAATTTAATTAATTAATTAATTAATTTATTATTATTATTATTTTTAATATACTATATATCCGAAAGTGATTCCATTTTATTCATATAATATTCTTTGGTCAATAATATATTTAATTCCTTATTGATTTATATACTAGGGATAAGTAAAGGGGTTTATTTTAGAAAGTTTTTCTTCGGTTATTAAATTAATTTATTTAATTCCAAGAATGTTATTCTATTTTATTTTTATTATATATTATTCTATGGTTGTTAAAATAACTTAATTAATCACTAGGGAAAAGTAAAGGGGGTTTTTCAATAGATTTAGTGGAAATAATAAACTATTAATGAATATTGGTTAAATTTCTATTTATTTATTTACAAATATAAATATTTATTTATTTAATCTATTTATTTATTATTCTATGGTTGTTAAATTAACTTATTTAAATAAGTATTTATATCACTAGGGATGAGTAAAAAAGGGGGTTTTTTTAATAAAATTGATTAAATGGAAATAATAAACCATTAAAGAATATTAGTTAAGTTTTTATTTATTTATATCTTTCAGGAAAAAATAAATAGAATGACACATATTAAAAAAGAAGAAGGTCAGGAACAGGACCATTAGTAAACCACCGAGCCAAAAGGAGAAACCCTAGGAGGAAGGAAAAGACAAGGTTCCAAGAGAAACATCAAAAGCTCGAAAAAGCTAAAAAAGTGGGGGAAAGGAAAAGCATGACTAGGAAGAAAGGGTGGGGATCCAACAACTACTGATCTTCCAGCCATCATCTTTATTGAGATTGTTAGGCCTTCTTTCAATTTCAATAGCTTCCTTGAATTTATGGTGATGGAACTGCACAACCTTGGCAATAACCTTGGCCTCCTCTATACAAACCTGATGCTTGGTATTTTCTGCATGCTCTGCTAACACTGAAGACTTGGTTCTCCCATGTCTTAGGTCAGCTGCATGTTCGCTGATCCTTTGATGGATGGAGCGCCCTGTTTCCCCGATATAGGGGGTCCCACAAGAACAAGGGATCAAGTAGACACCCTTCATGTCTTTAGGGTCAATGGGATCTTTCACTAATCAGAGGGATTTACGAATGGTGTTGAGGGGCCTAAAGGTTGAGGGAATATCATACTTCTTAAGGATCCGAGCAATCTTGTCTGTGGTTCCCTAGACATAGGGAAGATGGACACCTAGTCGGCGTTCTTTAGGTTCTTTTTTAATTAACGAATTTTTAGAGGCTTTAAGGAAAGCCTTCTGACCTAGGCGCCTACTATAGCCATTCTCCATAAAGACATTAAGGAGATGGGATCTCTCCTTATCGAAGCTCTCATTATCAAAAATCCTAAGGGCACGAGTAGCGAGGGTGTTAAGAACACCCATCTTTTGAGCAGGGAAATGATGGGAATCGGCATGAAGATATTGCTCAGTATGCGTTTTCTTCCGGAACATTGAGTGGGAGAGTGAACCATCCTTATTCTTAGATATAAGAATATCCAGGAAAGGGAGGCAACCATTGACCTCTTTTTCCATGGTGAACTTAATGGCAGAGGACTGAGAAATGAGGTGATTGAAGAAGAGATCCAACTCCTCTTGGCCATGGGACCATATGACATTAGTGTGATCTACATACCTTTTCCACAGCTTGGGAAGGAGACGAGCCGAGGCTAAAGCTTTGGCTTCAAAATCTTCCATAATTTTTTTTTAATATTACAATTACAGTGAAATATTTTATTTTTTTATTTTTTTCACTTTTTAACATTATAATATTATCTAGTCGTTTTTCTTTATAGCCGTTGTTGGTCAAGCTAGTCAACCTAACCGTTTGGAGGATCTGCTGTCCCTATTTAATATGCAGCTATGATCTGACTCCTCAACTTGTCCTGAGGATGAACCACAGTAGCTGGTTGAAACGCGTCCACAAAGATTTTCTGAATGTGATTTACGCCGAAATTTCTTCTTATACTTTTTTCATTTCAACCTTCATTAATATCCGCCTTTTAATCTCCACGTTTTAAGCAAATTTATGAATATCAACCTCCCCTTATCAAAAACTCTTTTTCAACTACTTTTTACATTTCAAAATTCATTAATCTTCTTCCGAGAGTATTTTGTTTTTTTCCCTAAATTAGCTAAACAAAAAAGGTTTATTTCAACATGAAGCCTTGTGAAAAGCTAAATAAAATGGTTATGTTAAGCACGCTAATCTTAAAAATTTTGCTTTAAACAAAGGAAAGAAAAATGAGAAAACAATACAGGAGCACAACAACAATAATCTTTTCTCTAATATAGAAAACAAAAGTAAACATGAAAAGGTTGTGATTTGGATATTTAATATAGAAAAATCAATAATTGATTTTACTTTATAACTATTGAACATATATAATTACATATATTTTTTATAAAAATAAAAGAATATATATATATATATATAAAATAATAAAAATGAAATGATATATAAATTTATATAAATTTTAATTTTAACTATTTAATAAATATGTTTAAATATTAACCAGTTATGAGTTTATATATTTTGTTCTATAAACATTCAATAGATAAAAATTTTAATCATCATAAAATTAAATTATATCTTTTTGCCTTTCTCTTTCTGAACCAAAACCATACCCCACTAACCCCACTAAGTTTGAACTCTCTTCTTAACCCCACTAAGTTTGAACTCTCTTCTTGACCGGTTCAGTCGGTTCATAATTCTAGGCATCACAAACACTCTTCTATAACAGTTCAGTCCATTCATAATTCTAAGCACTACGTTGGTTTGTAGAAATATTATCAATTTTGACAGTTGAAATTTGAAATTAAACGTCATTTTGACAAATTACAAGTATATAAATTAAAATTCATTTTGACAAATTACAAGTATATAACACACGTCAAGGTTGAGATGGAAATTTTTTCAATGCCTGTCCAATACATCTTGGAACATGAAATACCTACAAGACGTCAAATTCCAATCCTGCATACGAGTGTATGGCACTGGACATTGAAGCCCTTTACGACATCTGATTCAGGATTCTCAAGCTCACAATTCCTCTTCGGTGATTTGAACCATCTGATATCTGCAACAATGAGTGGAGTCACCTGCTGCCTGAGGTTTTCTGGTCAGCTTAACTCAGATCTAAGGAAACTGGCAGTGAATTTGATCCCCTTCCTTCATCTTCACTTCTTTACGAAGGGATTTGTCCGTTGACTTCACGTGGTTCACAACAATACAAAGTCCTCAGCGTTCTGGAACTGACACAGTAGATGTGGGATTACAAGAACGTGATGTATGTTGCAGATCCGCGTCACGGCAGGTACCTTACTGCATCTGTCATGTTCATAGGCAAGATGAGCACCAAAAAGGTGGATGAACAGATGATGAATATTCAGAACAAGAATTCCTCTTCTTTGTGGAGTGGATCCCCAAAAATGTGAAATCCAGTGCATGTGATATCCCGCTAAAAGGCCTGTCCATGTCGTCCACGTTAATTGGGAACTCAACATCCATTTAGGAGATGTTCAGGAGAGTGCCCGAGTAGTTCACTGCCATATGCAGGAGGAAGAGAATATGTAACTTTGAAATATTGACTACCATTATTATTCACCCAACCACTCAAACTTACACTTTCTGAAATAAACTCACGGTCTTCACACAACCTCGTAATTTAAATTTTCTAATCTTCAACTTTTCGAAACATCAACTACCATTATTATTCAATCAACTACTCAAGCTAACATCCTTCTGAAATAAGCCCACGCTCTTCACCCAACCTCGTAACTTAAGTTTTCTATATTCAACTTCTGGACAAAACAATAAAAACATAAGAGGCCTATTAACAGAGGCCCAACCTAAAGTTCTGTTCTTTTATTAACCCGATACAGAATTGCGGGACCATCACAGGAATAGAAACATGATGAGCACTCATGCTTCACAAAACATCGCGGCTCCGTTTCCTATGTTCATCTTATGGGGAAAACAAAACAACGTAAAAATGACAGGCCTGTCAACAGGGTCTGGGGAGAAACTTAACTTCGAAACATGGATTACCATTATTATTTATCCAACCACTCAAACTAACATTTTTCTGAAATAAGTCCAGACTCTTCACACAACCTGACATTTTTCTGAAATAAGTCCAGACTCTTCACACAACCTGGTAACTTAAATTTTCTATTTTCAATTTTTTAAAATATCCAACTACCATTATCATTCACCTAACCTCTCAAACTAACATCTTTTTCTATCTTTAACTTCTTGAAACATCAACCACCATTATTATTTACCCAACCACTCAAAGTAACATCCTTCTGAAATAAGCCCATACTCTTCGCCCAACCTCATAACTTAAGTTTTCTCTCTTTAACTTCTGGACAAAACAATAAAAACATAAGAGGCCTGTCAACAGAGGTTCGACCTAAAGTTCTGTTCTTTTATTAACCAGATACAGAATTGTGGGACCTTCACAGGAATAGAAACATGATGAGCACTCATCCTACGCAAAACATCGCGACTCGGTTTCCTATGTTCATCTTATGGAGAAAACAAAACAATGTAAACATAAGAGGCCTGTCAACAAGGTCTTGGTTTAATTGCAAAGTCGCAGGAGAGTTCGCGAGCAGTTCACTGCCATATTTACCATATTTAGGAGGAAGGCCTTCTTACATTGGTACATTGGTGAAGGCATGGATGAGATGGAATTCACTGAAGCAGAGAGAAACATGAATGATTTGGTGTCTGAATACATGCAATATCAGAATGCTAGTGCATAGGATGATGAATGCTATGATGATGAAAAATCAGCTGAGGAAAGCTACGGCAAAAGATTACGTAATGCCATCGACAACCGGTAGTTGTTTCAATGCCTATTAGTTGTTTGTTTGTGGAATTAATTGGCATTTCTTGTTCTTTCATGGTCTGCTTTGTTCTACTCGAAGGTTTTGGCATTGAATGCATAAATTTTGCATACAACTTTTACATTTATGTCCTTGGTTTTTTTTATCATATTGAAATATTGACCAGATGTAACTGCCCACGAAAATTATATGCGAAATTCAATCCTGCTTGGACACTCCTCTTTATTACATGATATATATTATGGTGTTGAATGACTTTGTAAGACTGTAATAAAAGTTTATGGGACTTGTAAACAGGAAAGACAACAAAACTCTACAAATTCAAACCAGGGGAGTACATGAAAACAATACCCACTATAGGATTCAATATAGAGATTGTAATGTTTAAGAATCGAGCTTCACTGTTTGCAACATAGGGGACCAAGATAAAATCTTCTATATGTGGAGACAGTGTATGGTCAATGCCCAGTGATATTCCAGAGTTATTATCTGTTATTACTAGAAGTTGGCTCCCGATTTCTCTTTTAAGAAGTTTGTTTCTTTAAGCATCTTCTATATGTGGAGACAGTGTATGGTCAATGCCCAGGTATATTCCAGAGTTATTATCTGTTATTACTGGAAGTTGGTTCCCGATTTCTCTTTAAAAAAGTTTGTTTCTTTAAGCCATGTGTGTATATGCTCGATTCATTTAGTAAATTCATGATATAACATTGTTGGATTCATTAGATAAATTTATGACATGGGATTTTTTGTTTGGGGGATTTTATAATATGTATATGCTAGATTTGGATTCATTTGTAAATCTATGGTTTATTGGTGGGATTCACTCGATAAATTTATGTTTGTTTGTGGATATGAACTTTCATAATAATATATACCCTATAGATATCATAATATATATTATTTCAGATTCATTGAGTACATCTCATATATTATATGACTGTTGTTTTGTATATAGATGTTAAATTTTATAGTTACATAGATATTTTTTTATGTAGATTGTAGATTTTTTGTATTTAAGAGATATGAAGTAAAGTTGACAGTCAATTTTTCTTATATTCCCAAAATGTTCAAATTTTTTATAGTAATTTTGTTCATGATTATTTTGTTTTACAGGGTAATGCTATCTCAAGCTATGTGCAAATAAGCACTCAACTATGAGAGCAGTTAGGTAAGAGGGTGTTTGCAAGAAGTGGAAAAAAATCTGAATGAATTCATAGTCCATCTTTAGTGTTAGGCTGTGATTTTATCTTGTGGCTTTGTTATTTTCATGTCAATGTTCTTACTTATGCATTCATAACGAGATGGGGATGTTTTCAATATATGTTTTTATTATTTGCTGCGAGTTGGAGCTCATGTGACTATGGATTCTATTTGAGCCAATGTTGATTGTTGTCTCTTCTTTTTCTTTTATAATAGAGTTTTTGTGGTGTATGTTAGAGTTTTTAAATTGACTGTTTTACTTCAACTTTTGTTGTATTTTCATGTATGTTTTATTAATTTGGTTGTATCTTATAACATTGACTTGAAATCAAAACCAGAGCGTTGGACAAGATTTGGTAACTTCACAAAGGTTTATTCTCACAAGATTTGGTAACTTCACAAAGGTTTATTCTTGGTGTGATAGGTTAGGAGTTTGTCTTGTTTACTGGCATGATTTTGAATTATTGTGAGTGGAAACTGTCTTAAAAGAACATGATTGTTTAACAAGAAGATGATATATGTTGGGATGCATTTGTTGTGTTTCAAGGGATTTTAGTTTGTCTCTGCATATCCAAAATCCAATACAAATTTTGGCTTCTTGATTGTATTATTTTTGGTTTGCTAAGTGGTTTGGGCCCTATGATGATTGCATGCTTTGGATCTAGAAAATGTGACCTTGGGGCATAAAAGTAGTAAGTGTGACTCAAGAAAAGGCAAGGATTTATACTTTGTTAAAGAGAAACTCCTTTCATGATTTGTATTGTTGTTATTTTAGGTTTTGTTATTTCATGGATTTCATATAAATTTCAGCTCGATATGTGTAATGAGTTGTATGCTTTTGGAGACTAATATAATATGGTGTTTGTTGCGCAGTTCGAGTTTGGCTTCTCAACATTGCCTTTGTGTCCAGTTTTTTGTTCAATCATGGCTTTCATTTGTTCACCTCAAGTAGAAGATATGACAATCATATCTAATCCCCAAAAGGTAATGAATAATTGTTGTTTGATGATTTCATTCCTCACAATATCAACTTTAAAATATTTCCAACATGCTTTGTGCCTTGAGTGCATTGAATTTATCAAATATAAACATGTTGATTGTGCCTTGAGTGTGTTGGAAGAACCCATTAAGATTATTGATGGTAGAATGGTTGCCTGTAATTTGGCTGTGGCTGCTGTTGGGAAGCAACAATCGTAGTTGAGCCAACTCCTTCAACAACCCATACAACCAGTTAATCCCTTTCAATTCCAACAACACTTTCTTCCACCCATGGTACCTGTACAACCCATACAACCAGCTAATCCATTTCAACCAGCTATAACAGATCCTAACTTAATAAGGGTATATGTGGTTAATGTTCTTGAACACATGCAACATTAGAATGAATATTTTTTTCTCTCGTTATGGAGACATTGAGGAAGGCCTTGGTGGTTGATAGACAAATTGGTAAGTCAAAAGGATACTCCCTTATTCTTTACAAAATAATTGAAGCAACAAATCGAACCCTGGAAGACCTTGTTAAATCAATAGATGGGCATCAAATGTTATGTAAATCAACATTTGAAGGGAAAAACCAGAAATTTGCAGCAAACCAGGGCCAAGTTGTTCCTAATTTCAGGGATAAAGGTGATGTAAATAATGTTTTACAATATGGTGGATTGGGTCATGGGCCAGTCAACCCGCCACTTATTGGTCATCAGAATATTGTGAACCCAACATTAGTACCTGTTACCGGTCTAAATCCATATGGATTAAGTGATGCAACACTGCCAAGTTTGTCTATAGACCTTGTTGCAATAAACCTCCCTTATTCATTAAACTCTTCAGCACTGTTGGACTTGGGCTACCAACTTCTTCTCCAAGGAACAACTTCTGGTCAGGCATCAGTAGGTGCAGGCACTTACGGTCTTGGCCAATATGGATCCTTCGGATATGGAAGTCACTCATATAGCAGTTTTGGAGGTGCAACATCTCACTATGGGATTTATTCAAGTTCATCAGTTTCCCAAACTGCTCCATATGATGGAGAAAGTCATTTCCCCCTTACATTTCATCAAAGTAAACTCCGAGGGACATCTCCATCATCCGGAGTTCTAACTGGCATGTGGTCTTACTACACATCCTAGTTTTGTGCTCATTCTTATTCTTCTTCTCCCATTTGTTTTAGTTCATTTTCAATTGTATTTATATATATTTGAAATGTTTGTTTTGATCTTTTATTTTCCACTATATGTCAAACGCTAGTTATGAATATGCGAGCATTTTTCTTTGGATCTCCTTTATTATTTTTCTTCTAATTTCTTTCTCTGGCAATTTATGAGGATAAGTTTGGAGCAAGGTTGGCAAAATAACTTGTTTATAGAATTTTTTGTCTTGTTTTTAGTTTATTGTCATTACTTTTTAAAAGGTACCCTTTTGAATAATCAAATACCTTAGCTTCTCTCTCTTGGGGATGTGATGAGAATAAACATAAGTCATTGTGGTAATTGAGGATACTAGTTGGTATTAAGTATGGAGTTAAAGTTAGGTTGGTCAAATCATAGAGATAATTTGTGCTATAATTATGGTATACGATTACTATATGTGAGGGCAGTTGTAGACAAGATGTCATGGGCATAAAGGGAAGCTGGTTTACAAGGTAAATTTTAGCATGTGTTCCATATTTAGAATATGTTAATTTAACTTCTTTTACTATTAAATTACCATTTTTTGTTAAGCTATGTGCAAATAAGCACTCCAGAAAATATTGAATTGTATGAGAGTGGTTAGGTAAAAGGGTGTTCGCAAGAAGTGGAGAAAACTTAGAATGAATTCGTAATCCATATTTAGTGTTAGGTTGCGATTTTATCTTATGGATTTGTTATTTTCATTTCAATATTGTTCTTACTTATGCATTCATAACGAGATCAAGATGTTTTGCATATGTCTTTCTATTCTTTGTTGTGAGGTAGAGCTCATCTCACCATGGATTCTATTTGAGCCAATGTTGATTACCATATTTTCTTTTTCTTTTATCACAGAGCTTTTGTGGAGTATGTTAGAGTTTTTAAATTAATTGTTTTACTTCAACTTTTGATGTATTTTCCTGTATGTTTTATTAGTTTGGTTGTATCTTATATCATTGACTTGAAATAGAAACCATAGTGTTGGACAAGATTTGGTAACTCCAAGGAGGCTTATTCTTGGTGTGATAGGCTTGGAGTTCGTTTTGTTTGATAGAATGATTTTGAATTATTATGAGTGGAAAGTGTCCTAAAAGAACATTATTGTTTAACAAAAGGAAGATATATGATGGGATGCATTTGTTGTGTTTCAACATTAGTTTGTCTCTGCATATCCAAAATCCAATACATTTTTTGGCTACTTTATTGTTTTATTTTTGATTTGCTAATTGGTTTGGGTCTTAATATGACTACATGCTTTGGCTCAAGAAAATGCGACCCTAGGGCATAAAAGTAGTAAGTGTGACTCAAGAAAAGGAAAGGATTCATATTTGTTAAATGAAAACTCCTTTCATGAGTTGTATTGTTGTTATCTTAGGTTTAATTATTTCATGAAATTTATATAAATTTCATCTTGATATGTGTACTAAATTTTACTCTTTCGGAGACTAATATAATATTGTGCTTGTTGCGTAGTTTGAGTTTGGCTTCTCAACATTGCCTCTGTTTCCATTTTTTTTTCAATCATGGCTTTCATTTATCCATTTCAAGCAGAAAATATGACAATGATATCTAAGCCCAAAAAGGTAAAGAATAATTGTTGTTAGATGATTTCATGCCTCGCAATATCAACTTTAAAATCTTACCAATATTTAGTGGTAGTCCTTATGTATTTCTTCTCATTGGATTCACATACATTTCCCCTTGTAGTTTTGAAAGTTGAAGAAAATTCAAGGGCCGCATCATCATCATCATAATCTCTTCTTAAAATACCCCAACCATCTACTTCTTTGAATTTTTTTTTACAACCCTAATATTATGATAAAATCTAGCATCTTTTGTGGGCTTTATTCCATTAAACCCTAGTCCCATTCCATAGAATAACACATAGAAGGTTGTTTTTGGAAAGAAAGGGGATTATCCTATTGTTTTATCTTTGTTTCTCCATACATAGAAGGTTGTTTTTGGAAAGAAAGGGGGTTATCCTATTGTTTTATCTTGGTTTTTCCTTGCCTTGTAAACTTGATTTTAGTATCTTTTAGCTTTTTTTTATGGAAATTCTTATAGGAAGGGTTCTAAATTCTGAACAATCAACATATGCATTCTAGCAACAATTGTAGTAGAAGAATTCGAAAAAAATTCAAAGAAGAGGGAAAACAAAACTAAATGAATTTCCATTGTTGTGCTTTTATTTTATTTAACTTATTGTACTTCCTATCTGGAGTGTCTTGTAGATCATTACAATCTTCTAGTCGTTCATGTAACTAATTCTCTAGAAATATTTATTCTTTTTGTAGCAAATTGTCAAGAACTAAAATGGCATGTAGGCATGGTTGAGAAAAAAGGGTGGTGAAAATGAAATGGATCAACATCGATAATATAATCATAACCTTTAGTCATGTATTGTCTTTAGTTGTCCTATCACTTTAATTTATGAACTATTTGCTTAAAGTATATTTTTTCTAGTTTATCCTTGATTGGTGATGTGACATTGTGTCATCTTTTCGATGAATATTGTTGATTGTCTCATATGACTATGGTATCTCTGCAAATTATGAGAAATTTTTTATAATTTCTTCATGTCATTTCTTATGCATAAGACATGAGCCCCATAGTGGATAATGGTGTGATGTATACTATTTACAATATTGGATTTTATATGTTGAAGCGGCTACATGATTACCTATAGGGATTCCTATGGAGGTACAAGGTACCATGCAGAAGTTGAGATACTCCAAATTTTCATTTTTTTTTTGAAGTATAAGTGATGCCTCTAGGATATTCTATTTAAAATTTGAAGGCTTGGATATGAAAATTTCAATTACTTGTAGCTTTTCCTCAATCCTATACCCTCTTTATAGAACTAAACATAATTTGCAAAATTTTCTTGTTGGTGAACAATTAGATGGGAATTTTTCTTAAGTGGATAGGGTTTAATGAAAAATTATTAAAAAGGACAAGGATGAATATGGAATGGAAATAAAATAGAATGAGATGGAAGTGAAAATGAAAACTAGTAATGATGAGATAGATATGGTAATGTATGGAATGGAATAGTTTTGCTACAAAGTGAAAATAAGTGCTTTGATGTCCTTGCAATGAATTTTTTTATTTTTTTTTATATCCTTGTACTTTATACTAATGTGATTTATGCTTCTCTATTTCAAGTTTTTCCTATGGTAGGCTCTTCAATTACTTATAATTTCTTAACAGATAAATTAGAAACTATGCATTTCATTTGGAACTTGTGAACTATTGTGCATCGTTTATGTTAATATAATATGTTAAGTGCTAAAGAAATTGTAGTATTAATTAATTTATTTATTATGGAGTGTAGGTGTTATTTTTTGTTTTGCGTATCCTGGTGTGCACTATGGATATTAGCCAAACTTTTGTACTTAGAATTATAAGATATGTTTATTGGTTTCATTTCAGGATCATTGTTATTGATTGTTGTATTTTGACATATTGAATTAATTAATAATGAGAAGCACTCCCAATTAGTTTTCTAGACCCCATAGCTAGTAGGATTCAAGCATGTAGCTCATTAGTCATAATTTCATCGTGAACATTCATTTTTCTTACTTTTTTGCATGCAAATTAGTCACAACAGATTTACATGATTTACAAGGTGAGAAATCAATATTTGTTGTAATTGCATATTTTAGGTTTGATAATTATAGGTCATTTATAGGTTATAAATGTCTTCAAAGTTTCACTTCTAATTGAGTATTCAGCTAAACATATTGAGTATCTTATATGTAATTATTTTTCCTTCCACCCACTTTTTATAACTTTCATAACCATTAGGTAGGGACCTACAACTTCATTGCTATTTTATTTGTTTATTAAGAGATTTTCCAAGACTTTACAAAGTTTTATAATTTGTTCAAAGTTGTAGAATTTACAATCTATAAAGTTTCAAGGTCTGATTTTTTAAAATCTAATTTTTTAAAGGGTGCTAGCTCAATGGAAGAGCACTTGCTTTGCAAGAAGAAGGTTGGTGTTTTGATTCCATCGTGCCCTGATATTGATATGAAATGATGATGATTAGTTTTTGGTTACGAAGACTCTTTTGACCATCACTGACAAGCTTATGGTGACATTATTTTATCCTCACCAAAATATGAAATGGTGTCAGTCAAAGAACACCACTATATATATGTATCAATAGTAATGACCATGTAAGGTCCATCATCATAAATTGTTGTTGTTCATATGAAATGGTGACGGTCAATGAATGTCGCCATATATATGCATTAATAGTGATGACCATGAAAATTCCATCACAATAAATCGTTGTTTTTCATATGAAATGGTGACGATCACTATCCATCACGATAATCATTATTTATGATGGACCTTGAATGTCACCACAACACCTAGACCTTTGGTGACACCACCTTTGGTGACGTTCATTTTTTTGGTGGAAGAGGCTAAGATCCATCACCATTGCTCGTATGAAATGGTGACGGTCATTATCCATCATTATAAATCATTATTGGTGATGGACCTTGAATGCCAGCACAACACCTCTACTTTTGGCAACGCCACCTTTGGTGACGTTCAATTTTCGGTGACGAGGGCTCTTTTGACCGTCATTAATGAGCATATGGTAACATTTTTCAACCCTCACTAATGACCTTTTTTTTGTAGTGATCTCCGCTGTGTTGCTTCATGCTAAGTTATGAACCACTCTATGGCAAAGCCGACCTGTCCATCGGGTCTAGAGGAATTGTGACAGTATCTCCATGAGTCCTCCTCGACCCAATGAAATGCCCCATGGATCTAATTGAACTGAGCTCTCATGTAGTGATCCTTCATAATGCAATGTGGGTCATACGGTTGAAGCTTCGAAGGTCAGACAGGTACTTATTCATCTATTCAGCTTCCACATCTGCTTGCTTAATGCTCCGGATCTCGTATAACCCAATCCACAATGGAAGAGTGGGCCAAGGTTCCTTATTCTTCCACTGTAGCCTAGATGTAAATCCCACTGAGATATGATACGCTACTTCCTGCATGATAAGCACGTCCAAAGAAAACTTTGGTAGAACATGCGGAGGCTTCTCCGCACTGAACGCTCGGATGAACATGTCAGCAGATGAGGCATACCAATCTACAATGACTAACAATGCCTTCATTACTTCTTCTGACATGCAGGGTGGATCCTGTTCGAATATCAATCTATACACTGGGGTGAGAAAATGGTTGGAAAACCATATGATCACTCCTCTAAAGCTGCACTCAAACAATAACTTGAAATACATGTTCACAATAGTCTCCACTATTGACCATGCTCACTCTAAGCCTAAGAAATCATGTCGGGCATAGACTACATCTAGAATGTAGGGGAACTGTAAATATCTACATGCATGCCTTCGAGTGATAGTCAAGCCTTCATGAGTTGCTCCTTCAACTGGTGAGCTAGTATGCCAGACCAGTTGCATGGTCTTCCTTCTCTAGCTAGTTGGACCAGTGTGACCACCCAACTCTAAGGGAAGGTCTCAATGCTCCCTTGGCCACTTAGTCAACATGTGAATATGACCAAGTATTGGTATGCCTTCCTTAATATCTTCATCTTATAGATCTGTTTGGGGGCCATCCAGAAACGAGCTGGCTCCTTTATCCAATCCTCTAGAATGTCTTTAGAGTGGCCTATACTATTGAGCAAGTTGAACGGGGGAGTCATGATAGTCACGGGCTTAGTCATTTGATACATCACATCATAATATCGTGCCCAGAAGGTTGCAAGCTTCGTCCTATTGACACTACTCAAGGTCATCTTCTCGAGGTCAGTGTGAGAGATGATCTAGTGAATCATGTTTGTGTATGGGAACGCACGATATTTGCTTGTAATCTGATACAAGCCAGACTTATGAATTTTCATGTACACTTGAAGTTATTCAAGTTCTTTGTTATATACCTAGGGGGGATAATATGGGGTACCAAGGGAGGTTCCCAAGGTAATAATGTAATAATGGGATGGGCCATAGTAATAAATAAGGTGGTTAACCCATGTCATGTAAGGGACCACAAGTAGTTAATAATAATGTAATGGGCCCATGGTATTAGTTGATGGTATGAGGGAACCATGGTAATGACCCATGGTATTGTATGTATGAGGCCTATATAGAGGCTAGAGACTCCACTTGGGAGATAGTGAAGTATTATTGTATGAACAGGCATATGGCTTGTGGAGTGTTCTCCTTCCTTAAGGAGTTAATGTATGGTGTTGCCCTACCATAAGGGTTTTGATCAATAAAGATTTCTATATTGTTATTCTTGGGTTATATCTATTATCATATATCTTTGGGTTAGATCTACAACAAGTGGTTGTAGATCTAACCCAAAGATATATGATAATAGATATAACCCAAGAATAACAATATAGAAATCTTTATTGATCAAAACCCTTATGGTAGGGCAACACCATATATTCACTCCTTAAGGAAGGAGAACACTCCACAAGCCATATGCCTGTTCATACAATAATACTTCACTATCTCCCAAGTGGAGTCTCTAGCCTCTATATAGGCCTCATACATACAATACCATGGGTCATTACCATGGTTCCCTCATACCATCAACTAATACCATGGGCCCATTACATTATTATTAACTACTTGTGGTCCCTTACATGACATGGGTTAACCACCTTATTTATTACTATGGCCCATGCCATTATTACATTATTACCTTGGGAACCTCCCTTGGTACCCCATATTATCCCCCTAGGTATATAACATTCTTCCCCAAAAGTACCTGTGAATGTTTCATTCACCTCTTGCCACTTTAGTTTGAGGTCCTTTTCTAGATACATCTTCGTATATTCATAGATCGGCAAACCAGACGATACCTGCTCAACTGCTACTCCATTTTCCATACCATCAGTGTCCTGAGATCTTGTTCTCTTGGAAGACATTGAGAAAGATGAACACCAAAAATATCTGGAAACAAGAAGAATGCATGGCAAGGAATATGTCAGTGAAAAAAAAGCAAATCCGAGGAGGGACACAACACATACCTAGGAAACTAATGAGCAAGATTGCACAAATTTCATTGGGAGGCTGAGCGATTGGCTACCATAACTGTGCAAAAGGCAGTTTGGACTGTTTGGGAGGCTGGACTAGCTGTTGGATCTGTGAAATGTGCAATCCATTTGGGCACCTGGCTATTGGGATTGCGTAATGCGCAATTCCAGTCGGGAAGGTGCTGGGCCAGGGATAGATTTGCGCAATTTCCTGGTTCAAGTAGCCACTGTCCTCCAGGAATGTGCAAAACAGTCTAGGAGGCTAGTGCTAGGCTAGAAGGTAAAAATCTGGAGAGGAAGGTGAGCCTTCCTTCCCCATATTATGCAATGCAACATTGGTGAAGGCAGAGACCGGGCCAAGGTTGGCCCAACTCACCAACGGGCAACTGAAAGCAAGTAAGTCAATGAATGGATAGAAGAAGTGATAGATAGTGCTAGAAGAAGTGATAGAAGAAGTGATAGACAATGCTTGCAAAACATGAATGAAGATTCAACAAACACATCAACATGCATGTGGGTGAGGTCGTTCGCCGCTTGGGCAAACATCCGTCAAAAACAGTTTCATGCATGCAACAGCTTTGAGATAGTGATGAAAATTGAAATAGAGCTAGGACCAGATAGAATATATGTAAAGAACAGTGAGCATTCAAAGAATCAAGAAAACAATACTCACACAAGCGAATACACAAAAAGCGATAAAATGCTGAAAAAGACAAGTTGAGGCCACTTTCTTATGAATAGCTAAGCTGGATGTGTTGAAGAGTCCTAGATGTGTTGTGTGATGTTAGAGATCCAATATCAATGTGAATGAATGAGCTCTAATGCGTCGAATAAATCATTTTAGTCTCATGATGCGCATGCCACAAATCTAGGAAAAAGCGATACTTGGAGGGAAACTTCTAAAAAAACTTTGCATGTAACCCCCGACTGCTAAAAATAGCTGCCTGAATTTTTCATGTTGTCTTTTTCTATTTTGGGAAGATCAAGTCATACATGCATGTAATTTAAGTTTCCTCGGTCCTTGTTGGAACTAGTCAACCAGACTGTTCATGCATGCGAGTACTCAACTGCTTGGGAAAAATGCGCATTCCTGGCTTAGAATTGGGCTGACTGCATGGGAGATTTGCGTAATTTCTAGGCAGAGCAACTGACTATTGCCCTGATTTGTGCAAATTCTCGGTTGAATAGCCTGCTGCTAGGAAAATTTGTGCAAATCCTGCTAAGAGGGTTGGCTGGAAGGATTGTGCAATCCTAGAGCCCAGCAAGAGGTCAGAGAGGATTGTGAAATTCATGGAGGGAAGGTTGGATTCCCTCCAGAAATACGCAATTTCATATGGGAATATGCTCAGCCTACAGTTGGACCAAGTCCGAGTAAGCAACTTGTGAGGAGAATGATCAACTTTGATCGATAGGCTACCTTTCTGCGAGGAAAACACTGAAGCTTGAGTACTTGAAGAAGCAATAGAAAGTGTTGTGTAAGGTTGGTAGGGAGTCTCCAAAATAGGCTAAGGAAAAATTTTGGAGGGTGGTTGTAGCCACTATGATAGGGTTGAGCCTCGCAAAGAGGATCCCAATGTGAATATCGTGTTGCGTATTGGTTTGATGACTGGTGACGATAAGGGAAAACAACTTGAAGGAGGTGGATGGGCCCGCAAGGCTCCATAAAAAGAAGTTGGGTTTGATTTGGAGTGCACAAATGAAACGTTCATGGAAGCAAAGAAAAGCTTTGCTGAAGCCTCTACCTCAGGAAGTCAGGATAGGCTATTTGAAGAAGTTGACCCCTACATGCTTACTACTTTCTTGAAGACTTGAATGAAACTTCTGCGCGACAACATGGCTGTGAAAGGATGACAGGAGTTGATAAGAAAATGTGCTAGTAGGGATAATGCTTATGATGGGCACCACGTGGTCGGAAAGATTGGCAGACATAAGACAAGCACAAGGCGCGGGATGAGGCTCACCGTGCAAATAGGAGAATACGAGATCGATCATGTTATTTTGGATCTGGGGTCGGATGCGAATTTTTTGCTTAAAAAAACTTGGGAAAGAATAGTTAGGCATGTGATGCAGTGGTCTCCAATTCAATTAAGAATGACAAATCAACAGAAGATTATCCCTATGGGGAGATTGCATGGGCTAACTGTAGATATAGAAGGTGTAAGCATGTTGGATGACTTTTAAGTAATAGATATTGTTGATGAAAACAATCCATATCCCATGCTCTTTGAAATTTATTGGATTATCGACATGAATGGGGTCATAAATTTGAAGAAGCAGACATTGTCATTTGAAAGGAAAATGCTCCGCGTGGTAGTACCATTGGACCCTGCAGAAGGACTGCGCTATACTAAACCGGTCTATGACTATGAGGACGGTGATGATGATTTGGATTAGATCCATAAAGTAACATCGTGAGACCAATATTGGGTTAATCCAATAGCCGATGGATGAATCGCATGTGACCGCAAAAGCTCTTGTGCATTAGATTTGGACGAAGAAATGGAGCACTGGAAAAATAGGTTGCATGAAGTATCTATGATGTGTTGCAATATGATGACTAAATAACTGCGTTGTGCATTATCTCAGGTAATAAGTTTTCCTTATTACGATGGTATAACTAATTTAGATAAATTTATGGATGCATTTGAAAAGGAATTTCCTGAGAAGCATCGCTTACAAGCACTGGATTTGGTGTTGCGCGCTACACTTGCATGGTGGTGGAGTATGCATAAAGACAATTTTGAAGAATGGCACCACTATAGGAGGATGATGAGGATGTGATTTGGTTGCCCCAAGGTATGGTTAACTGAGAAGTATGATGGGAGAAATGATCTGTGGGATCATTTGGCAAACTGGACTAAGGTTTATGGAATGCAGCCACAGCCAGAGTGGGTGCATATTTTCTATCACACTTTGGACATCATCCCTATGAATTGGTATTTGGAAACAAAGCTCCACCATGGCACCGCGGAATGGGATATATTAAGAGAGGGGCTTGTGAGGACATTCAACTTTGAAGACAGATGCAAAAGTATTGATGAAGCACTGCATGAGGTTAAGGCAACAATATTCAGAATTCTGTCAGATCCCTTGGAATTGGTTCAGCCAGATTGGAGTACCTAGCTGCGCCATGCATTGGAATGTTATAATATGATTGTTGAAGGAGAGGATGAGGATCCAAGGAATATTAAAATCCCTGAAGCAGAAGGCCCTTACGAAGTAGAGGGACTGTGGAAAGAGAACCCCAACATCATTGCGCCACTGGAAAATAAGCAAGTAAACATTGGTACAGAAGCGGAATGAAATTTGCAAAGATAGGGGATTACTGGGATGATGCTATAGTGGACAAAGTCATTGAGTTGCTTCGTGAATATCAGGATTTATTCCCTACCAAATTTTCGGACTTGAAAGACATCATAGGCAATTTGGGAGTGGTGAAAATAAATTTGAAACTGGACGTGAAGCCTATTAAGCAGAGGCTATATTGCCTTAATCCCATATTCAAGCAAACGTTTCGCTTGGAGTTGGACAATATGCTTGCAATGAATATTATTGAATTGGTGGAGGAATTTGATTAGGTGAGTCCCATGGTCATTAAGGAAGAGAAGCAGAAGGATGAAATAAGGATTTGCATAGATCTCGGGAAGCTTAACAATGCTTACGTTCGTGATCTTTTTCCAACTTTGTTCATAGATGAAGTACTAGATAATGTTAGCGGGCAAGAGGCCTATTCATTCACTGATGGGTTCTCTGGATACCATCAGATAAAGAGCGCACTAGAAGACAGGAGTAAGACCACCTTCACGAACAAGTGGGGATGATTCCAGTATATAGTGAAGCCTTTTGGACTTAAGAATGCATTAGAAATCTTCTCAGCGTAGTCATCATGGCGTTCAAAGAGTTTATTCACAAATTCTTGGAGGTCTATTTTGATGACTGGACAGTACTTGGGCTAGTCAAGTGCCATGTAAACAATATGCACTTAATGTTAGATATGTGCTGAAGGTATCAGATTGCACTAAACTTGAAGAAATGTTTTTTTTTGTGTCCCTTTTTGGATGTTGTTGGGTCATGTGGTATGTAGGCAAGGGCTTCTGGTGGACCCTGCTAAGATCACGATAATAATTAATTTGGAGGCACCAAGAAGTGTTAAACAACTGTGCACAATGCTAGGCCATACTGGATACTATCAAAATTTCATCAAAGGTTATGCTTAGATTACCGCGCTTATGGAAATGCTACTAAAGAAGGATGCTACATTTTGTTGGGATGAAAAATGTCAGCGCAACCTAGATGTACTGAATGAGAGAATGGCCATCGTGTTGATCCTAGTATTCCTGGATTGGAGGAAGGAGTTCCATGTGCATCTAGATGCCTCATGTATTGTGCTAGGAGTAGTGCTAACACAGGCTGGCAAAGGAGAACTAGATCACCCTATAGTGTTTACGAGCAGGGATTTGCCTAAGGCTAAAAATAATTATTCAACGACGGAGTGTGAAGGTTTGGCTATGGCGTACATGCTCCATAAGTTCAGACATTACCTACTAGGAGGACATTTTAAGATGTACACAAACCATTTTGGATTGAAATATCTAGTTAATAAGCCTATGTTGAAGGGGAAAATATGCCAATGGTTGTTGTTGTTTCAGGAGTATGATTTCGAGGTGATTGTGATGCTAGGAAGGTTGAATGCAGGGCCAGACCATTTGTTGCTTATTGAAACAGGGGAGGATCCTACCAATTTGGAGGAAGGGTTGTCTAACACACAACTCTTCATGGTGCGCGTAGCAGATGATCACTTTGTGGACATTATCCTCTTTCTGACCATAGGGATGACTCAAGAGGGATACACCAGTCAATAGAAGAAATAATTGCTGGTGTGCGCAACATACTTTTCAGTTATTATAGGCCATTTGTATAAGATGGGATCAAACAAAATACTTCGATGCTATGTGCCTGACTTTGAAAGAAACAATATCCTCATTGAATCTCATGGAGGAGCTATAGGAGGACATTATGCAAGAAAAGCAACATCACAAAAGATTTTGCACATTTGGTTGTGGTGGTCGATGCTGCATAAGGATTCTAAAGCATATTATAGGGAATGCGTTGCATGTTAGAGGATGGGTAGGCCATCATGAAGGGATGAGTTGCCTTTGAATCCACAGGTGTTATTACAGCCATTTGAGAAATGGGCAATTGATTTTGTAGGATTGTTTTAGACTCTAGGTAAGAAAACATGTATTCAGTATATCATCACTGCGGCCAAATATTTGACCAGATGGTTGGAGGCACAACCTGTGAACGACTGTACAGGGGCAAAAATAGTGAAATTTCAATTCGAATATGTATTGACTAGGTTTGGTTTCCCAAGGTTTTTGATGAGTGATCGTGGTACGCATTTTCTAAATGGGACGATCAACGCAATGATAGAAGACTTCTAGATTTACCATTAGAAGAGTATGCCATACCATCCTAAGGCCAATGTAACAATTGAGGCTTTTAATAAGATATTGGAGAATGCGCTGACAAAAGTTTACAATGTGCAATAGAATGATTTTGATGTGCAAATATCAGTGGTGTTATGGGCCTAAATAACTACTTGTAAAAAGCTTAATGGTCAGGCACCTTTTAGGTTGGTCTATGGCATAGAAGCTGTAATGCCTATGGAATACATTGTGCCTATTCTATGCATAACGGATTTCATTGGAATGGTGGACCGCAAATCTTTAGAAGAAAGGCTCGTGCAGCTAACAAATCTTGAGGAAGATATGTTTTTGGCTAGATTCCATCAGCAGGTTGAGAAGGCATGTGAAAAATCTTGGCACGTTCGGCACATCAAACTACTCACCTTCAAGGTAAATGATTTGGTTTTATTATATGACAGTAAGTTTGATAAGTTTCCAGGAAAATTTCATATGCATTGGCTAGGGCCATATGTTATCAAAGAGATTATGGATGGTGGAGAAGTTCAACTTGTGAAGTTGAATGGAGACCCATTTCCTGGAAGGGTAAATGGAAGCTGCTTGAATCCATACATTTTGGATCCATCCCAATGAGTACATGATGATAGCATAGTCTTAGCGCTTTAGGCAGCTGCAAGGGGGCATGGGACTATAAACTACACTTCCCAGGTTGTAGAGCTACACGATAGGGGGCTGCGTGAAATGGGATGATGTCATAGTACTAGGAGAAGTGCGAAGGGATCTGTGATATAGGGGGAGAGACCACACAACATAGCTAGAAAGTGACCGTTACAATCACTCTTCATGATTTGAGAGTGAGGAGATGGTTAAGAGGAGCGCAAGCAGGCGGGGGGCAGAATTAAAGGCATTTAAGGATGAATTTAAGAGTGAAATATTTGGAAATCTATTGCCAATTCATCATTTGTGAGAAAATTTTAGGGGGAATGGTCGAATTTAAATTCGATTTCTCCTATAAATTACGCATAGCCATCCAACGAAAAACACTTTACATCCTTATAATTTCTGTGTTGAGCTGTTGAGTATTTACGAATCCTCAATTTTTCGCTGATTTAGTCATTGCTTCTGTATTGGATAAGTTACCCGAGGATACCCAATGATTTTTTCTCAGCATGATGTCTGGACTAGGAGAGAGTGTTAGTATTGGAGGAGCTGTTTCCTTTGAGGGAGCTTCTCCAGAGGTGATGAGCATGGAGGCTCCAGCTATTGTGCCTATGGTGTCGACGTCGCCTAGGTTGAAACCCACACTAGTGAGAGAAGTTTCCAACCTTAATAAGGACAAGTAGAAGAAGCCCATGCTCGTGCGCGAGTCACCGAGGAAGCATGCTGCTACCCAGGCTGAGAAGGAAGAAAATCCTAGCGCTAAGGATAAGGGGCAGGTGGTGGATTTAGAGGCCGAAGAGGACACGAAAGACATAGACACCAAGGGGTTGGATCCAATATCAAAGTTGCCAGATTTATCCCTCTGTGCAAGGGAAACGTGAAGGTCCCTAAGGACCTAGATGTAGGAAAATTGCTCCTCAATACACCCCTACTACTGAAGAGCATCACTTTTGAAGGTGTGTGCTTCGCGCGGATTCCCCACCTCAAGCTCGAAGACTGAGATCTAGCAGACCACGAGAGGTTCCCCCACTTGGCAATAGAAAACTACATGGAGAGTGTTGAATCTCAAAACTGCTTTTTCCTTAGCAAATTTTCTCATCCATTTTTCTTTCATTTTCCATGAAGAAATGCATTCCTATCATCAATGACCAGTATACATTGCCTTAAGGAGGACATTTAGTGATTTACATATTATGCTTTCATGTTTTGATATTTGAATAAGTTTTTGTCTTTTATCTACGAAATGCAGCCTATTTTGTATCTAATCAGCTATTCCGCAGCTACTTCCATGCTTTAACAGGTTCCACATGTCAGAAGGAGAAACTAGCTACATGGGTAGCTTGTAAAACATCATGACATGGATCATGTCCTATTCACCTAGCCCAGGTGAGCAAGGAAGATGGTACAAGACTCTGGTCAAAGGAGAAGTCAAACATAGAGACCAAAGGCAAACAAGACTCTCTTATGTACACGTTTCACAATGGTGGGACCCGAAACAACTTCCTGAACCCACGGACTCCAATAGCCATCTGTGAAACTGAATCCTACGACCATCATCTTAGATTATGTCTTCAGCATCCAAGGAAGAGAATTCTATGTGCTTGTCTGCTATGTGTTTTTGGCTGTAGCTTATTTTTCTCCACAAACAGTTTCATAATTTTCTTATAAATACCTGTGTAAAGAACTCAACACTAAGGTTGAATTTCCTGATGTATTAAGCTCAGACTACTATTTTGTAATTTTGAAAACTCATTCTCTGTTTTTAATATGAATATCGTGTGTTTTATGGATACCTGAAAACGTTTCTTGGAGTTTTGATTAAGGAGGGCCCTGCGTTGACTAAGGTTTTATTTGATTTTGTTTTATCTTTTCTAGTTAGCTGTAAATTCATCGTTTCTTCCATAGTTTACATAACCATTTACTAACCTTGTTTATAATGCAATCCTTATTATTTTCTTACTAATGCATAATAACTTCTTTTAGTACAGAATGGCTCTCTCTTTGCTTAATTTCTTTCTCAATTTTATCAGTAATTAGAAGTTGAATTCAGTAGTGTAGAGTAGTTTGTGTCATTTGATGTTTCATTAGTCTTTAGGCTTTGAATTAAATTGATCATTTCCATTATTGTTCTTGTCATTTCATTACTATTTTAGTGACTTATAGTGTAGATGAATGTTTGTAAAAAACCCTTCTAGTTGATAATTCATCTTAAATTAACTGGTTGAATACTTCATTCATGCAACAAGTCTTTTCTACATTTTTGTATTTATTTTCTCTTAGAATAATGAAGTACAAAATTCCTCAAAATGTCATCCCCAAGAGGTTTGTCTTCAAAAATTGAGAGGCAGAGTAACTAAGTATTTCATTTAGTTTTGCTGCAATTTCACTTTCAGTTTTTCATCAAGTTTTGTTTTTGCAATAGACTAAATATTAGTTGTAATCTCACTTTCAGTTTCAATATTTCATTTTGGTTTTGTTTTCATAATAGGTAGTTGCAATTTCACTTTCACTTTTTGTATTTCATTCAGTCTTGTTTCTATAATTAATTAGACAGTAGTTGGAATTTCACTTTTAAGTTCTTTTGGTTCATGATTTGGAATTAATGATATGATTAGAAATAGAGACTTTGTTTTCATTTCTTGATTAAACTTTGCTTCCAAATCTTGTTTAAGCTCTTTTAGTTCTCATTTCTTTAGGTTCTTAGCAGTATTTATAGAAGTAGATTTAAGATTTTGTTAAGTACATTATAAATCATAAGGGATTAAAAGATCAAAAACCCCAAAAACAACATAAAACTCAAAAACAATGAAGTAAGAAGGGTCATCTAGCACATATAGTGTACTACACTTCATCAGTTTACGATACCCAGATTGATAATTTATGTAGAGAAATTTAGGACACTAAATTGCCCAAACAAAGAGGGTGCTCTACAAAGAATTTGATGTCACCACGCTGGAGCTGATGGAGTGGATTCCTGGAGTGAATCAGTCGGGGTTGTTGAACTTGTTATGGGTGCCCCACTACCACCACTCCAACATCAACTTAATTTTGATCAAGAAGTTGCTAACCGTAGTGCATGACGACTGTTTGTGGTTGAGCATGCCAATCCCTATCACCAACATGTTCATCCATCAGATCATGCTATTTCTGCACTCAGGGTTGAATCCAGCCAAGGAGTTTGGTAGAAAGATGAGCAAGCATGACCTCACATAGAAAATGAAGGACAAATTCAAGCTCAAGAAGAAGTCGTATGGGTACTCTATCACCTCAATCATCGACCCCGCGGTAAATATTGCCACACAGATCCTTTCGGGGAAAATTATAAGAAAATGTTGCACAGACGAGGTTCCGGCAGTAGTGATTTCTTTGGCTTCCCAATACGCGGAGGGTGTATAGTTCAACTGGGTGCACTATCTTTATAGTGAGTTCCTTGCAAATTGTCAAGAGGTGCATGACAAGAATAAAACATTCCACTACTCATGGTTTTTGGTCTCCATTGTGCCCGTCACATGGGATCTGCCGAAGGACAATCAATTTCCTCTCGTGGATAAGGATTTACTAGAGGCTGCAAAGTTTTCATGCCTTTGGGAATAAAGAATGTCACGTGCGTCATGGAGACCAAATTATTCTTGGTGCTAATGGAGGTGAGCATTCGCATGGCCATTAACCAGAAGCCATAGTTCTAGCCTACCTTGCTTGAACAGCTTTCAGACTTCCACTGTGTATACATCTGGGCAAGGAAATATCTGCAACAAAAATGGTTTGACCTACCTTACCTCACTACAAATGACGCTATTGAAGAGGTCATCAAGTGCTAGCTGACAGATTGTCATTCTCCATCCAATCTGTTTGTAGGTACCAGCAAGTCCGCAAGGAAGAAGAAGAAGGAAGCGGCCAAGCTAAAGGTGCAGCAATTAGATGAGAAGTGGAAAAAAGAGGCCGAGGAGAAGGCCTAGGTGGAAGCGGAGCACATCGCAAAGAAGCAGGCTGAACAAGAAGGGTGTGGCTCCAAGAAAATTGAAAAGTATCTATCGTCCCAAATAGAGGAGGAGGAGAAGTTAGAGCAGGGGGATGGTGGTTAGAAGGAGCAGGAGAGCACTCCCTTCTGGGTTAAAAGGGATAGGGAACAAGGAAAGGAAGGGTTGTGGAAGAAATGGAAGGCAACCAAGACATTACTGGATCCAATTACTCTGACAGAAGATGACCTAGACGAGATAGGTGACAAGGTGTAGGATACAATGAAAGAACTACTACAACAGTTTGAGCAACAACAGTAGTAGGCGCTGAGCACCATTCAGAAGGATCTGTGCGAGCTATATATTCAGAAAAATAGGATCTAGGTAGGAGTAGGGTAGATCAGCGTTGCACCAACAAGTTTGGTGTTGGGGACCACTCAGGAAACAAATATGGTTCAATCGTTGGATCTCTGGACAGTCGTGCTACCATATGGCTCCTTGAGCACAGAGGTAGTCGATGACAAGGAAATAGTGAGTTCTTTGAAGAACATCAGCCTCAACATGTCTGCACTCCTAAATGAGTATCTTCACACACTGCAGGCAGTTGTGACAGCAGAGTTCCAGGCGCAGAAGAAACGTGCACTAAGCCTCATAAGTGAGTATCGAGTAAACAATGAATAGATGTTAACTCAGAAGTCAGAGGTGTTGGAAGCACAAAATAAAATTCAGGTGTAGAATTCCCAGCTTACAGCCACAGTGGTAGAATCCTGGAAAACAGTACCTAAACTGCATATACCGGAGGAAGCATGGTTGGAAGCAAAGATCAGAAAGCTGGTTGTAGGTATGTTGATGCCAAGATGAAAGTGGCTAGAGTTTAGTTCAAGTTGAACCTGAAGATAACAGAGTTGGAGTTGAAGTCACAACTTTCAACTTTACCAGAGGTAAGGGAACAACATGAAGTCGCTGTGAAGGATGGAGTCGCGACGGTGGATGCGCGGTGGTATACTAAACCATGCTTTTTGAGAAGGATATGAAGGTAGTGACAGCCTTGTAGGAGGATCCCACCGTGCAACTTTTGAATACAGAATTGTGTGAGCTCCAGAAACAGTATGATGAAGTAAGGGAAATGACGTGCACCATTGCTACAACAAAAATCCTTGCTAAGTTGCATACGACGAAGCAGCTGCTTACACTGGTGGAAGCAGCGCAGAAGGAAGAGGTAGTCCTCAAGCCTAGATTGGGGCCTTGGTTGGATGAGGCCTACATCGTCTCTGCCAACTTTCAGGAGAAATTAGCGAACTTGTAAAGTACACAGTAGAAAATCAAGCGGGGCAGTGCAGAACCAGCCACAAAGCATCTAGAAGAGCAGATCAAGCAAGTAGCCATGTAGAGCACGACTGAGGTAATAGTTGCACAAGCGAAATTGGGGAATCTTCATAGTAAGATCTTTGCGCTAGCAGAGTGACTCGAGGGTGAGTCACGATATTTGTGTTCAGGGCTTGTTGGGATGGGGTCCCCAAGGGTCAATTTTGGGGCAAAAGCCCAAGTTTCATTGTATAAAATTGTAAATTCTCCGCAAATTGTGGTCGCAGAGTGCATAGATAGTTAAAGAGTCACAAAGGGTTTTACCCTTCTTTACGTAAGTTGAGTCGACTTTTTGAGGATCCACCCATGGTCCGTGGACCATGGGATTTTATAAATAAGTGTGTCTTAGGGTGTTTAGGGTAGAGTAATGAAGTTGTCCTATGGGAGAAGTCTAGAAAGTTAGTGTAGATCAGTAGGAAGAAAGGATCTGCAGCTATGTCTGCAGGGAAGTCTTGAGTCTATAATCTAAATTGAGTATTAATAAAGAATATTATTGCAGAAATTCCCATGTTTATATCTTTACCTCTATTTTATATGAATGCACTTATGATATGATGAATATTGGGCTTATGAAATAATGATGTACTGATTCTCAGTTTTACATGATTTATACTGTTATATGAACGCAATTACTATTCACTATTTACATGAAGATTATCTTGTTGTATGTTGAAGTTATCGAACACTTAAGCCAATTGGGGTAATTAATGGGTTAAGAATGATCTTTAGTGCATGTAAGTAGCTGATTAGTCTATTCAAGGTCCGCGAAAGATATTCATAGAACTTTGTGTAGGTCTAGAGATTAGTTAAAGGAAGCTATATCGATGATCCATAAGGGCTTATTGATTTGCACAAAGATAGATTTAGGGCACAAAGTGACATCACTTTGATCTCTGGGTGCGGAAACTTGGTTCCAGTATCCCCCCATAGTGGTTCGGGTGAGACTTCTGTCTGCTCTCCACAGATTGATGCTGAAAGGGTGAGTAGTGTAGGGATTTGTTTAGCGCAACTAACTTTGAACCTAGATCAGGACCCACTAAGCCAACAACTTCCTCATACTAGGAAACCATGACTCTCCATCCCATGATTTGTTCATCTCTCCATCAAATGTAGGCAGTTGTTCCTTCTTAAAATTGGCTGGAAAATATTCCCTATCACTCCTCCTGTAAGGATGGTAACAATGTCGATCGTAATTTCTGTTAGAACCAGAATTAGAATCATACCTGCACCCATCACCTCTCCTATCCGGAGCATCCAAGGACCTGAAATCTCTGATCATGTCATCTCTATCTGACCTATACTCACCATGAGACCTACTGACATATGCCCCTTTAGTTCTTTCCTCCTGCCCATGGCTGATCCAACGAGGGCCCTATCAGTGCAATTTTGAGAAATTCTGAAGTATCAGTACATTTACCTCTTCTTGTTTCTCCTATGCCTGTATGATTCTGTCATTGTTTGCCTTACAAATCCTTATTTATTCCCTTAATCTTCTCAGCTTTTCTACCAATCATAAGAATTTCCAACACCATGATTCTCATCTGATCCGTAGGGAGGGTCTCAGAAATTATAGTCCACAATCTTGATAGTCATATTTGATATTCTTCCTGCAAGATATATCATATCAGCAAAGCCAAATCACAATAAACCAACGTACCTTATTATAATTTAGGGAGGATACCTCGTCTCAAAGATCAACAAATTATAGTAATGTATGTATACCATAATCATGACAACATATAGAAACATAAAACATAAGAATATAACCATATAGTTATAATTATATCTAGAGTCCAGTCATCAATGCATGACCATATCAACTACACATATTGTGACCTCATGCATGACAACAACTGCCACATTACTATACACTTTATCACATGTGAATACTAATGTGCATAAATAATGCATAATCAAACATACACTCACAACAACACACTCCACAAAAACACCATAAAATTCCCATGGTGACCTCATTACAACCATAACCCATGCCATACAAATGCAACATGAACATGGTATCACAAAACATGCAACACATATGTAACCAACATCAATGCACGATAAAAACACAACCCATCCATCCCAAGGGGTGAACCATGCTCTGATACCACTCTGTAACACCCTCCTCCTACATCTACCCAGGTAACCAGAAAACTAGGGTGAACATGTGATGAGAAGTTACTATTAGATGATTTGATCTCCTAAGTCACGTTAAGGAAGTGGAACCGACAGAAACACACCATAAAGACCTTCCACATTAACAAAAAGACCCCTAGGAAGCATACCAGCCTCTCAAGTAACCTTCCCTTGGGTCCATTGAGTTTTTAAACCATTAAACCCCTAGACACTCCCTTGATATGGACAAGTATGCATCAAGGAGGCTCTAGATGTTCTCACAACATGGGTATGCATGCATCCAGGTTTTATACCTAGTGTTGTGCCTGTGTCTCTGGGATTTGAGCCAATTTTTTAGGCCTAGAGCCCAGGTCAGGTCACTACCAAAAACTCAATGACACTTTCAGACCCGAAATATAATAACAAAATAAGGGAAAAAAATGCAATTATTTGAACAAGGAATTGACTAGACCCCTATTAGCAATTACATGAATTTCGTCAAACATGCCACAATTATGTAATCTATAGGTTTAAACAACATATCTAAGTATATGGGTCTCATACTGATATGAGGATCTCTAAGAAGCATATTGATGCCTCAACAAATTTGTTGAGAGCAATACAAATATGAGTTTAGAGGCCCCATACTCATATGATAATCACTAAGAGGAATTGGTGAGAGGCGTACATATCCATTGTCATAATACAGGTTCATAACCATCATACTAGTAACATAAATACCAAGGAAATCAAAGCCATATCATCCACATATAATCAAGTATAATACTCATGAAGTAACAAGGAGAAATAACTTCATATTAATGATGAAAAGGCCAACTGGTTGTGGAACTTCCACGAACCACTTGACCGTAGACATGGCTAAGCTAATTCTGTCTTCAGCCAATCACCCCCATGCCATATTCTAAGCATGAATATGGTATCTCATAAAACACATAAATCAAAACCATTCAGGGCTTGTAGAGGCCAAACCACCGCAACCCATCAAATAATGATTCCACCTCATAGTCATAAATCACAAAACCATAATCAGATTCGTCTCTACACAAGCCTTCTAGTGCTCCAAAGAATTTGTTCCAAGCAAGTCTTCCAAGACTAGTAAAGCAACCCACAAATGTCATCAGGTTTCCCAGATCATTTTTCCAACAAGGGCTTCTAGGAGTTAATTGACCCACCAAGGCCTTACAAAACATTTTTTCAACAAAGGTTTCTAGGAATAGTAACTCAACCCAAACTGTTATAAGGCTTCCAGAGTGTTTGTCCAACCAGGGCTTCCAAGAAATAGTAATTCAACCCAAGCTAAAGGAGACATGAGAACCAACAAAAAAAAAGAAATGAACCCACAACACCATGGCTATCCATGAAATGGAAAGCTAGGAAAATCCATTTTCAATCTAGGAAATCCTCCATGAAAATGTTATATCATGAGAAAATAACCACATGCATATGCCATTCATGTGAAAAATAATGAAGAAAACATACATAAAACTAGGTACATGAAAGAAAAACCCATTGTAGTTGTTCATCCCGATGTCCTCTTCCACTTTCCTTCTCTTCCTTTGCCTTGTTTCTCAAAAACTCCAAGTATTCCACACTCTCCAAGAATGCTCCAAGAAAACTCTAAGTGTCCAAGAGTATGAGAGAGAGAGAATGGAGAGAGCTCCAAAACTAAACTGATAAAAGTATTTATATTGATCCTAAAAAGCCTTTTTATTAATTAGGCCTCTCTTTTATTAATTTTCCATTATTTTCCTTCATTTTCCTCTTCACATGCAACCTATGATCTTTCACCTCCCTTTTCTCCTAATTTCCATTATTTTCATAAATAAATGTTCCAAAATTCCCTTTTTCCTTTGAAAAGCCTTTTCCATTGCATTTTCCATTTTCCTTAGCCATTAATCAATCAACAGTGATCCCCATCACTATAATTTTTCCCAGCATTCAGCTTGGAATAAGTGTCCCATCAACCACGGTTATTATTTTGCCTTTATTAACTTTTATTACATGGAATTTTCACTAGGGTTATTACAAAAGAGGAAAGGAATAAAAAAGGGGAAGCCCTATTGAGCGGAAACATATATTTTTTCAATCCTTCCCATGCAGAGGGGGGATGAATTCCATGACATTAAAGGAAGATTCAAAGGATATGAGGGAGAAAAGGAGGAGGTGGGGAAGATTTTTTAAACTTCCAAAATTTTTTGGATGGATGTAAATGATTTTTAGGGCTGAGGGTTTTAGAGGTGAGGGAGTGATGTTGTTTGGATTGGAATTACAATTTCAATTGCAGTGGATTTGAATGATGTAGTGGGAGGGAGAAACATAGTCACATTTTTCCAAAACTCCACTGTATGCAAAAAATGAAGAATCCAGAGTCTCCACATTTGTGAATCAAGCTAAGGAAGCAAAGTTATCCAAAGAAGGCTTGAAGGCCCCTAGACATGTTTTTCTTACCATTTTTAAATCCCTATTTTCCAATGGCTTAGCAGGTGGAGTATATGTATCGAGATCCTACATTTTTTTTATCTTTGTTCTTTTATTTTGTTTCATTTTTTTTTTGACAAGATGCTTTTGATCATCACTGTACTACTTTAGGTATATTACAATTTAGAGTAGTTGGATTACAACACTAGAGGAAGATCCCTTGTATCACTATAGGAAGATACCTTATAAAATCAAAATTGAGTTTTTGTTGTTGTTGAAACTAACCAATACAATCCATGGCTGGTAGGGATGGGTCATGGCATGTCTAGCAATGGAAATTTTTTTAAAACTATTTTATAGATGCCTCATCTAAAACCCTTAATAAGTAAAATATAGGGAATGATACAAATTAAATTTTGGTTGTTGCGGTCCATATTTTTAAGTGATCATTCAAGGTTTGGCTAGCAATTAACATGTTTAAAAACTACTTTATTGATATCCCATTTAAAACCCTTAGTAAAATAAAGGCGAAGTTACAAAATTATCTTTTTGTTGTTGTTCAACCACTACAAATCGTAGTTTTTAGGAATGGTACATGGCATGTATTGCAATGAACATTTTTTAAGGAAATCTTCCTGCAATTTTCTTATGCTCTATTGTAACAGTGTGCTAGCTAATTTTGAGGATTCAAGCCCTGGTTGAGGATATAAGAGTACCCACTTTCACCCACCCAATTGTCCTCTTGTCGCTCAACCATTATACTAAGATATTGTCCATGCTTGACATTAGAATATTATTTTACAAGTAGGCATTGAGTTTTACCTTTCATTTCCTTTTTGCAATACACTTTTCAAGTTGACACCTTATACACCATGGTAGTGTTGTTGGTATTTGATTCAAATATTGAGGTATTATGATTTTTCAATACTCAGGTCCAAAAGAAAGGCAAGACATTGGTCCCCATTCAAATGGCCACTTAAAAACTCTGTTTTTTGGTATTCATGTGCTAGTACCATATACCCTATTACAAATGCCAATGGCATTATGTTCATAACTTTAATGGTTAACTTGACTCAATTGTAGGAATTTGTAGCTTTATACCCATAATTTCAATAGTTATTTGATTCAACTGTAGTAAATTGTGGCTCTATTCAACATTACAATGATTATGAATTATCATTTGTTGGACTGTACACTCACATGGGAAAAAACGTTTTTTTATCAAACTAATATGTTATATGCTTTGCATAACCTGTTTTGATTCATTGACCTCAGTGAATTTTCAACTATTTTGACATATATATTGTTAGCATCCATTTGATAATATCTTATTCCATTTATATAGTTTGCTAGAGGTATTGGATTGAGGGCCCCAATCACAGTGTCAATACATAAGTGTTCACTTGGGAGGGCTTTGAAGAAATGTACAATATTAAATCATTGTTATCGCTTAGTTATCAGAGCATAGCAAATAGAAATGAGTAAATTTCCTTAGTTTTCATTAATATGTGGAGATAATGGAGGCCTATGAATTATTTTGTTTCAAACATTGGACTCCATGACTAGATGTTACTTAGTAAGAAAAAAATGCTTCCAGTAGAACCTCAACTTGTTCAGTAGTAAATTAGTGTTATGCTCTTGACTTGCGAGAAGATACCAGAATACCAAATATGTGAAGAAATATACCTAGAACACAGAACAATAAGAAAGAACATCATGTATTTTATTATTCAGAAAGGAAATCAATGTTCACTTGCCTCTTTGAGGGGGCAACATCCAATAGAGCTAGGCTCAATTACAAAATATGACATGATGCTCCTCGAGGGGAGTTTCTATCCTTTATATAAGATTCATACATGCAATACCATGGGTCAATACCATGGTTCTTTTTAATACCATCTATCTAATACCATGGCCCATTTGCAACTAATTGTGTTCCTTTCTTTAAATGTGGGTCAACCACTTACAATTATTAACATGGGCTTTATTGACTCTTTACTTAATTATAACTATGACTCAACCCTATTACATAAATAAGGAGGTTATGGTTGGACCCTAACATGCCCTCCCCCATAAAAATAGCCTTGTCCTCAAGGCTGAAGCTACGGAAACTGCTGAAGGACAATGGCTGGTTCCCAGGTCGCATCTTCTGGAGAGGTGTCTTTCCACTTGGAGGACTTCCTTGATTGTGCAGTTGCGTAGGTGTCATTCTCGTGTGTCGAGAACCTGTTCAGGTTGGAGCCAAATTGAACCTTCTTCATCTAATTCCAGTAGACAGGTTTGAATTTGGAAATGGTTCCCAATCACTTTCTTGAGGCATGAGACATGGAAGACTGGATGGATTTTTGCCGTGGGTGGCAAAGCTAGCTTGTAGGCTACTTCTTTGATGCACTGAAGTACTTGATACAGTCAGCAGAATTTTGGAGAAAATTTCTGACAACCCTTGTCTTTGAATGATGTTTGCTTATATGGTTGCAACCTCAAAAATACCTGATCCCCTTCTTGAAATTTTCATTCTGAACGATGTTGATCTTCCCGTTGCTTCATGTAGTTTTGAGCTTGATGGAGATTCTCTCTGAGGTGGGTGAGCATTGTTGTGCGGTTCTGTAGGAGTTGATCCACTGCTTGTCCCTTCGAGCATACCTATATATAAGAAGTAGGTGAAGGAGGGGGTTGACCATAAACTGCTTCATATGGAGTCATTTGGTGGTAGCATATAGTTAGTGTTATACCACCATTCGGCTAGAAGTAACCACTGTACCCATAGATGTTTCTTTTCTGAAGTGAAACACCTAAGGTAGATCTCCAAACATTTGTTGACTGCTTCAGTTTGACCATAAGTTTGGGGATGATAGTAAGTACTGAGTTGTAATTGGGTACCTTGTAGCTTGAAGAATTCCCGCCAAAAGTTACTAGTGAAGATCGGGTCACAATCAGACACAATGGAAGTGGGCATGCCATGGAATTTGAAGATCTGGTCCATGAAAGATTGAGCCACCAAATTCGGTGTAAAAAGGTGGGGTAGGGCGCAAAAATGAGCATGCTTAGAAAATATGTCCACAACCACCATGATGACTGACTTGTTGCTAGCTTTGGAAGACCCGTAATGAAGTCCATAGAAACCTCCATCTAGATTGAGGCTGGGATGGGCAATGGCTATAATGTGCCTGGGAATTTGATTGTTTCTTCTTTGTGGTGCTAACATACGTCACACTCTGTGACAAAAGTAAGAAAGTCCTTTTTCATGCTTGTCCAAAAGAATGAACATCGAGTTTGAGCATGTTTTCTAAAAGCCTGAGTGGCATATAGTGGGAGATGAGTGAAACTCCGTCAAAATGTGACTTTTGAGGGTTGATGTTGGTGATATCATGACTCTATCCTTGTAGCGAAGAATCTGATCCTGCCAAGAGTAGCTCGCTATCGAATTTGGATCCGCCTACAATTTATTAATGAGTTGGGAGAGGAAAGGATGTGAAAACCATTCCTTTTGAGCCTCTTCAATCCATTCTAGAATGGGAAGGGAGATTGTGAGCATGGTGCTTTCCTCCTCAAATTGGTGTGATAAAGCATCTGCGATGACATTTTTGCACCATGTCTTGTAAATTGTCTCATAATCATATCCCAACATTTTGGCGAGCCATTTATTTTGTTGTAGCGAGGATAGGCGTTGGTCAAAAAAATGTTTAAGGCTTTGGTGTTCTGTGCAGATTTGGAAACGCCACCCTAAAAAGTATGGTTGCCAGATATCTACTACATGTAAGATGGCCATCATCTCCTTCTCATAGGTAGATTGTCCCAGATTTGTCCCACTTAGTTGTTGGCTAGTGAAGGCCAAGGGTTGACCTTGCCTGCATTAAGACTGCCCCAATACTCATACCTGAAGCATCACATTCAATCACAAAAGATTTGGTGAAGTCGGGTAGTGCTAATACAAGAGTGGAGCACATGGCATGTTTGAGAGCTATAAATTCCTATTGCACTTCATCATTCTAGAGAAATGAATTTTTCTTGAGAAGGTGAGTGAGGGGTCTAGCAATGCGACCATAATTGCGGACAAATTTACGATAGTAGCTCATGAGACCCAAAAATACTCTCAAGTTCTCCAAGGTCTTTGGTTGAGGCCAATCCTGCATTGCCTGGATATTTTTTGGGTCCACCCTGACACCTTCACGCCCCACAATGTGACCCAAATACTCAACTTCTTCCATGCCAAAAGAGCACTTGGACATCTTGACAAATATTTTATGCTTTCGGAGCAGTTGCAAGAGCAGATCTACATGCTGGAGATGTCTGGCCCAGGTGTGGCTGTAGATGAGGATGTCATCAAAGAAAACAAGGACAAATTTTCTGAGATATGATTTGAGCAGGTGGTTCATGAGGCTCTGAAAAGTGGATGGGGCATTACAAAGACCAAATGGCATGACTAGAAATTCATAATGGCCTTCATGAATTTGGAAAGTAGTCATTGGAATGTCTACTTCTTTCATGTGAATTTGGTGATAGCCCAAGCGCAGGTCGAGCCTAGTAAAGAATTGAGCCCCATTTAGTTCATCCGAAAAATCATTGACAACTGGGATGGGAAATTTATCTTTGATCATCAGCTTGTTGAGGGCCCTAAAGTCTGGAAACATACGCCCTTCCCCATCTTTCTTGAGCACCATAACCACAGGCGATGAATAACGACTAATTTTAAGATGAATGACACCTGCTTCCAAGAGTTCCTTGATGATTTTTTCAATTTCATTCTTTTGGGCGAACGAATATCTATATGGGTGCACATTTGGTGGTTGGGCTCCTGGGACCAAAGTAATTCTATGATCATGTTCCCCTCTCGAGGGTGGAAGCTCATGAGGTTTTTCAAAGACTGGCAGATGGTTGTTTAAGATTTGTTGCATCTAAGGATGAATATGAAGAGAAGACTTGGGTTCGAAGGCCTGGATGGCATTAAATTGGGCTATAACTCCATGGTGGCCCTTTTTTTAACAAATTTTCCATCCTATGTGAGTTGATGATAGAGGGAGCACCTGCCTAGAGTCCACGGAGGGTATGTGTGTGGTTGTTCTGCTTAAAGCTCATATATAGCTCTTGGAAATCCATTTTAATTAGGCCGAGTGCACGGAGCCATTCAACACCCAAGACAATGTCACACCCTCCCATGTGTATGGAAAACATGTGGGTCTTTAGCTGATAATCCCCATTTGAAGTTTGACATTTTCACAGCGGCCTTCACATTTCATTGTCCCCCCATCAACAATTTGGACCTAGAAGTTAGAGACTGCTCTGAAAAACAATGCACTACTTCAAAAGACTCTTTGATGGATAAAGTTATGCATACTACCACTATCAATCAAGACTGCTACAGGGAGATGCTTAATAAAACCTCTGATTTTGAGAGTTTTGGGAGAAGAAATCCCTGCCAAAGTATGAAGCAAGATAACTAGTTTGTCAGGTGTAGCTGGTTTTCCTCATCTTCCTCCTCTTGTTCCTCAAATGGTGGGGCTTCCTCTGATGAATTGTGATTAGTAGCATCAATTTGAAAGAATTTGGGTTCCTTGCATTTATGCCCTGGGGAGTATTTCTCATCGTAGTAGTAACACAATCCTTGCTTTCTTCTTTCTACCATTTTCGTTGGTGACACCTTTTGAACTTTAAGTGCTTGGGTGGTTCTTGGAGCTTGGGTGGGGTGACCCTTGGCTATGAAATTTGGATGAGTCGACTGGGCCGCTAATGTGCGTTCTACATCATGAGCTATCTTGCAAGCATCTAGCCATGAGATTGCGTGTCGCAGTTGGACGTGGGCTTGTATGGCTTCTTTGAGACCACTGACAAAACATTCCAAGTAGAACTCATCTCGTAGACCTCCTGTGTGGAAGGATAAGGCTTCAAAGACTGTGATATATTCTTTCGCTCTTCCTGTCTATCAGAGCTTAGTAAGATAACCCAAAAATTAGATTCATGGTTGAAGCGATCCGTAAGGGCTTTTGCAAATACCTGACAAGTCACGGGTCTTCCATAGCAACGTTGATGTCACTGCCACCATTGCCATCTTTCATTGTCCAAGTACATGCTACCCACACATAGCTATGTCGCATCATATTTGATGTGATTTAATGTGAAATGTTGCTCCATTTATGCTAGCCATGTGGTCAGATGAGAGCCATCAAATTTATACATGTCCAGCTTGGGTGGTCATGGCTGGGACTGTTGGTGGTCTCCAAAGAGGTGAAGAGAATGGCTAGACTCACCCTCAATGTTTTCATTAAAATCATATGCCTCCGATTGTTCCCCTGACTTTCCCTTTGTCATTGTGTCAGCTAAGGTCTAGATCATCTTCAATAATGCATCCAACTTTTGTTCAAGGGTGTTTACCTTCTCATTAGCCATAGCTTGAGCTCTAGTTTGTACCATGCACCGATCCAGTGCACTTGTCATTACTGTGAAAGAAAAAAATTGGGACCACCCAAAATTTTGACGCTAACAAGTGAATGGTACCACCTTGCTCAACCAGTCGACCTAATTCTTATGGGATAAGTCTCCTATAAGCGTCCCATTAGGGTATTTTTTTTTTTTTTTACTTCGAAAGGAGTTTTACTCCTCGCTTAGGAATACTTCAGTAGCTGAATCCCAGGAAATTAAATTCTACCCAATGTCCTGCGAGAATCACACCTAGGTATAGGGGCCCACACAAATAGTCAGATCTGTTGGCTAACCCTCAACTGCAGAGTATGAGTAGGAATGTGGCAGTGATTGAACCCCTACTGCGAGATCTAAATGGCAGATCTGATTGTGGCGACTGCAATAAAACCCAAACGGCTAGATCTGAATGGCAAATATGATAGATATGATTGGAGGATCTGATATATCTGAATGGCAGATCTGAGAGATCTGAATGGTAGAACTGATTTTTATGGTAGAACTGATTGTTACTTATGTATACATTTTATGACAATAGCTATGTATGGCTCTCATCATGTTTTTCCCTATAAATGAATAAACAATGTATCTATGACCTAATTGATGGTATTTTAGCTAATGAGGTAAGGAAGCAATGATTATTAGAAATTCTCACATAAGTATAAGAACCCTATGTTCCGATATGTTATTTAAGCGTATATATTTCATTCATGCTAAGTGTTTGATAGAATGCCAGTCCTAGTTGGGGATGGGCAAGCCTAGTCTTGTGGTTATTTTTTGGTTTATTAGTCTTGTCAGCATGTTTTTAATGGATTCTAGAAGTTACAACAAGTTAGGGTAGTGGCCTAAATTCTAGGCTTGAAAAGTGCCTTAAATTCCCCAGACTCTGGCAGAGGTATTCTGGAAATAATCACTGGATGCAGGCTTGTGGGACCATCTAGATCTCTTTGGACACTAGCATGCACATAGCATGGGAGCATCTAGAGTTTTAATTGATTAAATACTTAGTGGGACCCAGGGGTTGGTTAGCAGAAAAGTTGGGATGGTTCCTAAGGGTCCTATTGCTAATATTGAAGGTTAGTATGGTGTGTTTTTGTTGGGTCCACTTCCTTAACATGACTTAGGAGTGAAATCATATAACAGTAACTTATTGTCACAATTTTAGCCCAATTTCTCGGTTACTTTGGTAGATTTGGAGGAGGGTGTTAGAAGAAAAATCCTGAAAATTTTGATTCACACGCTCATGAGGGTATATTACTTGTGCACTTTTCTCAAAGTAAAGAATATAAGTGTTACAAAAAAGATACAAAGAGGGCTGAAACTTTCATTCATGTAGTAGTATATGGAATAGATTCACAACCTGAGCTGTCCAAAGGAAACATGAACTCATATGGAGAATAGAGTTTAGACATTAGGCCCTCAGATCAAGATGAAACAAATTCAGATAATGAAGATGTGGAAATGAGCATGACTCCAAAGCCTAAAACACCTTCAAGGTATGTACAAAAAAAACATCCTTAGATTATAATTCTTGGAGATCAAAGACTTGGTGTTTAGACCGGGAGGAAATTCTTTGGTCATTTAAGTTGTGTAAATCTTGCTTTGCTATCTCAGGTCGAGCCTAAAATCTCAGCCGGGGAAGTGAGGACAAGTTCTAGGTGAGAGATATGAATGAAGAACTTGAAAAAATTGAGAATAATGACACATGAGAGCTTTTCCCAATACCCAAAGAGAAAAATGTCATAGATATAAGATGGGTGATAAAAAATAAGCTAGATGAGAAGGTTTGAGTAATTAGGAAACAACTTGATTAGGTTGCAAAGCGTATGCCCAGATAGAAGGGATAGATTTTGAGGAAACCTTTGCACCAGTAGCTAGAATGGAAGTTATCAAAATGTTTCTTACCTTTTCCAATCATAAAAACATCAAGGTATATCATATCGATGTGAATTCGACATTTCTCAATGGAAATATGGAAGAGGAAGTTTATATTGAGCATCCAAAATGATTCACACTCACCAAAAATGAAGGATTTGTGTGAAAATTAAAAAAGGCCTTATATGGACTCAAATAAGCTCCCAAATCATGGTATGCAAGACTAGATAGATACATTCAACAACAAGGCTTTAATAAATGTACTGTAGACAAAAATGTATACATAAAGTCTGAAGAAAATCATCTACTAATTGTAATTGTTTATGTGGATGACATAATCTTTGGTAGTGATCTAAAATAATTGGGATGCCAATTTACAAACTATATGTAGACAGAGTTCGAGATGTCCATGATTGGATAATTGTCTTTCTTCTTAGGACAAAAAATTTCACAGTAAAAGAAATGGGGTATTTATCTCCCATTCCAAGTACTTGCGAGAAACTATAAAGAAGTTTCTGCTGGAAGATTGTAATCCAATTAGCACTCCTATGGTTATAGGTTACAAATTGTCCGAAGAAGATGATAGACCACTAGTAAATTAGACTAAGTATAGATCAATGATAGGAATATTATTGTATCTCATAGCTTCAAGACCAGATATCATGCAAGTAGTGGGTCTTGTGGCCATATTTCAATTTTTTCCTCACGAAATTCATGTCATTGTTTTCAAAACCAATTTCAAATATCTTCAAGGAACAACTCGTTATTGACTATGCTATGCTAAAAGTAGTGAGTTTAATTTGAAGGCTTATACTGATGCTGATTGGGTAGGAAGTATTGTTGAAAGGAAGAGCATCTTTGGTGCAACATCCTTTATGGGAAACTACTTAGTGTCCTATTTGATCAAGAAACAAAACTCCATTTCTTTATCAACCGTTGAACAAAAGTATATTGCAGTTGCTACTTGTCTCTCGCAAATTCTATGGATGAAGAAGAATTTGAAGGAAATTAAGGTAGAGTTGATAGATCCCATTTCAATCATGTGTGATAATAATAGTGTCATAAGTATATATAAGAATCTTATCATGCACTCAAAGACCAATAACATCCCTATCAAGTTCCATTTCTTAGGAGAGCGGGTTGCAGTTAATGTTGTTCGACTTGAATATGTGGCCACTAAATACCAACTTGTATTCATATTTACTAAGCCAGTGGAAAGAGAACCATTTTCATATCTCAAACATCATATAGGAGTTGTGACTCCTCCTCTTAAATGGCTTAATTATAATATGTGTTGGTAGCTACTCATCATGTGGGATCAATTGAAGAGTAGGTTGCAATGGTTTAGGGGGAGGTTTCAAGATAATCCTTTCCCATTGATGCAAAAGGGGGAGAAGAATACTACAACATCAGAGAAGAATAACCATGAAGAAGACCATGCCTATTTCCGGGTGGAGCTTATGTTTATTACTGCTGCATTGGAGAAGAACAATAATGAAGAAGACCATGTCTAATTCTAGGGGGAGCTTATGTTGTTTCTGTCCATGCCAAAGGAGGAGGTTGTTGGAAAATTGAAATTGTCTGATTTATTGGTGGTACTTGGTATGTTGGCATTGATTTCAACCTAAGTAGAATTGAGGAAGAGTTTAGGAAGAGAGTTTGCAACCATGCTTTAGGTAGAAAATGGGCTCAAAGACTACATCAAACCTTCTCCACTAGAAATGTATCTGAAATATATTTCTAACGTTATCTAGAAGTCTGAAAATGACCTCCTGGATAAGGAGTTATTCCTAGTCAAAGTATAGTGACATAAGTCCATGAAAGAAAAGCTAAACAATGATTGGAGGAGTCCTGGCATATAGCCAAAGTTGGCAGATGATAAACTCAATGAATATGGTGGAAGAACCTTGAAACTTCAGATTGCTCAAAGCATCAAGACCTCACAATTTCATAATATTAATGTAATTCCATTTTAAGAATGTTCTAATCTGATACCACGACAGCAGGGCCAAATTTCAAACCCCAAACACCAGGACCTTGGAACCAGGGCAACAAGAGAAATTAGAATATCAAAGCAGGCATAACATTGGGACTCGATATCACAAGGACTGAGCAGGAATCATATCAAAACCTCATAGTAGGAAACATATCGAAACCTCAAAGTAGGTGAATTTTTACATTTTAGGGATCGAAATCTCGTAAGTTCTTAATAATTGATTTCCTTTTAAAGTGATAAGGATTGCAAGGAATAGAAATTACAAAGGAAATTAGTTTCAAAACCAAATAAATAGGAACCCTTTATCTATCCTGTGATAGGACAAATGGAAACAAGTGATTGGCCCTGAGTAGCTGGTAGTGGCAGATGGCGTCAACATGACATGTCTGTTCAGAGGACACATGACAACCAGATTCAACATTTTGGGTGGCCTAATAGGGAAAATATGTGTGCACATGTCACCACTAAGGAGGCACCACATGGAGATGATGACATCAACATGATGTCATCTTGGAGGTTGGTATATCAAAATTCGGAGATCTCGTAACTCCTGTGTAAATTATATTGGAAAAAGATACAATGAAAGGGGCTCTGATGTGTTGGATTTTCATCGTGAAAACTCAAAGAACTAAGGGCGAGAGGAAATATATAAGGAGATAGGGACCCCAACAGGAGCCTAAATGCCTTAACACCTAGGTTATATGTCATTGGTAATAACACAAGGTCCCATGGAGGAAAAAAATAAGAGGTTAATCGAAGTGGGCTAAGGGCTAGTAGGGTTTTCGTGATATCGTAACATTTTCTTAATAAAGTTAGGAAATGTTTTGGCTCTAAAATTTCACTGTGGTGTCATGTTATGAGATTTTGGGCTTCGATATTGCAACACATAGGTGTATCTAGATGGATGAGTTATATTTTGAGTAAATGTCTATAGAACAGTTGGTGCCACAGGAGTAATAGCGACGATAAAGATCACCGATTCAAGGCAGCGAGGAACATGATTTGCAAAGAAGAGCATCATTTCTGTCTTGAGTTGAAAGAGTGCTTCTTCTAATATTGTTGGAAAATTTATATGTGTTCTAACTCCACCATTTAATTATCATCCAGATCTAGTAAGCTTCGAGGCACAAGTGCGGGTAACACAGGATCCGAACATCTAGCCTAAAATAACATCTTAGAATTCTGGAATAATGTACTAAATGCAGTACAGAATTTCTATTCCTAAATAAGTTTACTACATAATACAGAATTAGGTACAGAATGGGACTTCTATTTCTAAATCAATTTAAAGAATTGGGTATAGAACCTAGCTTAGAACCAATCTTAATCAACACCCCTAGTTTCAGAAATAAATCTGATTAACCCTTATTATGAAATCAGGAAATAAAAAATTATCTACTCTAACGATTAACACACTACAACTCAACCAAATCAAATAACACTCTGTAAATGGCATGAAATCATCTAAGTGTTAACACACAATCTATACTAAGAAGTCACTCGGTTCCTAATTGATTCCAGATATTCAAACAAAGCATAAGCTATAGGAGTTTGGAACCACTGAAATATGGATTAATAAGCAATGGAAAAGATTCAGTTTAAAACATGAAAATTGCTCCTTCAAAAACTTATTTGAAATCGAAACTTCTCCAATATTCATGAATCTGAAAGAATCATCACGAAGTTGTCACATATAGAGCATGCTCATTAAAAATATTGCATAGGCTTGCAAAACTCAAATAAAATTACACTCATTATCCTTAACTCAAACCTATGAAAATATTAAAGGAAACTCAAGTACAAAACTAAGTGCATAAATTCTAAAAATCACTACTAAAAGTAAATGAAAAATCAATTAACTATTTTAATTAATTCTAAAATAAAATTCGAATAAACTACTATCCCGAGGGTCACACCATCAATTAGAAAGTAATTACATAATCTAGAATACAGAAATGAATTGCAGAATGCATAAATAAATTGACAAAGAAAATTGAATCTACTTCAAACCACTTGCAAGAAATAAAATATAAAAAAGGAAATAAACAATAAAATGTACACTTACATAATCTATATTACCCCTGAAAACACGATGGGTTTAGGCATCCTTTCCTATCCATGAGATGCAGGTCTAAGATCAATTCATGAAATGAACACCAAATATTACATCAACTTCATTCCATTCTATTCCTTTAGCCAAAACTGAGTGTAATATACAACAACCAAATATGTAATTGTGATTCTCTTCCCCCACATAACTTCCACCAATACTGATTGACTACAATATACATACTATGCATTTATAATTTGAGATCCTAAACTCATGGATTTGATCTTAGGTATATGCCAAAAAATATTACAACAAATAGATTTCAAATGATTTTTTTTTGGAATTTGGTTATGGAAAATTTGTCTTAGGAATCTTGTGACCCATGCATAGCTTGACTGAGATCTAGAATTTATGATTGAAACTCCACATAGATTGAAAAAGAGACAAAATAAATAGTCAACTCATATCCTTCATTATGGTAAAAAATATCAGAAACCATCAAACCTAAATTTCCAACACGTAACTTGAAATAATTAAAACCCAAAATTTCGGTACTTAACAATTCTAGTACTTAAGAATAATGTTGACCATAACTTCTTCATGGTGATGAATTTTGACAAACAGTTTCTGGGTTACCTAAATGAGGGTACTTTGAACAAAAATTGCATCTTATAATCTCGATATTATTCTTCATTTGATCACAAATTGAGATTTCTAACTACATAAATTTAGCGATTCCGTACTTAACCTGTAGCAACTAGCTTAATTGGCTTATGAATAATTTCGGCAATGGGTCCCTACAGTAAATAAACTTGGCAAAACCATCATTAGAAGATCATAGAAAATTCATATTTAATCATTGAAAAGTTAATAAAACTAATGATAATCAACCATAAAGTGTAAGATATGAATTGGCAGAAAGTTGTGGAATTATGGTGTGAAATGAGTTAAAAATATATGAATTTAGGTTATGGATAGTGGTATTGTATGGTGTAAAAATGGGCATATTTGATGCCCAACATCCCCCGATTCCTGTGGATTTGCATGTCATCATGCAAACAAATCCCTTACTCATTAGCAAATCCTTAACATTGTTTTATAGATGTTGGTTCTTGTGTAGCAACATTGCTTGAATATTTGGAGGTGTTGGTTCTTGTGGAGAAACATTGCTTGAATATTTGGAGGTGTTAGTTCTTGTGCAAAGTCACTCTTCACATTTGACATATCATACTAATTTACAGAGTAATACAAATAGAGGAAAATAGAGGGATGGATGAGGAAGAGATGATGGATGAAATGAGGTGGTATGTAGATGGTAAGTATGTGAATGGGTGCTCGCATATTCTGTCATCATGAGGCCAATGCCTATATGTGGTTTCCTTTATCATTTCATGGAAGTAATTACTTCATGCACTGAATATAATGCTTCGATAAGACACTATAGAGAATTCCTTTATTAATATACCATAGTATTTTATTTTACATGGTCTTTAATCAGAGTATAAGTCTTTTTATTATGAGTAAAGAATGGAAGGAAAACAAAAGGATAATGGTTTATGAAATATAAAATGTGTGGATTGAGGAGTGGTTAATCATTAAGTTTATTAAATCTTCCAATGAATGAGAGAATATTAAGCCAACTTTACCTCAACTTTTACCTTTTCTGTTGATGTTCTTAGTGCTGCAAGATGAAGTGGAGGATGGACTTGCTAGAGCTGATTTGACTGCTTATCTGATCTACTGAAGAAGGCTTATGGATGAATTGAAGGTCCCCTTCTCCCCCATTCCTGAGAAGTTGTATGTCCCCAAACAACTCAGTAAAGTTGACTGTTGCTGCAAATGAATGACCAGGTTGTTATATGGTAGCCTTTACTGAAATAAATATACTGGTGCAAATGAAAATAGAAATACTGATAAAAAAATTCAGACTTCTGCAAATCTGTGTTGAGATCACAAAACCATATAGTCTTCAACCACTACACAACCATGTGCAATCTTGAATATGTGAATAAATAGTATCGATATCGAACATAAGCAAGAATCGTTGGATTAACCAATCAGATATATCCCACCTTTGATGTCAATGGGAATCAAGGCACTAGGTACATTCTACCAGCCATGAATGGATTTTTTTGAAGTCGAATGGACTACAAAATTTGTCTACGAAGAAACATTGATTATTTCCTTAGTAGATGACAAGGATACCTACCATTAAGGTATGTAGGCTCCCAGTTACTTTATCTAACTCTAAAATTGATCTCAGATAATGTGTTGATGTCGATGGGACAAGGCTTATTGGCAGGTGGGCCTTAAGGGATCCCACATAAACCAACTCGAGTATAAACATAATGGCTAGAAAGATACATGATTTGAAGGACTCATACAAATTTAAAAACTTTATTGGGAACATTTCCTGCAAGTTACCTGGTTTTCAACAAAATTCCATGTCCACTTGTGCGAGACAAATGGGTTTTCACAAAAGGACTTATTTTCTCTTTACTATTTTCATTTATTTATTTATTACAATACTAACTTTCCTACTTTACCAGAGAAAAGACATCCTCATTCGAGTCAAAGTTAAATTCCAATGAAGCCATGCGCAGATCAGGTACAAAGATATATTCATGCCCAAATTTAACATATAGGTACATAAGGATGAAAAATAAACAATCTTAAAAGATGTGGTCCAAAGTGTATTTGAAGATAAGAGTGGTACTTTGACTGGATTGTGATATGGAACCAATGATCGATGTAGCCCTAATGTTATTTCCCATTTATTCATTTGGACCACTCTGAAATTCCTCCTTGATCATGCTAGGAAAAATTGGATAATTGGTGTCCAGAGTGCATTCAAGGATTGTTGATGGGCATGGTGAAAGTTCCTTGATCTCAAGTTCAGCTAGATTCTCCCCATCAGATTTGGTACATGATTTCTCGATCTCCTCGGTAGATAGGCAAGATGAATCAAGGGAGACTTCCAAATACTTTTCTGGTAGTGGAGAGGTAGATAATTTTTTGAATGTGGTTAGATGAACTCTTCCTCAAAGGAAGATATCCTAGTTATTGCTAGGATTTGATAAAGTACTTCGAGGGACATTCTTCAAGCTCTTTATCATTCTTGAATTTCTCATGTTGGTTGATGATCCCTGTCTCGCAACATGGATAGATACACAAGGGTTCTTATAGAACCCCAAGAATGTTTTATCTTGAAATAGCTTTAAATTTCAATCTAAATGAATTAAACTACTAATTGCAATAAAACTTACCAAACTTTACCTCCTCGCTTACTTGGACAACCAGACTTTGGAGAGACCCCGAACTAAAGAGGATGCATGGCTCTTCACTCACGTCTTACCACATTCTCTGCCCTCTAGTTTCCCTATAACTAAGATGAGACATAAATCTTGTGAAAGAAACTATGCTCTAATCCCTTTAGTACATCCTCGACAACAACACCAAAAATGTTGGAAAAATGATATGTGTTCTAATTCAAACATTTAATTACCAATGGAGGCTCATAAGATTTGAGGAACAAGCATAGGTAACGTAAGATCAGAGCATCTAGCCTAAAATAACATCTTAGAAATTCTGGAATAATGAATTGAATGGAGTACAAATTTTTTGTTCCTAAATGAGTTTACTGCTTAGTACATAATTAGGTACAAAACAAGATTTCTATTTCTAAATCAGTTTACAGAATTAGGTACAGATCCTAGTTTAGAACCAATCTAAATCAACAAACATAGTTTTAGAAATAAATATAATTAAATCATATTATGGAATCAGGAAATAACAAATTATCTACTCTAATGATTAACGCACTATGACTCAAGAAAATCAAATAACACTTTGTAAATGTCATGCAATCCTCTTAGTGTTAACTTGAAATTTGTACTAATAAGTCACTCGGTTCCTAATTGATTCTATATATTCAAACGGAGCATAATCTATAAGAGTTTTGCACCACTGACATATGGATTCATAAGAAATGAAAAAAATGCAGTTTAAAACATAAAAATTACTCCTTTAGAAACTTATTTGAATTCGAAACTTACTTCTCCAATATCCTTGAATTTGGAAGAATAATAATGGATTTGTCACATATAGAGTATGCTCATAAGAATATTGCATAGGCTTTCAAAACTCAAATAACATTACACTCGTTATCCTTAACTCGAACCTATGAAAATATTGAAGGAAACTTAAGTACGAAATTAAGTGCAGAAATTCTAAAAATCACTAATGAAAGTAAATGAGAAATCAATCAACTCTTTTAATTAATTCTAAAATCAAATTCAAATAAACTACTATCCCTAGGGTCACACCACAAATAAGAAAGTAATTACATAATCTAGAATGCAAAAATAAATTGTAGAATGCAGAAATAAATTGTGGAAAGAAGAAATAAATTGACAAAGGAAATTGAATCTACTTCAAACCAATTGGAAGAAATAAAATATAAAAAAGGAAATAAATAGTAAAATTCACACTTACATAATCTATGTTAAACCTGTAAAAGAGATGGGTTCAGATGACCCCTCCTGTCCATGTTTTGCAGGTTAAGCTCAATTCATGAAATGGGCACCAAATCTTACAACAACTTCATTCTCTTTTATTCCTTCAACCAAAATAGCATGTAATATACAACAACCAACATATGTAATTATGCTTCTATTCCCCTATGTAAATCTCCCTCAATACTGAGTGACTACAATATATAAACTATGCATTTACAATTTGAGATCTCGAAATGAAGGATTTGATCTTAGTTATATGCCAACAATATGCCAACAATATTACAAAATACATTTTAAATGATTTTTTTTTTGGAATTTGGTTATGGAAAATTTGTCTTGGCAATCTTGTGACCCTTGCATATCTTTATTTAGATCTATAATTTATGATTACAGGTCCACATAGCTTGAAAAAGAGGTGAAACAAGTCTTCAATTCATATCCTTCACGCTAGTATGAAATATCTGAAACTGTCAAACCTAGATTTCAAATACTTAACTTGGAATAATTAAAACCTAGATTTTTTATACTTAGGAATCTCGTTGACCATAACTTCTTCGTGGCGATGAATTTTGACAAACAGTTTTTGGGTTACCTGAATGACTACATTTTAAACAAACCCGCTTCTCAAAATCCTGAGATTATTCTTCATTCTATCACAAATTGAGATTTTTAACTACTGAAATTTATCCATTCGGTAGTTAACCTATACCAACTAGATTAGTTGACTTATGAAGAATTTTGGTGATGGGTCCCTAAAGTAAATATAATTGGAAAAAACATCATTAGAATATCATATAAAAGTCATCTCTAATCATTGAAAAGTTAAGAAAACTAATGATAATCCACAATGAAGTGTAAGCTATGAATTAGTGACAAGTTGTGGAATTGTAGTATGAAATGAGTTAAATGTATAGGAATTTAGGTTATGAATAGTGGTATTGTATGATGTAAAAATGGGCATATTTGAGGCCCAAAAAAGATATCGTGCATACCTCAGTGAATTAAATGAAGAACAGAGAGGCCATGCTGAAGCACCTTTCAAGCGCTATGGGAAATTAATTAACATGGGGAGTTTGGTTGGAGTGTGTGGTTTGAATGGGAATTAATTGGAAATATGGAAAAATTCTTAGGAGCCCATTCCCAACGTTTAATATAGGATCAGTGGCCAAGTTAGATACAACAGCAGAATGGAGAACCATGTTGAAGAGCACACTCTCAGGAAGTGTGGATGGTAGCAGAGGTAGAATCAACTAACGTGTAGAGGAACAAAAAAGAAGAGCGTAATTGAGTAAAGTGGGGGATATAATATTTTTGTGTGAGATGAAGAAGGTGGAGTGGAGCATACGAGTTTTGATAAAATGGCCCAAGTGTTGAACTGAGACAAAGTGTTGTAGAGAGTGGTGATTAAGAGATGAAGGAGTAGCAAGGATCACAGTTCAGAGAAACGTAGTGGAGAGGGCCAGTACTATTGTGTGATGTTGAGATTTCAAGTGGAAGTGTAGAGGGCCAAGAGAATAATTATAATACTATATTGAATCCGATTTTTATTTCTTTGTATATGTAATTTCCCCTATTTTCATTTTGAAAATTGCACGAAAGGTAGAAAATTGGCTAGAGCAAGTGGTGGCCTACATTCATAAGAGGTTGAGGCTCCTTGGCAAGTAGGTGATCGATATGTTAAGGGGTTTGATGCCTCCTGTGAGTGGGTTATCACAAACAAATTGATGTAATTAATTAGATGTTTAATTTACATCATAATAAAAAACAAATTGGTGGTTTTTTCCCTTTCGGTTTCCATGTAAAAGTACTTATGTCAATAAGTGTATGTTTCTGATGTGATGTATTGTATGTACATGTGAATGTGGTATATTTTTTATAATTTTCATTTTGTATGAAAGCTCTCACAAGTAACTAACCATAGTTAAAAGAGTTAAAGATTTATAATTAAAATCTAAAGAACTTCACTATTACTTATTTACACCCTCCCCCCTTGTAATTCCCTATTCCAACAAATATTTTGTTGGAGTAGTCCCTTCTATCTTTAAATATTATGATGGTTCCAATTCTTGATCTTCTTCCTCTTCACAACCTACGTAAAATAATTTCTTATCACTACATTTGCGTCCCTTATTGTAGTTTCTACCATAATTGAATCAGAAACAATTTCTCATCTTAAATCCATTTGCTAAGGACTCAACCTTGTTTGCATTAGGTTCAAAGAGAGAGTATGGTGCTCTTTATAATTTTTAGTGACCACTCTTCTAGTACACATATTTTTATCTTCAATCTTCTTTTTTAGGATGAAATCATGTTCTAGCGATTTATGTTCAAAGAGACACACTTCATGTTGGATGCTTTCCTTAAAAGTTCTCATAAAGATATTTAATAGATTATTCATTGGAATATTGTTTACCTTAAGACTTAGTTTTTGGAATTACTGAATATGCTTTGTAGTTGGAACTTTTTTTTTGAATACTTATCATTTGAATAAATAATGAATTTATTTTATCACCATAATTTGTTATAAATTCATCTACAAATATGGAATATGTAGAAACAAAAAACTTGTATTCATTCACAAAGTCATTGGCATGATACAAATTGATCACTTTTTGAATACAAGGATGCAGTAATTACCTTTCCAAATGTCGACACTTGGTTTAAATAAAATAATTTCTTAACTTAGAATATCCATGTAATAGAATCCTTACAATCAAAATTTCCCACATTTGTCTTCAAAATGTATTTATTTTGTTCTGACTTGGATCCATGATCATGTTAATCTTTGACTCATGAATGATCATGATTCTGAGATTCAATATTTGATATTCCCCATATGTGTTTGAGTGTAAAAGCAAATTTTCTCCTTATTTTCATTACTTCCTAATATCTCGATATCCAATTTAGATAACATTTGTAAGAGAATGGATTATATGGAATTCCTTATTTGATCATCATATTTCTAGTTTGATATTGCATTTTCTTTATAAGGTATTGATGACAACATCATAAATCCACTTGCTTCAACATAGTACCACTTATTTGATCAACTTGGTCCTTTAACATGGTTAGTCTTTTCTAAGTATTCACTTCCTTTAGATGTCATGTATGAGTTTTTATGAGGAGTACCAATAGAATCTTTCTAAAAAACCATTCCTATATGAAAAATAAATACTACTCTTCCTTATCAAAAATTGTCAACCACCAAAAGTATATCCTCAAATCTAAAGTTATGCCACTCGTAAGTTATGCACCTTTAAAACCCTAATTTTTAGATTGTTTTCATGGTTGAACTTTTTCTTGATATGGATAAAAAAATTGATGTCTTATAAGTTTAAAATTTCAGCTTGTAGTACTTTGATATGACTTGTTAAAATTTGAAAAATTCATTGCAAAAACGTTATAGCCAACCGAACTAATATGAAATATAAATATAATTCACTTTCAAGGGTTTTACAAGGAACCTTTTTAATGGATTAACATAGGTGTTATTTCTCGAAATGTCATATTTGAAGCTCAAAACTTTCAAGTGAGTGATATTCGCTACTTTGGAAAGAATACAAAGCATAATATTTTAGATCTTTTTTTAAGTATATATGAAATATTGAACATGAGTAATTCCATTTAACTTCATTTTTTGGAAAGAGACTAGAATCAACAAGTTTTGGTAATTTATCATAACATTTATTTGGCATATAAAATTTTGGTTAAACTTGCAGTATTACATAGAAGAAATATCAATGTGCCACTTAAGAAATTTGTAAATTCAAAAAGACTAAAATTATAGAGATACACTAGGAGAGACATTAGGCTCAAAACAATCTCCAAATCAAGGTTTCGAATGTCTGTAACTTGCAATTGGAATCACATTTGATTGGAAGATATCTTTTTAATGATTTAAAAAATTGATAAAGAGGGTGAAAATGGGAGTATTATTAATTTTCTCATGTGGCAAATGGTTTTAAAATAATTACTACTCCTAAAATATAACACTTGGCATCTAGATAAAGTGTATTCATTGAATTTTGTTTATCCCAATTTATGAACCAAGTTGTTGAAATGAGTAGTTGTACATTGAAACTTGTTGATTTCCCATGTTCCCAAGAAATATTTAAAAGGGAAATAGAAACATTGATTTATCAAAAATTGGAATGTTTACAAAGTCCCATGAATTCCATGCAAAGCATTCTCTTCTAAAGTTTCCTAAAAAGGGATATGGAGGTTCAAGTAAATCATTAAAATAAGATGAAAAATAACATTGAACCTCACTTACGTATTGGGAATATTCAAACATCATTGGGAAACACAAATATTGAATCTCAAGATCATGATCATCCATGCTTCCAACATCCACGTCATTAGGAATTGATCTTATCACCAAGGGACTACTTAATTCCCAAAATTAATATGAGAAGGCTTAATGGTAAAGATACTATAACACGAATATTCTAAATGGAGCAATTCTTTGATATACACCAAGTTCCAACCTTACAAAATGTAATTTTTGTATCCTTCCTATAATAATTGATGATGGCATGGAAGTTGTATGCTCATCAACCGAAAAAATTCTCCAATATAAAACTAGTAATTAATCCTCCCATATTTCATTAAGGTGAACCCTCAAATTAGTAGTACCAAAAATCTCATGGATATTAAAAATATATATAATAGTATATGAAATATAAGAAGTATCTAATGAAAATAGTGAATCAAAATGTGATGAAGAAATTAGAAAGTGACGAATATGAGAAATAGTTCAATGTGTCAGAAACAATTTCTATAAGTACCCGTGAGGGTGAAAATGAGACATTATTATACATAAAATAAAATAGTAGACCACAACTAAGGCTTATGTTTGATCAAAGATTTAATATATTGGAAAACACCTCATCACCTCATGAAGTTCCTTGTTTCAATTCCACAATGGCTATTAGAAAAGATAATAAGTCAATGCATTTTCAGAAGAGAATACTCAACATAAATAATCCACATAAGTAATAAAACTACATAAGCTTATAATATGCATAAAAAACATCCATAAAGAGATTATTCTACTATTACAATATGAACTATCTACAACATCAAAACTTTGAAAAAAACGTAGGGATGATTCCCACATATCATCGTCCAACTCCCATGTTTTCGCAATAGAGATGTAATGAGTCTATTTGATCTTTACTTGAATAGTTTTCCAAAGTAAACTAACCTTATTGTCTAGAATATAGACTAGTTGTATTTGGAATTCTCCATTGACATCAAAGCTCAATAAACTTGTTAGGTCCATATACTACTACTGTAACCCCCAATTGTTATTAGTGAAACCCCCTAATTATATTGTTGTGCCCATGTAGTCCCCATATTGTTATTATTGTGACCCATAGAATCCCACTATTGTTATTGTTGTGCCCTTACATTATTATTATTATGTCTACTTTGATTATATTATGACCCTTAGACTCCTATATATAGAATTGAGGTCTTGTCATTTGTATCATCCAAGAATTTCTCATTTGTGTAATGTAAAGGAGGTTACCCCCTTGAAGAGGCTAATTTCTAAGTCATTGAACTATCCTTTCTATCTTTTTGTTAGTTGGTCCATAACATTTGGTATCAGAGGCTTTGGGTTCTAGAATTTTTCTGCTCCAAACAGGTCATTGTGACATTTTTTCTCTATAAATTTTTTCTGACATTTCAGAAGCTAAAAAGAACCTATTTGAGCCGAAATCATTCTGAACCTTGGGTCCAAATTTCAGATCTTGTCTCGATATATGTTCATAGACATGATTTGAGGAAGTTGGGGTTTTTGCAAGCTCGAGAATTCCATCTCAAATAGGTCATCGTGGAATTTTTCACTATAATATTTTTTCTACGAAGTTTCTGAGTCTAAAATTGAAACCCATATAAGTTGAAATCTTGATGAAGCTTTGACCTGAATTACAGATCTTGTTTCACTATATTTTCAGAGATATGGTCCAGAACATTTATGGTTTTTGCAAGCTCCCAAATTAAATCCGAAATAGGTGACCTTGGAAAAATTGTCATAACTTTCTCTCTGAGCATCAGATTGAAATTTTGTCAGAATTTATAGAAAGAGGATGGAATGTACTTTTATGTGTATTGTTTTTAGGTCCAAAATTCAAAATAGTGACACATGGAACTTCGTACAATTTCAATCTACTGAAAAAGTATATAATGAGCTCATCTTGGGAGATTGGGCATAACACTTTCTTGGAGAATGCAATTTCAATCAAACTAGTGGCATTGGAAAGAGGATGCATAGGGCTACTTCAAATCTCAATTTTAGACCTTTGAGATCCACAATTTTAGAGATACAACAGATTTCAGATCGAGCTGCTAAAAGCAAGAGAAAGAATGACTTGAATCAAGAAAATAGAAACATCTAGTAAGAAAAATTGGATGGGTGATTTGAAGGCTACGATTGAAGCTAAGATAAATAGTTTTATCTATGCCATGGGAGCTGATATCGTTGGTATGGATTCATATTGGAATAAAGGCATGGAATATTTGAAGAAAAACATGGAAGGTTTGAAGGAAGGTGCAACAAAGTTGCTACAAAAAGGTCTCCTAATGGCAAAAAACATAGTAAAGGAAACTCATGATGAGAACAAAAGTAATGTTAATCATGATTTTATAGAATCTAATGTTGAATTAAAGACCCAAAATATTCGAAAGATAGATATAAGCAATTTTGATGGCAAGGATCCTGTAACATGCATACTATAGATGGAGAAATATTTTGATTTGCATAATGTGCAAAACACGCAAAAGGTATGTATTGCATCTTTATAGTTAGAACCGAATCATTTTGTATGGTATATAGGGATTTTTTCTCGTAAACAACTTGTCACTGGGTCAATTTTCATGGAGGAAATGATAGCACATTATGAGGATACAAAGAGAAACGCCTTCTTTAGCCAATTGATAAATCTCAAAAAAAAGGGTTCAATGGCAGAGCACATTGAGAACTTACAAAATTTGAATACAAGGGTAAATGATATTCCAGAGAAGCATAGGATTGAAGTCTTCATAGGGAATTTAAATGATAATATCCAACATGAGGTTCACCTTTGGGAACCTAATTCATTGGAAAAGGCATACAGGTTGGCAAGAAAAATTGAAAGCAAAATTATGGCAACAAGGAAGCCTACCACTCATAAACATAAACATGGAACTATTGTTGCTCCTAGCCTTTCACCACCTACAAATTTGACACCAAAAAAATTGGAAGAAAAAAGAGCAAAAGGGATTTGTTACAATTGTGATAGAAAGTACACTAAAGGTCATAAGTGTGCTGAGAAGAAATTAATTTACATAGATGGGGAAGAGGAGCAATAAAAGGAACAAGAAATGTCAAAAGAAGAGGATATACAGCAGGAACCAATCCTAGAGAAAGATGAAATGAACTTGACCATATATTGTAATGCATTAACAGGCAGTACCACTCCTTAAACTCTCAAGATAGAAGGACATATCAGGAAAAAAAAGGTAATAGTGTTGATTGATTCAGGTAGTACCCACAATTTTATTCATTGTAATATAGCCAAGGAATTGAATTGCTTCCTATATCCAACACCAAAGTGTCAAGTAATGGTTTCAAATGGAGGAACCATAAATTTCTCTAGAAAGCGCCATAATATAAAGTTGTCCATGGGAGAATATGTCTTGAATAGTCCAATGCTTTCCATTCCAATGGGTGGTGCAGATGTTTTACTAGGAGTCCAATGGCTACAATCTTTGGGTACGATAGCTTTTAATTTCCAAGAACTTTTCTTGAAATTTTTTTTGGAAGGAAAGGAAGTTGAATTAAGTGGTATCGCAAGGAAATTGGTAAAAGGATTATAAAGAAATAACAATGGGGTGTAATTTAACAATTATGTTCACTAAGTTTCCCACATCAAAATCATCCATTTCTCTAGATCTCCAAAATATTTTGGACAATCATTCCAAGGTATTTGAGACTCCCAAAGGCCTCCCACCTATTCATGATCATGATCATGCTATTCATTTGATTCCAGGAAGTGTTCTCCCAAACATCGGGCCTTACAGATATCCATATGCCCAAAAGAGTGAAATTGAACGTGTGGTCGCATAAATGCTAGAGGTTGGTATAATTCAACCTAGTCAAAGTTATTTCTCTGCTCCAATGGTATTGGGTCACAAGAAGGATGGATCATGGTGAATATGTCCAGATTATGGGGAGCTCAACAAGCTTATCATTAAAGATAAAATTCCCATTCCTGTGATTGATGAATTATTAGATGAATTACATGGAGAAATTTACTTCACCAAGTCGGATCTTCGTTCAGGATATCATCAAATCAGAAAATTTGTGTTAGATGTTATTGATGATATACTAATATACAACAAGTCTTGGAAGGATCATGTTCAACATGTTGATAGGGTGCTCAAACTATTGTAGGAGAAACAATTATATGCAAAAAGATCCAAATGTTTCTTTGGAGTACAAGAGGTGGAATATTTGGGTGGTCAGTTAGTTCATAGCTCATCTTATCATCCTCAATCTGATGGGAAAACTGAGATAGTGAACAAATGTTTGGAAGGATATCTTTGTTGCTTTTTATCTGATAACAGAAATAGTGGTTCAACTGTTTTCCTCTGGCTGAATGGTGGTATAACATTTCCTTCCATACTGCAGCAAAAATGACCCCATTTATGGCATTTTATGGATATCATCCACCGTCCATCACATCATCTTTAAAAGAAAATTCTAAGGTTCAAGTAGTGGAAGATCACATCGAGCATCAACAACAAGTTCTCAAAATCTTAGAGGATAACCTCACTTTGGTGCAAAATATAATGAAACAACAAGCAACCCAACATCGTAGCGAAAGAAGTTTTGATGTAGGTGATTGTGTATTTCTACGTCTACAACCATACAAACAAATGTTCCTCAAGAAAGCTAATAAGGATAATAAATTATCACCAACGTATTATGGTCCATATAAGGTGTTACAAATGATCGATACTAAGGCATACAAATTGGAGCTTCCTACATCTTCCTGAGTCCACACAGTTCTCCATGTTTCATGCTTAAAGAAGGTTATAGGTGAGAAGATCCCAGTTCAAACAATATTTCCAGAACTTGAAGAGGAAGGAAAAATCATATTTCAACCTAAAACAATCACAAAAACAAGAACCTGAAAGCTATGAAATCGATCAATTTAAGAGCATCTCATCAAGTGGAAGAACTTACCCGCTAAGGATTCCACATGGGAGGACGAGAATTTTATACAGGAGCATATAAAACTACTCAAGCATTTAGGACAACACTTTTTGAAGGAGAGGGGCATGTTCGGTCCCTATACTACTAGTGCAATCCCTTATTCTTATTAGCGCAACCCCTTTATTATATTGTTGTGCCCATGTAGTCCCCATATTGTTATTATTATGCCCCATAGAAGCCCACTATTGTTATTGTTGTGCACTTACATTATTATTGTTATGTTATTTTTGATTATATTATGTCCCCTTAGACCCCTATATATAGAAAGGAGGTCTTGTCATTTGTATCATCCAATAATTGTTAATTTGTGTAATGTAAAGGAGGTTGCCCCCTTGAAGCGGTTGATCTCTAAGTCATTGATCTATCTTTTCTATCTTTCTGTGAGCTGGTTTCATAACACAGTGATATGGTTAGGATCATGAATTCATGTTATTAATAAATATATATGCAATATATTATGGTCCTTTATGTAAATAGGTACTTCAATAATATATGAAATAGGTCTTATCTTATGAAATATTTAAAAAGGCCCACAATATTTGGTTGCCAACATAGTAAAAGTCCCTAACATTAAAGAATATTATTTTTGTTAAGTTTGAGGAACACATGCTCTACAAGTTTAAATTTCCTTTATATTATGCTTTTAACTACAAAAATTGTTTTCATGTTTTATGTTTCCTTCAGGTTCAACTTAATACTAGCTACCTATTATTGCATTCTCATGAGCATCTCTATCCCATGTACCACTCTATTAGCTAGGTTATCCTAATTTATCAAGGAGTTGTATTCTCTACCATAAAAACCATCAAATGGATTCATATTAAGATAGGTATGATGTATATTATTTTATGTGAAATTTGCTAACATAAATAATTATCTCACTTAAAAGGCTTTTCCATCACATACATTTTCAACATATCTTCAATTACTTGATTAACTCTCTCTATTTTCCTATCCTTTATAAATGGAATGTTGTATTATATTTCAAATTTATGTCAATACCATTCAATAACCTCTTCTAAAATTTTAAAATCAACTTAAGATCTTTATTTGAAATAATGACCGTGGATATTTCATGGAATATAACAACCTATTTCATTTAGATTTCTATTATAGATTTTTCCTTATCGAGTGAACTAATTAGAATAAAGTGAGAAAATTTTTTCAACTTGTCAACCACTACCATGATGGATTCATGCTATCTTTTTCTTTCCATCTATTAGAATCAAATTTTCTATTAGTGTTGATTTGATTGATGATGTAGAATTGGAGGTAGTTCCACTTTATGTATGTAGAGGTTGTGTTTTCGAGTGCCTATATGTACATGTATGATTTGATCTTCATGTGGAGATATAATTATTACTTGCATCATTAAGGAATAATTTTTTTTCATCATTATTCCACATGAGAGCAAGTCAAAGATCCCACTCGTAAATGCTAGACAGACAAAAAATTTAATAAGTTCTGGCAATAAATATGTTTTTTTGTTTTGTTTTTATTAAAGAAAATATTACTCTATAGAAGATTCCATGAGAGCTAAGTCATCCTTAGAGGGGTGTACTAGCAAATAAAAACAAAATATAGAGAAGTTATTATAACCATTTAGGGGTGTTTTCTAGGATCCTAAAGGGTTACCACCCAAGGTAAAAGTGGATCATGAAATCTAGTTGTTTCACACTCTATGTTTCCAAACATTGGGTTGTACAAGTAGTTTCTTATAGAAGAAAATAAGGAGAAGAAGTAGTTGCACTAGCTACTAGAATTGGGTGTTATTCAATCAAGTACATCACCATATGGGACACCCATTACATTTTTTTCTAAGAAGGATGGGAGTTGGTGGAGGTACATTTATTCCATAGAATTAAAAATAAATACACCCAACAATAGGTAACACCTATCAAAGATAGTTGATTTTCTAGATTAGCTGCAACAAGCCAAATACTTCACCAAGCTAAACATAAAGTTAGGATATCACTAGATTAGAGTTAGATAAAAAGGTACCTAGAAATGTCCTTCAAAACCAGAAGAGGTTTGTATGAATGGTTAGTTATGACATTTTGTTTATGCAATGTACGATATAATCATGAGGTTAATGAAATATATATTGCACCATTTTCTAGATTCATTTCTTATTATTTATTTAGATGATATACTAGCATGCAATGCTACCTAGGAGGAGGACATCTAACATTTGGTCCACGTGCTAAAAGCATTAAGAAAGCACTAATTATTGGAAAATATAAAGAAGCATGAGTTTTCATAATAGCCTTTGGCATATCTAGGATATGTGACAGTAGAGGAAAGTTGAATATAGATACTAACATGATGGAGGAAATCATGAAGTGGTCAATGATGTTAGGAGTTTCATTGGGTAGCAAAATACCTAGGAAAATTCATAGCCTCATCTTTTGCATTAGAAACACCACTTGATTCCATAACAATGAGAGATAAGAGTTTTTAGTGAGGAAAGGGTCAATGGAGGCCTTTGAGGTGTTAAAGAAGGACACTAGTCAAGCATCACTTCTAGCATTACCGAACTTCTAGCAGGCCTTTGAAGTTGAGGTATATATATGTGGGTATGTTATGGGAGCATTGTTGATGTAGGGAATAAGGCTTTTATGATACCTTTCTAAAGTATTTCATGAGGCGGTTCTTAGTGACCCTACATACAAGTAGGAGCTTTATGATGTGATACAAACTACTATAAGTGGAACACTATCTTATGGGAAAGGAGACAATAATCTACAATAGTCATAAGCTACCATAGTACCCACATGTTCGAAGTAAGATACATTAGAAGAATCATTGAAATTTGATGGAGTTTCTATAGAATCTTTATTTATTAGTCAAGTATAAGAAGGGAAACACAAACATGTTAGATGACATGATTTTAAGGTCACCCACATCAAAGAACACATCTTTAGGAGCTTTGATGCACATGGATCCTTTCTACTACAATGTATACAAATATTCATATATAGAGGATGAGGAATTCAAAGACTTCCTTCAGTAGTTGTTGAGCCAGATTCATTGACATTGTGGTGATAGCACAATTGATTTCCATCCATAGAATGGGTTATTCTATAATATGGATTAGTTTTGTTTTCCTAAATGTGATCAATTGCATTTTATGAGTGAGGCTCACACCTACAAGGTTTTATGATATTTTTGTGTAGGGAAGGGGATAGTAAATATGAGGAGGTATGTGTACTAGCCTAGGATGTAAGAAAATATATCTAGATTCATAACAAAATACATGCTTTGTTGTACTAGTACATTTAGTAACAAAAAAAATTCTATAAATTCACTTTCTAATACCCACTCATCCTTGGGAAATCATTTCCATTACTTTGTGGGATGTTTACCAACAATCAAGAAGGGAAATGACTACCTATTCATGGTAATTGACAGGCTTAGTAGGATGTGCATTTTAATTCACTAAAAAATACCATCAATAGGTAAGAAGTAATGAAGGTTCTCTTTGGATAGGTCTAGGTACATTTTCGAATACTAAGGAGCATCATTTTAGACCTTCGGATACTGCGTATGGATAGTAAGGAGGAGGGAGGGAGCATATCGAATGGGATGCCACGAGGTAGAAAATATTCTTCAGAAGATGTTAGGCCCCTATACTGCTAGTGTAACCCCTTATTGTTATTATTACAACCCCATTATTATATTGTTGTACCCATGTAGTCCCCATATTTTTACTATTGTGCCCCATATAATCCCACTATTGTTATTACTGTGCCCTTACATTATTATTGTTATGTTAGCTCTGATTATATTATGACCCGTTAGACTCCTATATATAGAAAGGAGGTCTTGTCATTTGTATCATCTAAGCATTGTTCATTTGTGTAATGTAAAGGAGGTTTCCCTCTCAAAGAGGCTAAATTCTGAGGCATTCATCTATCTTTTCTATCTTTTTGTGAGTTGGTTTCATAACATTTGGTATCGGAGCTTTGGATCCTAGGGTTTCGCTGCTCCAAACAGGTCATCATGTCATTTGCGCTATAACTTTTTTTCTACAACATTTCAGATGCTAAAACAAAACCCCATTTAGGTTAAAATTGTTCTAAAGCTCAGGTTTGAAATTCAAAACTTTTAGCGCTATATTTACGGAGATATGATCTGAGGAAGTTTGCCTTTTTGTAGACTCCTGAATTACATTTCAAATAGGTGACCTGGGGAAAATAGTCATAACTTTTGTTTTGAGCATCAGATTGAAATTTTGTAAGAAGTTATAGAATGTGGACGGACTGTAGTTTCTTGTATACATTTTTCAGATCCAAAGGTCAAAACAGTAACATGTGGCACTTCATACAAGTTCATTCTTCTAAAAAGGTATATAATCAGGTCATCTAGGGAGATTGTGCATAACTCTTTCTTGGAGAATCTAAATTTGATCAGACTAGTGGCATTAGAAAGAGGATGCAGAGGGCTACTGTAAGTCGCAATTTCAGAACTTAAAGATCTGAAAGTACAGAGTGACATTCATTTCAAGATCAAGCTCCTAAAATCAAGAAAAAGTGAGATGAGGAAGTTTGATGGCAAGGATCCAGTAAATTGGATACTACAGATGGAGAAATATATTGATCTACATGGTGTACCACTATTACAAAAGGTATGTATTGCATCTTCATATCTAGAACAAGGTCAATTTTTATGGTATAAAGAGCTTTTTCTCATAAACAGCTTGTTACGTGGTCAATTTTCAAGGAAGAAATTATAGCACATTATGAGAATACAAATAGCAACACCTTATTTAGAGAAACACCAAAACAATTGGAAGAAAAAAGAGAAAAAAGGCTTTTTTACAAAGTGGAAAGCAAAATTATGGCAACAAGGAATTCTAACCCTCACAACTATAAAGATGGAAGTGTTGTTTCTCCTATCCTTCCACAACCTACAAGGGTTGCACTACAACAATTGGAACAAAAAAGAGAAACAAGGCTTTGTTACAATTGTGATAGCAAATGCACTAAATGTCATAAGTGTGCTGAGAATAAATTATTTTACATAGAGTATGAAGAGGAGGAAGAAAAGTATCAAGAAACATCAAAATAAGAGGATATACGCTAGGAACCAACCCCAGAGAAAGAAGAAATGAATCCGACCATATCTCGTAAAGAATTGGCAAGAATTACGACTCCTCAAACTCTCAAGATAGAAGGACATATCAAGAAGAAAAAGGTTCAAGAAGTGAAATATCACATCAAGAAAGAAGAAATGAATCCAACCATATCATGTAATGAATTGGCTGGAATTACCATTCCTAAAACTATCCAGATAGAAGGACATATCAAGAAAAAAATGTTAAAGAAGTGAAAGATCACATCGAGCATCAAGAAATGAATTCGACCATATCTTGTCAAGCATTGGAAGAAATTAACACTCCTCAAACTCTCAAGATAGAAGGACATATCAAGAAGAAAAGGGTTCAAGTAGTGAAAGATCACATCGAACATGAATAACAAGTTCTCCAACTTTTAAAGGATAACGCCACTTTGGTGCAAAATCAAATGAAACAACAGGTAGATCAACATCATAGTGAAAAATGTTTTGATGTAGGTGATTGGGTATTTTTACTACTACATCTCAAGCAAGCTATTTATGAGAAGGAAATGTTGGCAATACTACGTGCACTTAAGAAATGGAAACCTTACTGAATGGGAAGACACTTTAAGGTAAAAATGGATCATGATAGTCTTAAATACTTTTTAGAACAACTATTATCTTTATAAGAATATAAAAATGGGTCACAAATATGTTGGGTTATGACTTTGACATCATCTATAGAAAAGGGAAGCAAAATTTTGTTGCAGATGCAATCTCAAGAAAGGATGAGGATGTGAAAGCATTTTTTTGTGCTATTTATATTATCCAACTAGATTGGATAAATGAAGCAAGGGATGAATAGAAGAAGGAAAAAGAAGTATGGTGACTAATTCAAAAGTTGCAGAACATCCCAATTCAAACAATATTTCCAGAACTTGAAGAGGATGGAAAAGTCATATGGGAACCTGGAGCAGTCACAAAAACAAGAACCCGATAGGTACAAAATCAATCAATTTCAGAGTATCTCATCAAGTAGAAGAACTTACCCGCTGAAGATTCCACATGGGAAGACAAGAATTTTATATAGAATCATCAAGAACAACTCAAGCATTGAGGACAACACTTTTTCAAGGGGAGGGGCATGTTAGGCCACTATACTAATAGTGTAACCCGTTATTGTTATTAGTACAATCCCTTATTATATTGTTCTACCCATGTAGTCCCCATATTGTTACTATTGTTCCCCATAGAAGCCCACTATTGTTATTATTGTGCCCCTACATTATTATTGTTATGTCGACTCTGATTATATTATGACCCCTTAGACTCCTATATATTGAAAGGAGGTGTTTTCATTTGTATCATCTAAGAATTGTTCATTTGTGTAATGTAAAGGAGGTTGCCCCCTCGAAGAGGCTTATTTCTAAGGCGTTCATCTATCTTTTCTATCTTTTTGTGAGTTGGTTTCTTAATAGAATATCAAGAAGATCCATCTACAGGTATAGGAGACATTACAATATTGACATGAAAACTAGAAGTCCAGTCATAATTATCTCATACCAGAGAAGCCATTAAGAGTGGGAGATTGAGTATTGTTATGATTGAGCACAAAGAGGTTATAGCATCTTGGTAAGAAAATTAAGGGTCTCTGATATGGTCACTTTGAGATACTATAATGGGTGGAAGATAATGCGTACAAACTAAATTCTACACCCATACATGAGCATTTACTCAATATTGGATGTAGAAAATTTGACATTATGACCCTTCAATGTTGGATCTAGAAAAGGAACAAGTCCTCCCTTCTATAGAGGACTTACCATTAGACACTCAAGAAGAGTTGAGAGAGGACACAATTTTGTAGAATAGGTCTAGAGCTATAAGACAAGGGAAACATGACCATTGGTAGATTTGGTTGAAAGGATAGCTTCCATATATGGATAAATAGTATGCTCGTGAGAAGGTAGAGGAAAATTTTCATCACCTCATTAAAATATTTTGGGAAAAAAATCCTTTCAAAATGGGGAAGTATAATCTAGATTGGATCATTATATTATTCGTCATCGATTTTGGTGATTTTAGAGAGGAAAAATTTAAGAAAACTTCTCACTAAATCATTTTTATTGATTTCTCCTAGTTTGTTGAATTACGGTCTAAAACCTTTTGCAGGAAGTTTGAGGCATTAAATTTTATTTAATTTATTATTATTATTATTGTTTTGGGGGGTGGGGGTGAGGGTGGGGTTAAAACATTATTTCTTAATCGTGCATCCCCTAGTGCTATTCCACATTTAATTACATTTTCAACAATGTGAGAAAGACCTTAAATGAAGCCCGTATGCAAACATTATGCCGCATAAAAGTTGATTTTCCTATTTTTGACCACCATGATTTGAGAGGATGTCATGTTATTCCCCATTATTCATGGAAAATTGGATATCCACATGACTATGTTGAATATGGATCTAAAAGAGTCAATGTTGTATCTCTAGATAAGAGTTTAAGGAGTCAAACTTAACCAGTAATAGGCTATCATGTTGTGTTATAATTGGACTAGTAGGAGGAAAAGGGTTCCATTTTGTATTGGAGTGAATTTTGTCTCATAGATGAGCGAAGTAGTGAAGAATGGATAGAAAGAGATAAATGGATACAATTGTATTAGTAAATGTTGTTTATATATGCTAATAGGAATTTATCAATCACATTAATAATTATTAGATGTATATTGTTAATGTGGCAATTAGAGATTAACTATTTGTACATATTAATAACTATATAATTACTATGAAACACACACATACGTGCACACACACACACATATAACAACAACAAAATTAACATAATATTATAATAGTATAGAGTTATTACTAGTAATATGTATTTACCCCTCACTATTATCTTAATGATTAATATACATTTATTAGCATATTAATATATCTATCAATATATTTTATAGATAATGATAGATTTATGAACCATTCCAACATAAAAATATTAAACTGTAATATCAAATCAATTATTATAAGCCCTCATATTATAAAATCCAACATTATAAACCCTATGATTAATATTATATCCCTAAGATTAATATTATAAACCTTACAATAAATATTTTAAACCATAGGACTAATATTATAAACATTAACATTAAAAAACCCAATATTATATATCCCAATATTAAAAACCCAAATGCAATATTATAAACCCAAAATTAAAAAATGCAATATCACAAATCTAAGGGATTAATATTATAAACCCAAGGGAAAATTAACTAAATGGAAAAACAATAAACCCTAGGATTATATTATAAACCCTAAAATTATAAAACCCAATATTAAAATATGAACATTTGAAACCCTTATACTAAATGTGATATTATAAACCCAATATTAAAAACCGAAATATTATAAACACAAAGGATTAATATTATAAACCAAAGGAGAAATAAACCTAAGAGATTAATATTACAAACCAAATGGATTGATACTATAAACCCAAAAGATGAATATTACAAACCTAAGGGATTATTCATATTAAGAAACAAACAGATTAAAACCCACGGGATTCATATTAAAATGCTAAGGGATTAATAAACCCAATCTATTAACATTAAAAGCTCAAGGGATTAATAAAGACAATGAATTATTGATATTATAAACACAAGTATTAATATTATAAACTTTTGGGACTATTAACATAAGTGATCAATAAACCCAAGGGATTAATATTATAAAACCTAAAGATTAAAAAACCAAGGGATTAATGAACGCAACTAATTACTAATATTCTAAATCTAAGAGATTAAAAACCCTAGGGATTAATGAATCCAACTAATTATTAATATTATAAGCCTAAGGGATTAATAAATCTAATAGATTAATATTATAAAACCAAGGGATTGGTAAACCCAATAGACTAGTATTATAACCCTTAGGATTAATATTATAAGCCCTAATATTACAAATTATAAATCTAAGAGATTAATATCAAACTGAAAATAAATCCAAGGGATTAATATTAATATTAAACTTGAGATATTAATATTCTAAACCATGCGATTAATAAACTAAAGGAATTTGTATATAAACCCAAGATATTTAAATTAAACACTAGGATTAATATTATAAACCTTATGAATAATATTATACCCTAGGAATATGAAGCCTTAGATTAATAAACCCAAGGGATTATAAACCCATGGGAATAATATTAAACACGAGGAAATAACATTATAAATGCAAGGGATATAAACCCTAAGGTAAATATTATAAATCTTAAAATAAAAATTAAACCCTAAGATTAATATTATAAACCTTAGGATCAACATTATAAACCTATACGATTAATAAACCCAAGGGATTAGTATTAAAAATTCAATGGATTTTAAACCCAAGGGAATAACAATAAATATTAGGATTGATATTAAATCCTAGGAACATAAACCCTAATATTAATAAAAAAAGTGATTAATATTATAAAACCAAGGGATTATAAACTAAAGGGATTAATATTAAACACTCAGATTAATATTATAAACCATATTCTTAATATTAAACCTTAAGTATATAAACCCTACGATTAATATTAGAAACCTAGGAATGATATTATAAACCTAAGGGATTACCAAACCCATTAAGTTAATATTAAAAATTCGAGGGATTATAAACGCAAGGGAATAACATTAGACCCTAAGATTAATATTAAACCCTATGAATATAAACCCTAATATTAATATTATTGATGATTCTTCGAATTTGATGAGCCTCATCATTGGATAATTATCCAGGCCTTAATTCACCTCCTAGCTTAATCAAACCAACTTTTATCACAACTTATTACATGTTTTTTATTATATTTTATTTATGATATGAGTTAGAGTTGGATATTATGCCTAATTGACTAATATGCATTGAATATAGGATTGAAAGGCAAAATCAAGGAATTTTTGCAAATACTAAGGTTAAAACTCGAATGGGAGAAGGGAGAGGGATTGTAGGAGGTAAATCCTCCTCTTTAAGTTATCTCCCATTTGAATACTCCTCCATCCATCATACTAGATCAGAGTGCAAGCAGCCAAGCCATGAGGATTAGAAGGCAATTGAGCATGTGAGAGGCAAAGAGCTAGTTTATCTCGAGCTTGGGAGCTAAGCCTCCCTGATTTCAAGGAAGTCATTAGGGAGTTCAATTGTATAAGTAGATAGGCCTAGAGCCTCCTTGGGATTTGGATTTTTTTTGTAAAAATCTAAGTTAATTTCAAGCTCCAGACTTGTGAAAGTTTTATTGATGTAGTTTGTTGTTTTGGTAATACGAATGAGTTTTATTTTGTGCCAGCACTGAGTTAATTTAGAGGGATGAAGCTCTTGGGTTAGGGCCCAACCCTAGCAACCAAGTCTCCTCTTTTTTTACATGTATGTCTAGTGTAGTTTCATAGCTTCATTGTTAATTTTCTTTTAGATGCATTTCCATTGCAGGTAGTGTAGATTGGATTGATTGTTTATTAGTTTGCTTCCTCTTGTGCATTACTTCAGTAGTAAGTTAATAGGGATAAAAAGGAGCACCATAAGGTTTTCAATAGGTGTCTCAGCCTCACTTCCTCCCTCTGGGATCATGACTTGAGGAAGGGACATTTAAGTAGCCCCAAAAACATAGATTTCTATTTCTTTTATGAGCTTTGGAGTTTGTTGTCTTTAAATTAGTATTTGGTAAATTTCTTAAGGTAGGATTCCAATGTCATATTTTACATCTTCATTTTTGCAGTAGATCTTATCCATGCTTTCATTTTTTTCACCAACTTTCCTCATGCATAAAGAAGGCAGTTCTTCATTAATTCTGTTTTTCTAGTTTATGAGAATGTTTCTTTTAAACATAGCTTTTTGGAAGATATACATGGTTTATGCAGAGTAGGTGATTTAGGAGGAGACTAAGACTTTATAGCCAATAGCTAGCTTCCATTCCATTAACCTTATCCATTCCTTGTTTTCACCATCACCTTCACTAGCTTTCATCATTTTTCATGGAAATTATTCCAAGCACATTGAGCAAATCCAACCATCTCCTATCTTTTTTGTTGACTTCTGAGTGATCCTAGACCTTTTCCTACTCCATTCCACCCATCAAACACATTTCCTAGGCCTTCCATCACCTCCAACACCTCACATTTTTCTCTCGGCTGTATCTTGTAGGTTTACAAGGAATCCTGTAGGTTTCTAGTACATCCTATAGGTTTTCCTGAAATGGCCTGTTTTGAGGCTGAATTGAGGGAAAACCTCTAGGAAGTCACAAAAATCCTCCCAAGGGTCTCCCACACCATCCAACCATCTCATAACCCTTCCAACCATCCACAAACATCCTTAATTCACCTACCACATCAACATTAGAAATTAGTTTGCATACTTGATTTTGCATGAAAAGAAGGAAAAAACAGATTTAATTCAGTCTCTTTACTTACACATTAGTGATGTTTGATACTTCTTATATAACTTAGATAGTAGCATTTGGTTCATGTTGATTTAGAATTTATGCAAAGCATAGTTTCTTAGTAGTTAATTAGGAAATGGTGTGATTTAGCCTTAAATTTCGACCTTCTCCATTATTGCAGTAGAGTAGCTCTCTCTTAGAGTATATTTACCTTTCCTCCATCAAGAGATCAGGCTTGTTTTGACTCCATAGAAGTTTGGCTTGAAACCCCAGTGGTCTCTTGCCAGCTGAACAGTGACAACAGGCAGAACCATCACTTTTACTTGTGTATACAACACTGTCACCTCCAAGTTTGTACGAACCTCGGGTTGATAAAGTAAATTTGGTAGCCCAGGAGTTGCAACATCCTTGCTACAATACTGACACTAATCACTTTTAGGCACCCTTGTTGGGGAGGTGTTTGAGTAAAATGTGATTACCACCTTCTTTTATTCTATTTCTTGTCTTCAATATTCTACCATTAGTTTATTTCTGCAAAATTAATTTAGTTGTTTCCTTTTTTTCAATTTTCCATTTTCTTCTCTCCTTTCCATTTTGCAAGCAATATTTCAATTTAGCAAGTAGATTTTTCATTCATTCAGTAGTTTTCATTCAATCAACAATTTAAATTTTGCAAAGTACTTTCCAAGTTCGAAAAAAAAAAACACAAAACCAAACTAAAAACATTTACTTTCATGCCATGTAGGAATAGGGACAATGTACAGAATTTTTTTCCAAATACCCCCACTACATTAAACAACCAAACTTCCCTCTTCTTCTGTCGATGTGAACTGGAGGAAGCCTTAGGTGAGAAACCTGACATATAAGAAGAACCTACAGGGGAAGAACGAGAAGAAGAACCTGTTAGAGCCTAAATCTGCCTTAGGCTGAGGAAGGAAAAATTCAGGATAACCACAAACCACGCTCAGTCTAGTAGCTAGCCCTACCAGAACAGGAGAGGGCTCTCTCCGGGTCACGCTCAGTGAGGAATAAAAAATATGGTCTGAGATGACTTAAACTGAATACTGATTTTAGGCTAGTAAATAGATATGGAAAAAGGCAATTTTTGAATGACTGAATTTTCCGGGCTGCATGGGACCAAAGGACCCCATGAGCTGGGAAATTAAATCAAAGACACAGAATATTTCATGATGCAAGATAGGTGGGAGGTTTAGCAATCAGATTTAAATAAAATTGAGTGGAAAGGCCGTTGCGAGAAGCTAAAAAGGGCATACACATGAATCCTTTTCAGATAGAAGAAGATATACAAGATATGAATGCTTTACAAGGTAGAGCATAAACTGAATTCTACCTCTTCTACTTAAGAGAATTCAACCAGAAATAATAATAAATGGATGGTAAACATAAGAAAATACATATGAAACATAGAAAGGAAAACACATTTGCTAAACTCGCACCATAGGGATCTCATGAATCAGAGCTGCATCATTCTATTAATTTCCAAGCCAAAACTATACAATGAAAGTGCTGAGTTTTTCTCCACGCTATTCCCAGAAACTCCAACCATTACAAATGACTTTTCTATACAGTAAATAACCTCGGAATTGGGAAAGAAAATTGATGAAGATAGGGAGTCGTTTAATTATCATTAATGAACTGAAGCTAAAGAGCCAACCATTTGCCAAAGGAGCAGCATTACATTTTCCACCCAAACGACCAATGGAGAGGTCTCGGGACTCAAAACTTGCCCAAATTTCTTGGCCATACACCAACAACCATGATTTTTCAAGACAAATCTAGAAATTTAAACTTTTTGTGATTTGGAGCTCCCTAGAAAATGCGCGCGCCACGTGGTGTGACGCATAGGGAAGGTGCTACTCATTGGACTTGAGGCGCGGTGCATAGAGCCTGTGCGTAGCTCTTTTTTCATGAGACCTTTAGAGGCCTTCCTAGAGTTCAAATTGGGCATAGGATAGCTTTTTGGAAAGGTATTTGAGTCTACTTTCTAACCAAATTGTAATTTTTCAATTTGGAGTTCATTTGACCTATTTAAAAGCAAATCTTCCACGACTGGTCAAAATGTGCCAAATGAGGCTACCTAAAGGAAGAGTGTTGTTGCAGTCAACGTTTGAAGGTCTTCCTCAACTCCAAATTGAGCTCACGATACATTGAAACATCTTTGTTTCTAATTATCATTTGACTCATCAAGCAAGTCATTTGGCCAACCAATCTAGGAGAAAACTTGATTTTTCCAAGGTCACTTCATAGGTGCATTCAATTCTCCTGAGACAACGGTATTTTTGACATTTGTCTAAAAACATGATACCTGTGTAAAAAGTGAAGGAGGTTTTTCTTCCTTGGCCCGTTGTGGACAAAAACCTCTCTCAGATTTCCAAAATTCATCTTTTCTTGCTTCTCTTTGCTCTTGGAATATGAATGAACCTCAAACACTTGGATAGATGTTTTATACATGAAGCCTTTAAATTCATTTTGCCTAAACCCACTTTCATAATGTTGTAGACTTTGGCACTTTCACATCACTCTGTTTGTTACTTCCACTTTGATTTCTAGCTGAATGATGAACCTCTGTCTATTTTTGCAGAGATAGCTGGCATTGGACTTGGCAAAGGCGACCAGGGTTGTGCCTGAAGGACTTTACAACTGAAAAGACTTTTAAAAATTTACAAAACGAAATGTCTACTTTTCTTCAAAATAGAGTTTTGAAGAAGAGTCATAACCCATCCATATGATGATGAAAATCTTTGCATGACAACTTTTTAAGAACCTCCCTCTGGCCTGTTGGCATTAAACCCTAGACCTAATAACTCTTTGCTGACCAAGAGATTAGAACAGAACTGTAAATGACCTTTAAAATGATTTGACAAACAGACCTAAACCAGCAGGATAAGGCATGAGGGCAAATGACTGACAAGACCCTTACGTCAGATTATGGCATGCCCCTAGTGGAATGCAGCTGAGTGAATGGAGCAAGACTCCTAAAGATAAAATGCAGAAAGATTTTTGATCTCTGACGGAGGAATGACAAGACCGACTCTAACATTGGCTCCAATAGGGATGGTAGCTCCATCTCCTTGGAGGTGCCAAGAACTGCAGATCTTGGGAGAGCAGACAATGCCTTCGTTGATTGGGCTATGGAATCGATGACTTGACAAATCCAAATGACTCAATTTATTGACTGAAACCTAACTCAGATCGACTTAATTATGGAACCAACATGATTGAAAAAACTGACTCAATGCAAAAGGAAATGACTCATGACTGACTTAACTAGAACAAGAACTTACAGAACTTGTTCAATGGCAGCAGTCCATCAAGATTCGAGGGTTTCAAATCATGATGACAGCCACCTGCGTACTAATGCAATATGTACAATCATGTGTAATGTGTCTTCCAATGTAACCAATCAAGTAGATGCCTCCTTGATTGATTCTCCTGATCAGATCCTCTGGTCAACAATAAATACTAGTAACTCGACATCCAAAAACATAATTGACCATGATCTCCTTCATCATTGAATACTGCAATAATCACCTTCACTGCTGACTGCAACAAATCTACCATTGGATCCTGAAAAGCATGAAGATTGACCACTTGCTGGAAAAACAAGGTATCTTTTTGTCTTGATTCTGGTCTTTGTTCATAAATATGAGTATGTTCCTAGTCTTCAAAAAATTCTGAACAAATAGATGAGCAGATTTCCTCTTCAAAGAACATTTCAAAACATGAGACATATGAAGAGGAATCTGAAAGGGAATCCTAAATGGTTTGATCTTCTGAAGTCTGAATATAAGGTAGGTCATCTTCATACGATATGACAGCCATATTCTCATTACATTCATCACATTCATCAATCATGGGAAAAGAAACTTCAGATCTTTCTTGAAACCTAACACTAAAATTTCTATCATCTACCATAAATTCATCCAGAGGAACTTTTTCACTTGCTTGAGCAAAGATATCATCTTGCTATTCATGAGCTGCCTGGATTGCCTCTTCACAAAGACTATGTTCTCATGATATCGGAACATTTGGATCCAAAACTCTGTCTTCTTCATCCCAGATGATTTTAGCAGCAGAGTTCTCTTTCATGGGACTTAGTACAAGGTTTTCTTGGTCATCACAATCTGAATCTACATCTGAAATGGCCGTCTTAACATTATCACTTTCTGAATTTGAAACTTGACTTCTCTGCATGCTGTCTTCTTTTATGGACAGATCTGAAACGACACCTTCTCTTTCATCACTTTCAGCCATATGGAAATCTTCAACCTGCTGATCTATAAAGCTGCTTACAGGACTGTCATCCTTTTCCGAAGAGGAAGAAGTTCCACCATCACCTTCTTGACCATGTGCACACTGCATATCTACGTTAACTTGAGCTGGAACATGACCATTCAAGAGTTGACCTATCTTGCCTTTAGACAGAGGAGATAATACTTTTTGTTTTATCTTGCTCAAACAGTGATTGTCTTAATTAATTTTGGGTGAAGGAGTGTACAAATTCTCCTCATACTACTCATCCATTCCATGTAATTCTTGTTGATCGTCAAGATGTAAAATTCCTTCATCTTACACTATGCTAAAATCTTGATCCTGCTGCAAATTTTCATGATCGTCTTTATGCTACTGAAATGGATTTTCATATAGGGCTTCCATGATCTCTTCATCCATGAAATTATCATCCTCATAATATTTCTCAAGACTTTCAATACAACCATAAGCATGCTTGCAACAATCCTGAACTAAATTTAGATGGATAAGATTCTTTATATCTCTCAATGAACATGGCATGAAAATCCTTTAGACAGTAAATACAAGCAGCGGGAAAATTTTCATACCAAGATTGGGCTTCACCTTCCAGAGTGGCCAGGAATATCTTCATCAAGCAATCTTTAGGAATATCAACCCTCAACTTGTGAATGTGCATGTGAAATCTAACCAGATGTAAAGCCGCATCCTTCCTACCATCACCTTTAAACGTAGGCAAATTCCTTGACCAATATACCTTCGGAATTTTATTTGGAAAGCCTGGAATGTGATCTCGGCTCATAGGAGCATACCTTCTTACAACCCATTCCATCTTGAAAATCTCGAAGCTACTGATCTCTCTGTAGTGGAGTCACCATGAAGCATCTATTGCTGGATTCTTCAGTGAATGGAGTCGCCAGGTGAATGATTTCAAGCTTATTATGTTTGATCGTTGTCCACCATCAACCATCAGATCTGAACTTGATAGATGTACTGGGGCAAGACAATCTACAAGAAAACCAATTTTGTTCCCTTAGAGTCGCCACTATTTTAAGGCCTAAAGCTGCCTTAGGCTGAGGAAGGAAAAATTCAGGATAACCACAAACCACGCTCAGTCTAGTAGCTTGCCCTACCAGAACAGGAGAGGGCTCTCTCCGGGTCACGCTTAGTGAGGAATAAACAATATGGTCTGAGATGACTTAAAATGAATACTAATTTTAGGCTAGTAAATAGATATAGAAAAAGGCGATTTTTGAATCGCTGAATTTTCCGAGCTACATGGGACCAAAGGATCGCATGAGCTGGGAAATTAAATCAAAGACACAGAATATTTCATGAGGCAAGATAGGTGGGAGGTTTAGCAATCAGATTTAAATAAAATTGAGTGGAAATACTATTGAGAAAAGCTAAAAAGGTCATACACATGAATCTTTTTTCAGACAGAAGAAGATATACAAAATATGAATTCTTTACAAGGCAGAGCATAAACTGAATTCTACCTCTTCTACTTAAGAGCATTCAACCAGAAATGATTATGAAGGGATGGTAAACATAACAAAATACATATGAAACATAGAAAGAAAAACACTTTTGCTAAACTCGCACCACAGGGATCTCATGAATCAAAGCTGCATCATTCTATTAATTTCCAAGCCAAAACTGTACAATGAAAGTGCTGAGTTTTTCTCCACGCTATTCCGAGAAACTCCAACCATTACAAATGAATTTTCAATACAATAAATAACCTCAGAAGTGGGAAAGCAAATCAATGAAGGTAGGGAGTCATTTAATCATCATTAATGAATTGAACCTGAAAAGCCAACCGTTTGTCAAAGGAGCAACGTTACATTTTCCACCCAAACGACCGATGGAGAGGTCTCGGGACTCAAAACTTGCCCAAATTTCTTGGCCATGCACCAACAACCATGATTTTTCATGAAAAATCCAAAAATGTAAACTTTTTGTGATTTGGAGCTCACTAGAAAAGTGCGTGCCACGTGGCGCGGCACATAGGGAAGGCGTGACGCATTGGGCTTGAGGTGCGGGGCATAGAGCCTGTGCGTAGTGCTTTTTGCAGGAGACATTTGGAAGCCTTCCTATTGTCCAAATTGGGATAAGGATAGCTCGTGGGAAAGATATTTAAGTCTAATTTCCAACCCAATTAGAAATTTTCAATTTGGAGTTCATTTGTCCCATTAAAAAGAAAATCTCCCAAGACTAGTCAAAATGTGCCAAATGAGGCTGCCTAAAGGTAGAGTGCTGTTGCAGTCAACTTTTGGAGGTCTTCCTCAACTCCAAATTGACCTCATGATAGCTCATTGGAAAGATCTTTGTGTCTAGCTATCATTTGACTCATCAAGAAAGTCATTTTGCTAACCAAGCTAGGAGAAAATTTGATTTTCCCAAGGTCACTTTAGAGGAGCATTCAATTCTCATGAGACAACGGTTTTTTTGACATTTTTCTAAAACCATGACACTTGTGTAAAAAGTGAAGGAAATTTTTCTTCTTTGGCCTATTGTGGACAAAAACCTCTCTCATTTTTCCGAAATTCATCTTTTCTTTCTTCTCTTTGCTCTTGGAATATGAATGAACCTCAAACACTTGGACAGATGTTTTATACATGAAGCCTTTAAATTCATTTTGCCTAAACCCACTTTCATAATGTTGTATATTTTGGCACTTTCACATCACTCTGTTTGTTACTTCCACTTTGATTTCTAGCTGAATTATGAACCTCTGTCTATTTTTGCAGAGATAGCTGGCATTGGACTTGGCAAAGGCGACCAGGGTTGTGCCTGAATGGCTTTACAACTAAAAATACTTTTAAAAATTTACAAAATGAAATGTCTACTTTTCTTCAAAACAGAGTTTTGAAGAAGAGTCATAACCCATCCATATGATGATGCAAATCTTTGCATGACAACTTTTTAAGAACCTCCCTCTGGGCTGCTGACATTAAACCCTAGACCTAATAACTCCTTGGTGACCAAGAGATTAGAACAGAACTGTAAATGACCTTTAAAATGATTTGACAAACAGACATAAACTAGCAGGATAAGGCATGAGGGGAAATTACTGACAAGACCGTTCCATCAGATTATGGCATGCCCCTAGCAGAATGCAGCTGAGTGAATGGAGCGAGAATCCTAAAAATGAAATGCAGAAGGAGTTTTGATCTCTGACGGAGGACTGACAAGACCGACTCCAACATTGGCTCCAATAGGGATGGTAGCTCCAGCTCCTTGGAGTTGCGAAGAACTGTAGATCTTTGGGAGAGCAGACAGTGCCTTCGTCCATTGGGCTATGGAATCGATGTCTTGACACATCCATATGACTCAAATTATTGACTGAAACCTGACTCAGACCAACTTAATTATGGAACCAACATGATTGAAAAAACTAACTCAATGCAAAAGGAAATGACTCATGACTGACTTAACTAAAACAAGAACTTACAAAACTTGTTCAATGGCAGCAGTCCATCAAGATTCAAGGGTTTCAAATCATGATGATAGCCACCTGCGCACTAATGAAATATGTACAATCATGTGTAATGTGTCTTCCAATGTAACCAATCAAGTAGATGCCTCCTTGATTGATTCTCCTGATCAGATCTTCTTGTCAGCAACAGATACTGGTAACTGGGCATCCAGAAACATAATTGACCATGATCTCCTTCATCACTGAATACTGCAATAATCACCTTCACTGCTGACTGCAACAAATCTTCTATTGGATCCTGAAAAACATGAAGATTGACCTCTTGCTGGAAAAACAAGGTATCTTTTTCTCTTGATTCTAGTCTTTCTTCATAAATAAGAGTATGTTCCTCGTCTTCAAAAAATTCTGAAAAAATAGATGAGCAGATTTCCTCTTCAAAGAACATTTCAAAACATGAGACATATGAAGAGGAATCTGAAAGGCAATCCTAAATGGTTTGATCTTCTGAATTCTGAATATAAGGTCGGTCATCTTCATACGATATGACAGCCAGATTCTCATTACATTCATCACATTCATCAATCATGGGAAAAGAAACTTCAGATGTTTCTTGAAACCTAACACTAAAATTTCTATCATCTACCATAAATTCATCCAGAGGAACTTTTTCACTTGCTTGAGCAAAGATCTCATCTTGCTATTCATGAGCTGCCTGGATTGCCTCTTCATGAAAATTGTGTTCTGATGACATCAGAACATTTGGATCCAAAACTCTGTCTTCTTCATCCCAGATGATTTTAGCAGCAGAGTTCTCTTTCATGGGACTTAGTACAAGGTTTTCTTGGTCATCACAATCTGAATCTACATCTGAAATGGCTATCTTAACATTATCACATTCTGAATTTGAAACTTGACTTCTCTGCATGTTGTCTTCTTTTATGGATAGATCTGAAACGACACTTTCTCTTTCATCACTTTCAGCCATATGGAAATCTTCAACCTGCTGATCTATAAAGCTGCTTACAGGACTGTCATCCTTTTCAGAAGAGGAAGAAGTTCCACCATCACCTTCTTGACCATGTGCACACTGCATATCTGCATTAACTTGAGCTGGAACATGATCGTTCAAGAGTTGATCTATCTTGCCTTCAGACAGAGGAGATAATACTTTTTGTTTTATCTTGCTCAAACAGTGATTGTCTTCATTAATTTCGAGTGAAGGAGTGTACAAATTCTCCTCATACTGCTGATCCATTCCATGTAATTCCTGTTGACCGTCAAGATGTAAAATTCCTTCATCCTCCACCGTACTAAAATCTTGATCATGCTGCAAATTTTCATGATCGTCTTTATGCTGCTGAAATGGATTTTCATACAGGGCTTCCATGATCTCTTCATCCATGAAATTATCATCCTCATAATATTTCTCAAGGCTTTCGATAAAACCATGAGCATTCTTGCAACAATCCTGAACTAAATTTAATTATGGATAAGATTCTTTATATCTCTCAATGAACATGGAATGAAAATCCTTTAGACAGTAAATACAAGCAGTGGGCAAATTTTCATACCAGGATTGGGCTTCACCTTCCAGAGTGGCTAGGAATATCTTCATCAAGCAATCTTTAGGAATATCAACCTTCAACTTGTGAATGTGCATGTGAAATCTAACCAGATGTAAAGCCGCATCCTTCCTACCGTCATCTTTAAACGTAGGCAAATTCCTTGACCAATATACCTTCGGAATTTTATTTGGAAAGCCTGGAATGTGATCTCGGCTCATAGGAGCATACCTTCTTGCAACCCGTTCCATCTTGAAAATCTCGAAGCTACTGATCTCTCTGCAGTGGAGTCACCATGAAGCATCGATTGCTGGATTCTTCAGTGAATGGAGTTGCTAGGTGAATGATTTCAGCCTTCTTATATCTAACCGTTGTCCACCATCAACCATCAGATCTAAACTTGATAGATGTACTAGGGCAAGACAATCTACAAGAAAACCAATTTTGTCCCCAGTGGAGTCACCACTATTTTAGGACCTAAATCTGCCTTAGGCTGAGGAAGGCAAAATTCAGGATAACCACAAACCATGCTCAGTCTAGTAGCTAGCCCTACCAAAATAGGAGAGGGCTCTCTCCGGGTCACGCTTAGTGAGGATTAAACAATATGGTCTAAGATGACTTAAACTGAATACTCATTTTAGGCTAGTAAATAGATATGGAAAAAGGTGATTTTTGAATGATTGAATTTTCCGGGCTGTGTGGAACCAAAGGACCGCATGAGCTAGGAAATTAAATCAAAGACACAGAATATTTCATGAGGCAAGATAGGTGGGAGGTTTAGCAATCAGATTTAAATAAAATGGAGTGGAAAGACTGTTGAGAAAAACTAAAAATGGCATACACATGAATCCTTTTCAGACAGAAGAAGATATAAAAAATATGAATGCTTTAAAAGGCAGAGCATAAACTGAATTCTACTTAAGAGCATTCAACCAGAAATGATTATTAATGGATGGTAAACATAAAAAAATACATATGAAACATAGAAAGAAAAACAAATTTGCTAAACTCGCACCACAGGGATCTCATGAATTAGAGTTGCATCATTCTATTAATTTCCAAGCCAAAACTGTACAATGAAAGTGCTGAGTTTTTCTCCACGCTATTCCCAGAAACTCCAACCATTACAAATGAATTTTCAATATAATAAATAACCTCAGAGGTTTGAAAGCAAATAGATGAAGATAGGGAGTCGTTTAATCATCATTAATGAACTGAAGCTGAAGAGCCAACCGTTTGCCAAAGGAGCAATGTTACATTTTCCACCCAAACGACCGATGGAGAGGTCTCGGGACTCAAAACTTGCCCAAATTTCTTGGCCATGCACCAGCAACCATGATTTTTCATGAAAAATCTAGAAATGTAAACTTTTTGTGATTTGGAGCTCCCTAGAAAAAGCGCGTGCCACGTGGCACGGTGCATAGGGAAGGCGTTGTGCATTGGGCTTGGGGCGCGACGCATAGAGCTTGTTTGTAGCTCTTTTTACAGTAGACATTTGGAGGCCTTCCCAGTGTCCAAATTGGGCACTGGATAGCTCGTTTGAAAGGTCTTTGAGTCTACTTTCTAACCAAATTGAAATTTTTCAATTTGGAGTTCATTTAAACTGTCAAAAAGCAAATCTTCCAAGACTGGTCAAAATGTGCCAAATGAGGCTGCCTAAAGGCAGAGTGTTATTGTAGTCAACGTTTGAAGGTATTCCTCAACTCCAAATTGAGCTCATGATAGCTCATTGGAAATCTCTTTGTGTCTAGTTATCATTTGACTCATCAAGCAAGTCATTTGGCCAACCAAGCTAGGACAAAACTTGATGTTTCCAAGGTCACTTCAGAGGTGCATCCAATTCTCCTGAGACAACGGTATTTTTGACATTTTTCTAAAACCATGACACCTATGTAAAAAGTGAAAGAGGTTTTTCTTCCTTTGCAGACAAAAACCTCTCTCATTTTTCCAAAATTCATCTTTTATTTCTTCTCTTTGCTCTTGGAATATGAATGAACCGCAAACACTTGGATAGATGTTTTATACATGAAGCCTTTAAATTCATTTTGCCTAAACCCACTTTCATAATGTTGTAGACTTTGTCACTTTCACATCACTCTGTTTGTTACTTCCACTTTTATTTCTAGTTGAATGATGAACCTCTATCTATTTTTGCAGGGATAGCTGGCATTGGACTTGGCAAAGGCGACCAGGGTTGTGCCTGAAGGGCTTTACAACTGAAAAGAATTTTAAAAATTTACAAAACGAAATGTCTACTTTTCTTCAAAACAGAGTTTTGAAGAAGAGTCATAACCCATCAAGAGGAGTCATAACCCATCCATATGATGATGAAAATATTTGCATGATAAATTTTTAAGAACCACCCTCTGGCCTGCTGGCATTAAACCCTAGACCTAATAACTCTTTGCTGACCAAGAGATTAGAACAGAACCGTAAATGACCTTTAAAATGATTTGACAGACAAACCTAAAATAGCAGGATAAGGCATGAGGGGAAATGACTGACAAGACCCTTCCATCAGGTTATGGCATGCCCCTAGTGGAATGACGCTGAGTGAATGGAGCGAGACTCCTAAAAATGAAATGAAAAAAGAGTTTTGATCTCTAACGGAGGACTGACATGATCAAATCTAACATTGGCTCCAATAGGGATGGTAGCTCCAGTGCCTTTGAGGTGCCAAGAACTGCAGATCTTTGGGAGAGCAGACAATGCCCTCATGCATTGGGCTATGGAATTGATGACTTGACAAATCCACATGACTCAATTTATTGACTGAAACCTGACTCAGACCGACTTAATTATGGAACCAACATGACTAAAAAAATTGACTCAATGCAAAAGGAAATGACTCATGACTAACTTAACTAAAACAAGAACTTACAAAACTTTTTCAATGGCAGCAGTCCATCAAGATTCGAGGGTTTCAAATCATGATGACAGCCACCTGCGTACTAATGCAATATGTACAATCATGTGTAATGTGTCTTCCAATGTAACCAATCAAGTAGATGCCTCCTTGATTGATTCTCCTGATCAAATCTTCTGGTCAACAATAGATACTGGTAACTGGGCATCCAAAAACATAATTGACCATGATCTCCTTCATCACTGAATACTGCAATAATCACCTTCACTGCTGACTGCAACAAATCTGCCATTGGATCCTGAAAAACATGAAGATTGACCTCTTGCTGGAAAAACAAGGTATCTTTTTCTCTTGATTCTGGTCTTTCTTCATAAATAAGAGTATGTTCCTCGTCTTCAAAAAATTTTGAACAAATAGTAGAGCAGATTTCCTCTTCAAAGAACATTTCAAAAAATGAGACATATGAAGAGGAATCTAAACGGGAATCCTGAATGGTCTGATCTTTTGAAGTCTGAATATATGGTAGGTCATCTTCATACGATATGACAACCAGATTCTCATTACATTCATCACATTCATCAATCATGAGAAAAGCAACTTCAGATGTTTCTTGAAACCTAACACTAACATTTCTATCATCTACCATAAATTCATCCAGAGGAACTTTTTCACTTGCTTGAGCAAAGATCTCATCTTGTTGTTCATGAGCTGACTAGATTACCTCTTCATAAGGACTGTGTTCTGATGACATGAGAACATTTGGATCCAAAACTCTGTCTTCTTCATCCGAGATGATTTCAGCAGCAGAGTTCTCTTTCATGGGACTTAGTACAAGTTTTTCTTGGTCATCACAATCTGAATCTACATCTGAAATGGCTGCCTTAACATTATCACATTTTGAATTTGAAACTTGACTTCTCTGCATGCTGTCTTCTTTTATGGACAGATCTGAAACAACACTTTCTCTTTCATCACTTTCAGCCATATGGAAATCTTCAACCTCCTGATCTATAAAGCTGCTTACAGGACTGTCATCCTTTTCAGAAGAGGAAGAAGTTCCACCATCTCCTTCTTGACCATGTGCACACTGCATATCTGCGTTAACTTGAGCTGGAACATGACCGTTCAAGAGTTGATCTATCTTGCCTTCAGACAGAGGAGATAATACTTTTTGTTTTATCTTGCTCATACAGTGATTGTCTTCATTAATTTCGGGTGAAGGAGTGTAAAAATTCTCCTCATACTGCTGATCCATTCCATGTAATTCCTGTTGACCATCAAGATGTAAAATTCCTTCATCTTCCACCGTACTAAAATCTTGATCCTGCTGCAAATTTTCATCATCGTCCTTATGTTGCTGAAATGGATTTTCATACAGGGCTTCCATGATCTCTTCATCCATGAAATTATCATCCTCATAATATTTCTCAAGGCTTTCGATAAAACCATAAGCATGCTTGCAACAATCCTGAACTAAATTTAATGATGGATAAGATTCTTTATATCTCTCAATGAACATGGAATGAAAATCCTTTAGACAGTAAATACAAGCAGTGGGCAAATTTTCATACCAGGATTGGGCTTCACCTTCCAGAGTGGCCAGGAATATCTTCATCAAGCAATCTTTAGGATTATCAACCTTCAATTTGCGAATGTGCATGTGAAATCTAACCAAATGTAAAGCCGCATCCTTCCTACCATCATCTTTAAACGTAGGCAAATTCCTTGACCTATACCTTCGGAATTTTATTTGGAAAGCCTGGAATGTGATCTCGGCTCATAGGATCATACCTTCTTGCAACCCGTTCCACCTTGAAAATCTCGAAGCTACTAATCTCTCTGCAGTGGAGTCACCATGAAGCATCGATTGCTGGATTCTTCAGTGAATGGAGTCGCCAGGTGAATGATTTCAGCTTTCTTATATCTAACCATTGTCCACCATCAACCATCAGATCTGAACTTGATAGATGTACTGGGGCAAGACAATCTACAAGCAAACCAATTTTGTCCCCAGTGGAGTAGCCACTATTTTAGGGCCTAAATCTGCCTTAGGCTAAGGAAGGAAAAATTCAGGATAACCACAAACCACGATTAGTCTGGTAGCTAGCCCTACCAGAACAAGAGAGGGCTCTCTCCGGGTCACGCTTAGTGAGGAATAAACAATATGGTCTGAGATGACTTAAACTAAATACTGATTTTAGGCTAGTAAATAGATATGGAAAAAGGCGATTTTTGAATGACTGAATTTTCCGGGCTACGTGGGACCAAAGGACCACATGAGCTGGGAAATTAAATCAAAGACACAGAATATTTCATGAGGCAAGATAGGTGGGAGGTTTAGCAATCAGATTTAAATAAAATTGAGTGGAAATTCTGTTGAGAAAAGCTAAAAAGGGCATACACATGAATCCTTTTCAGATAGAAGAAGATATACAAAATATGAATGCTTTACAAGGCAGAGCATAAACTAAATTCTACCTCTTCTACTTAAGAGCATTCAACCAGAAATGATTATGAATGGATGGTAAACATAACCAAATACATATGAAACGTAGAAAGAAAAACACATTTTCTAAACTCCCACCACAGAGATCTCATGAATCAGAGCTGCACCATTCTATTAATTTCCAAGCTAAAATTGTACAATGAAAGTGCTGAGTTTTTCTCCACACTATTCCCAGAAATTCCAACCATTACAAATGACTTTTCAATACAATAAATAACCTCAAAAGTGGGAAAGAAAATCGATGAAGATAGGGAGTCGTTTAATCATCATTAATGAACTCAAGCTGAAGAGCCAACTGTTTGCCAAAGGAGCAGTGTTACATTTTCCACCCAAACAACCGATGGAGAGGTCTTGGGACCCAAAACTTGCCCAAATTTCTTGGCCATGCATCAACAACCATGATTTTTCATGAAAAATCTAGAAATGTAAACTTTTTTTTATTTTGAGCTCCCTAGAATAGTGATCCAGGTGGATGTTGGTGGCCACCCACCTATCCCATTTGGACCCCCACAACTGTCTCTTTCACTTTTTCTGTTTCCTTAATTATAGCACAGTTTACTATTTTTAGCAGCTTTTCGGGTCCTAAACTTCCGGAGCCGTTTTGAGGCCCTAAACGACGTTTTTTGGGGAATCCACCGCTAGCAATTTTTCTCCCTAAAATTCATCTTTTCCGTCGTAGTCCTCGGAGAGATCTTTCCAACGGGCTATCATGCACATCAAACAGAGATCGTACGACCAATTCGCGACCCCGGGAAGTTGATGTACCAACTTACCCAAAAACGGGGCCCACAATTTGGCGTTTCATCTTCTAGGGTTAGGTTTTGGAATGTGAAGGGTTTTCCATTGTTTCTCAACAATAAATATGCCCTCGAGCCTCATTGTAACACAAGTTTTTGGAGAACAGTTCAGAGGCATGTAGCCGACACATCTCTTCTCAGAGATAAGCTACCATCGCCCTAGCTGGGTTATTTCCATTTCTATTTGTAAGCATATTTTAGTATTTTACAGTAATGAAATGAAGTATTATTTCCGCTGCATATTTGTCTTTATGGTTATCTCTGTATTTTATTGCGTTCATGTTTAAATCCAGATCAGTGGTATCAAAGCGGTCTACTTTTTCTCTGTTTTTCTTTGCATGTCCCCAACGAGGTCGGGATATAAGGAGTTAGGGCTTGAATTGGTCAAACCTTTGCAAGACCAGCCTCACAAATCCCGACGACCTCCCATGGTGGATGAGAAGAAAGATGAGGGGGCAAGAGATCCTATCAGAATCTTGCTCGAAGAAGCCCTCGAGCGGTAAAGGAACGCAATGATGGATAGCTTTGCACAAATCCTTCAGCGGCTACCCAGAGGTGACGCATTGGCTTCCAACAGCTACTCTGGAAACGCCACACCGTTTAAGGTACAAGTCAATTTTGAAATCCCCATCTTCGAGGGTCAAATAGACGTAGATGCCGTAGATAAATGGTTAAATCTGCTCGATGGGTATTTTTCTGTTCATGAATTTTCAAGCCGGGAAAAGATTGTTTTCGCTCTTCTCAAAGCAGCCCCCCACGTCAAGGACTGGTGGGAAACATACTGCGAGCAGAAGGATGAAAGTACAGGCTCACTGTTTTCAGCCGCCCCCACTTGGAAAAAGTTTCGGGATGCCATCAAGGAGCAGTACTACCCTGTCAAAAGCTATGAGGACAAATACATCAAATGGACCACACTGCGGCAGGGACGAGACCAAGATGTGCCAGAGTTCACAAATATTTTTCATACCCTTCGCACAGAGTTGGGTATCAAAGATTATGAGTTGCATCTGGTACTCAAATACCGCGGCTGCCTACACAGATACATCCAGGAAGAGATGGAGTTCTTGAACATCTCCTCACTCAGCACAGCATACCGATATGCTGTCAAAATCGAGCAAAAGTTCAAACAGAAGAAGCGAGACTTTGGATCTGCAAATCCAAAGCCTAAAGGACAAAGCCAAGGTGGGGTGACCCAAGACAACCCGTCGAAGCCGCAAGAAAAGAACAACACCACGAAGCCGAAGAAGGACACAGGAAAGTGGTGTGAGTTCCATAAGAGTCCCACTCATAACACAAGTGAGTGTCGGACCAAGCAGTCGTTGGTGGCCGAGTTGAAGGCTTCCGAATCAGATGCATGTTTCGACTCCGAGTCAGAACCCGACGAGGGGAATGACAAAGGGAAGCAGATCAATGATGCAGATCGCAGCGCCACTGTTGCTACTGCCAAGATCCAGAAAAATGAGCCCGAAGATCCAGAGGAGGGGGAACGTCTTTTCCACTCACAGATGTGGGTGAAGGGTTCGCCGCTGCAATTCATTGTCAACAGTGGCAGCCAAAAGAACCTCATTTCAGCAGAGGTCGTGAAGCAGTTGGGCCTACCAACTACACCACACCCACAACCATACAGTATCGGTTGGCTTCACGAAGGACGAGATCTCAAAGTTCGCCAGCAGTGCCGCCTTCCCTACAGCATCAAGCCCTTCACAGACAAGGTATTGTGTGACGTTACACCTCTGGATGTTTGTGGTGTACTATTAGGCCAGCCATACTTATGGAGGCGACATGCTGTGTATGAGTCAAGGCCTCGCGCTGTCATCATTTCTTTGGATAATTCATTATACAGGATACTGGAGGTAGCCCCACCTACCACCACCTCTTTGATCACTGCTAAGAAAGGCAGCAAGCTCATCTCACAGACTAGGAAATTTATTTTCTGTCTGGTTCGCTCCCAAAGTAAGGGGAAGATCGTTGCTACATCCATGACCCCCGCGAAGGGTTCCTCCACATAGCAGCACCAACAGATGGATACAGTCGTGACAGAACACAAGAACAACTTCTCCTTACCTGGAGGGGTACCACACAAGTTACAGGTGGGCGACAAAGTTTGGTTACATTTGTAGAGGGAGCGCCTTACCAGAACCCATCAGAAACTCAGACCACTTCGACATGGTCCTTACACCAGTAACAAGGCTACGGGAAACAATGCGTTGAAGCACAACATTCCTCCATTCCTTCGCTTACACCGAGTGTTCAATGTGGATCATCGTCGACCATGCTCCCCACCATTTCTGGACACATCAGAGATTACAGAACAGCTCACCAGAGACCCAGCTCAACAGAAGCTTCCTCATCTCAGGGAGGAACTCAACGCAATGGGGATGATTGCTTCCTAAGGGGGGAGGAATGATCCAGGTGGATGTTGGTGGCCACCCACCTATCCCATTTGGACCCCCACAACTGTCTCTTTCACTTTTTCTATTTCCTTAATTATAGCACAGTTTACTATTTTTAGCAGTTGTTCGGGTCCTAAACTTCCAGAGCCGTTTTGAGGCCCTAAACGACGTTTTTTGGGAAATCCACCGCCAGCGATTTTTCTGCCTAAAAATCATCTTTTCCGTCGTAGTCCTCGGAGAGATATTTCCAATGGGCTATCATGCGCATCAAACGGAGATAGTACGACCAATTCGCGACCCCGGGTAGTTTATGTACCAACTTACCCAAGAATGGGGCCCACAATTTTTCATTTCATCTTCTAGGGTTAGGTTTTGGAATGTGAAGGGTTTCCCATTGTTTCTCAACAATAAATAGGCCCTCGAGCCTCATTGTAACACAAGGTTTTGGAGAACAGTTCAGAGGCATGTAGCCGACACATCTCTTCTCAGAGATAAGCTACCATCGCCCTAGCTGGGTTATTTCCATTTCTATTTGTAAGCATATTTCAGTATTTCACAGTAATGAAATGAAGTATTATTTCCACTGCATATTTGTCTTTATGGTTATCTCTGTATTTTATTGCATTCCTGTTTAAATCCGGATCAGTGGTATCAGAGCGGTCTGCTTTTTCTCTGTTTTTCTTTGCATGTCCCCAACGAGGTCGGGATATAAGGAGTTAAGGCTTGAATTGGTCAAACCTTTGCAAGACCAGCCTCACAAATCTCGACGAACTCCCATGGCGGATGAGAAGAAAGACGAGGGGGCAGGAGATCCTATCAGAATCTTGCTCGAAGAAGCCCTCGAGCGGCAAAGGAACGCGATGATGGATAGCTTTGCGCAAATCCTTCAGCGGCTACCCAGAGGTGACGCATCGACTTCCAACAGCTACTCTGGAAACGCCACACTATTTAAGGTACAAGTTAATTTTGAAATCCCCATCTTCGACGGTCAAATAGACGCAGATGCCGTAGATAAATGGTTAAATCTGCTCGATGGGTATTTTTCTATTCATGAATTTTCAAGCCAGGAAAAGATTGTTTTCGCTCTTCTCAAAGCAGCCCCCCACGTCAAGGACTGGTGGGAAACATACTGCGAGCAGAAGGATGAAAGTACAGGCTCATTGTTTTCAGCCGCCCCCACTTGGAATGACTTCCGGGATGCCATCAAGGAGCAGTACTACCCTGTCAAAAGCTATGAGGACAAATACATCAAATGGACCACACTGCGGCAGGGACGAGACAAAGATGTGCCAGAGTTCACAAATATTTTTCATACCCTTCGCACACAGTTGGGTATCAAGGATTCTGAGCTGCATCGGTTACTCAAATACCGCGGCTGCCTACACAGATACATCCAGGAAGAGATGGAGTTCTTGAACATCTCCTCACTCGGCACAGCATACTGATACGCTGTCAAAATCGAGCAAAAGTTCAAACAGAAGAAGCGAGACTTTGGATCTGCAAATCCAAAGCCTAAAGGACAAAGCCAAGGCGGGGTGACCCAAGACAACCCGTCGAAGCCGCAAGAAAAAAACAACACCATGAAGCCGAAGAAGGACACAGGAAAGTGGTGCAAGTTCCACAAGAGTCCCACTCATAACACAATTGAGTGTCGGACCAAGCAGTCATTGGTGGCCGAGTTGAAGGCTTCCGAATCAGATGCATGTTTCGACTCCGAGTCAGAACCCGACAAGGGGAATGACAAAGGGAAGCAGATCATTGATGCGGATCGCAACGCCACTGTTGCTACTGCCAAGATCCAGAAAAATGAGCCCGAAGATCTAGAGGAGGGGGAAGGTCTTTTCCACTCATAGATGTCGGTGAAGGGTTCGTCACTGCAATTCATTGTCGACAGTGGCAGCCAAAAGAACCTCATTTCAGCAGAGGTCGTGAAGTGGTTGGGCCTACCGACTACACCAGACCCACAGCCATACAGTATCGGTTGGCTTCACAAAGGACGAGATCTCAAAGTTCGCCAGCAGTGCCGCCTTCCCTACAGCATCAAGCCCTTCACAGACAAGGTATTGTGTGATGTTACACCTCTGGATGTTTGTGATGTACTATTAGGCCAGCCATACTTGTAGAGGCGACATGCTGTGTATGAGTCAAGGCCTCACGTTGTCATCATTTCTTTGGATAATTCATTATACAGGATACCGGAGGTAGCCCCACCTACCGCCACCTCTTTGATCACTGCTAAGAAAGGCAGCAAGCTTATCTCACAGACTAGGAAATTTATTTTCTGTCTGGTTCGCTCCCAAAGTAAGGGGAAGATCGTTGCTACATCCATGACCCCCGCGAAGGGTTCCTCCACATAGCAGCACCAACAGATGGATACAGTCATGACAGAACACAAGAAAAACTTCTCGTTACCTGGAGGGGTACCACACAAGTTTCAGGTGGGCGACAAAGTTTGGTTACATTTTGCAGAGGGAGCGCCTTACCAGAACCCATTAGAAACTCAGACCACTTCGAGATGGTCCTTACACCAGTAACAAGGCTACGGGAAACAATGCTTTGAAGCACAACATTCCTCCATTCCTTCGCTTGCACCGAGTGTTCAATGTGGACCGTCGCCGACCATGCTCCCCACCATTTCTGGACACATCAGAGATTATAGAACAGCTCACCAGAGACCCAGCTCAGCAGAAGCTTCCTCATCTCAGGGAGGAACTCGACGCAATGGGGACGATTGCTTCCTAAGGGGGGAGGAATGATCCAGGTGGATGTTGGTGGCCACCCACCTATCCCATTTGGACCCCCACAACTGTCTCTTTCACTTTTTCTGTTTCCTTAATTATAGCACAGTTTACTATTTTTAGCAGTTTTTTGGGTCCTAAACTTCCGGAGCCGTTTTGAGGCCCTAAACGACGTTTTTTGGGAAATCCACCGGCAATGATTTTTCTGCCTAAAAATCGTCTTTTCCGTCGTATTCCTCGGAGAGATCTTTCCAACGGGCTATCATGCGCATCAAACGGAGATAGTACGACCAATTCGCGACCCCTGGAAGTTTATGTACCAACTTACCCAAAAACGGGGCCCACAATTTGGCGTTTCATCTTCTAGGGTTAGGTTTTGGAATGTGAAGGGTTTTCCATTGTTTCTCAAGAACAAATAGGCCCTCGAGCCTCATTGTAACACAAGTTTTTGGAGAACAGTTCAGAGGCATGTAGCCGACACATCTCTTCTCAGAGATAAGCTACCATCGCCCTAGCTGGGTTATTTCCATTTCTATTTGTAAGCATATTTCAGTATTTTACAGTAATGAAATGAAGTATTATTTCCACTGCATATTTGTCTTTATGGTTATCTCTATATTTTATTACATTCATGTTTAAATCCGGATCAAAAAGGCACTTGCCACGTGACGCAGCACATGGGGAAGGCGCGGCGCATTGGGCTTGAGGCACAGCGCATAGAGGCTGTGCGTAGCACTTTTTGCAAGAGACTTTTGGAGGCCTTACCTGTGTCCAAATTGGGCGCAGGATAGCTCGTTGGAAAGGTATTTGAGTTTTATTTCCAACCCAATTATTAATTTTCAATTTGGGGTTAATTTGTCCTACCAAAAAGTAAATCTCCCAATACTGGTCAAAATGTGCCAAATGAGGCTGCCTAAAGGTAGAGTCTTGTTGCAGTCAATTCTGGAGGTCTTCCTCAACTCCAAATTGAGTGCATGATAGCTCATTGGAAATATATTTGTGTATATTTATCACTTGACTCATCAAGCAAGTCATTTGGCCAACCAAGCTAGGAGAAAGATGGATTTTCCAAAGGTCACTTCAAAGGTGCATTCAATTCTCCTGAGACAACGGTATTTTTGACATTTTTCTAAAATCATGACACCTGTGTAAAAAGTGAAGGAGGTTGTTCTTCCATGGCCTATTTTGGAAAAAAACCTCTCTCATCTTTCCAAAATTCATCTTTTCTTTCTTCTCTTTGCTCTTGGAATTTGAATGAACCTCAAACACTTAGATAGATGTTTTATACTCGAAGCCTTTAAATTCATTTTGCCTAAACCCACTTTCATAATGTTGTAGACTTTGGCACTTTCACATCACTCTGTTTGTTACTTCCACTTTGATTTCTAGCTGAATTATGAACCTCTGTCTATTTTTACAGAGATAGCTGGTATTGGACTTGGCAAAGGCGACCAGGGTTGTGCCTGAAGGGCTTTACAACTGAAAAGTCTTTTAAAAATTTCAAAAACCAAATGTCTACTTTTCTTCAAAACAGAGTTTTGAAGAAGAGTCATAACCCATCCATATGATGATGAAAATTTTTGCATGACAACTTTTTAAGAACCTCCCTCCGGCCTGCTGGCATTAATCCCTAGACCTAATAACTCTTTTCTGACCAACAGATTAGAACAGAACTGTAAATGAACTTTAAAATGATTTGACAAACAGACCTAAACCAGCAGGATAAGGCATGACAGGAAATGACTGACAAGACCCTTCCGTCAGATTATGGCATGCCCCTAGCGGAATGCAGTTGAGTGAATGGAGAGAGACGCCTAAAAATGAAATGCAGAAAGAGTTTTGATCTCTCACGGAGGACTAACAAGACCGACTCTAACATTGGCTCCAATAGGGATGGTAGCTCCAACTCCTTGGAGGTGCCAGGAACTGTAGATCTTTGGGAGAGCAGACAATGCCTTCATCCATTGGGCTATGGAATCGATGACTTGAAAAATCCACATGACTCGATTTATTAACTGAAGCCTGACTCAGACCGACTTAATTATGGAACCAACATGACTGAAAAAACTGACTCAATGCAAAAGGAAATGACTCATGACTGACTTAACTAAAACAAGAACTTACAAAACTTGTTTAATGGCAGCAGTCCATCAAGATTCAAGGGTTTCAAATCATAATGACAGCCACCTGCGTACTAATGCAATATGTACAATCATGTGTAATGTGTCTTCCAATGTAACCAATCAAGTATATGCCTCCTTGATTGATTCTCCTCATCAAATCTTCTCGTCAACAATAGATACTGGTAACTGGGCATCCAAAAACATAATTGACCATGATCTACTTCATCACTGAATATTGCAATAATCACCTTCACTGTTGACTGCAACAAATCTGCCATTGGATCCTAAAAACCATGAAGATTGACCACTTGCTGGAAAAACAAGGTATCTTTTTCTCTTGATTCTGGTCTTTCTTCATAAATAAGAGTATGTTCCTGGTCTTCAAAAAATTCTGAACAGATAGATGAGCAGATTTCCTCTTCAAAGAACATTTCAAAACATGAGACATATGAAGAGGAATCTGAAAGGGAATCTTGAATGGTTTGATCTTCAGAAGTCTGAATATATGGTAGGTCATCCTCATACGATATGACAGCTAGATTCAGATTACATTCATCACATTCATCAATCATGAGAAAAGCAACTTCAGATGTTTCTTGAAACCTAACACTAACATTTCTATCATCTACCATAAATTCATCCAGAGGAAATTTTTCACTTTCTTGAGCAAAGATATCATCTTGCTGTTCATGAGATGACTGGATTGCCTCTTCATGAAGACTGTGTTCTTATGACATGAGAACATTTAGATCCAAAACTCTGTCTTCTTCATCCTAGATGATTTTAGCAGCAGAGTTCTCTTTCATGGGACTTAGTACAAGGTTTTCTTGGTCATCACAATCTGAATCTACATCTGAAATGGTTGTCTTAACATTATCACATTTTGAATTTGAAACTTGACTTCTCTGCATGTTGTCTTCTTTTATGGACAGATTTGAAAAGACACTTTTCTTTCATCACTTTCAGCCATATGGAAATATTCAACCTGCTGATCTATAAAGCTGCTTACAGGACTGTTATCCCTTTCAGAAGAGGAAGAAGTTCCACCATCACCTTCTTGACCATGTGCACACTGCATATCTGCATTAACTTGAGCTGGAACATGACCATTCAGGAGTTGATCTATCTTGCCTTCAGACAGAGGAGATAATACTTTTTGTTTTATCTTGCTCAAACAATGATTGTCTTCATTAATTTCGGGTGAAGGAGTGTACAAATTCTCCTCATACTGCTGATCCATTCCATGTCATTCCTGTTGACCGTCAAGATGTAAAATTCCTTCATCTTCCACCGTACTAAAATCTTGATCCTACTTCAAATTTTCATGATCGTCTTTATGCTGCTGAAATGGATTTTAATACAGGGCTTCCATGATCTCTTCATCCATGAAATTATCATCCTCATAATATTTCTCAAGGCTTTCAATAAAACCATAAGCATGCTTGCAACAATCCTGAACTAAATTTAATGATGGATAAGATTCTTTATATCTCTCAATGAACATGGCATGAAAATCCTTTAGACAGTAAATACAAGTAGCAGGCAAATTTTCATACCAAGATTGGGCTTCACCTTCCAGAGTGGCCAGGAATATCTTCATCAAGAAATCTTCAGGAATATCAGCCTTCAACTTGCAAATTTTCATGTGAAATCTAACCAGATGTAAAGCTGCATCCTTCCTACCATCATCTTTAAACGTAGGCAAATTCCTTGACCAATATACCTTCGGAATTTTATTTGGAAAGCTTGGAATGTGATCTTGACTCATAGGAGCATACCTTCTTGCAACCCGATTCATCTTGAAAATCTTGAAGCTACTGATCTCTCTGGAGTGGAGTCACCATGAAGCATCGATTGCTGGATTCTTCAGTGAATGGAGTCGCCAGGTGAATGATTTCAGTCGTCTTATGTCTGATCGTTGTCCACCATCAACCATCAGATCTGAACTTGATAGACGTACTGGGGCAAGACAATCTACAAGCAAACCAATTTCATCCCCAGTGGAGTCACCACTATTTTAGGGCCTAAATCTGCCTTAGACTAAGGAAGGAAAAATTCAGGATAACCACAAACCACGCTCAGTCTGGTAGCTAGCCCTACCAGAACTGGAGAGGGCTCTCTCCGGGTCACACTTAGTGAGGAATAAACAATATGGTATGAGATGACTTAAACTGAATACTAATTTTAGGCTAGTAAATAGATATGGAAAAAGGTGATTTTTGAATGACTGAATTTTTTTGGGCTGCGTGGGACCAAAGGACTGCATGAGCTGGGAAATTAAATCAAAGACAAAATATTTCATGAGGCAAGATAGGCGGGAGGTTTAGCAAGTAGATTTAAATAAAATGGAGTGGAAAGACTGTTGAGAAAAGCTAAAAAGGGCATACACATGAATCCTTTTCAGACAGAAGAAGATATACAAAATATGAATGCTTTACAAGGGAGAGCATAAACTGAATTCTATCTCTTCTACTTAAGAGAATTCAACTAGAAATGATTATGAATGGATGGTAAACATAACAAAATACATATGAAACATAGAAAGAAAAACACATTTGCTAAACTCGCATCATAGTGATTTCATGAATCAGAGCTGCATCATTCTATTAATTTCCAAGCCAAAACTGTACAATGAAAGTGCTGAGTTTTTCTCCACGCTATTCCCAGAAACTCCAACCATTACAAATGAATTTTCAATACAATAAATAACCTCAGAAGTGGGAAAGCAAATCGATGAAGATAGGGAGTCGTTTAATCATCATTAATGAACTGAAGCTAAAAAGCCAACTGTTTTCCAAAGGAGCAGCGTTACATTTTCCACCCAAAGGACCGATGGAGAGGTCTCAGGACTCAAAACTTGCCCAAATTTCTTGGCCATGCACCAACAACCATGATTTTTCATGAAAAATCTAGAAATTTAAACTTTTTTTGATTTGGAACTCCCTAGAAAAAGCGCGGGCCACGTGGCGCGGCGCATAGGGAAGGCGCGGTGCATTGGGCTTGAGGCGCGGCGCATAGAGCCTGTGCGTAGCGCTTTTTGCAGGAGACTTTTGGAGGCCTTCCCGATGTCCAAATTGGGCGCAGAATAGCTTGTTCGAAAGGTATTTGCGTCTAATTTCCAAACCAATTAGAATTTTTAAATTTGGAGTTCATTTAATCTATAAAAAAGCAAATCTCCCAAGACTGGTCAAAATGTGCAAAATGAGGCTGCCCAAAGGCAGAGTGCTATTGCAGTCAACTTTTGATGGTCTTCCTCAACTCCAAATTGAGCTCATGATAGCTCATTGGAGAGCTCTTTCTGTCTAGTTATCATTTGAATCATCACAAAAGTCATTTGGCCAACCAAGCTAGGAGAAGGATTGATTTTTCCAAGGTCACTTCAGAGGTGAATTCAGTTCTCCTGAGACAACGGTATTTTTGACATTTTTCTAAAACCATGACACCTGTGTAAAAAGTGAAGGAGGTTTTTCTTACTTGGCCTATTGTGGACAAAAAATCTCCTAGTTTTCCAAAATTCATCTTTTCTTTCTTCTCTTTTCTCTTGGAATATGAATGAACCTCAAACACTTAGATAGATGTTTTATACATGAAGCCTTTAAATTCATTTTGCCTAAACCCACTTTCATAATGTTGTAGACTTTGGAACTTTCAAATCACTTTGTTTGTTACTTCCACTTTGATTTCTAGATGAATGATGAACCTCTGTCTATTTTTGCAAAGATAGTTGGCATTGGACTTGGCAAAGGCGACTGGGGTTGTGCTCGACGGGCTTTACAACTGAAAAGACTTTTAGAAATTTACAAAATGAAATGTCTACTTTTATTCAAAACAGAGTTTTGAAGAAGAGTCATAACCCATCCATATGATGATGAAAATCTTTGCATGACAAATTTTTAAGAACCTCCCTCTGGCCTGCTGGCATTAAACCTTAGACCTAATAACTCTTTGCTGGCCAAGAGATTAGAACAGAACTGTAAATGACCTTTAAAATGATTTGACAAACAGACCTAAACCAGCAGGATAAGGAATGAGGGGAAATGACTGACAATACCCTTCTGTCAGATTATGGCATGCCCCTAGCAGAATGCAGTTGAGTGAATGGAGCGAGACTCCTAAAAATGAAATGCAGAAAGAGTTTTGATCTCTGACAGAGGACTGACAAGACCGACTCTAACAAAACCCATTCCTAGTGAACCAATGGCTAAAAAGAAAAATGATAGAGGGAATAGGGAGAGAGTTGAGGGTGCTTTCCCCATCAGGGAAACAAATGGGGACACTAATATGAAAAATATAAGCCCCTCTGTCCTACCTCACTTCCATGGCCTGACCACAGAGGACTCTGACACTTTCCTATTTGAGTTTGTTGTTTTATCCTGAACCTGTGACTATACAGATGATGGGTAGAAGTTAAAATTATTTCCATGTACCCTCAAGGAAGAAACATTGCGATGGTTCATTGGTTTACCTGGGGATAGCATCACAACCCGGGCTTAGATGCATCATGCCTTTAACAACAAATATCGATACTAATGTCGGTCAAAGGATACTAAAGAGGAAATTTTTAGGATCACCATAGGCAATGTGTACTTATGCTCTTGACCTACGAGAAGATGGAAGAATACCAAATATGCAAAGAAATAGAACCCATAACACAAAACAGAATGAGAAATAACAACATTTATTTTATTATTCAGAGATGAAAGAAATGTTCACTTGCCTGTTCGAGGGGGTAACCTCCAATAGAGCAGGGCTCGATTACAGAATAAGACATGATGCTCCTCAATGGGGAGTCTCTATCCTTTATACAGGATTCATACATGCAATACCATGGGTCAGTACCATGGCTCTATTAATACCATCTATTTAATACCATGGCCCATTTGCAACTAACTGTGGTCCCTTTCTTTAAATGCGGGTCAACCACTTACAATTATTAACGTGGGATTTATTGACTCTTTAACTAACTATAACTATTACTCGACCTTATTACATAAATAAGGGAGTTAGGGTTGGACCCTAACATTCCCTCCCCCATAAAAACAACCTTTTCCTCAAGGCTGAAGCTGTGGAAACTGCTGAAGAATAGTGGTTGGTTCCTAGGTTCCCAGGTTACATCTTCTGGAGAGGTGTCCTTCCACTTGATGAGGACTTCCTTGATCGTGTAGCTGTGCTGGTGTTGTTCTCGTGTGTTAAGAACCTGTTCAGGTTAGTGCCAGATTGAACCTTCTTCATCCAATTCTGGTAGACTAGTTTGAATTCTATAATTGTTCCCTACCACTTTCTTGAGGCATGAGACATGGAAGACGGGGTGGTTTTTTGCAGTGGGTGGAAAGGTTAGCTTTTAGGCTACTTCTCCAATGCGTTGAAGTATTTGATATAGCCCGTAGAATTTTGGAGATAATTTCTGATGATCCTTGTCTTTGAGTGTTGTTTGCTTGTATGGTTGCAGCCTTAAGAATACCTGATCCCCTTCTTGAAATGTGCACTCTGAATGATGTTGGTATGCCTGTTGCTTCATGCGATTCTAAGCTTGATGGAGATTATCTTTAAGGTGGGCAAGCATGGTTACATGGTTCTATAGGAGTTGATCCAATGCTTGTACCTTAGAGCATGCAGGGATAAAAGAAGTAGGTGAAGGGGGGAGTTGACCATAAACTACTTCATATGGAGTCATCTTGGTGGTGGCATGATAGTTAGTATTATGTTACCATTTGGCTAGAGGTAACCACTATACCCATAGATGCTGTTTTTCTGATGTGAAACACCTGAGGTAGGTCTCCAGACATTTGTTGACTACTTCAGTTTGTCCATCAATTTGGGGATGATAGGAAGTACTAAGTTGGAGTTGGGTTCCTTGTAGCTTGAAAGTTCCTGCCAAAAGTTACTAGAGAAGATCAGGTCATGATCAGACACAATGGAAGTGGGCATGCCATGGAATTTGAAGATCTAGTCCATGAGATATTGAGCCACCAAAGTGGGTGTAAAAGGGTCGGGTAGGGCACAAAAATGAGCATACTTAGAAAGTTTGTCCACAACCACCATGATGACTGACTTGTTGCCTGACTTTGGAAGAGCAGTAATGAAATCAATAGAATCATCTGTCCAGATTGAGGTAGGTATGGGCAATGGTTGTAAAGTGCCTAGGGACCTGATTGTTTCTCCTTTATGGCACTGACACACATCACATTCAACTACAAAAGTAAGAATGTCCTTTTTCATGCCTGTCCAAAATAAGGAATGACTTGTGTGAGCATAAGCCTTCTGAAGGCCTGAATGGCCTGCAGTGGGAGATGAGTGCAACTCTGCCAAAATGCGCCTTTTGAGGGTGGATTTCAGTGATATCACTACTTTGTCCTTGTAGAGAAGAATCTCATCCTTCCAGGAGTAGCCCGTTGTGGAATTTGGATTTTCTTGCAAGTTATGAATGAGTTGGGATAGCGAATGATGTGAAAACCATTCCTTGCAAGCTTCTTCAATCCACTTTGGAATGGGAAGAGAGATCACTAGCAGGCTGCTATCCTCCTCAAATTGGCATGATAAAGCATTTGCTACAACATTTTCATGCCCTTTCTTGTAAATTATCTCATAATCATATCCCAAAAGTTTGGCTAGCCATTTATTTTTTTGTGGCGAGGATAAGCGTTTCTCCAAAAAATATTCAAGTCTTTGATGGTCCATGCGGATTTGGAAATGCTGCCCCAATAAGTATGGTTGCCAGGTATCCATTACATGTAAGATGGCCATCGTCTCCTTCTCATAGGTATATTGTCTTAGATGTTTCCCACTTAGTTTTTGGCTAGTGAAGGCCAAGGGTCGACCTTCCTACATTAAGACAACCCCAATACCCATACCTAAAGCATCACACTCAATCACAAAATATTTGGTGAAGTCGAGTAGTGCCAATAAGGGAGTGGAACACATGGCATGTTTGAGAGCTATAAACCCCTGTTGTGCTTCATCATTCCAAAGGAATGAATTTTTCTTGAGAAGGTGAGTGAGGGGTCTAGCAATGTGACAATAATTGCAGACAAATTTGGGATAGTAGCTGGTGAGACCGAACAATCCTCTCAAGCTCTTCAAGGTCTTTGGTTGGGGCCAATCCTGCATTTCTTTAGGATCCACACTGACACCTTCATGCCCCATAATGTGGCCCAAATACTCGACTTATTTCATGCCAAAAGAGCACTTGGACAATTTGACAAATAATTTATGCTTCTCGAGTAGTTGCAAGAGTAGGTCTACATGCTAAAGATTTTTTTCCTAGGTGAGATTGTAGATTAGAATGTCATCAAAGGAAACAAGGACAAAGTTTTTGAGATATGGTTTGAGCAGGTGATTCATGAGGCTCTGAAAAGTGGATGGGGCATTATAGAGACCAAATGGCATGACCAGGAATTCATAATGGCCTTCATGAGTTCGGAAAGCAGTTTTCAGAATGTCTACTTATTTCATGCGAATTTGGTGATAGCCCAAGCAAAGGTCTAGCTTAATAAAGAACTGAGTCCCATTTAGTTCATCCAGCAAATCATCTACAACCAGGATGGGGAATTTATCTTTGACCGTCAACTTGTTAAGGGCTCTGAATTCTGGACACATATGCCATTCCCTATCTTTCTTGAGCACCATGACCATAGGTGATGAATAATTACTAATGCTAGGATCAATGACACCAACTTCCATGAGTTCCTTGATGATTTTTCCAATTTCTTTCTTTTGGGCGGAAGGGTATCTATATGGGGTCACATTCAATTGTTGTGCCCCTGGGACCAAAGTAATGCTATGATCATGTTCCCCTCTCGATGGTGGAAGCTCATGAGGTTTGTCAAAGACCTACAGATGTTTGTTTAAGACCTGTTGCATCTCTAGATGAATATGAGGAGTAGGGGGCTTGAAGGTCTGAATGGCATTAAATTGGGTGATAACTCCATGGTGGCCCTTTTTTAACAACTTTTTGATCCAATGCAAGCTGATGATAGAAGGACTACCTGCTTGGGGTCCTCAAATGGTATGCGTGTGGTCATTCTACTTAAAGCTCATATATAACTCCTGGAAATCCATTGTGATTGGGCCGAGTGTGAAGAGCCATTCAACACCCAAGACAATGTCACACCCACCCATGTTGATGGCGAACATGTGGGTATCTAGGTGGTAATCTCCCATCTGAAGTTTGAAATTTTCACAGTGTCCGTCACATTTCATCTATCAACAATATGTACGTGGAAATTAGAGACTACTCTAATAAAACAACGCATGGCTTTTGTGACTCTCTAATGGATAAAGTTATGCATGCTGCCACCATCAATCAAGACTACTACAAGGCGATGTTTAATAAAACCTCTGATTTTGAGAGTTTGGGGAGAATAAATGCCTGCCAAAGCATGGAGAGAGATAATTGGTTCTTCTGCTGTAGCTGGGAGCTCATTGTCCTGCTGGTTGTCCTCCTCTTCCTCCTCTGGTCCCTTAAAGGGTGGGGCTTCCTTAGATGAACTATGATCCATAGCATCAATTTGAAATAATTTGGGTTCCTTGAATTTATGCCCCAGTAAGTATTTTTCATCATAGTAGTAACACAATCCTTTATTTCTTCTTTCTACCATTTTTGCAGGTGATAGCTTTTGAACCATAAGTGTTTGGGTAGTGCCTAGAGCTTGGGTGGGGTGTACTTCAGCTATGAAATTTGGATGAGGTGATTAGGTTGCTAAAACGCATTCCACTTCGCGAGCCATTGTGCAAGCTTCTAGCCATGTGGGTGGGTGGTGCATCCAGATGTGAGCTTGGATGATGTCTTTAAGACCACTAATAAAAATTCCAAGTATAATTCATCTGCCAGACCTCCTGTGTGGAAGGCTAATGCCTCAAAGGTTGTGATATAGTCATGTACTATGCCTGTCTATCTGAGCTTAGTAAGAAAACCCAAAAAATTGATTTCATGTTCAAAGTGGTCACAAAGGGATTTTGAGAATGCCTACCAAGTAATTGTCCTTGTATAGCATTTTTGATGCCACTACCACCATTGCCATCTTTCTTGGTCCAAGTAAAGGCCTCCCACATGTAGCTTAGTCTCATCATCTTAGATGTGATTCAGCATGAAATATTTGTCCATTTGTGATAGCCATATTTCTGGATTAGATCCATCAAATTTGTACATGTCCAGCTTGGGTGGTCAAGGGTGGGAATGTTGGTGGTTTCCATGGAAGTGAAGAGAATGGATAGATTCTCCTTCATCATCTTCATTAAAAGCATATGCCTTCGACTGTAATGCTGACTTGCCCTTTGTGAATGTGTCTTGTAAGTTCTGGATCTGCGTCGTTAACTCCTCCAACCATTTTTCAAGGGATTCCATCTTGTCATTGGCCATAGCTTGAGCTTTGGTTTCTACCATACAAAAATTCAGTTCACTTGTCGTCACTATGAAAATTTTTTGGATTGCTCGAAAATTGAAGCTGAAAAGAGAATGGTATCACCTCGGTCAGCCCGTCATCCTGATTCTTATGGGCTAAGTCTCTTATAAGCATCTTTGAAAGGAGTTTTACTCCCCTCTTATCAATACTGTAGTAGCCGATTCCCAGAAAAGTTAATCCTTCCCAATGTCATAATGGCCAGATATGTCTGCGAAACCCTCAACTGCAGAGTGTGAGTAGGAAAATTGCAACGACTGAACCCCCACTACTAGACGTGAATGGTATTCTGGTGGATCTGATTGTTGCGGCGACGAAGAACCCAAACTGCTAGATTTGATCTGGGAAATAAGATGATAGAAGATATTTAGAGAGACAAGGAAACTATGGTCTCAAGGAGTGTCTGGTGCTACAAATCACAATATACATAAGGGTCCAACAATAGTACTTGGCCTAATATTTCAGGGCACTAACTAAGGAGGATCAACCATACCCTTAGCCGTACTACCCGACTACCCTATCGTATGCATAAGTAATCTCCCAGAGTGTTGTTCTTGGTGTACTATAGTAGTAAGATGGCCAACAGTTTATCTACAGTGAGGTTTCAAGTGAGCCTAGGGGGCTTCCAATATACCCATAGGGTACGTGGAAGACAGTCCATGCGTTGTTCTATCTAATGCGCTACTACTTGAAGGGGTACCAACATGGGTTACAAGGGAGTCCAACAAGTATGACCACCTCTTGTATTTCCTACGTGCATGCCTCCCCAAATCCGCATGTTTATGCGCTCTATGATAGATCTCATGGTTTAAAGACGCCATAACGCGTCTCTAGCCAAAAAAGAAAATTCTGCTACAAATGGAGATACCACTGGCCCTAGAAAGTGCTCTGATACCACTTGTTATGCTCTTGACCTACGAAAAGATGCTAGAATACCAAATATGTGAAGAAATACAACCCAGAACACAGAAGAAAATGAGAAATAACAACATGTATTTTATTATTTAGAGATGAAAGCAATGTTCACTTGCCTCTTCGAGGGGGAAACCTCCAATAGAGAAGGGCTTGATTACAGAATAAGACACGATGCTCCTCAATGGGGAGTCTCTGTTATTCTTTATATAGGATCCATACATGAAATACCATGGGTCAGTACCATGGTTCTATTAATACCATCTATCTAATACCATGGCCCATTTGCAACTAATTGTGGTCCCTTTCTTTAAATGCAATTCAACCACTTACAATTAATAATATGGGCTTTATTGACTCTTTAACTAGATATAACTATGGCTAGACCTTATTACATAAATAAGGGGGTTATGGTTGGACCCTAACACAATGACGGATCCTTAGAGGATTACAAAGAAAGATTCCAGCTTAGTTACAAAAGGGCTAGGCGCGCACTTGACCCTGAGTCACTAAAGCTGGTCCTGCTTAGTGGAGTAAGGGAAGATCTTCTAGATACCCTGCACTTGTTAGTAGGAGAAGATATCTACCAATTACCCTATGAGGATATCAAGAATGTCTATAGGTTTTAACCCCGTACAGAAATTACCTGCATATGAATTCTAAAACGCAGAAAATAAACAATGCGAGATCATAACACATAAAACACATATACACAAAGATTTTCCCTTGGATCCCAAAACCGGGACTACCATCTTGATTTTTCATTATGTTCCTTTCAATGTTACATTACATATTTATACATGCCGAAGCATCCAATACCATGGACCGAAAACCATTGCATCCAAAAAACATGTGTGAAAATCATGCACAAAACCATAGGTGGGTCTGCCAAACCTAACATAGGGTCCAAAACCAAAATTTTCTGGGGCACTGCCCTAGACCCCATAAAGTGGGGTTACGGGTGCCCTTCAAACCCCCTGTTAACTACGTGGAAAGAATATAACACAACCCAACACTATCTTTAGAAACCATTCTCGGGCAATTAGGAAGAAGGGTAGGGGTAGTAAACCTATGGTCAGTACATCCTCTTCCAACTCATCCATCAAGGGTGAAATTGGAAACATGTTGGAAGATTTCAAAAGTGAGATGCTACAAACCCTTGTCTTGCAAATGGATAATATTCACATTAAGAGAAAGTAGGAGGAAGAAGAGAGAGCCTTGGCCATTTTTTTTCCTAGATGCACCAGGAGGCATCCTAGGAATGAATGTCCATTGAATTATATTGAAATTTACTTAGTTTGTGAAGAAAACCACTCCACAGACAAGTTCAATTCTTTGCCTAGACTCAAAGTTGTACGTCAAGGAGCTGAAGGGGTCACTGAGTAGCTCTACTATATAAACCAAAGGAGACCTCATGGGCCTAGACCTTACCAGTAGGGCCTGCAAGGGTTGTCCCATGTATATTACTACCCCAACTAAACCACAACTATACCTTATTTGGGACCCCTTATCATCCTTCTTGGTCTACACCCCCTCCTTGGTCCTTTGCATCTCAGTATCAATCCCAGCCAGCCAGCCGGTCATTTCAACCTTATGCTTTGCCACAACCTCAGTGGAACGCACTGCTCTAGGGGTGGTGGCCCCAATACAATAATGCTCCAGATTTATTACCTCCACAACCTACCCAACCACAACTGCTACACTTTGCTCCACCCAAGCAACCCCAGATACCTACCCAACTAAATGCGAACCTGAACAATAGAGAGGCTCAACAAGTATACAGTGGAGAGACATCATATCCAGCTTATGCTGTGGAAATCCAGGAGATTAACATGACATATGGGAGAGTTCTCCCAGATAAAAAACCTCCACCTCCACCTAGGGAGGTTGAGGAAGAAAGAGAGGAAAGAATTCTTAAAGTGAATCCACCTTTTCCTGAGAGATTAACCGAACCACTCTAGCCTACCCTAAAAGAGACTAAACTTCTAGGACAATTGAAAAATCTATGTGTAAATATTCCACTTCTCCAAGTAATAAAATATGTTCCTATTTACAATAAGTTGATTAAGGAGAAGTGATTCAATCATCTAAGGAGGCTCATAAGGGATGCCCCTACCATTAATGTTATTGGACACCTGTCCAACTTAATGCTGGGGCAGGTAATCTGTCCAAAATATTTGGACCCTGGAAGCCCTGTAGTAGATATGCACATCAATGGTACCATTGTCCCACACACTTTGATTGATATTGGGGTTACCATTAATGTGATGACCAAGGACACCATGCACGAGCTCAACCTCCAAGTTTCATTGAGGAAAACCACAACAGTTCTGCAACTTGTAGACTGCTCCATAGTAACCCTGAATGAGATTGTGGAGGATGTGATGGTCTCCATTGACTCTTGGGAGTACCCTACAAATTTCCTAGTTCTCCAGCCTAAGGCTAAGCTTACTGGTTACTCTCTCATCCTTGGGACACCATGGTTGGCCACTGCCAATGCTTACATTAGTTACAGAGTTGGGAATATGACCATCAAGAATGGGCATATGTCCAAGAAATTAGTCCTATACCCTCCTTCTCAGCCATCTCTAGAGCATGATTTAACTTTATGGTTGGAGTAGGAGGAATAAGATGAAGTTTATTCCTCCCAACTTTATACTTTCGAAACAACCATGGGAGGAGGACAATAGGATGAGGATGATTTGATTGAACACCTACTCCAAAGTCCAACTCCCAGTTCATTTCCCTTAGAAGATGTAGTAAGGGAAACCCAGAAAAATCATCCAATTGACTTATGCTTGGCATATTCCAACCCACTCTATGTAAAAACCATAGAATTCAGCCCTGAGAGAACCTTGAAAATCAATCCATCTCTTTTTGCTCTCCAAGAAGAGAAGTTATGCAACATGCTAAGGGAAAATCTATAAGCCTTCGCTTAGAGTTACAAAGAAATAAAGGGATTACACTCCTCAGTGTGTACTCACCATGTATACATCAAATAAGGTTGCAAGCTGGTCTGGCAGCCCCAAAGGAGGATGAATCCAGCTCTTAAAGATCTAGTCAAAGAAGAACTGCAAAAACTTCTAGATGCAGGATTCATTTACCCTATCTCTGACAGTGAGTGGGTCCCTCCTTTGGTTTTAGTTCCAAAGAAAAATGGTAAGTGGAGAATTTGTGTCAATTGGAGGGTTGAACAAAGCCACAAAGTAGGACCATTTCCCTTTACCCTTCATTGACCAAGTGCTAGATGGCCTGGCAGGGAAAAGGTTTTTCTCTTTCCTAGCTGCATTCAATAAGTATAACCAAATCCAAATCAGCCCAGAAGACCAGGATAAAACCAACTTCACTCATTCCTGGGGTACTTTTTCCTATAGGGTCCTTCCTTTTGGCCTATGAAATGCTCCTGCCACTTTCCAGAGAGCAGTACTGAGTATTTTCACTGAATTAGTCCATAATGCGGTGGACATTTATATGGATGATTTTACACCTTATGGCTGTGATTTTCAAGAAGCTTTGTCCAACCTAGGAAAAGTACTACACAAATGCATTAGAATGAACCTTGCTCTAAGTCCCGAAAAATGTGAATTCTTGATGACTGCAAGGACTGTGCTAGGTCATTGAATATCTCAGCTAGGACTACAAGTGGACCCAAACAAAATAGTTATCATCCAAAGGGTCCCACCTCCTCAAAAGCAAAGAGATGTCAAAATTTTTCTAGGGTTAGCTGGATACTTCTGAAGGTTCATAAAGGACTTCAGCAAGTTAGCCTGTCCTTTATTTGGTTTGTTGGCGAAGGACTCTGAGTTTATATGGTCAAGAAGTTGTCAAGAGGCCTTAGACATCCTAAAGGACAAGTTAACAACTGCACTGATTATCCGAGGCCCAAATTGGGCCATCCACATTCATATACGTTGGTGCCTCAGATAAAGCCATAGGAGCAACCCTAGGTCAGATAGGATGAAAAATTTCCTTATGCTATCTATTTTATCAGTAAGAATCAGTCAAAGGCTAAACTAAATTATACAGTGACTGAAAAGGAACTACTAGCTGTTGTGCATTCATTGAACAAATTCAGGCATTATATTATAGGCTATCAAACATTTGTGCATATTGACCATGTTGTAATCAAATATTTAATGAATAAACCAGATGTGAATGCTTGGATTATAAGATGGTTATTTTTATTATATCAGTTTGATCTAACTATTGTTGATAAGCCTCGTAAGGAAAATGTTGTTGCATACTTCTTGTCCAGGTTAAATCTACATGTAGGTGAAGAAGGAATGGTTGATGACCAGTTACGAGATGAGCACTTATTTGCTATTTCAATTCTCGCTCTATCGTTTGCTGATATAGCAAACTATTTGGTATCGATACAGTTTCCACCGAACTTGTCCTCCTAAGAAAAGAGCAAGATAGTAAGGAAGGGCACCCCCTTCAATTAGATTGGGGGAAATCTCTTCAAACTTTTCCAAGATAGAATCTTGAGAATGTGTGTTAGTGAGGAGGAAGTCTTTGAAATCCTTCTGATTTGTCATGATGGGCCTTGTGGAGGTCACTTTGCAGTAAAGAGGACAACATTCAAAGTGTTACAAGTAGGCTATTATTGGCCCACTCTTCATCAGGATGTGAAAATATATACTAGTCAGTGTGATCAGTGCCAAAGGATAGGAATTCCTACTCCAAGAGATGAAATGCCTTTGCAGCCTCAAGTGACTTTCGAGCCATTTGACAAGCGGGGCATGGAATTCATTGGGCCTATTGACCCTCCTTCCAAGAAGAAATAGTACATCATTGTGTGCAATGATTATTTGACTAAGTGGGTTGAAAGCAAGGAAATTAAGGTAGCAACAAAGGAGAGGGTGGCTGAGTTCCTAAGGGAGAATGTATTCTACAAATTTGGGTACCCTAGAGAGCTAGTCATAGACCAAGGCATCCAGTTTACCTCCAACATGATTGAAGACTTGCTCAGCCAACACAAGATCAAGCATAGAACCTCCACTCCCTATCATCCACAAGCTAATGGGCGAGTGGACATGACCAACAGAGAACTTGAGGGCATCTTGACCAAAGTGGTAAGCAACAACAGGAAGGATTGGGCAGATAGACTAGTTGAGGCCACCTGGGCCTATAATACCACATGGAAGACCACCAATGGATTCACACCCTATGAGCTGGTCTATGCGAAAATGGCCTTGTTGTCCATTTAATTTGAGTATAACACATTAAGGATGGAAGCCCAACTAGATTTAGATCTCAGCAATGCACAAAAAGAGAGCTTGTTCCAGTTGAATGGTTTGGATGAGTTTAGAATGCAGGCCCTTCTACATACAGAGGAAATCCAATAGTAGAGGAAGATTTGGCATGATAAGAACATCAAGGAAAAGAAATTACAAGAAGGTGATTGGCCCTTTTTATATGATTCTAGGTATAGATACTTCAAAGGTAAGTTAAGGACAAGATGGCTAGTACCTTATGCTGTAGAAAGATGCCATGCTAATGGTTCAGTGCAGATCAAAACTATAGATGAAGAGGCCATTCCTTACTTGTTAATGGACACTGATTGAAAATCTACAAGAGATATTTGTCAATACAAGAGTTCATTGATGATATCAATAAAACAGTGATGATAGTGGAGGAAGTTTCAACTCCTACCTCATCAAATCACTGAGAAAAAATAATGGCTCAAGTGAAAACCTCCATGAGGTGCTTGAGTCCTACTATTAGGTTCAAAACCTCTTGGGGCAGCACAATAGTGTCAATGAAAAAGTAGGAAAAAGAAAATAATGAGAATAAAAAGATACCTAGGTGAAAACCTCTCTTGAGGCGCCTAGGGAAAATAGTTAGGATGAAAACCTCTCATAGGAAGCTTAGTTGTTTCAAAAAAAAAGAAGAGGAAAATCATGAAAATTTCTATTTTTATAGGTCAACAAGAAGGATGATCAGGAAGCAAAGTAGGATCACCAAGATACCTAGTCCACTAACATTTTATTTTTCCACTCATTTTCACTCGTCACTCTACCATGTATCTCATTTTTTTCCACTCCTTTCCTTCAGTTTACACGGAGAATGTGTTTTCTATAGGACCCCTTGTGAGCCTACAATACCCTTGAAAACCTACAAGATGATCCTGTAGAAATCACGATGACCCAGAAATCCTACAAGAAGCGACCCTAAAGAAGTAATGATTTGCTATGCCAAGGAAATAGCACCCCCTTCATCATCATTCCATCACCATACCTTATCATCATTCCATCACCCCTGCATTAACCCTTAAATACAAAATTAGTTTCATTTTTTTTTTTACAGTCTTCAAAAAAAAGGGAAACAGGGAGGAATAGAGAGAATCACCTTAGTATTCCTTCTTCTCCACACTCCTAGTCTTTCTCTCCATCCATGTCACCATCCTCACAACACCAGAAAAGTGTATGATTAAGAGTTCTGAGGGAGAAGTAGCTATAGGACATCCTGTAAGAAATCTTGTAGCAGACTATCCCACATAATACAAATCATAATAACAGAAATACTCCATCATGATGATCCAAGGGCAGAAGGAGCACCAAAGCAACAACACCACCACCATCTTCAACAATAGGTACCTGCACAAACAAAAACATCATCATAAAGCAACAAGAAGAATAGAATGCAACCAATACACACAACAAGCACCTCTAGTCTTTAACAACTTCAACAAGGTATTGGCACCACAGGTAAGTATCCTGCTCGCTCTCTCATATGCATCATGTAGTAAAAAAAATGTAAAGGTTATGAGGAAGTTGGTTTATAAGCGAAAAGGTGGCCAGTTAACTTGGCAACCTTCGCTTAGTCAACAAAGACAAAATAGGATGTTCTCTCACACGTGGCAGTAGTCAAATCAAAAACAGAGAAGGAGAAGGACAAAAGAAGTTAAATCTACAGATGCATATGGTGGGAGATGATTACAAGGAGTGGGGAGTGATGAGGCGGTAATGGGGACCAACGGTCCAAAAATGGAAACATACCTCTACTTCTAGCACACCACCTCACCCTGAATGACCATAAGAGGAAATAATCATCATCCCCATGCATTCATGCATTCACTTCCTCGAAGCTTGCTCTCATAGTTCACTCTCATACCTAGGAAACCTACCGAAATAAAAACTCCATTGTTTTGCTGCACAAGAATTCCTACATGATTGCATAGGAAATCCTACAGGATCGTGCACAGGAATTCCTATAGGATACATAGAGACAGTCTACAAGATAGGTCGAGAGGAGTTTCATTGGGGAAATCTTGGGGTTTGACCCCAAAAAACATTATGAGGAGGTAGGCTCTGTAATTATATTCCTCTTTCCAAGTAAATTGATAAAAAAATCCTCTAGTTTGAAGTGAATTTGGTAGCTGTGCAAGAGAATTGTCAACACAGTCATCTCAATTTCTTACTTCTACATTGTATCAACCATCTCATCTCCTCAAAACCTCACCAACCAAGATGACATGAGGGTTTAATAAGAGGGAGCCCACAAACACTATGAGAATCCAACAACATCCTCATGTAATAGAAATATTCATCAGGTATAATTGGATGGGTTTTTTCAAAAATTTAGAGGGTATGATGATGAGGTGGCCTGAGATTTTGCTCTCTCACTCATTCCATGCACCAGAATCCATGCCACTGTTGTGGTAAGAGGCCTCCCCATATAACTCACTCTTGAACTCATCAGCAGAGTTACCACACTTCCCCTAGGAATACCATGGAGGAAGGAAGACAAAGGAGATAACCAAGTTGCCAAAAGGAAATTCTTTTTAGAAGGTGAGGAACCCACTGAGCACAAAAATGGAGTAAGGAGAATAAGTATACCATATCCCTGGAATGAGGTAAGCTATCAACTGATAAAATACATTTCATGTGAGTGTAGGTATAGTCTGGTATATGGCTATCATTTTAGGCTTCTTGAATAATTGAGATTTGGAGCAGAAATACCCCCTCACAATAGGCTCAACATACCATACTTCCTGTTGCAATCACTAATAGACTCAAGAATCAAAGTGAAAGAGGGAAAATCACAATAGTTAGCTCACCATGGGTTAATTAGAATCCTTATAGAATATGCCCTCTAAAACCTTAGAATTCCTATAACATGGTTAGTTTTCAGAGACATGCAAGCATAGGAAGACATCAAAGCTCTCACATACGATGTTAGTCCTACTATCAGTGAAGAGGAAGAGGAAGAGACTGAATCAGAGGGAGAAGAAGTAGAGCAAGAAGAAGAAGAAACAAAAGGAGATGAAGATGAGATGGATGAAAAAGGAGATGAAATAGAAGAAAATGAGGAGGATGAGGAAACAAAGGAGGATGTTAAGGAGGAAACTGATAAATGTGTTGAGGATCTACAAGAGGAATAAGAAAGGAAGGACATAGGTGAAGAAAGCAAGGGAGAAGAGGGGATAGAAAACAAGGAAGAGTCACCTAGGGTGTCTCCAGAACCCACTAAGAGGGAGGTAGTAAATGCCCTCACTACTCTTAGAACCCCCATCAAGCAAAAAGACAAAAGACGGAGGTAGACCCCCTTATATTTTAGGACAAGGAAAAGCACAAGAGTAAGATAGGGGAAACCCAAAACACCAACCAAATTTCCTTTTGTGATTGAAGACTCTCCTAAACAAAAGGAGAAAATTTCTTCCCCTAAGTCTCCTATCATCTATGTGAGAATGGATATGACTAGATCAGTCTCCTCCAAGGGAAAACAAATCCTACAGGATACACAAATTACCTACATATGAATTCTAAAACACAGAAAATAAACAATGCGAGAGCATAACACATAAAACACATATACACAGAGATTTTCCACTGGATCCCAAAACCAGGACTACTAGCTTTATTTTTCATTATTATTCCTTTCAATGTTACAATACATATCTACACATGACGAAGCATCCAATACCATGGACTAAAAACCATCGCGTCCAAAACCATGGACCAAAAAACCATAGGTAGGTCTGCCCAACCTAATATAGGGTCCAAACGGTTTTTTCTTAGGGCGGTGCCCCAGACCTTGTAGAGGGGGGCTACCTGCCCCCCTCTAACCCCCCCTGTGACCCCCTTGTTGTACAATCGGCACAATGAAGGGGGCGCTCCAGCCCCCCTCTAACCCCCCAGTTCACTACGTAGGTTAGTCGTGGAATGAATATAACACAACCCAAAAAATTCCTATTGTGATTGAAGATTCCCCTAAACAAAAGGAGAAAATTCCTTCCCCTAAGTCTCCTATCACCTATGTGACAAAGCCTATGACTAGATCAACCTCCTCCAAGGGAAACAAAATCCTATAGGATACACAATAGAATTTAGAGGAGCAGAAGCAGTCCTACAGGATACTCTGCTAAACCTACAGGAGGCACAAAAATTGGAAAGGGAGGTAGAAAAGTAGCAAGAAACTAAAGAAGAGGACCCAAAGACAAAAGAACCTATCTCCCAACCTAACATTGACTCCTTCTATAGGTTTATTGAAGGAGATAGGCTCATACCTCAAACATTTGCTATTCCACTATTCTTTGAGCTTGAGAAGGAAAGGGCCAGAACTCACCGATGGATGCCATTGGGCACATGGAGGAGAAGCTCAAGGATATGAGCAGAGAGCTAAGTAGCTTGAGAGATAGAGAGGCCATAGTGAAAAATCAACTAGAGACAGAAAATCCATGGTTGAGAGGACAACTTTAGGAAAGAGAGAATCAATTGGCATGTATGGCCAATCTCTCTTTGGAAGCAATCCAGTGTAGGATGCCAGATAAATTGTATGCCCTATACCTCAAGGAACGGATGTTGTAGTTCTAGATCAAGACCCTAGCACGGAGAGGCACCATTCCATTCAGGACTACAGACAATTCATTGATCTTTGTGATCATAGCACACTAGATGATAGGGCCAAGATGGTTGAGTTTTCTTTGCACAACATGGCCCTAATAGACATGAATGTATGGGACCCTAATTCCAAGCTAGGATATTTACAGTTGATGGATTTGGCATCATGGATGACCCATGAGGAGTCAAGGGCTATAGAGATGAAAAGGATTTTGGAAAGAGAGCAAATTGAACCTCTTATGATCATAGATGAACAATCAGATCCCATGGCCCTCATCAGTACCCATAATTTGATTGCAAATGATCCTCAACTTGCACCTAGATATATTACTACCCAAGAGCAAGAAATTTCACATTTTGAGGAAATTTTCAGGCTACTAGGGGATGATAACATACATGCTTGCATAAGGAGATGCAACACATCGCCATACAACTTAAAGATAAGAGAGTACCACTCTCCTGAAAGATTAAGAGAAGCACAAAACAGGATACTCATGTACAAGCAATCTATGCAAAGGCTGAAAGTCAATTGGATTAACCTGAAACTCAGTCCACCACTACTCTTAGGAATGCTATAAGAAAGGAAGGAAGAAGAAGAAAGGAGGCAGTGGGAGGAGGTAGAAAGGAAAGCAAGATTCTATGAACATGAAGAGGAACCCATAGCAGAGGCAGTGGATGTCAAGGAGGCCACTAGAGCTATGAAGGATATGGATATTGATTGAGTTTCTCAGAGGATGAGCAACACTTTCAGTAGGGGTTGATGATGAGCCTCATCATTGGGTAATTATATGGGCCTTAATTCACCTACTAGTTAAGTCAAACCAACTTTTCTCACAAATTATTACATGTTTTTTATTATATTTTGTTTATGAGATGGGTTAGAGTTGGATATTATTCCTAGTGGACTAATACACATTGAATGTAGGATTGAAGGACAAAATCAAGGAATTTTTGCAAATACTAAGGTTCAAACTCGCATGGGAGAAGGGAGAGGGATTGTAGGAGGTAAATCCTCCTCATTTACTTATCTCCCTTTCTAATATTCCTCCATCCATCATACTAGATCAGAGTGAAAGCAACCAAGCCATGAGGATTAGAAGGCAACCGAGCAAGTGAGAGACAAAGAGCTAGTTTATCTCGATTTCAGGAGATGATCCTCCCTGATTTTAAGGAAGTCATTGGGGACATAAATTGTATAAGTAGAGAGGCCTAGAGCCTTGTTAGAATTTGGATTTTTGTTGTAAAACTATAAGCTAATTTTGAGCTCCAGACTTGTGAAATTTTTATTGATGTAGTTTGTTGTTTTGGTAATACGAATGAGTTTTATTTTGAGCCAGCACAGAGTTAATTCAGAGGGCTGAAGCTCTTGGGTTAGGACCCAACCCTAGTAGCCAAGTCTCCTCTTTCTTTTACATGTATGTATAGTGTAGTTTCATATCTTCATTGTTAATTTGGTTTTAGATGCATTTCCATTGCAGGTAGTGTAGATTGGATTGGTTGTTTATTAGTTTGCTTCCATTTGTGCCTTACTTCAGTAGTAGGTTAGTAGGGATAAAAAATATCATCATAAAGTTGTCAGCAGGTGTCTTGGCTTGAATTCCTCCCTCTAGAATCACGACTTGAGGAAGGGACCCTTAAGCATCCCCAAAAACACAGATTTCTTGAGCTTTGGATTTTATTGTCCTTAAATTAGTATTTGGTTAGTTTGCAAGGTAGGATTCAATTTCCATCCTTTTCATCTTCATTTTTGTAGTAGATCTCATATATGCTTTTGTTCCTTTCAACAACTTTCCTCATGCATAATGAAGGCAATTAGTTCATTAATTTTTCTTTTCTAGTTTATGAGAATGTTTCTTTTTTACATAGCTTTTTGGAGGATATACATGGTTTGTGCAGAGTAGGTGCTTTAGGAGGAGACTAAGAATTTATAGCTAACAACCACCTTCCATTCCATCCACATTATCCATTCCTTATTTTTACCATCACCTTCACTAGTTTTCATCATTTTTCATAGAAATTATTCCAAACACATTGAGCGAATCCAACCATCTCCTATCGTTGTTGTTGACTTCTAAGTGATCCTAGTCCTTTTGCCACTCCATTTCGCCCATCAAACAGCTTTCCAAGGCCTTCCATCACCTCCAACACCTCGCATTTTTCTCTCAGCTGTATCCTGTAGGTTTACAGGGAATGTTGTAGGTTTCTAATACATCCTGTAGGTTTTCCTGAAATGGCCTATTTTGAGGCTGAATTAAGGGAAAACCTATAGCATGTCACAAAAATCCTCCCAAGGGTATCCCACACCATCCAACCATCTCACAAACCTTCCAGTCATCCTCAAATATCTTTAATTCACATGGCACATCAATAGAAGAAATTAGTCTGCATACTTGATTTTGCATGAAAAGACGAAAAGGCAAAAACAGATTTAGTTCAGTCTCCTCCCTTGCACATTAGTGATGTTTGATGATTCTTGCTTCTATAACTTAGATAGTAGCATTTGGTTCATGTTTATTTAGCGTCTCTGCAAAGCATAGTTTCTTAGCAGTTAATTAGGAAATAGTGTGATTTAGCATTAAATTTCAACCTTCTCCATTGTTGCAGTAGAGTAGCTCTCTCTTAGAGTAGATTTACCTTTCTTCCATCAATAAATCAAGCTTCTTCTGACTCTATAGAAGTCTGGGTTCAAACCCCAGTGGTCTCTCACCAGTTGAACAGTGACAACAGGGAAAACCATCACTTTTACTTGTCTATACAACATTGTCGCCTCCAAGTTTGTACAAACCCCGGGTTGATAAAGTAAAGTTGGTAGCCCAAGAACTGTAGCATCCTTGCTGCAATAATGTCTCTCATCAGAATTGTCGTATTTTTCCTCTTTTCCTTCCATTATTCCTCACATTTATCCATATTATATTTCTCCATTCACCATTTATCACACCATTTTCATGTTAAATATGGTTCTCCCTTATTATTTTCCATTTTATTTATTTTCATGCATTTTAAGTGAATTTATGATTAAAAATTAAAAAAATAACATTTATTTACTTATACCTAAAGGTGGAATAAGTTTGGTGACATGTGTACGTGATTTGGAAGCTTCCAAGACACTCTTATGTGGCCTCCAAAGATCAATTTCGAATTCTCTTCAACATTGGAAGAAGATTTGGGATAGGTGTCAAACATATTTCATGAGAGAAAAATCATGGATAAAGGGATATGTGTCAAATTGGTTGAGAAAAAAGTGGATTTGTATTTACAATTTTCTTATCTCCTTTTCAAAGCAACTCACGTATAAATATGAGTGCTCTCTTTCTATTTGAATATGTTATGTTATTTTGTGTTATGTTATGTTATGGTTGGAGAGGATTGTAAGTCATTTTGATGCCATATATTGAGATTTATTTGTTGTTAATGTGAGCTCACACATGTTTGATTTTGCTATTTGCTATTTGTCCTTTGTTTCTTTTCACATGTAGTTTTTTTTTCATTTATGAAAATTTCATATATCTATATTAATTTAATTTATGAAATCCAATTTCAATCATGTGTTTAAATGCAGTTGTGTGTTTAATTTTAGTCATGTGCTTCAATTTCAAGCATTAGATTAGGTTAATTAAGCTTCAATTTTGTATATATTGTGCATGTGCCTTGTAAGTCTACGAAATACTTGGGTTGATAATTAATGATTGGGAAATTATTAAACGAAAATATTTTTCCCAAAATTTTGGCGTCATTGCCAGGGAGGCACGATGAATTGAAGTTTAGTTTACTTCTCTGCAAGAGTGATTTCATTTCCTAGATTTGATTTGATTGTCATTAAACGTATTGCTTACTAGCTATCATAGTTTGCTTGCTTGACAATTGAATCACTAGTTGTTATTTACTGCTTTCTAGATTATGATAGTTTGCTTCTAATAGATTTTCACTTTAGTTATCATTAAATTTCTTGCTTACTAGTTCTCATAGTATTCTTTCTTGATAACCATAAGTGTGTTTACTTTTCCTACAAAGAGGTTTTTTTTTGTTTTTTTTGTTTTTCAACAAAGTATGATTTTTTGCAAAAGTATTTAATGCAACTAATTTATTTTCATTTAGTTCTACATTCAAATTTTAGTTTTAGGTGTTGTAAGAGCCCCTCTCCCACTAATCCATATATGCATCAGTAAGATGATTTAACGATGGATATAAGTTTGAAACAACTCACTCATATCCTAGCAAGAGTCAGGATCTCCTCTTCTTGTGAAAAAGAGATCTTGATGGCAACCAAATGCCTCATTACTCCTCCAGAATCAAACAACGAACCAACATTCGAAGAATCTTGTACATCTGATGAGGGACAATTATTTGAACAAGAGATTGAGGAGGAGAAAGAGAAGTTGAAACATGATTTGAATCAAAGTGGAAATCACACCTATGAAATCCTTATCAAAATATGGCTTCAATGGTTTCAAGCAAAGAACAGGTTAGATAAATTTCAGTTTTGTTTTTATTTCACTAAATCACAATCACAACAATTAAATTCAATCATTCTTTTATATTTTCATTTTAAATTCGTGAAATTGGAAATGAATATATTTTAATTACTATTGTGTGAATGGTTACATTGGAAATTTAATTACACTTAATGATTTGTAATTACCAATTAGCATAGAGTAGGTAGGATGTTGTTTTCAAGTTTTAATAAGTATGCTATCCTCCCGTGTGTTTTAGAGATAGAATAAAAATTAATTTCTTTTTAAAATTTTAGTTTTTAATGCAATATAAAAATTAAAAAAAATATTAGTTTGCAAAATAAAAACATAACTCAAAGACACCACACTACTCTCAACAACTACTATTAATGTATAAACCTATTGTTATCTCAATCATATGAGTGGCTCCTTCTGACTAAATGTGGCCGATTTATAGCTACTACCTTCTGAAAAATATTAGACAATGGGGAGAGGTATTTATGCGCTCTTACTGCTTTGTGAGAAGGCCCAAATGCAAGGATGAAACATCCATTGGTCCATGAGAAAGTTGAGCTTTTTGTTCGTAGAATGAGGAATAAATCTTAACAAATATCCATGCAATTAGGATGCACAAATCAATCAATCCATGGATTCGACATCTCCTCTCCTACTAGTCGGTGAGAAAAAACCAACTAGGAAATGGATTCATCCTTGACCATGATGTGAGGCAAGTCTTTTTTTCCTAGAAGAGGAACCGACCTGGCTACTGATAAAAGTGCACCAATACCACTAACAACGATCATACAAAAAGATTCTCATATAAATACAAACTTCACTCATCAACATTTGCTAAATACAGTCAAAGAAAAGTCCTTGAAATCCATGAAAAGTTGGTCTTTTTGTTTGAATTAAAAGCTATCCTATCTTCACATGATTTAGTGTGATTTCTCTCCCTATGATCTTCATTTACCAAGTCCACCATTCATTCGAAGATATGATTCAACTCCAAGTTCTGATTCATTTGAGTGATATACTTAGAAGTCAAGGGGGCTAGTGGGGAAGAAAAATCCTCGAAACACATCTGTCTGTGAGGAAAATTAAGCTTTTCTTAGCAGAATATGGAAGATATTGCACCAAGATTTGGATTTCTATTGTGATGACTGCATGAGAACTTACCAACAAATCTATGGTGAAATGTCAATGATTGAGTAATGGAAATGGAAAATGTCAAATATTATAACAATGTCGATGCTTACCATTTTGATTCCATGGACTATGTCGATTTATTTCTATGTTCTTGATTTTATTTCTCTATAGAATACTATGGCTCTGATAGCATGTGATTCATTCTCGCCTCATCATCTAATGCACGCTAATGTCATTCGGAATTCCTTTTGACTGATATGACTTCTTATCTTTGGCTAATGGTGTTATTCATCATTATCCTAAAAGGACATTCATTTATCAATCTCTTCCCCATCGACCTCGATGATTGAAATTATGCGACAGATCAAGAGGGCGAGTTTTGGGTACTAATATAATACACTCGGCTCATCTTCAAAACTTGTTGTATCGAATCGAAATGCATGTCAAGATGTGTAATGCATGGAGTTGGGTGCTGCTCATTTACTTGCATTGAAATGTCCCTTCATATAAATATTCATGGAAAATCAAAGCGCAAACTATTATAAATAGCCTCTCAAATAGAATCCTTGTGAGAAATATCATGATGATAAGGGTTTTCAATATTCATGCATGGCCTCTGCTTTTTCTCATCATGCTAATGATGTGTAGCTTATCCTCTTCTCAGGAAGTGACAACACCCTTCATTGCTAAGAGTAGGATTTTTCTCTCATCACATATTGATAGACGACTTGAAACGATGAGATCGCTAATGCCCAAGATCTCACCAAGTGGACACCTATATGGTTCCCACCAGAGAATACAGTTGAAGGGATAGATCAACATCGTTTCCATCTAGTTAAATGGCTAGCACAGTTCTTGTTCATCAAATTTTATCGGGATCTCTTTATTGCCTCATCCCCGCTTTTAGTGGTGAAACTGCTACCACTGGGTCTTGAACTAGATATATATAACAACCTTAGGTATACAACATTTTTATGGATCCAAATAATTGCTGTAGTAACCCCATGATTCTCGACATACAAAAATCCTGCTATCTCTCTTCTAAGTTCCAACAATCGCATCCTATTAGCTTCCTTAACCATAGCGGTCTCTTAACATATAACTATGCTTTCCCACCAATGAAACTCTAATGATTAGTTTAGATTTTGGTTTCCACTAAGAATTTTCTTCAGTTATTGGTTCATATTCATTGGTTTATCTCTTGGTAGTGTGACTGATTCAATGAAAAAATGAACGATAACGTGAGGGAAGGCTAGGAGATAGTAACATATTTGGACTTCATGGTGCCAAAGTTGAAGATAAATGAAAAAGAAAACTAGCCATTAATGCTTTAATTTCAAGAAGAGGATGAACCTGATTATTCATATCTTGAAGGAAGTTTCACAAGAATATTATAGTCAGGACTCGTGGGATTCACTACCCCACAACAACGTTCAAAACCCATGGCCAAGGAAGAAAAGAATTCAGAGTCAGTATGGTGAGAAGAGTCTTCATCCATCAAAGTGCAGATCAAGATGTTCCTATCATTGTTCTGCAACTTCTCACAGAAAGCCACAACATTTTCATGTGTCGATGCTTTACATGAAATAGTTCTTTCATTTCTTTTATTTACCAACCATTCCATATTACTAGTTTGAATAACTAGAATGTGATGAACATCAAAATCTATGCACTTCTTAGCTTAGGGAGTCCTGACCCAGGTTCAGATTTAACTATGCCAAAAAAAACCCTACACTACTGGCCCTTTTGACATCAACTTACATAGCACGGACTAAAGTCTCACCTGAAGCAATATGGGGGGATGCTGGAACCTTTTCCAAATCCAGAGATCAGTGTGATGTCTGTTTATGCCCTAGATCTACCTTCATGTAGACCTATAAGCCCTTCACGCTTGGCACTGTAACTTCCTTGAACAACTCTAGAACTTCTCAAAGGTTTACGATCATCTTTTAAAAACCTTGAATAGACAAATTAGCTACTTACGTGCACCATAGATTATCCTTATATCAATATTTATTCAGATCTACCTAAATGCCCAATAAACATAGCAGAATGTATTATACTCTTCGCGTAATCACTTAATATTAATCCTGTTCAGTTAATAAGATGGATATAGTAAATTCAATATTGAGGCTGATGTTCTTCAAGGTGCTACCAATGATTTTTTTCATCGGATGATTCCACTCTTAGGGACCCTTCTGGTAGCGCAACTATTTAGAGCTCCATTGTCCTAACCAGCTTGGCAGCCTGACTTGTCCCCAGTGCCAGGCTCCTCTGTGCCATGTTCACCTGACCTGTGCCAACCTTTATTCTGCTGGTATGGATCTATAGTTCACAAAGATCCTTCTAAACATTACCTAATGACTGCATGTACTGTTGCTCAAATTGTTGCAATAGTTTGGAGGTAGTGGCATGCACTTTGTCCCTGATCTCATCAAGATCACCCTCCATTAGTGCACTGGGATCCACCTATGGTTTATTTTCTTTTTTCATCTTCGGGACCCCTCCTACTACTGTTCTCTGCACTTCCTTACCCAAAATTGGGTGCTCTTCCCCTCATCACCTCCACCACCCTGCGCTGATAGCTCTTCCTCCTCGATTTTGGGTGAAAGGGATTTTCTGATCTCCTCTGAGTCACGTTGTTCCTATTCAAGCTACTACTTTGCAGCAACGTTGAGAGATTAAATTGGATAATTAATCTCCTAATATTTATATGTCAATCCGGGCTTGTAAGCATGAGCTGTCTTGGGATTCCTTTATTCAATTCTAGGTAAGAGCTTTAACATTTCTTTTATAATGATCGGCTAGGTAATAGACACGTCAATGCTTACAAACTCAAAAGAAATCAAACATTTAGCTAGCATAGGTAGAATCAATAATTAAATTTAATTTAAAGACTTCCAAAATTTATATGAATTTAATCTATTTGAAACTAGAATTGAAATCTAGACTTAACAAGTGACTTGACTTTTAACCACAGATCCCAGGTTATGACAATGAATACCTAGTCAAACAGACTATATACAAAACTTAATCAATCAAAACACTCAAGTTTGAATTCTTACAATCCAAACTAGAAGATTTGCTACTTGTAATGACAATCCAATTCTAACCAGACTGTACTCAAAACTCATTAACCCTATTGTCTATCAACAATAAAAAATCTTGGTGTTGAGCACCTAATCTAGATCCAAGTCCCTAATTGATCATGATTGCAAGCACAAATTCAAGCACTAACTCTACTAAAACATGGAAATCAACTAAAACAATTATGATAATCTATACTCAAATCTACCCTACAGTTGCATTAATAAAAATGTAAACAACCCTATTTCAAAACTTATCAAACCAATACTCTGCTTTTGAAATTCAATCAGGCATCTAAGATATAGAAAATGTAACCAAGCATCCAAATGAAACAGGGGAATCAAGCAATAGAAACGACCCAAAGGAAAATGCTTTAACAACTAAAACTAGATCACTCTTTTGCACTCCGAAATTAATCCATGCAGTCTACTTAACAACTAAGAAATATATTTGACAAATGAAACTATTGAAGCTATAACAAATCATTCAAATCAATACTCTAAAAGCAGTGCTTCTGTTGTATACACATTCATGCAAATAACCTAACATAAAACCAGTCAAATTAAACTAAACCAATGTCATTATTCAAATAATCAACCTGAAACAAGTACTTCCTATGTCACATACATCTGTAGAAACAATCCAGAAGAGAGTCAATCGATTCAATTACTAGAGGAAACAAGAGAAACGATTTTGAAATTGACTGATCATAATCCCAATTAAACTCAGATTCTATTCAACTCTAGTCTCTAAATATGTTAACAAATATAGGTATTTGAAAGTAGCTTCTGTGTTGTCAATGGATAAACAAGCTCTTCATAAGCATTAGATGACAATGTAATTCGACAAACATCATGTAAATTTATGACAATCACAATCCAATAAAATGTGCAATGTTCATGAATAGAGTAGGTATTTGTCTTGAAAGAAAAAGTGATGGTCACACCAGAGATTTAGATTTGGATCGCTGAAGAAAAGGGTTTTAAAAGCATCATAACATCAGCATAATACAATCAATCGAAAATAAGAAAAATCTCCATGAAGTAGGTAAACTAATAGTGAATCACAGATAATTGAAGAATCGACTATATCTATCACACAGATGTATTGCTATGCAATATTACAAAGCTGAACCCAAATGGATATGCCCGGCCACACCTGGGGAGCTGATTAACTTACAGAAAGTGAGAGACTTCGATCACATTAACTCATCATCCATAGTGAATCATCAAATGATTAACTTGAACTTAATGCATAACCATTGTAAACATCTTTGATTCAAAAATAATAAGTCGAAGGATACACAGTAACAATTTTAACTTCTGTTTGCTAGCTTCTAAGTATTACATAGCAACCTTTTATAGGCGTTAACTAAGTTAAAACAAACTGAACTATGGATAGTAAATCCTAACAGCCTAGCTAATTCATTCCTTCAGATCAGATGGCTCGAACAACTTGTCCAATTTAGTTTAACAACCTTCAACCAATCCCAATCTTGGTGTCTACTCCATTCATAGAGGATAACGAGGATCTTTGTCGTGGTTGGAATCAAACACGTTCAAGCATGGCTGGAGGCAGCTCGCCATCTAGAAGTATACGACCTCTTATCCCTTGCATTGTTAGGTACTGAACCCAAAAATGGCTCTTGAGTATGAAAGTGGAGGAACCATGGTTCACTACCTACATTCTCCTATTGTCACCCTGCACATCTACTACAATGTCTACACTTCGACCATAGTGATTAGTTAGTTTATGGATAGCTACTCATATCTACTTAAATTCACTAATAAACAACAAAATGTTACCATGAAAGACTTTACCTCATAGTAAAGATTAGGACAGTGATTAGGGCAATAAGAATGGCAGGCAAGTATGCCAAAAAGGTCAAAATAGAGATGGAAAACAGTAGTAGTGGGAAACAAATGGGGGATCAACATCCTTCCATGTCTATTTTGATGCATTTCCTCATGCATCTGCTAAAACGAATAATGTGTTTAACCAAACAGGGACTGTGGTCAAAGACCAATAGTCTTGATCAATACCTCGATCCCTTGTTTGATTGGTTGTGAACATTATTGAAATTGAAGGGCTAACCCTTTGGGATTCTATATTTTATCAGGTTTGTTCCTTGTCGATTTCCATCGTAGTAGTTGCTTGTTTTTCATGGCCAAGGCATTGTTTTGGGCATATAACTTCATGTTGGAGTCCCGCACTTGCTGGTTCACATTCCTAATGAAATGGAATAAAACTTTATATTTGTTGGCCTGTTCTCTAAGCTTGGTGATCATTTTCCGTAACTTGACAAGTCAGATCTTTAAGTTTTCTTCAGCATCATATGTAGGAGCTCGGGTTGGTGTCATCAACTGCTACGAGGTACTACCTCTAGGCAACTTTCCTTTGCATTCTCTTGGGGAATAATGATGCGGACTAGCCTTTTTGATGTTTCTGCTTGTTGAAGGTCAGGTGGGAGACAAGGTCTCCATATCTCGTGCAATATTCGCAGGGATATTCACCTTGGCCATGGTAGTGGGCTCTCCTTCAAGGGATATTTCCAATTGTTGGACATCAATATCATGGGAGGATGAGATATGGATATGTTTTGAGCTGGTACCTTCAGCCTTGGACTGTAGGGCCTGAGCCATGCTCTGAGTCCGACGACGGCCTTGAGCAGAGGTCTCGATAAGGGAAACCAGGGGAGTGCTGAAGGGAAACAGGGTCACCGACATTTGGACTTTGGTGTGGTGCTTTCGAGATTCAAGGAAGGCTCTGATAGGTATTCGAATGCATCACTTTTTGTAATGGGGCTCAACTCAGGTTGGTTGGGCTTAGCCTGATCTCGTTTTCTTTTCCTTTGTGAGCCCACTAGGGCTTTCACATGAACCGCTTTTTCGCCATCCTTCAAACTGTCATCGGTTGTCTGGGGGAGTTCGAAAATAGGAGTGGGAGAGTGGGTAGGTGTAGACTCAGATTTGGACGGGGGCATGGCATCATCTAATTTTAGGGAGCAGCCTACTACTCGTTGCCGACCCTTAGTCTGGGTTTCTTGCCCAGGGAATTCCTCAATTAGGAAATCCTCCCATGACCATTTCCTCTTCTTGAGCTCAGCGACCAACAAGATTCCAATTAAGCTATGGTGGTATAATTGTTTTGGAGAATTTGGTAACTACGGATAAATGCAAATTCCCTAGATAAGTAGTGATATCTAGAACAACAGTTTAAATCACTTTAGCCCTTTCCTATAAGCATTCGATAAGACAAATAAGATGAGAAGACCTACTTGTAGTTCCACTTTCCTCTTGTCTCCTTTGTATCGATCATGTTGCTCCTTTCCATAACACGCTTGAGAAGTACTTGTAAACACAAACAGAAGACAAATAATCGATCAAAGAAAAAGATCTATTGAATACAAGTAAATGGAATTAGATACATTCACACATATAAGCATCATATATCAATACAAACATATGGGAAAAAGGTTCAAATAATTTATTGAATAAAATAAGGAATTACAACCATCAAGTTTGATTTAAAGTCACTCCTCTAGCTTTGGTTCTATCCACATCACATCATAAGCATGACATTCTGGTAGCATAACAACACTTACAATAGTCTCAAATATCAAACCCACATTATCTCCTTACAATCATCAAAGTCCATCCCCTTGAACACTTAGATGAGTGCTCAATTCATATGAATATGGAGGAGGTTTTGTCATTAATGAGGGTATTGAATGGCCTTCCAAACTTTGATTTAGTTTCCATGGAGGAATGTATGAGAGGATAAGAGGTTAATGGATCGTTAGCCTATTCAATTTTTAGCTCATAGGATGGGATAAGAGGTGGGATCCTTCTAGAATGATGTAGAACCAAGGAATATTCCCAAAACCCTATGAAAATTTCACTCAATCTCACCCAACATATGTCGAAGTGGGTCTAAGTGCTCTGCAGAGCACCCTTGCATGGGCTTAAGTGCTCTGCAGAGCACCCTTGCATGGGCTTAAGTGCTCTGCAGAGCACCCTTACATGGGCCTACATGTGCTGGTCCTTCAAGGAGTCATTTCAAGATGTATTCAGGCCATGAAACTGTCTTGGAAGGAGGAATTCAATAGATTGACTTGTTTAGGGCATGTAGCAATTGGAATTAGGGTTTGATGAGCCCTAAAACACTGATCCGGATGATGGGAGTGATGTGCCCAAATGAATCTGTAACAACCCTTGAAGTAAAAAATAATAATGTTGAGTGATATTCTTTACGATGTGATGAGGAGGTTCCAAAGTGGTTGGTGACCTACATCGATTACAATACATAATATCATGATATTTTGATTTTTTTCTCATGAATTGCTGAGGGAAGGCATACCCAAGCTCAGCATATAAACTTTCATTACAAGTACATAGATAGTCATCTACAGATATAGACCCATGATTGGAATGACCATCAATGTAAAGCCATTGTATGGATGATTTGGTACATTTCCTGAAATCGCAGTACGAATGGATGAAACTAGATATAGGGCCTTCTATCTCGTTCAATCGTTCGCTCAAGTACAAGTCTAACCATGCGAATATGCAATCTGAAGTGGAACATGGGAAGACACCATCTGATTACCAGCCAATGATGTAAGTTGTTAACAAACGCGAGAGAAATCACTGATAATGATAATGATCCTCAAGGTACTGCAATACATTTTGCATGGTGTGTGTTAGCGCTTGGAATTCACCTAGGCTGAGATAGACAAACTCTCAAGGCTACATCAAACCATTTCACCTCGTAGCTAGCCCTACGAGGTATGAGAAGGCTCTCTCGGGTCAGATTTGATAGATCTTATAATATAATTAGGCTGACCAAATAGAAATAAAGATTTTAGGCTAGTAAATTGATAGGGGGTTTGATTTGATGATTTTTGGGGGTTTTGGTGGCAATTGGTGGAAGTGCAATTCAAGGTGCGGGGATTGAGCACAGTTTTTGCAGGGGGATCTTTGGGGCAAGGTAGGAACTTGTGCTGATGCCTTTGGCTTGGATGAGTGATCAGGGAAGAAAGAGAGGAGGTTAAAGAGGGCAAACAAGGACTTTGAATCCTCTTTAAACAGTGGAAAACATAGATATTGAACATAATTAAAAGCTGAGCATGGCATGCATGAATTCAAACTTTATCACTTCATCTTGTTCAATTAGCAGCAAAGAAAGAGAGATGTAACACATAAACAAACTTACAGTAACAATTAGAAGACACACCATCAACACAATGATCCACAAGAATCCACAATGAAGTCTGCAAAACCCTGGCCTTCCTTTCCTTAAATTGCAGAGATAGATGTACAATACACAATAATGCTTTCTCCCACAAGAGTCCAACCATGAAAATGAGAAGGAGAGAGCATAATATAGACCTCCTAGACCATCTAACTCCTTTCCCCACCTCTAGGGGTCGAGCTCAGCTTCCTAGGAGCAGTTTGAACTAATTCTAAACTAAGAACTAGAAAATAGGCAGCCCAACAACTTGCCTCTATTACTTAGCTAACTCATCCATGCATTAATTATTCACTATTTACATCAAAGAAGCTTCTAGAAGAGTAAAGAAAGATAAAACCTATCAAAGTGCCATGAAAATATTACATTCATCCATCATCTACAAGTAAAAATGGTCAACCATAGTCAAAACAGTGTTTTTTGACCGAAAATGGCAATTCTGGCAAATCTGGAAGTTCTGGTCGCGCCCCTTCACAGCTGTTTTTGAGTGGGTTCCACTGGTCCAAATCAGGTGCAAAATGGCTCATTGGAAAGCTTGGCCTGTCTACTTTCCATCCCAAGTGGAATTTCTGAATTTGGTGTTGATTTGACCCCTCAAAAATCAATTCTCCCAAGGTCACTTTCTGCAACTCAAAAAGTGGGCAGAAAGTCATTTTTTTGATGTATTTTGAGCTTTTGGAGGCTCAAAACTCAAAATCAGGCTTCTCCCAAGTATTGGTAATTTTTCTTTTTGCATGCCCTTTCCAAAAATGCCAAGTTTTCAAAATTCCGAGTAGTCCTTCAAAATGGTCTCACCCGGGGTGAGACCAAACCGTGGGCAAAACCTGTAATTTTACCAAAAATTTCCAAAATTCTCAAAATTTTCACATTTTGATGCTAGATCAAGGCTGATCAGTACCATGATGAGTGAGAGATGCCTCAGCCAAGATACGGGGATTTGTCCTTTTCTTTTTCCTCATGAGAGCCTCGTTCAACCGCCGTTGAAGGATCTTCATCCTTGCTTTGTAAACATGCATTCTGGCCCAATAATGTGTGTTCATGTTGCGTAGCAGCTCTTTGTCATGATTTGCCTTCTCTAAAAGCCTCTGCTGTGTCTCAACCTCCATGGAAGAAGACCGGTCATCACCTTGCTCATTAGTCTCATTGGTTGACCTGATGTTATTGAGCAAGGTGGAATCAACAAGTCAAAATGACCGCTGCCCTGCCTGCAAAATGCTGTGAAGTATGTTGTTTTCAAGGGGAAACATCATGAGGGAAATGTTAGGGGAGGGAATTTACATATAGGAAAGGGAAAAATATATATAAACAACAGGGAATTTTGAAGGAAACAATCACACAATGTTAAACATGTCATTCTATCTTTCATCATTTGCAAATCAATACTTTATTAGGGAAAATTTGTGTTTTTTAAGCACCAAGGGAAAGGACAATGAAAATCTTCATGATGGAGGGGATGATGTCATGGGTATAGGGGAATAGGGTAGCATCACTTATGTACAAGTAACAGGCAGCTCATTTCATTTTGCTTTTGCATGTCCTTGAGGAGCATACTCTGTTTTTTATAACTTTTGGAATGGCCATTTGATGCTTTGGGAAACAGGGAGTTAGGGTATTTGATTGCAAGAGGAAGGGAGAGGGGATTGCTGTGATTATGTTACAATGGAAGGGAGAGGGAATTGGTAACTTGGGAATTAGGGAAAAGAGAGGATATTAGGAATTAGGTTTAGGGGGACAATGAAACCCTTTTAATAATCACTGCCAACTAATTTTCGTAACAGCAATTCATTTAGGACAGTGGCAGCTTCATCATGCTTTTACCATGGGGAATTAGGGTTTCACTGTGTGCTTTGATCATAGGGAGGGACATTCAATTTGCATAAGGAGTTTTGCATGAGGGGAAATGCAATTGAATTAGGGTTTTAATATAGGGAATAGATAGGGAAAAACAGAGTTCTAGGAAAGGGAGATGATACCATGTTACTGCAAACTCTAACCACAGCAAGACTGCTCTTTTTAGATAACTATGCAGCTGATACCTTTAATGAATTTTGTCATGACTTTATTCAGCTTTCAAGTCCTTGACATCATACAGCAAGATGACATTTTTCTTTATTTTTTATAAGGCTATGCAAATGGCATTTTCACTGTTATTACAATTCTTATGTGCATGCCTTGTCATCATTTTTTTCTTTTTCTTTTTATATTGTTTCTTTTCATTCTTTTGCTGTGCATTTGATATACAATTTGCTGTGTATACTAGTGTTTAGGTTTTGAGCATATAACATGGGGAAAAGGTAGGGTTTGAAATGATTAGAGGGGACTAGGGTTTGATAGGATTTAGGGGTAGGGTTGGTATGATTAATTTGCAAATGAGATCAATAAATATGACATGTTAACATATGTAATTTACATGGGAAAATGAAAGGAGGGACATAAGGGAAAAATTGCCTTGAAAACAAACAAACTGTCCATGCATATTGCTTGCAAAACATCAAGTCATTTAGCTTATTCTCTATTGATTCCTTGCATAAAATCATGAGCATTACCTTCCTTTGCAACCACAAAACCATCACACAACACGTGGAAGAGACATACCTCAACAAAATTGAGCAAATTTGAGGGAGATTTGGCGTTGGAGTGAGTTTTTACAGCAGACAGAGTTTTTGGTCGCGCCTGTGTAATTTAACACAGTGCGTTGGCCTGTTTTTGGTCGCGCACCTCCGTTTGGTCGCGCACGTTCACAGCCTTGTTTGAGGGCCTTCCCGGCATCGGAATCAGGCGCAGGATGGCTCGTTGGAAAGGTATTTGAGTCTACTTTCCAACCCAACTGAAATTTTTCAATTTGGAGTTGATTTGACCTGTCAAAAAGCAAATCTCCCAAGACTGGTCAAAAAGTGTCCAATGAGGCTGCCTCAAGGAAGAGTGTTGTTGCAGTCAACTTTTGAATGCCTTTCTCAACCCCAAATTGAGCGCAGGATAGCTCATTGGAAAGATCTTCGTGTCTAGTTATCAATTTACCCATCAAGCAAGTCATTTGGCCAACCAATCTAGGAGAAAACTTGATTTTCCCAAGGTCACTTCAGAGGTGCCTTTGATTCTCCTGAGGCAACGGTATTCTTGACATTTCTCTCAAACCATGACACCTGTGTAAAAAATGAAGGAGGTTTTTCTTCCTTGGCATGTTTTGGACAAAAACCTCTCTCAGGTTTGAAAAATTCATCTTTGATTGCTCAAAAACAGCTTTTGAGTGAAACTTGTCCCGATGTGTGAAACAAGGAATTTTGTCGAAATGAAGCGGAATGAAGGGGACAGAGGGCTTCTAAATTCTTGGGGAAATTTTTGGGAATGGGGAGGGATGTTAGAAAGCAGGGGAAAGTGGAATCTCAGAGATTGAGCGAGGGGAAGGGGTCCAAAAGGGCAAAACACAGGCCAAACCTAGAAAATTGCCAAGTTGTAGCTAGAAACTAGGGTTTGTGCAAAAATGAGGAATTTGGCGGATCTAAGGGATGGGAAGTGTTTGATAAGGTACATGAAGGATAGGGGAAGGTGTATTAACATCAGGAAACAAGTTTTGCCGATGATTTGGCCGCCCAAGAGAAATTGGCTTTCAAAACCCTAGGAGAGGGAAATGAGCTTGCCTAGGCACAACTGAAGCATGAACATGGTGTAAAATGACCCATTAGACACTGACATGACGATGACAAACCTCTGAATGATGATAAGCTCAGCTGAATGATGACATGGACTGACATTTGGGCAAACCCTAGGCCTAATGCCTAGTGACCAAATTTTGCTTGAAGACTCACTGAAATGACAAAATTTGACCTTAACACTTCAAAATCACTATGTAAGAGCACATTTGATCACTGGAGGAAGGCTGTAAAGACTGACACTAACATTGGCTCCAATGGGGATGGTAGCTCCTTGGAGGTGCCAAGAACCTCAGACCTCTGGGAGAGCAGACCAGTGCCTTCAACCATTGGGCGATGGAGTCAATATTTCGGCAAACGACACAAGACTTTGACTCATTTATTGAATGAAAACTTGACTGAAACTTAACTGAAACTTGACTCAAACCGACTCAAGCTAACTTAACAACAAGACTGAAAATGGACTAACAAAGGACTCATGACTCAACTAAAAACTGACTCAATACTTAAACACAATCGACCAACTGAAAATGATGCTCAAAGTGGAGCTTATTCATCACAACCTACTCTAACAGTTTCATTCATCACCTGATCAAGTGAAATGAAACAACCAATGCAACCAAGTAAGCATCCCATCTGCTGTTCGAATTCTCCACAAGTGCTCACTTATGACCAACAAGAGAGAACAACTGAAAAGCAACTCTGATGGCAACTTAGAAACAGATCCGTTGAATGATATGAACTCTCTATCCGCTTCCAAAAACACTGCATAAGGATCTTGAAATTCAAGCTCACTGGAACTTAGCTCATCCAATGGATTACTTCTCTTTTCCTCATACCATGCATGCAAACTTTGATCTGAGCCTTGTGACGAGACCCCTGCTGAAAATGATGAAGAAACTGGCTGCCGGATCAAATTCATATCAGCACATTTTGCAAGCTCACACATAGTAAATGAAGAAAGACTTTGACTGCAAAACTCATCCAAAACATCAGCTATTGGATCATGAAAAACTTGAAAAGACTGCTGCAACCCATTTTCTATTGGTTCCAATGTGACTACATGATTTCCTACATGCTGCTCATTCTGTTCTTTAGGGACAATATGAAAATTCTGCCTTATAAACTGAAATGCCTCGAAACAAAAAGGTATAGAATCTTCCTGCATCATCACATCATGTATTTCATCTTCCACAACTTCATCTATAATCTGACCTTCATCCTCAACATTAAGACTGAGTGACTGTTGATTTGTTATAGGCTTTTCATTTGAAGATGTACTATGCAATCGACCCTTCAAAAACTGAAATGATTCAAAACAGAATGGCACGGAGTCACCTTGAATCATTAAATCAGCTGCAATTTGACAATCAATGGCTTTCGGGGGTTGCAAATCTGAATATGAGAAGTCTTGAACAAAGTTTTCATCGCGCTCAAGAGGATCCAAATCAAGACTGGTCAACAACGGATTTGTGATTGCATGGAAGTTGTCTCTGATGAACTGACATGAATCAAAGCAAAAAGGCAAAGATCCTTCACTTACTTCAAAATTTGCTGCACTTTCCTCATCGATGTCATAGCTGATATGTGATGGCTGAACATTGTATTCGAGCTGCTGAAAATGAACTTCTTCCTCCCACAAACGAGCTGCTGATTTGTCTGCAAGATTAGCTTCTGTTTGGAGAACATAATCATCATCATACTGATCATAATGAGGCAAATCATCATCAAACATACACATCATATCAACAGCTCTCTCTTCTCCTAGATGATCTACAAAACAATCACTATAAGTGCTATGACAACTAGGATGGGAAACAAAATGTTTTAGATCAGCAACTTGTTCTTCTTCAATCAGCGAGCCATGAAAATTATAATCATTCCTTGTGTTGATCTTGTCCATCATCTTTTCTACTGCACTTACCAAAATATCAAGCTTTACCTCTAAAGATGTTGATTCGGCCGGATCTATGTTTTTCATCTCTTCTTCTTTCAACCTTGCCCCTCGGATCAGCAGATGTGCCTCTACATTCACTGCACAATTTTGCATCTCGTGAAGTGTTGCAATATCCTTTTCCCTCAGCTGAAACTCCATCTCCGGATCAAAGGCACCCGGATAGTGCAAGAGAGCAGATCTAGGAGTAGGCCTTATATCAACTGGGATTGAATAATAAACTTGGTTAAATCTCGCTGAAAACTGTTGTACTGTCTCCCCTGGCAATCTTTTGAGATGGTTATACTCTTCTACAATCAAGGAAAGGTTTTGCCCGATCATCCACCTGTCGAGAAAAACTTTGACAAACTGCTGGAAATCTGAGATGCTCGCATCAGGCAGGGCTTTGAACCAACTCTTCACTTTGGCTTGCAAAGAAAGAGCAAAAAGCCTTATACTAACATCTTCTTCATCAACTTCAAAAAGATCTAGAAAATTCTCAAAATTCTGGACATGTTGTTCAGCGTTGACATTCTTACATTCACCATCAAACATCGGCAAGTATAGATCATAGCTTTTGGGGAAAGCATGAAGAAAAGAAGGTAAAACAAGAGGTTTATACCGATTTGGAATTTTACAAGGTATAGGGGTATGTACAGCAGGTATGGAATTAGTTTTGGTCACTTGAGGCTCATCAACTTGAAGATGGCCATCACAAAATTCGGAAAAAAGGTCTTGATCAAGCTCAAAGGTATGCAAATCTTTAGTACTCACAATCTTCGAAGGAAAAGAATTAACTGTAGGTCGAGGATCTCTTCTCAAATACAATATACTTTGCAAAGCCTTCGTGACACTCGTGGGAAAAGAGAAGAAATAATTTACGACAAGGAATAAAATATCTTGGATGAAATGCCAACTTGAATACCTGATCTTGCCATATTCTCCTTTCATGTTTCTGCTGGTCGGGATCATCCTCCAGTGGAGTCTTTAGATCTGATCTTCAAAACTGATTTGGAGTCGTCGGGTGAATGATTTCAGCCTTTCAAGTGTCTGATCGTTGTTCACTATCAATAATCAGATCTGAACTTGATATATGTACTGGGGTAAAGTGTCAATGAAGCGCTATGTTCACAAATCCCACGGAGATAGACTGAAGCAGCGTTTATCTACTTGCGCTGATGTAAAACAAGAGCGTTTTCGAAGGCTCCTGGCGTAACTTCAGGCTCCGTCTAAGACTTATGAAATAACACGACAATGAGCAAACGATTAATATGTTCTCCCCAGTATGGTCGCCAATATGTTAGCGCTTGGAATTCACCTAGGCTGAGATAGACAAACTCTCAAGGCTACATCAAACCATTTCACCTCGTAGCTAGCCCTACGAGGTATGAGAAGGCTCTCTCGGGTCAGATTTGATAGATCTTATAATATAATTAGGCTGACCAAATAGAAATAAAGATTTTAGGCTAGTAAATTGATAGGGGGTTTGATTTGATGATTTTTGGGGGTTTTGGTGGCAATTGGTGGAAGTGCAATTCAAGGTGCGGGGATTGAGCACAGTTTTTGCAGGGGGATCTTTGGGGCAAGGTAGGAACTTGTGCTGATGCCTTTGGCTTGGATGAGTGATCAGGGAAGAAAGAGAGGAGGTTAAAGAGGGCAAACAAGGACTTTGAATCCTCTTTAAACAGTGGAAAACATAGATATTGAACAGAATTAAAAGCTGAGCATGGCATGCATGAATTCAAACTTTATCACTTCATCTTGTTCAATTAGTAGCAAAGAAAGAGAGATGTAACACATAAACAAACTTACAGTAACAATTAGAAGACACACCATCAACACAATGATCCACAAGAATCCACAATGAAGTCTGCAAAACCCTGGCCTTCCTTTCCTTAAATTGCAGAGATAGATGTACAATACACAATAATGCTTTCTCCCACAAGAGTCCAACCATGAAAATGAGAAGGAGAGAGCATAATATAGACCTCCTAGACCATCTAACTCCTTTCCCCACCTCTAGGGGTCGAGCTCAGCTTCCTAGGAGCAGTTTGAACTAATTCTAAACTAAGAACTAGAAAATAGGCAGCCCAACAACTTGCCTCTATTACTTAGCTAACTCATCCATGCATTAATTATTCACTATTTACATCAAAGAAGCTTCTAGAAGAGTAAAGAAAGATAAAACCTATCAAAGTGCCATGAAAATATTACATTCATCCATCATCTACAAGTAAAAATGGTCAACCATAGTCAAAACAGTGTTTTTTGACCGAAAATGGCAATTCTGGCAAATCTGGAAGTTCTGGTCGCGCCCCTGGAAGTTCTGGTCGCGCCCCTTCACAGCTGTTTTTGAGTGGGTTCCACTGGTCCAAATCAGGTGCAAAATGGCTCATTGGAAAGCTTGGCCTGTCTACTTTCCATCCCAAGTGGAATTTCTGAATTTGGTGTTGATTTGACCCCTCAAAAATCAATTCTCCCAAGGTCACTTTCTGCAACTCAAAAAGTGGGCAGAAAGTCATTTTTTTGATGTATTTTGAGCTTTTGGAGGCTCAAAACTCAAAATCAGGCTTCTCCCAAGTATTGGTAATTTTTCTTTTTGCATGCCCTTTCCAAAAATGCCAAGTTTTCAAAATTCCGAGTAGTCCTTCAAAATGGTCTCACCCGGGGTGAGACCAAACCGTGGGCAAAACCTGTAATTTTACCAAAAATTTCCAAAATTCTCAAAATTTTCACATTTTGATGCTAGATCAAGGCTGATCAGTACCATGATGAGTGAGAGATGCCTCAGCCAAGATACGGGGATTTGTCCTTTTCTTTTTCCTCATGAGAGCCTCGTTCAACCGCCGTTGAAGGATCTTCATCCTTGCTTTGTAAACATGCATTCTGGCCCAATAATGTGTTTTCATGTTGCGTAGCAGCTCTTTGTCATGATTTGCCTTCTCTAAAAGCCTCTGCTGTGTCTCAACCTCCATGGAAGAAGACCGGTCATCACCTTGTTCATTAGTCTCATTGGTTGACCTGATGTTATTGAGCAAGGTGGAATCAACAAGTCAAAATGACCGCTGCCCTGCCTGCAAAATGCTGTGAAGTATGTTGTTTTCAAGGGGAAACATCATGAGGGAAATGTTAGGGGAGGGAATTTACATATAGGAAAGGGAAAAATATATATAAACAACAGGGAATTTTGAAGGAAACAATCACACAATGTTAAACATGTCATTCTATCTTTCATCATTTGCAAATCAATACTTTATTAGGGAAAATTTGTGTTTTTTAAGCACCAAGGGAAAGGACAATGAAAATCTTCATGATGGAGGGGATGATGTCATGGGTATAGGGGAATAGGGTAGCATCACTTATGTACAAGTAACAGGCAGCTCATTTCATTTTGCTTTTGCATGTCCTTGAGGAGCATACTCTGTTTTTTATAACTTTTGGACTGGCCATTTGATGCTTTGGGAAACAGGGAGTTAGGGTATTTGATTGCAAGAGGAAGGGAGAGGGGATTGCTGTGATTATGTTACAATGGAAGGGATTGGTAACTTGGGAATTAGGGAAAAGAGAGGATATTAGGAATTAGGTTTAGGGGGACAACGAAACCCTTTTAATAATCACTGCCAACTAATTTTCGTAACAACAATTCATTTAGGACAGTGGCAGCTTCATCATGCTTTTACCATGGGGAATTAGGGTTTCACTGTGTGCTTTGATCATAGGGAGGGACATTCAATTTGCATAAGGAGTTTTGCATGAAGGGAAATGCAATTGAATTAGGGTTTTAATATAGGGAATAGATAGGGAAAAACAGAGTTCTAGGAAAGGGAGATGATACCATGTTACTGCAAACTCTAACCACAGCAAGACTGCTCTTTTTAGATAACTATGCAGCTGATACCTTTAATGAATTTTGTCATGACTTTATTCAGCTTTCAAGTCCTTGACATCATACAGCAAGATGACATTTTTCTTTATTTTTTATAAGGCTATGCAAATGGCATTTTCACTGTTATTACAATTCTTATGTGCATGCCTTGTCATCATTTTTTTCTTTTTGTTTTTATATTGTTTCTTTTCATTCTTTTGCTGTGCATTTGATATACAATTTGCTGTGTATACTAGTGTTTAGGTTTTGAGCATATAACATGGGGAAAAGGTAGGGTTTGAAATGATTAGAGGGGACTAGGGTTTGATAGGATTTAGGGGTAGGGTTGGTATGATTAATTTGCAAATGAGATCAATAAATATGACATGTTAACATATGTAATTTACATGGGAAAATGAAAGGAGGGACATAAGGGAAAAATTGCCTTGAAAACAAACAAACTGTCCATGCATATTGCTTGCAAAACATCAAGTCATTTAGCTTATTCTCTATTGATTCCTTGCATAAAATCATGAGCATTACCTTCCTTTGCAACCACAAAACCATCACACAACACGTGGAAGAGACATACCTCAACAAAATTGAGCAAATTTGAGGGAGATTTGGCGTTTGAGTGAGTTTTTACAGCAGACAGAGTTTTTGGTCGCGCCTGTGTAATTTAACACAGTGCGTTGGCCTGTTTTTGGTCGCGCACCTCCGTTTGGTCGCGCACGTTCACAGCCTTGTTTGAGGGCCTTCCCGGCATCGGAATCAGGCGCAGGATGGCTCGTTGGAAAGGTATTTGAGTTTACTTTCCAACCCAACTGAAATTTTTCAATTTGGAGTTGATTTGACCTGTCAAAAAGCAAATCTCCCAAGACTGGTCAAAAAGTGTCCAATGAGGCTGCCTCAAGGAAGAGTGCTGTTGCAGTCAACTTTTGAATGCCTTCCTCAACCCCAAATTGAGCGCAGGATAGCTCATTGGAAAGATCTTCGTGTCTAGTTATCAATTGACCCATCAAGCAAGTCATTTGGCCAACCAATCTAGGAGAAAACTTGATTTTCCCAAGGTCACTTCAGAGGTGCCTTTGATTCTCCTGAGGCAACGGTATTCTTGACATTTCTCTCAAACCATGACACCTGTGTAAAAAATGAAGGAGGTTTTTCTTCCTTGGCATGTTGTGGACAAAAACCTCTCTCAGTTTTGAAAAATTCATCTTTGATTGCTCAAAAACAGCTTTTGAGTGAAACTTGTCCCGATGTGTGAAACAAGGAATTTTGTCGAAATGAAGCGGAATGAAGGGGACAGAGGGCTTCTAAATTCTTGGGGAAATTTTTGGGAATGGGGAGGGATGTTAGGAAGCAGGGGAAAGTGGAATCTCAGAGATTGAGCGAGGGGAAGGGGTCCAAAAGGGCAAAACACAGGCCAAACCTAGAAAATTGCCAAGTTGTAGCTAGAAACTAGGGTTTGTGCAAAAATGAGGAATTTGGCGGATCTAAGGGATGGGAAGTGTTTGATAAGGTACATGAAGGATAGGGGAAGGTGTATTAACATCAGGAAACAAGTTTTGCCGATGATTTGGCCGCCCAAGAGAAATTGGCTTTCAAAACCCTAGGAGAGGGAAATGAGCTTGCCTAGGCACAACTGAAGCATGAACATGGTGTAAAATGACCCATTAGACACTGACATGACGATGACAAACCTCTGAATGATGATAAGCTCAGCTGAATGATGACATGGACTGACATTTGGGCAAACCCTAGGCCTAATGCCTAGTGACCAAATTTTGCTTGAAGACTCACTGAAATGACAAAATTTGACCTTAACACTTCAAAATCACTATGTAAGAGCACATTTGATCACTGGAGGAAGGCTGTAAAGACTGAAACTAACAGTGTGAATGTATGATTTGATGTTGAACACCATACAAAGTATTTCGGTCAAATGCCATTGATGTCAACCTATCGCTGGAAGCAAGAAACTTTTGATTGATGTATGCAAGCCTTAAGGTACTAGAATGGTATTTCTAAGTCAACCTCTTGGATAATGATTTGATGTCGACAAGAAGTGACTCATCACAGGAGGGCCTTGATGTATCCCACATCAAAAAAACGAAATGAGTGTATTGATTTTGGAGACAGAATTTGACTGAGGACACAAGGTTCAGGAATGGCGGTCATGAAAATGAAGGTTTATGAGTATTGCAAAGGATAAATTTTAACTGAATGTCTTTTATTGAACATATCAACGACACTGAGTGAATCGACAGCATTGACCCAAATCCAAAGTAATTGATGGTGTGATAGACCATAGGTATGATAACCATCAAGCAGATAACCCAACCCAAATATTCTGAATGAATTGGTAGCATTGACCCAAAACAAAAGTGACAGATGGTGTGATAGACCATAAGTATGATAACGGTCAAGAAGATAACCCAACCCAGATAGTCATGGTGATGGATAGAAAGTGTCATGTTCAAGAGTGACCTGCTACCATAAAGAGGTTTACCCTTTTTTCCCATTTTCCCCAGTCATGCTGACCAGTACCTCTTTCTTTTTTATCAAGCTTGAGGAGGATAACATATGCTTGTTGTATAATTCCACCCTTTGGGTGAACCCATCACTATATGATGTTTTAATGAGTTTAGCGAAGGTGAAACTTGGTCTTGTCTAGATGGACAAGTTTGTCACTATTTGATGGTTTAATGATTTTAACAACAATGATAAATTGGTCATTTTCATGTTTAGAGAGTTTGAAAAGGGACAAAAAGGAAACTCCACAAGTTCTTTTTAGTAGATTTGTCTCTCAAGTCCAAAAAAGCATAAAACAATATGAGAGAGAACCTATTGACCATGTTCTATCAATGTATTCCTTTTTCTTAAGTAATATATCTCAGTCTAGAAAAGGGTTAAACTTATACTGAGTAGATGTCATTTCCAATCCATTAACGAGTTGAGAAGGAGAAGCGCTCGATAATCTTGTCATATTTCAAGAGTTTGAAAAGAGCTTAAAGAGGACTCCACTTTGAGGAACGAGTGGTATCTAGGATAGCATCTAGTTCTGGTGATGTTGGAAATTCTCAAAACATGTTGATTTATGTGAAGAGGCTGGCTAATAAGACCACTCATTACAACTGTTCCTCAAAAAATGGTAAAACAACCAAGTGAAAGCGTATGATCAGCCAAAGGGATGGTGGCGATGGGATGAAAACAACCAAGGGTCATCTGACAAAAAAGGCTGATAGAATGGAAATCACGAGAGTAAAAGATGGAAATGAGTTCATTTTTACACAAGATTGAACCATAGGGAACTATTCTTGGATTCAGTTTCATGTTTACACAAGCTTGAAACGAAAAATTATGTTTGGATTCAGATTCATTTTTACACAAGCTTAAAATGAAAAAGTATGCTTGAATTTAGTTTCATTTGTACACAAGCTTGAAATGAAGAACTATGCTTGAGATTAGTTTACATGCCCCCAGCATGATGAAAGGGTGAGTCTCCTGTAACCAGATGGAAGTCACTGTAGTGAAGCAGGACAGTTATCCAACACCTTTTTGGTTTCGTCCAGATAGGGACAAAGGTGAATTGGGTGATTCCCTTCACATAAACTACATGGAAACTTAACTTTACCACTAGGTACAAGCCCCCCAAGCTTCATTACATTCACCTAAGTAGACTACTTGTGCTATCAGGTGGATGGAATGAAGGTTCATATATGAGATCGAGTGAAATACTCAACTGGGATTTTACAAGATCTATGGCCCTTGTTTCATTTTTTAATGAGCTTGACACAAGACAAGGAACTATGCTCTGGGACCTGTTTCATTTTTTAGTGAGGTTGACACAGTAAAAGAACTATCCTCATAGTCCTTGTTTCATTTTTTAATGAGCTTGACACAAGACAAGGAACTATGCTCTGGGACCTGTTTCATTTTTTAATGAGGTTGACACAGTAAAAAGAACTATCCTCATATTCCTTGTTCTATTTTTTAACGAGCTTGACATAAGACAAGGAACTTTGCTCATAGGAGCTATTTCATTTTTTAATGAGGTTGACATAGTAAAAGGACTATCCTCATATTCCTTGTTTCATTTTTTAACAAGGCTGACAAAAGACAAGTAACTATCCTCATGGGAGCTGTTTCATTTTTTTAATGAGGTTGACACAGTAAAAGAACTATCCTCATATTCCTTGTTTCATTTTTTAATGAGCTTGACACAAGACAAGGAACTATGCTCATATTCCTTGTTTCATTTTTTAACGAGGTTGACACAAGACAAAGAACTATCGTCATGGGAGTTGTTTCATTTTTTAATGAGGTCGACACAGTAAAAGAAATATCCTCATATTCCTTGTTTCATTTTTTAACGAGGTTGACACAAGACAAAGAACTATCCTCATATTCCATGTTAACGACCAATAAGAGGTCATGAGTTCAAAGAGTTTCTCATCATATGGGAGAATAATGCTATGGAAGGGATTCATAGCAAGGATTCCATTAGAGAGATATGGTTCCAATGCCCCCAGTACATAATGTACAACATCACTGAATTGATCATCAGTTGATGTAGCCATGGAATGGGTTACCACATAATTAACCCATGGCAGGGATGATACCATTGGTACAAAAGGATCATTTATGGAAAATGGTTGACTGGAAGCCATACATGGACTAGGAAATGAAATTTGGTCAATGGTGACAATTCAGCCTTCATGCGGGAGACACATCACTTGAAAGAGTGTCGAAACAATAGCTCCCATGTCATAAACATAGTCGCACCCAAGAAGTAAATTGTAATCTAAAGGGCCTAGGATTACCATCACATTCAGATAAATGATTTTTCCTCCCGAAGTAATAGGCAATTGAGGAATGATCCTTAATGGTTGACTAGTTCCTTTGTTAAAAGCCAACAAGTTATGGGTAACAGGCACAAGTGGTGGTAAACCGAGTGCTTTCCAAGCAGTTGAGGAAAGGATACTCACAAATGAACCTATAATAGTGCCTGATACAATCATATTACAAACCTCTACTATGATCTGGAAAGGAACACAAGAAGGAAGATGAAATCTTGCCAATTGATTCTAATCGAAGGAAGTGACCAGACTACTTGAAGGGGGTACCATAGAAACAGGAGAATTAACCCCTTGATTTACGAGAGTGGGAGGATTTTCCTCTTGTATTGATGGAACAGGAGGATTGCCCTCGAGTTCATTGGAATTTGAAGAAATGAAAAGAACCTCAGTGGTATCATATTCACTCTCTTCGAGAAAGGTACGATTAACTAAAGGTGAAATCGGGTCAGCTGTTACCTTGACCTGTTCATTTGGGTTGGGTATAGACTCATAGGATTCACTTTTAGAGAGAGTGGGTTTGACCGACAGTTGATTGAGTCAGTCAATTTATCAACTAGTGAAGGATTAAGGGAGAGTCTTCTGTAACCAGATGTAAGTCACTACGGTGAAGTAGGATGATTATCCAACACTTTTTTAGCTTCATCTAGATAGGGACAAAGGTGAATGGGGTGATTCCCTTCACATAATCTACAGGGAAACTTAACTTTACCCTTCTTTCCATGAACTTTACTACCACTAGTTGATGGTGTGTCACCAACATGATCTCCAGAAGTTGATGGCACAAGATGATGTGAATGAGAAGACCATTATTCTAAGATCTTAGGAATATCAGGATAATTTCAAAGAAGATGGTCTCCCGCACAAAGTCTGCATAGATATCAAACTTTTTGAGGCTTCACCGATGGTTTCTTATCAGATGTTGCATTTAAAGAAATAGTTTCTTGGTTGCCCCTTTGCTGAATTTGCTTCTTCTTCTTCTTCTTCTTCTTCTTCTTCCCTTTATTCTTCTTCTTAGCCACCTGGTTACTAGTACCAATACTTTCACCAAGCGAAGAGGAAGAAGGGGAGGAAGAAACAACTGAGGAAGAAGGCAAAGGGTCAACTTTAGGGTCAACTAGAGGTTGATTTTGTCTAGTTGGATGTGTACTCGATTGCAGAGAAGTCACAACATTTTGAACCAAGGAGGTTGAAAACAACCATACTAGTCAGCCAATGGTAAATCTTGGTAGGGATAATGTAGCCATATAAGGAACACCAATATTTCCAAAAGGAGGAAAATGACTAGGATTCCCATCAAATGGAATTCCTTGATCGGTGGACTACGAATTTTTTGCCATATGTTTCAACCTCAGATCAATTGAGGAGTGAGTGTGGAGGATGTTATCCATGCTCAATTAATTTTCTTTTAATCAAAGTAACATAACAAAACAAAAGAAGGATAATCTAGGCAAAAGGTTTACCAACAAATTGTGAATTGCAGAATACCTCCCGGTGAAATAAGAAGTACGGGCAGGCAATCTCCCCGAATGTTGTGTTCGGTGTATCATAGTGTATAGGGAAGCCAACTCGGTTATGTAAGGATGGATAGAAACCTAGTTTTTTCCTCCCATATTGATCCGAATTGGATCCTTAAACACTCTTAAAGTTCCCTAAACTCTGTAAAACTCATACCGAAGTTTCAAAGTATTATGGATGTCAAAGCTTATCAGAAATTACCTCTAAACAATGGCCATTTGTGGTCAACACGGAACAATGAGGACCCTCGATCAAAGCACATAGACCGTTGGCCTATGGTGACCGCGAACTGGCAAAAATTGATAATCGGTAGGTCAAATCCAGAAATAGAGGTAGTTCCTGATACGCGATTATTACTAAAGCACTAATCGCATATTGCAAGGCATCCCCCTCTGTGAAGGAAAGCACCCAAGTGCTCGGTCATGAGGAAAAGCATAAAACCATACAAGAATCATTGATTCCATCAGAAGGCGGGTCCTGCACTAAAACCAGCAGGATATTGGAAGGGCTTCAAGCGGTAAATGGGTTCAACGGAGTCCCGCCTGATGCCATACACTGGGTGACATGTGTCCAGCGTATGAGAGAGAAAACTGGTCACATTAAGCTGGTAAAGGTCAGGCTACTTACTCGCGCGATATGGATGGAGACCATAGGATCTGGAGGCTCCAGATCAATGGCGGAGAAATGATCCGATGGATGACTGGATTCGATGGGGAAATAGGCTGAGTCATATAAGATTTGAGGTCTGGCATGACCGATGAGTTGGCAAAGGAATCAGTTTCGTGGGAAATCTTGGAGCAATGGAAATAATGACCATTCAAAGAGAACTAACACTTAGTTTGTGAGGAAACAAGTGGCCACCTCTCTGTGAAATGCTACATAGTGATGATGATGCAGAGCAGGGGAATTCAAGTGGACAGAGGCAGGGGATCTAGAGAGTTGGGAAGTAGAAATGAACAATTAGGGAGCATATTGGCTTTAAGCCATGAAAAGGCAAAGAGTAAAGAGAGGTAGAGAAAGAGAAGTAGAAAGCTGAAAGGCAAGAAAGAAGTGAACTGCAAAGAATATGGAAGTTGAGTTGACCTGCAGAGCAAAGGCAACATCGAGTAGATAGAGACAGAGAGAGTATGAGAGTCTGTGAACTCTAGTGAAGGATTGAGAGGTTCAAGCAACTCCTTTGTGTATACCTGTCAGGTATTGAGTACCAAATTGGACTCATACCGTTGAGACCAGTTGAGGTCGAGATCCAGTAAGGGGAGTCTGTGTACTCTAGAGACTTAGGGAATCCAAGTATAATCATACTGATCATCATTTATTAAAGTGAGACTCAAATTGAGCTCCTCACTTTAAAAAATCTGCTTTAAGACACAATAGAAAGGCCACCACTAAAGGCCGGACCAGGAGACATAGCCCAGGAGGATTAGGTGAACTCCTTATTAAGCTTGTTGTGTTTTATGTGTTTGCTTACTGTGTTTCTCTTACTGTTTCATTGTCTATGTATTTTGTAATCTTATCGATCCGTTGCATAAGATAACATAGGCCCACCCCAACACATGAGTAATACCTTCATTAATTCACTGAGGTTATTTATGGGTGATTTCAGATCAAGTAATATCAAAGTCCTAGTTTGTTAAGGTTAGACAAGCTTGTGCTAGATTTTGTTGTTGAATGCTAACTAGATCAAAGCTTAAATTATGGGAAGGAGAGTTGGTTGAAACTAACCCAGAAATTGGGAGAGCCTATCCTCAGAAGAAAATGTCAAAAGAAAGTCCCTTGGGACCAGACCCCCAATTTATAGATAGTTTCCTAGCCATGAGGTCCATGGTAGAGGAAATGTATAGGGGATTTAGGAAACATAAATATAAAGATTCATCAGGCTCCAAACAAGATAAAGGAGAAGAAGAGTCTCTCCTCCATGACCACTCAAAAGGCAAAGGGAAATAAGAAAACTTTCTCACACCTCCTAATAGCCCTGAACATAAAAAGAATACATCTTTGATTAAATTAGATGTTAAATTTGATTTACCAATATATGATGGAGAGTTGAATGAAAATAACTTGGTAATTGGATCAGACAGATTGATGTTTATTGCAGAGTGTAGAGTATCGACTCAGACAAGAGTAAGATCCAGCTGGCCAGCCTAAACCTTAGAGGCACTGCCTTGGTATGGTGGGAAGGAAGGACACAAGCTGACATGAAGAAACATGGTAAGATTCTTTTCGTCTGGAGTGAATTTGTTTCTGCAATCAAAAAGCAATTCTGTCCACTAGCTTACATGTAGCAAGCCATGATGAGTTGGAAAACTCTTCGCCAATTGAAAGGGAAAAGTGTACAAGGTTACATCCGAGAATTTAGGAAAAGAGCTTTGATTCTAGGAATTTATTTAGACTCACCTGAGACTCTGTTGAAGTACATAGGTGGTCTACATAGCTACATGAGGCACACTATCCTCATGTTTAATCCCAATAGTATAGATGAGGTATCTGTTCAAGCTACGCATTTATAAGCTAGAGGAAAGAATGGGAACCCAAAAGTTGGGTGATCATCCAAGCCCATTGCAAGCAAGAATAAGGAGAAAAGAAAATAGAAATGGAAAGAGAGGAAGGCCAACACTGCACAAAAATGCAAGTATTCATGCATTCACTGCAAGAAGGAGGGCATGATGATGAGCACTATTGGATCCTGCATCCGGAACTGAGACCTAAGAAGTTCGAGGGCAAGAAAAAGAAGATTGCTACAACTAATAAAAAAGATTTGGGGTTGGACTCAGGAGATGAAACAACCATTGCAGCCACAGGTATCAAAGGTAAAAATTCTGAAGCATCTACTAGTAATTCTACACAATCTACTAATAATGAAGAAAATGAGAGAAAAAGACATGGGCTTTTCCATATTCACATTATTTCCAAGCATCAAAAGATTGATACTTTTTTTGATAGTGGTTCACAAGTAAATTTAATTTCTGAAGCAATTGTAAAGAAGTTGGGATTACTGACTACACCTCACAAGAAACCATACCCATTAGGTTGGTTAAGTGATAAAGCACAACTACAAGTGACTAGACAATGTAAACTTAAGTTATCTTTTGGGTCAGCATTTGTAGATGAGGTTGAGTTAGATATAGTTCGTTTAGACATATGTGGAATCGTTTTGGGAAGTCCCTACTTGTATGATAGAAAAGCTATTTTCTACAAAGCTGAAAACAAGTATCTCCTCGTTAAAGATGGAATCGAATATATTGTAAGAGCTCATAAGCTCAAGAATAATTATATTCTCATAAACTTAGGGCAGATGAAACGAATTGTAAATTCATGCAAACAATTTTTACTGATGGTTGTAAAGGAAAAGAAACTTGATAAAACCAATATATTTGAGGTCTATGATGCTAAACAACAAGCTGATTTAGAAGAAGTTTCATAATATGATATCATGTTTCAAGAACCTAAAGGTCTGCCGCCCAAAAAGGAAATAGTGCATGATATTAATTTGCAGCAAGATGCTCCATTGCCTAACTTCAGAATGTACAAGTTTTCCACTTTAGAGAATGCGGAAATCAAGAAGCAAGTGCAGGAGTTTCTCGAGAAGTGGTTCATCAGACCTAGCACATCACCATGTGGGTCTCCAATCATTTTGGTGAAAAAGAAAGATGGCTCGTGGAGAATGTGCATTGATTACCGAGCACTGAATAAGATAAGAATAAAAAATCATTATCCCCTTCCTCACATAAATGATCTATTAGATCAGTTAAAGGAAACTGTTTATTTTTCCAAGTTAGACTTGCATACTAAATATCATCAGGTCAGAGTTGCAGAACAAGATGCATGGAAGACTGCTTTCAAAACAAAGTAGGGATTGTATGAGTGACTGCTTATGACTTTTGGCTTAACTAATGCTCCTGCTACTTTCATGAGAGTAATGAACGATGTACTCATACCTTTCCTTGTTGATTTTGTTATTGTATATCTGGATGACGTTCTTATATTTAGCAAAACATGGGAAGAACATTTAAAGCATGTTAAGAAGACACTAGATGTTTTGAAAAGAGAAAAACTTTATGTTAAACTCTCAAAATGTTAATTTGGCAAAATATCTTTGAATCATTTGGGACATATAGTAGGGGGTGATGAATTGAAGATAGATCCCTCTAAGGTGGCAGTCATTGTAAACTGGCCTAAACCCAAATATGCTATAGAAGTTAGAAGCTTCTTAGGAGCAACACAATATTGGATAAAGTTCATTTCTAACTTTTCCTTAATTGCAGCACCCTTACTTGCTTTAACAGGATTGAACAAGGTGTTTTAGTGGGGAGGCAAATAGCAGAAAGCCTTCGACACCTTGAAAGAAAAGATTAGTACATCACCAGTACTAGCATTGCCCAATCTTCAAAGACCATTTGAGATCCAAACGAATGCCAGTGATTATGCCATGGGAGCAGTGTTGATAAAGCACGATAAACCCATGTGTTATCATTATGAGACATTTATTCCTGCAGTAGTTAACTATCCCACATATGATAAGGAATTGTATGCATTAGTACAGAGTGTGAAAAAGTGGAAACATTACTTTGTTGGCAAAGGGATAGTTATACATACTGATCATCAACCACTTCAATATCTACACTCCCAAACTAAGTTGCAGCAATCAAGACACTATAGATGGATGGGTTCTCTACAACAGTTTCATTTAGTCATCAGATATAAAAAGGGCATACACAATAAGACTGCAGATATGTTATCTAGACCAATTATAAACACATTTACTATACTTAAGCATAACTCAATATTGCATGAGAGCTACATTGAACAATATGCTCAAGATATAGATTTTAAAGATGTATATGCAACTTTAAGTCAAGGAAAATGAGTAGAAGAATTGGATTATCACTTTAAGGACCAACTCTTGTATCATTGTGGGAAGCTATGCATTCCACAAACTGAAAGAGTAAAGATAATTCGAGAAGTACATAATTCTCTAATATCATGTCACTTTGGGGTAAGTAAAACGGTTGCATAACTGTAAAGATTTTGTTATTGGCCAAAAATGAATGAGACAGTTTCTAGATAAGTAATAGGGTGTACCATGTGTGCTAAAAGCAAGCCCAGCAATAGAAAACTAGGCTTGTACACTGCACTACCAGTTCCTTCTCATCCTTGGGAAAGTATTTCCATGGACTTTGTTGGATGACTACCTAAATCTAGGAAAGGTCATCACTATTTATATGTTGTTGTGGATAGATTAAGAAAAATGTGTGTTTTGATACCTTGTAACAAATAAATTATAGCTGAACAAACTGCAAAGTTGTTCTTTTAGCATGTATAGGTTCATTTTGGATTACCCACTTCCATTGTATCTGATCGAGACACCCGATTTGTTGGGATGTTTTGGTCAAGACTGTGGGAATTGATGGACAACAAACTGAAGAAAAGCACAGGTTTTCATCCACAAACATATGGCCAGATAGAATTGGTCAATAGGACAATGATCTAGTTGCTTAGAGGCTATTGCAGCAAGAATCCCAAACCTCGGGATGAATATTTTTGTTATGTGCAGCTTGCTTACAACTGAGCAAAACATTCTTCTACGTAGAGATCTCCTTTTGAGACTTGTTTTGGTTTCAGACCGAGGTCTCCCTTGGATTTTGTCTTTGGTAAAGACATATCAATTGAGGGACACAGTGATTTGGATAAGGAAACCAAGTTCATTGAACAAATCCAAGAGATTCACCAGGCAGTACAAGAACAGCTAGAAAAGAGCCAAGCCAAATACAAGGCAAGGCATAACAAGCATCGGATGGAGCATAGTTTTCAAGTTGGTGATCAAGTCTGGCTATATATCAGCAAAGACACAATGCAAGGTGAAGGTAAAAAGCTAAAGGCAATAAGGTATGAACCTTTCAAGATACTTGAGAAAATTGGTGAGAATGTTTTTCGCCTTGATTTACCATCTTACATGCACATCTACTTAATCATGAATGTAGATAGCTTGAGACAATTTGAACCTTCATTAATTGAAGATCCTGAAGAGCAGAGTCAATTGCTTTCTATTAATGATTTGTTACCTGAATATCTCAATGAATTATAGGAAGACACAGTTCTGGATAGGAAGGTGAGGATGACACATAGGGGAGATGTTGAGTACTTGAGGATCAGACTCAAGGGTTCAAAGCCAAGCAGTGAAAAATGGATAGAGATTGGACAAGTGAGACAACTATACCCTCACTTAGTTGATGCTTGAAAACCAACTTTTGGTGGTCCAAAAGCTTTTTCAGTGGGAAGGTCATGATCGGAATTGGATCCTTAAACACTCTTAAGGTTCCCTGAACTTTGTAAAACTCATATTGAAGTTTCAAAGTATTATGGATTTCGAAGCTTATCAGAGATTACCTCTAAACAATGGCAATTTGTGGTTAGCACAGAATAACGAGGACCCTCAGTCAAAGCACGCAGATTGTTGGCCCATGGTGACTGTGCACTGGCACAAATTGACAAACAGGAGGTCAAATCCAAAAACAGAGGCAGTTTCTGATACGTGATTAGCGCTAATCACGTATCGCAGGGCGTTTCCCTCAGTGAAGGAAATCCCCTAAGCACTCAGTCACGAGGAAAAGCATAAAACTGTACGGGAATCGCTGGGTCCATCAGAAGTCAGGTCCCGTACTAAAACCTGCATGATATCAGAAGGGATTCAAACAATAAGCGGGTTCGACCGAGTCCCACCTGATGCCATACACTAGGTGACATGCGTCTAGTCGATGAGAGAGAAAACCGCTCACATCGGGTGGGTAAAGGTCAGGCTACTTACCCACACGATATGAGCGGAGGCTGTAGGATATAGAGGCTCTAGATCAAAGGTAGAGAAATGATCTTATGGATGACTAGCTTCGATGGGGAAATAGGCTGAGTCATATAAGATTTGAGGTCCAGCATGACTGATGAGTTGGCTGAGGAATCAGTTTCACGGGCAATATTGGAACAATGGAAATAATGACCATTCAAAGAGAAATGACACTTAGTTCATGAGGAAACAAGTGGCCATCACTCTATGAAACATTACATAGTGATGATGACACAGAGTAGGGGAATTCAAGTGGACAGAGGCAGGAGATCTAGAGAGCTAGGAAGTGGAAACGAATAACCAAGGAGAAGATTGGCTTTAAGCCACGAACAAACAACGATTAAAGAGAGGCAGAGAAAGAGAACCAGAAAGCTAAAAGGCAAGAAAGAAGTGAACCGCAAAGAATAGAGAAGCCGAGTTGACCTGTAGAGCAAAGGCAAGATCGAGTAGACAGAGACAGAGAGAGTCCGAGAGTTTGTGAACTCCAGAGAAGGCTTGAGAGGTTCAGGCAACTCTTCTATGTATACCTGTCAAGTATTGAGTACCAAATTGGACTCATACCGCTGAGACCAGTTGAGGTCAAGATCCAATAAGGGGAGTTTGTGTACTCTAGAGACTTGGGGAATCCAAGTACAATCCTACTGATCATCATCTATTAAAGTGAGACTCAAATTGAGCTCCTTATTGTAAAAACTCTGCTTTAAGACACAACAGAAAGGCCACCACTGAAGGCTGGACCATGAGACGTAGCCCGGGATGATTGGGTGAACTCTTTATTAAGCTTGTTGTGTTTTATGTGTTTGTTTACTGTGTTTCTCTTACTGTTTTAGTGTCTATGTATTTCGTAATCTTATTGATCCATTGCATAAAATAACATAGGGACACCATAGCACATGACTCTGTAATACCTTAATTAATTCACTGAGGTCATTTACGGGTGATTTCAGATCACATATATACCCGAAAGTACATGGAGGGCCAATCCGTATTAGCACTGTCAAATGCAAAACTGTACAGTGAGAGCATTCCCATATACTTTACGTACTGTAACACCGCCCTATATACTCGAAGGTACATGGACGAGCTATGATATACTCATGTATGTGGAATGAGGTATCAAACTCGGGATGTATTGCAGACAAGTTAGTGACAGATGCTATGTTTTAAGATGATGGAACACGTCTCTAGCCTAGAACCTCTAAATGTTTCTCGTTAGGTAACAATGCTCCATTAGGTAAATTCAGATAAATTTTAAGTTGATATTCTTTAGAATTTTCCTTTCAAGGTTCACCATGTGATGTATGTTTGCAATTCCTAAAATGAAACTAATATGATAAACATTCTTTTCATTCAATTGAACAATGAAAACCTTAGCTAGTAGGGATAGAGAAATCAGATCTTTGACAAAGAGCAAAGAGCACATCTAATGAAATTTCCCTAGCTATTCCTTTCAATAATTCACAAACTACAGTATGAACGATGCAAGTTTTTATTTTAAAATCCCTTAATGTTATGATGAACAAAAAGGATACTAATGCACATATAGTCAATCAATCTTTAACAAGAACGAAGACTCCATGACAGTTTTTTTCGAAGGAAAAGAAGAATTTTACGACACATTCTTTGGAACAAAGATTAATCAACTATATTATAACTTTAACTGTGGATTGATAATGACAAAGAAAGAATTTAAGAAACATTAATCAACCAAGTCAAAGTAGGGTTGCAAAGGAGATAGAAACTTGTTTTCTGAGACATGACATTCATTGATCGATCAACAAGCAATCAAACAGAGGAAATTTGGTAAAAATCTCAATCCAAAGGTGAAAATGTTCCCTAAGGTGGATCAGTGTAGGTCAAAGAGGGCCTAACTATGCTACAAAGCACTATCTCTCACTCAAGACTGCTTTGTAGAGCACTGTTTCCTGACCAACCCTGCGCTGATTCCTAAAAGGCCACTCAAGAGTCATCTAACCTCAATTTTTGACCAAAATTCAATGCAAAAGAGCTGAAATAAAATCAATAAACACAAATAGGGTCTGCAAGGATGTCCTAGGAGGTGGATGAGCTACTAGTAAAGGTGATCTTCCCCGGCAGAGTCGCCAATTTGTTTTGGAGAATTTAGTATCTACGAATAAATACTAATTCCCTAGATAAGTAGCCATATCTAGAACAACAGCTTAAATAAATTTAGCCATTTCCTATAAGAAATAGATAAGAAAAAGAAGATTAGAAGACCTACTTGTAGTTCTACTTTCCTCTTGTCTCCTTTACATTGATCCTGTTGCTCCTTCCCGTACTTAAAAGAAGACAAACAACCAATCAAAGCAAAAGATCTATTGAATACAAATAAATGTAATCAGATACATTCACACATATAACAATCATATATCAATACAAACATATGGGAAAAATTTTCAAATACTTTATTCAATAGAAGAAGGAATTACAACCATCAATTTTGATTCGAAGTCACTCCTCCAGCTTTGGTTCCATCCACATCACATCATAAGTATGACATTCTGGAAACATAATGACACTTAAAAAAGTCTCAAATCTCAAACTAACATTATCTTCTTACAATCATCAAAGTCCAGCCCCTTGAACACTTAGATGATTGCTCAATTTATAGGAATATGGAGGAGGTTTTGTCATTAATGAGGGTATTGAATGGCTTTCCAAGCTTAGAGTTAGTTTCCATGGATGAAGGGATAAGAGGATAGGAGATCAATGTATCCTTAGCCTATCCAATTTCGAGCTCATATGAGGGGATAAGAGGTGGGATCGTTCTTGAATGATCTAGAACCAAGGAATATTCACAAAACCCTATGAAAATTTCACTCAATCTCATCTAGCACAAGTTAAAGTGGTCCTAAGTGATACGCAGAGCACCCTTGCATGGGCCCAAGTGCTCTGCGGAGCACCTTTACATGGATCTACCTACCTCGTCCTTCAAGGAGTCATTTCAAAATGTATTCAAGGCATGAAACAGTCTGGGAAAGAGGCGTTCAATATGTTGACTTGTTTAGGGCATGTAGCAACTAAAATTAAGCTTTGATGAGCCATGAAACATTGATCTAGATGATGGGAGTGATGTGCCCAAATGGATCTGTAACAATAATGTAGTCTTGGGTTTCCTACCCTCCAGCTGAATGCCTCTAGCCATCTTATGAAAACTTAATTTCAAAAAGTGAAGAATATTCAACTGTCTATCTTCAGTAAAATGGATCATTAGATGGATATGGTAAAAGAATACAACATCAAACCTCCCCTCACACGTCAAAAAGTGTTGCAACATCGTAAGTAATGGATGCCATCATTCCTCGATGCAGTTGCAGAGCACTCCTTTTGCCCAACTGATCAACTTGTAGGTAGGCTTCAAAAACAGGGTGCAATTTGGAATTTCCAGCTACCCACCTTTGAAAAATTTCTCGCCCACGGCCAGTAGCCCAATGGCCCTACTCATATATTCTTTTGTGACTTTGAAATTTAAGTTTCCTAGTTGGGCATTCTTGCCATCAAAACTTTGCACAAATTCCATAGCAACTTGGTCATTGTAACCTTGAAACCTTTGCAGAAAGGTCATCCAACCCTTTTCCTCTAAAATACCACTACATCATTGATACTCTATGCTGCGCGCGAACTAGCTGAAGGTAGGTTCGTGTCGATCAGCGCTCATGCTGCCTGTGTTCAACTGCAATTATCTTTCTCCCAATTCTTCTCTACACCTTTGGTCTCTCACTAATTCTCTAACCACAGTCCCAGACACCCTTTGTATTAATTTTGGATGAATGATCATCATTATGATGGATTGGAAATGTGAGATCGATTACCATTATGGTGATTGTCCCATCCACAACTTGTTCGGAGTGCGAATGCTTGATTGCAGTGTGTGAGGATCTAAGGGAGTCTGTGAGTATCATGACTGAGAGGTGGCACATCCTCCTCATGATTATTGAGAGGTGCCATGAAATTATGTCCAAGCGTGGGCAAGGCATACATCATCACAGAGCAAGTATAAATCATGAGTGGGTGGCGGTTGTGGTTTGTGTCTCATCAACGTGCTGTAGGGTAATCATTGTCGAATTGGGAATAGACAAGTGGGGAATAATGGTATATGATTATGGGTGAATTTTATGAGAGGTTGAGAGGCACACTTCCATGATATACATTTTAACCACTTACTAGTCAAATTCAAGCAAAATACGAGCGCGTACTTGAACCACTTTAGTGATTTTGTGTCGATTGTCTGATTGGATGTGCTTACCAGAATTTGAATATAAGTAATGTTGGCTAAAATTGTGTGATGTGACCTGAATTATAAAAATGGAACTCAATTGACATGTTTGTAACCTTGGAAAGTTGAGTATTGATCCTATGGATCTGTACTTACATAGAGTGATTTGCTAACCACGATCATCCTTGACTGCTAGTGAAGACGAGTCCTGACTCAGGAAACATGTTGACATATATATAAATATGATCTCTTTATGATCCAGAAGGCTTCTTCGCACACACTATGATAGAAAATGTGTAATTATAGGACATAGATTTGGACAAAATTTCAGGACCGTCATATGTAATAACAATTTTCATTTTAGACAAAGTTTAGAGCATAAGTTGTTTGGATCATAATTTTATGATCCTTGGACTTAATACCATATATCATGATTCTCATGGTCTTCAGAAAAAGAAACTACTTATCAGTCCATGGATTTTGTCGAGGTTTGGAATGATGATTGCCTGGAGCATTTCTTCTTTAGGGAGCTGGAAATGTCTTGAAAGAGAGCTCCAAGGGGGATTCTTTTCCATAATTATTCCTTTAGGCCCAAAAAAGAATAATTCAATGCCCAAAGGATCCCTAAACTACCATTACTTTATTGTTTTAATGAGCATAAAGTAATTGGTTCTCGAGGCATTCATGTTTAGAGAGTCTGAATCACCCATAGTAGACTCCAGAGATTTTCTTTCCATAAACATTTCCTTGAGCCCAGAAAAGAACAATTCTATACTCAAGGAATCCCTAGACTAATACTAGTCCATATTATTTGCGAGCCTAGATTAGTAAATGCTTGGGAGCTTCATGTTTAGAGAATCTGAAGGCTTCCAAAGAAGACTCCACAGGTTCCTTTTCCATAAGTAATCCACCAGACCTGGATAAAGGAATAAACTTGCTCCTAGTGAATTCCTCCTTTATTCTACATGGGTTGTGTGGACGACCACCCGTAGATATGAAAAGTGACAGTCCACTAGTTTATATATATATATATAGACATATGTAAATATAAAAATAAATCAACTGAACTAGCAAGGGGCTGGTCATTGGCATGAATAAACTCTAAACTTGGATCCCTTCGAACTTCCTGCAAAAACTGATCACGTGAAAGTGGTTTATCATAAACTTTAATCCGATGACCGTTTACTACAAGAGAAGTCTTATCATCATCGATAGTATAAATACAAATTGAACTGTTATAAAAAACATCAGTTACCTCATACTGTACTGACCATCTGGTAAAGAATTTACCTTTGAAATGCTTAAAGTTACTATAATATAATAAAGCCCAGACACTTGGACAGAAGACTTTCTTCTTAATAAATTTGCCTTGCCATTGGGCTCTTTGGTTTTGTACTAATGCAGTTTTGTGGTAGGCATCTTGTTGGATCTCATCAAATTCATTTAATTACATCAATCTCTACTCTTAAGCCTCATTTAGGTTCATGCCCAACTGAGTGGAAGTTCTAAATGTCTTTACTTGGAACTCGATGGGCAAGAGAAATTGTTTACCATAGACTAACTCATAAGGTGTGTGTCCAATCACATTTCTCCATGTGATCTAGTAAGCCCATAGTGCTTCTGGTAATTTATCTGCCTAGTCTTTGTGATGCAGTTGAATTGTTTTTGTAAGGATGGATTCCAAAACTTTGTTTGTGGACTCCACTTGCCCATTAGCCTGGGGATGGTAAGGAGTCAATTTGCGATGATTAACTTGATACTGCTCTGTGAGTGCCTTAACCAGCTTTGATGTAAATTATGTAACCTGTTCTGTGATGATTTCACGAGGCACAACGAATCTCGTGAAGATTTCCTCGAACAAAAATTCTAGTACTACCTTTTAAATGGCAGCATACAAGGCTTTAGCCTCCACACACTTGGTGACGTAATCAATGCACACCAAAATTCATTTCTTCTTATTTGACATTGGGGAGATGGGCCCTATGAAGTCCAATGCCGACTTTTCGAAGGGTTCAATGGAAATTTGCAGTTGAAGAGGAATTTCATTGGAGGACACTGGTCTCCCCATTTGTTGGCAAGCATCACAACTCAAAAAAAACTTCTTGGTGTCTTTAAAGAGTGTAGGCCAATAGTATCTGGTACGAAGAAATTTATATGCCATCCTTTTGTCAAAAAAATGGCCACCACAAGGCCCGTTGTGACTGGCATTTAATATATCATGCATTTCATCTTCCCGCACACACTGCCTCATAATCAAGTCTAGCCCTATATAAGATAGATCTCCCTCGATCCAAGAGAAACTAGAACTGTGTTGCACTATATTATGCTTCTCTCGGGCTGACATGTTTTGAGGTAGTTTTCCTAATACCAGATAATTGGCAACATGAGCGAACCAAGGAGTATTAGTGGAAATGGAAAATAATGCTTCATCTAGAAATTCATTAGGCACTGGTGTTAGCATGTTTTCCGGCATAAGATTCAAACGAGATAAGAAATTAGCTACTAATTTATCTCTTGCAGGCCTATCAATTACAATTATATTGAATTCTTATAGAAGCAACAACCATCTAGTTATCCTACCATTAGTAATAGGTTTATTCATTAAAAATCTAACAACAAAGTGGTTGGTATGAACAAATGTCTCATAACTGGTAATATAATATCTAAAATTTCCTATAGCATGCACATCTGCTAATAACTCTTTTTTAGTAACCGTATAATTTAATTCAGTTGGAGAGAGATTTTTGCTGACAAAATAAATGGAATAGGGAAATTTGTCCTCCCTTTGTCCCAAAACTACTCCTAGTGTAGTATCTAAAGCATTTGTACAAATATGAAAGGGTAAGGACCAATTTGGTCCTCTTAGCACCAGAGTTGTAGATAACTTTTCCTTCAGTACCATAAATCCCATTGACAGTCAAAAGTCCCTACAAAGTCAGCATCTTTAGTTAACAATTTAAATAATGGTGCTGCAATTCTAGTGAAATTCTCAATAAATCATCAATAATATCCTGTGTGCCCTAAGAAACTTCTTACCTCTTTTTGCAAGCTCGGAATAGGGATATGTAATATTACCTCGATTTTTCTAGGTCAACTTGAATCCCTTCAAATGACACATGATGGCTTAGAACAATTCCCTTAGTTTGCATAATCCTACATTTATTGCTACTAAGGGCCATATCAACTTCTTGACAATGAATCAATACCTTCTCTAGATTTTCCAAAGCCTGTGGAAAGTCATCTCCATAGACTGTGAAGTCATCCATATAGACTTCCATAGAGTCATGGATCACATCAGAGAAAATGGAAAGTATAGCTCTCTAAAAAGTGGCAGGGGCATTACAAATACCAAAGGGGAGGACTCTATATGCATAAGTACCCCACGGACATGTAAAGGTAGTCTTCTCCTGATATTCTTCCACTATTTGTATTTGATTGTATCCATTGTACCCATCTAGAAAAGAAAAATATTTCTTACCTGAAAGCGTGTCGAGGACTTGATCAATGAAGGGTAATGGAAAATAGTCATGCAATGTGGCCTTGTTTAGTTCTTTGTAGTCAATGCAGATCTGCCACTTTCCATTCTTCTTTGGGAGCACTACCAGAGGTAAAACCCAATTACTGTCGGAAATGGGGTAGGTGAAGTCTGTGGCCAAAAGTTTTTGAAGCTCATCTTTGACAATGTATTTTAATGTTGGGTTCATATGCCTTTTTGGTTGCTGAACAGGTCTCATTTCTTCATTCGTATAGATATGTTGGATGCAAGTGTTTGGATGTATGCCCCTCATATCCAAGTAATCCCATGTGAATTCTCCATTTTGTTCACGAATCATAGTCATCAACTGCTACCTTTGTTCTATAGTCAATCCTGTATCGATATGTAAGATTTTCCCTTCAAAAATTTCCATAGGTTCTGTGGTGAGCTCATGACTTTCCTCCACTGCAGCAAAAGAGGAAAAGATAGCTAGGTGGAAGGTTTCCTAAAACTCATCACTAAACACATGCTAATAACCATTAAAAGAGATAGGATAATTGACACAAGAGCTATCAACTAAAAACTGTTGCAAAACATGTTCATCAGAATGTGCTAGAGACCTCTAGACTGATCTAATGTTAGCAAGTGAACATACAGTCCTCATCTCCATATGGGATTTCAAACCATAATATTACTTCAACATCTGTCTGAGCAGGTGGAAAAATAGACAATGTTTCATTGCGAGGACCATTAGAAATAACCATTTCTCCATTTCTGCATCCAATGACGACATCAACAGTTGCTAGCCATGGTCGTCCCAGGACCACAAGGTGTCCGGGCTTAGAGGTTTTTGGAGAAATGACTATGAAATCTATGGGATATTGCCAAGAGACAATAGTGAATACTATGTCCTCCAGGGATCCTATTGGTTTGATGATGGATTTATCTACAATTTCTAAAAGGATAAGGGTGGTTTTAGGTCCAGGTAGCTGTAATGATGTCATTGTTTCATAGGTCATTTCATTGATTGTTGCCCCTAGATCCACGAGAGTGTTTGGCAGAAGTACTCCGTTTATCTCAAAGGTGATAATGGGGTTTCCGAGGTCATTGTATTTGGTAGGCATATTAGAAATCATTGTGGACATTTGGCTCATGATTTTGGCATTTTGGTTTTTATGCCCTTTCTCCCCAATTTCTTAATGCAGAGATCCTTATAAATTTTGGTATATATGGGAATGTCTCTAATTTCTTGTAAGAGTGGAATTTTAATGCAGACATTCCTAAGTTCATTTTCCAAATCATATTCAAGCGGGACCTCCTCTTTCTTTACAATTAGTATTTCCAAGTACAGTGGTTCAGGTGATTCTTATTTTTGTGATTGTTGTTATTTTTCATTTTGTGAATGATCTTCGGATGATGTGGAGGGTACCTCTTCTTGGATAACAATAGCTATTTTTCCTTTGTTGACTGTGTTTCCTGATCATAATTGGATTTCATTCATAGGAATGGAAGTGATCATGTATGTAGGAAAAGTCTGAATATCAATGTGTTTCACTAGTTGAGGTAACCTATTATGACTTGGGTTAGGTATAGGTTGCACACAAAATAGTGTAGGTTGGGTGGGTTTACGCTAGCAGGTGCCTGCAAAGATGATGGGTTAGTAGGTGCAAGTAATAATTGACGCAAAGGAGGTGGTAATAGCGTAGGTTTTTGATACATGTTGGGGTTATACGCTTGCTGTTAGGCTTGCATGGTCGAATTATATCAAGTTCTTGGCATAATTGGATAAGGCACATAGAATTGGGGCTGCGGTTGATAGTTGTTGGCATAGGGGTTTGTCCTCCAATTCTAGCTCTAGGCAGTATCTTGGGGTTGCTGAGTAGCCCAAGGAGGGTAGGATGTAGGAAAGGTCCAAGGCTGAGTCTGGCTATAACCTTGAGAATTTGGATCCAGAAACATATTCTGACTCTAGCCTCTCTAGGTGGGTCTTTTGGTCACTTGAGATTGGTCAATAGTTTTAGCATTCACCTTATTGATGGTTTGTAATCTGGGAAGTGATGGGAACTTCTCGGTCGGGTGTTATAGGGTATAGATTCCATAGACCTCAATGGTGTTTAAAGGACATTCCCTTTCTGCATGTTTACACCTACACTTGGAACAAAAGACTGCCATCACTGCTTTCTCGACTTCTTGTTTTTCTTTAATGTCATGGTGTCAAGTTGGTCACTGATTGTGTTCAGGATATCATTTTTAAAATTTTCTAATAGGTTTCCCAGCTCGACTCTTGCAATAGCATTAGCTGCAGTTTTCTTTTGCACATATTCTCTAGAATTGTCTCTAATTTCATGAAGTTTTTTACCTACTTTAGCTTGGCTTCTAGAATAGGTGCAACAAAGCTCAATGACTTCAGAAAATTGATTCTTATAAATGTCTGCACCACTAAGCAGGTTTAATGTTTCAATTCAATCATCTCTTAGCCCTTTCAGGAACACAGTTCTGATAATCTTTTCATCTAGGTTGGACCCATAGGATTTTTGAAAGTTGTATAGGAACCATTCAAGTTACTCTTCTAGGTTTTCATCTTCAGTTTGTTGCATCCTAAGGATATAATTGATGTCCCTACTTTTACAAATTTCTTCATACGTTTTAAGAAAAACTGATCTCATGTCATCCGATGTGTATATAGTGTACTTCCCTACACTCATGAACCACCTAAGGGATGCATATTTTAATGTGGTAGGAAACAATTTAAGTTTATGTGCATCATCATAGTAATTATAACTGCGACATAAAATATCAAATTCAAAAAGAAAGGCATCAGGATCTTCAGATGATTTATCGTAGAATAATGGGAGAGATGCCATCAGAATGCTTTTCATTGTGATATCACGAGTCACATCTAGGATAGGGAATCCAAAGGTAACCTCCTCTTCGTCTTCCTGGTGCCCCCTCTAAAGAGGTTCCCATTGTGTCGAGGACCTTCTCCCTCTTCCTGGCATTCTTCATTGTGTCTATCCTCCCCATCTTGGTGATCCATTTCTGCAACCAACACCCACTGGTGTTTTCTGATTATGGTGTGAATATGGTGTATTGGGACACTATTGATGTTAGTTGATTGCTCATCCAAGTTGTCTTGGTGTTCCACTAGTTATTCTACACGGTTTTCGAAGACAACCTGCTAAATGATCCTTTCCCCTCGATCTAATAATTACTTATATGAAACCACGTTGGCATCAACACTTCCTCCTTCTTGTCTCAGACCTAAATATTGATTAACAATGGTATGAATGGGTATATTAAATGATCCAAAAGTTGTAGGAAATTTAGAACTGGAAATAAATTTACCCTTGCTATACCTAGGTCTACCTGTAATCCTACACATAAAGATAAAAGAAATAGAAACTCAAGAACAAGCAGTGATCGGTCAGACTTTGGAGCAACCCCACAATAGTGGATGTGTGGCTCTTCACTCACGTCTTATTGTGCTGTCTCTGCCCTCTAACAGTCCTAAGATATCCTGAAACCCAAATGATAATGGTTACCTGAATAATAAATGACAACGTCCTTGGAAACGACACCAAAATGTTGATATATTAAATCGGGGAATTAATCTCCTAATATTTATATGTCAATTCGGGCTTGTAAGAACATATTGTCTTACGTTTCCTTTATTCAGTTCTAGGTAAGAGTTTTAATGTTTCTTTTATAATGATCAGTTGGGTAATAGACACACCAATGCTTTCAAACTCAAAATAAATCAAACATCTAGCTAGCATAGGCAGAATCAATAATCAAATTTAATTTAAAGACTTCCAAAATTTCTATGAACTTAATCTATTTGGAACTGGAATTGAAATCTGGACTTAACAGGTGACTTGAATTTTTACCACAGATCCTAGGTTATGAGAATGAATACCTAATCAAACAGACTATATACAAAACTTAATCAATCAAAACACTCAAGTTTGAATTCTTACAATCCACACTAGAAGATTTACTACTTGTAATGACAATCCAATTCTAACCAAATTGTACTAAAAAATCATTAACCCTATTGGCTTATCAGAAATAAAAAATCTTGGTGTTGAGCACCTAATCTAGATACTTTGTTTTACTCTCAACTAAGTTGTATTCAAGTCCCTAATTGATCATGACCCCAAGCACAAATTCAAGCACTAACTCTACTCAAACATGGCAATCAACTGAAACAATTATGAGAAACTGTACTCAAATCTACCCTACAGTTGCATTAATCAAAATGTAAACAACCCTATTTGAAACCTTAACAAACCAATACTCTACTTTTGAAATTCAATCAGGCATCTAAGCTATAGAAAATATAACCAAGCATTCAAATGAAACAGGGGAATCAAGCAGTCCAAACGAACCAAAGGAAATTGCTTTAAGAACTAACACTAGATCACTCTTTTGCACTCTGAAGTTAATCCACGCAGTCTACTTAACAACCAAGAAATATATTTGACAAATGAAACTAACTGAAGCTATAACAAATCATTCAAATCAATACTCTGAAAGTAGTGCTTCTGTTGTATACACATTCATGCAAATAACCTAACATAAAACTAGTCGACTTAAACTAAACCAAGCTCATGCCAATCACATTATTCAAATAATCAACCTGAAATAAGTACTTACTATGTTGCACAAATATGCGGAAACAATCTAGAACAGAGTCAATCGATTCAATTACTAGAGGAAATAAGAGAAACGATTTTGAAATTGACTGATCATAATCCCAATTAAACTCACATTCTATTCAACTCTGGTCTCTAAATACGTTATCCAATATAGGTATTTGAAAGTAGATTATGTGTTGTCAATGGATAAACTAGCTCTTCGTAAGCATTACATGACAATGTAATTCGACAAATTTCATGTACATTTATGACAATCACAATCCAATACAGTGTGCAATGTTCATGAACAGAGTAGGTCTTTGTCTTGAAAGAAAAAAAGTGATGGCCACACTAGAGATTTAGATTTGTATCGGTGAAGCAAAGGGTTTTAAAAGCATCATAACATCAACATAATACAATCAATCAAAACTAAGAAAAATATCCACTCAACAAGTAAACTAATAGTGAATCACAGATAATTGAAGAATCAACTATATCTATCACACAGATGTACTGCTACGCAATATTACAAAGTTGAACCTAGATGGGTGGGCCTGGCCACACCTGGGGAGTTGATTAACTTATAGAAAGTGAGAGACATCAATCAAATTAACTTGTTATCCACAGTGAACCATCGAATGATTAACTCGAACCTAATGCATAACCATTGTAAACATCTTTAATTCAATAATAATAAGTCAAAGGATACATAGTAATAATTTTAACTTCTGTTCACTAGCTTCTAAGTATTACATAGCAGCCTTTTATAGGCGTAAACTAAATTAAAACAAATTGAACTATGGATAGTAAATCCTAACATCCTAGCTAATTCATTACTTCAGATTAGATGGATCGAACAACTTGTCCAATTTAGTTTACCAAGCTTCAACCAATCAAAGTATTTGTGTCTGCTCCATTCATAGAGGATAACGACGCTCTTTGTCGTGGCTAGAATTGAACACGTTCAAGCATGGTTGGAGGCAGCTCACCATCTAGAAGTGTATAGCCTCTTATCCCCTGCGTTGTTAGGTATCGAACCCAAAAATGGCTCTTGATTATGAAAGTGGAGGAATCATGGTTCGCTGCCTATGTTATCCTATTGTTACCCTGCACATCTGCTGCAATGTCTACACTTCGATCATAGTGATTAGTTATTTTATGGATAAATAATCATATCTACTTAAACTCATTAATAAACAAAAAAATGTTACCATGAAAGACTTTACCTCATAGTAAAGATTAGGACAGTGATTAGGGCAATAAGAATGGCAGGTAAGTAGATTTAGGAGTGCCAAAAAGGTCAAAATAGAGATGGAAAATAGTAGTAGTGGGAACAAAATAGGGGATCAAGAAGCACGCTCATTTTCCATTCAGGCCTTCTCTTTGGCCTCCTTTCACTTCATGACCAACTTATGTGCTGAATGTTTCGTTGCATCTTTATGGTTTTTCTTTGCTAAGATCCCCATGCCTTTGTTGGTACCTGCAACTAAGTCAGATGGAGAGTGCCAGTCTGCCAGCCATTGCTTGACTACTTCCTATATGGCATCATCAGTGGCGAGATACAGTAGATCAAACCACTTCTATTGTGGGTCCTTTCGTGCCCGAATGTAAAGGTGATGGAAGTCTGCCTTGAACTCATCATATTCAGAAAGCTGTTCATACGCAGTTGGGGACAACCATGTGCATTGGTTGATTGCCATGCAGATGCTCGCCTCCATCAATACGAAGAAAATTTTTGTTTTTGTGACCTGTGTAGGGTCCTTCGCTGCCCAAAGAGAGGCAAACTATGCAGCCTATAGTAGTATTGCCTTCAATCGAGGGAATTGGCTATCCTCCGGGAGATCCCATGCAACCAGCACAATGGAGAGAAGCAGCTACACATAATTGAAGGTCTTTCTCTCATCTTGGGCCTTGTGACAATTTGCAAGGAACTCACTACATAAATAGCATGACTAGTTAAACTGCACGCCCTCCATGCACTGTGTAGCTAATGACATGACCGACGCTGGAATGTCGTCCGCATGACATTTCTTACTAACCTTGCTGGCTAGTATCTAGGTGGAAATTTTCACTGAGGGATCATTGATGGATGTTATGTAGTAACCGTGCAGCTTCTTGAGAAGCTCAAATTTACTCTTCATCTTCTCTATCAAATCTCTCTCGCTTGTCTTTCCGCCAAACTCCTTCGCCAGATTCAAGCCCTCATGTGGTAGGAGCGTGATCCTATGGATGAGCATGTCCGTGATAGGGATAGGCCCGCCAAGCCATAAGAAACCATCATGAAATAGAGTCATTATTTGTTTTATACAGGTGGTATTAATATTGGAGTGGTGGTAATAGGGCACCCACAGTAGGTTCAACAACCCATATTTCTCCACTCCGCAGTTCCATTCAACTGAATCCAATTCACTGACACTGGAGTCTTTGTAATATACTCATTTCATATAATTCTCTGTCACAAGGTGGGGGAACCTCTCAGGGTTAGCTAGGTCCCAATCTTTCATATTTAAAAGGGTAACCCGTGCCAGGCATGAACCTTCGAAGGTTATCCTTTCTGGAAACAGGGGTGTGTGAATGATGAATTTCTCTGAGTCTGGGTCCTTGGTGACCTTCTTCTTCCCTTTACACGAAGGGATATAGTCTGGTAACTTGGTGATGGGCTTCATGTCCTCAACATCTATATCTTCGGTGCACTCTTCAACCTCCAAATCTACAACCTTCTCAGGCTTCTTGTCCTTCTTCTGTATCTGGGTAGCAGAATGCTTTCTAGGCGACTCATGCACTGGAACCACCATTATCTTCTTATCTTTCTTCATCTTCTGGGTTTCACACACAGGCATAGGCTTCGGCAAAGGTGGCCTTGGCACTGAAGATCCTGAGCCTCCATGCTCGCAACTTCTGGAGCCACTCCTTCAGACGCAATAGTTCCTCTGGCTCTTACAGTCTCAGTGGGACCTGGTCCTGACATAGTGTTGCAAATGAATTGTCGGGTTAACTCAGGAAACTGATTGAATGCGGGGCTTGTGACTAAGGCTTCAAAGAACTCATGATTCATAAATGATAGACAACACAAATAAAAAAATATAAGGGTGCAAAGTGTTCTTTGTTGGACTGGCACGCGTAATTTATAGGAGAATTTGAATTCGAAGCTAACCGTTCCTTGCAAAACCTATTCATTAACGCTGATTTGGTGGCAGATATCCAATGATTTTAACCTTAAATTACACCCACTTGCTCCTCTTAACCGTCTCCTGGCTGTCAAATCATGACCAATGACCCTAATGGCTATTTTCTGGCTATGATTTGTGGTATCTACCTTCACGTGGCTTCTAGTACTGTGGCATCACCCTTTTTCATGCAACCCCTCTCCCGTGTAGTTCCTCAAACCAAGCAGTGTAGTTTATAGTCCCGCACTCTGTTGAAGTTGCCTGCAGCACTAAGACTATCCTACAGAACCATTTGTTGGCTTAGGGAGTCATGTATGCCCATAATACTACCAATTTGCATACGTCCCAATCATTTTGTTGCACATTGCAAATCTTTGTCAACGCATTCTCCAATATCTTATTGAAGGCCTCAACTATTCCATTGGTCGAAGGATGATATGGTGTATTTTTCTGATGGTAAACCTAGAAATTTTCAGTCAGCATGCTGATCATTTCATTGAGGAAGTGCTGCTGCAATCACTCATCAACACTTTCGGGAAACCAAACCCAGTTAACATGTACTCGAATAAGAAATTTTCCATTGTGGCCCTTGAATAATCCTTCACAAGCTATGCCTCTACCCATCTAGTCATATATTCTATTGCGGTAATGATATAGTGTGCACTTTTTTTCTTTCCTGGGGGTTAAATCGGTCATACAAAGTTGATTGCCCATTTCTCAAATGACAGTAATGACACATGAGGATTTAATGGCAGCTCGTCCCTTCACGATGGTCTGCCCGTCAGTTGACATGCATCGCATGCCCTACAATATGCTTTAGAATCTTTATGCAGCGTAGGACACCACAAACCAACGTGAAAATGTTATGAACCAGCTCAAAAAAAGATAGAAAAGAGAGATCAATGCCTTAGAATTCAGCCTCTTTGAGGGGGCAACCTCCTTTACATTACACAAATGAACAATTCTTTGATGATTCAAATGACAAAACCTTCTTTCTATATATATGAGTCTAAGGAGTTGCAATATAACCCAGCTGACCTAAAAATAATAATATAAAGCCACAAAAATAACAATAGAGGGATTCTATGGGGCACAGTAATAAAAATATGGGGACAACAGGAGCACAACAATATGAATAAAGGATACAACTACAATAGTAATGGGGTAATCACTAGTATTATAGGGACCTAACATGTGCCTCTCCTTCAAAAAAAGTGTTTTCCTCAACGCTTGAGTAGTTATGTATGCTTCTATATAAGATTCTCATCCTCCCATGTGGAATCTTCAGCGGATAAGTTATTCCACTTGATGAGATACTCCGAAATTGATCAGTTTCGTAGCTGTCAAGTTCTTGTTTCTGTGACTGCTTCTGGTTCCAATATAATTTTTCCTTCTTCGTCAAGTTCTGGCAATATTGTTTGAACTAGGAGCTTGTCGTATATAACCTTCTTTAAACATGAAATATGGAAAACTGGGTGCACTTGAGACGCTGCAGGAAGCTCCAATTTGTATGCCATAGTACCAATCTTTTGCAACACCTTGTACGAACCATAATACTTTGGTGATAATTTATTATCCTTCTTAGCTTGCTTGAGGGACATTTGTTTATATGGTTGTAGCCATAAGAATACCAAATCACCTACATCATAACTTCTTTCCCTGCGATGTTGATCTACCTATTGTTTCATTCTATTCTGTGCCAACACGAGGTTATCCTTTAAGAGTTGGAGAACTTGTTGTTGATGTTTGATGTGATGTTCCACTGTGTTATCACTAGGAACTATAGTTCATGTATATAAGAGTGTCCATAAGTTTTTATAAAGTATTGAGGTCTTGTAAATAGGTTTGTTAGTTGATGTCAATTTCAAATTTGAAATTCAAGAGTTGTGGATGAGAATTCGTGTAAAGGCAAGATCATTAGACACCCTCCATCATTGTTAGTTATGTCATGTCATGTCATTGGTACTTTGCGCAGTTTCGCAGCGCGGGTATGATGTCTTTGGTACTTGCGCGGTTTCGCAGCGCGGGTGTGATTGGTCAGTTTTGCTGCGAAATAATGTTTGCGTGTTTTCGTAGCGCTCTGTTTGTCAGCGATTTCGTAGCGCATCCTCTTAAAATTGAACTGCCCGCGCTACGAAATCGGAGTTTCAGGGTTTTTTGCAGCGTTTTTCTCTGAATGTCTAATCCGAGAGTAGTGAGTCACAAATCTGGTTATGATTGTCTTTTCACACCCTTTCTATGTCATGATTAGCCATTATTTTTCCATAAGGTCCGAAGTCATATAGTTGTGTGTCAGTTTGTAGGACGTTATAGGGGGTGGTCATTCCATAATGAGTTCTTCATATCATATGAATGTTTTTGCTCTATGAAAAGCCTGAGCTTTGTTTTAAACGGACTACTGCAAGCGAGCCTGCTCTCTACAGCTAAAGATTGTTTTCGTGCTGCAAAACACCGTCATTCCCTTGTGTAAAAATACTTAAAGAAGCATGGAAAGAAAGGAACACCGTTCGGGTAAATGTGTGAGAACAGAGCCGGAGGGGTTAGATGTAACTCTCAGAAATGAGGAGGTAGCAAAGGCATTTCGAAGTGCTGGTTGTTGGCGATTTTGTGAAAAATTAAAGGGTGGACATGCAGAAGTGACCAAGGCATTTGCATTGAACTTCACTGGACTGAATTCGAAGGTGGCCATGTTGGAGTTTCCGGTGTCCCCTGAAGTCATTTCTACTGTCACAGAAATCCCGAGGGGTGGCCAAGAGTGGTTCAAGAATTTCAAGTTTGACATGGGTCCGTGTAAAGAGTTCTTGAAGGCACCTTATGTAGATGAAGATCTCACTAAAGCTGTCCCAAGGAGCTATCTAAAGGAGAATTATGCTATGCTATTGACATGTATCCAGAAGTACCTGACATGTGAGGGTAGGTACAACAAAGTCTACTCATACCACTTCAAGCTGCTATTACACTTCACTGGTAAGAGTTCAATAGACATACCTTTTTACTTGTTCAGGAGTATTAGCAAGATGTGTGATAAGATTCAGTTAAAGAAAGATGCTTATGAAACATCTCTTTTTCATCATGGTCTGGTTAAATTGCTGGTGTTGGATAGCCTACATAAAATTGGTAAAGACTGGGATTCATTTGTGTTTATGGCCGGTTTCCCAAGTAAAACGGGCCTCACTCCATTACCTGTAAGAGAAAGAGAAGAAAGGAGTGAGGAAACTACTTTGGCTGAAATTAGGAGAGAAATAACAGACCATAAGAAGCCCAAAGCTAAAACAAAGAAATCAGAGAGGTCTGTAACAGTTAAAGAAACACCTGAAGCATCAATGAAGAAAACTCCTAAGCCAGCAGTTAAAGAAACACCTGAAGCATCAGTAGATAAAACTTCAAAATCATCTAGAGTATCTGAAAAGGAAACCTCTAAGTCATCTCCCAAGGAAACACCTCAGTCATCAAAACAGAAGACTCACAAAAGAAAAGATGAAACTAAATCCAGTGAAGTTGAAAGGGTTTCAAGGGTGAGAACTAGAGGCCAGCTAAGCAAAGAAAAAGGAAAGTCAGCCCCTGTAGAAGAAAGTCCTATTTCAAAGGGTAGTTTAAATGACTTACTTGAAGCCATTGAATTAGAGCAAGATCATCCAATCCAAATTGAACCACTTGAACTTGAGCAAGATCAATTGGTATCACCAATGCATATTGATCTAACACAATCCTCACCTGAAAGTTCTAAGAAGTCAAAGGCTTCTAAAAGATTAAAGTTTGAAGAACCAAGTGAAGAGTATGCCTTTAAACCACGCAGACCAATGACTAGAAGGCAAATGAAAGAAGTGGAAAAAGATCAGAAAGAGAAAGCACCTTCAGAGATGCCTAGGACAGAGACACTTGAAGTCTTCTCTGAAATAGTCCAAGCAGCTAAAAACAAGAACAAGGATAATAAGGTTGTTATCAGTCAAAGTGGAAATGTGATTGCCATTAAGAAACAAGCTGAAGCAAGTAAGGAAATACCTCAGGTTCAAAATGTTTTTAAAGAAAAGGCAGTAAGATATACAAGCTATAAGAAAGCTGTAATGAAAGGTAAAACAAGTTTGATCAGTCAAGCTAGCTCAGTATCTGATGCCTATGTATGGACAGTGCCAGCTCTGAAGCAGGCGAAGACTATGAAACAAATAAATGCAGGTCTAAGAGCAGAGAACAAGAAGTTGAAGGAAGAAGTCATCAGCCTGAAAGAGAAGCTAGACAAACTAGCTAAATGATTCAAGAAGGGATGTGTTTTCCAAATTTTGATATATTTTGGCCATCGTCTTTTTAAAGCTTTTTGAGACTTTTTGATGTCTTTACACCTGTATAGAATGATTGAAGAAATCACAGACTTGAGTTATTGTTGCTTTAAGGTTCATGTATTTAATTTTGATGACCTACAGCAGTTTCGTAGCGCGCTACGAAACTGCTGTAGATGACTGGTTATGTTGAAAACTTGAGTTTGAATGCTGAGGTCAGCAAATATTTAAAGAGATGACTTAATGCCAGCATGGAGGTTATAGAAGGTCAGTCAGATATTTAAAAAAGGATGCCAGGTGTAAATATTCGAAGAAAAGGTGAAGTTTTGTCTCTTATTGAAAGTTTCACTTTATGTCCGAGTTTTTAGGGTTATGATAGAGCTGCTGAGGTGTTAAGTGATACACTTGTCTAGTTATGGGATGGCCAGATCATGAGTTTTCTTCAGTCACACGGGACTATCCAAGGATTAAATGGCTTGAAACTGGATCATTAATACATGAACATCGATGGGAGGCAGCAACCGAGAATATAGGCTTCATTTTCTTATTGGTTGATGAATCATCTATGCATCAGGTATCCGGAGCTGTTCATACATTGAATCTGCTTTCAGTTTGGGTTTGGTTATTATTGTAATGCTACAGGTGGCAAGCTCCAAGAACGCAGCAAAGTATACGAGGAGAAAGACTTAAAGTGCAAATGTGATGGAGTCCTCTGTTTTCGTAACACCATATCTCTTGTAATCAATTAGTTTGTTTATGATATAGTTAAGGTCATTAATGTCTAAATTCCGAGCTCCCTTCATGCTTGTTGAGGAGTCTCATGCAGTAGTGTTTTGATTGGCTATATATAGGAATAACTTTTATGTAAAAAAGGTTGGATACTTTATAGAAAAACAGTGTTGTTTTGGGCCATTGTAAGACCTTTTTTGACAGTAATAGTAAAACAGAGTTATTCTCTTCTCAAGATTCTCGAAGGATTGTCATGTTCAAATGTAGTGATGGTGTTTTATACTTTATGTTCTTTTATAGTCTTGTTGTAATGCAATCACTCAGAATTCATAATTATATGCTCTGACTTCCTGTGTATTCAGCAAGCTATGTTTTGGTGGAGTATGTTTGACATGTAATGCTAAGAGCCTTGATTTCCATGAGATTACTGTGTTTTCCTTGTTTACTTAATATTATAGACTCCATAGCCCAATGAGAGCCAGTTTGATGTGTTTCCAACCAGTTATGCTTTCATAAGTGAATAAAGAGTTAGCCATCTAGTGTTTGAAGGATTTTATCAAGAGTTGTGAGAGAGCCCTCTCTGATCAAAGAGGCTAATCTTTGGTCTAAAGATAGGTTGAAATAGTTACATGAAATCTTACTTGGTTGCAGCCCTCAGTAGTGATTTTGTGATAACACACTGCTTGAACCTTAGAATTTTCTCTCAAATATGATGTGATGGATGGTGGATGATATCCATAAAGTTCCATAAATGGGGTTATTTTTGTTGTTGTATGGAAGGAAGTGTTATACCACCATTCAGCCAAAGGCAACCATTGACCGATTATGCCTGTTTATCAGATACAAAGCAATGAATATATCCTTCCAAACATTTGTTTACTATCTCAGTTTGCCCATCAGATCAAGGATGATAAGATAAGCTATGAGCTAACTGATTACCAAGACAAGAAAATAATTTTGTCCAAAAATTTCTAGTGAAAATGGGATCTTTGTCACTTACAATAATCTTTGGGTTTCCATGTAGCTTTTGAATTGTTTCCATAAATGCAGTAGAAACTGTACTGGCTTTAAATGGATGTGATAATGCACAAAAGTGTGCATACTTGGTAAGTCTGTCAACTACCACCATGATGACACTCTTTCCCTCAGACTTGGGTAAACCTGTGATAAAATCCATTGAAACCTCCTCCCAACATTGGCTTGGAATGGATAAAGGTTGTAATAGACCTGGGGTCTTAATTGTTTCAACTTTATTTTGTTGGCAAACCAAACATTCCACCACAAACTTTTGAATATCCGATTTAAGGCCATCCCAAAAAAAATTCTTCTTAACCATGTGGTAAGTTTTTAAAAATCCTGAGTGCCCTCCTAAGGGAGAAGTGTGCAATTCCATAAGAATATTTTGTTTGAGTTGCGAATTCTTACAGAGGTATAAGTGATCTTTGTACCATAACGAATCAATTTGCCAGCTAAATGTATCAGATGTACTGGAATCTTGTTGTAACTTTCGAATAAGTGCCCACACTTCTTCATCATTCTTCCATTCCTCCCTTTCTTCATTTATCCAATTTGGTTGGATAATATAAATGGTGCACAACAATGCTTCCACATCCTCATCCCTTCTTGAGAGTGCATCTGCCCCCACATTTTTCTTCCCTTTTTGTAGATGATTTCAAAGTCATAACCCAACATCTTTGTGACCCAATTTTGTTGCTCTTCAGAGGATAATCATTGTTATAAAAAGTATTTAAGGCTATCATGATCCTTTTTGCCTTGAAGTGTCTTGCCATTAGGTAGGGTCGCCATTTCTTAAGTGCATGTAGTATTTCAACATTTCCTTCTCATAAATAGCTTTGTGTAAAAACTTTCCCTTGATTGGACGACTTTCAAAAGCAATGGATCTTTCATCTTGCATTAAAAAATCACCAATTCCATTTCCTGAAGCATCACATTCCACAATAAAGGTTTTTGTGAAGTCTGGTGTAGCTAAGACTAGTGCTTGGCACATTGCCTCTTTAAGATGTTTGAATGCCTTTGCTGCTTTTGGAGTCCATGAAAATGCATCTTTTTTCAATAATGTTGTTAGAGGTGTTGTGATTCTCCCATAATTCTTAACAAACTTGTGATAATACCCTGTCAACCTGAGAAATCCTCACAGATGCTTTATGGATGTGGGGATTTTCCATTCCTTAATGGCTTTAATTTTGCTAGGGTCTACCTTAACTCCTTCATGAGATACAATATGACCCAAATATCCCACCTCTTGTACTCCAAAGAAACATTTGGATCAATTTGCATATAATTGTTTCTCCTCCAATAGTTGTAGCACCCTATCAACATGTTCAACATGATCCTTCCAAGACTTGCTGTAGATTAGTATATCATCAAAAAATACTAACACAAATTTTCTAAGGAAGGGTTTGAAAATGGAATTCATCAAACCTTGAAATGTAGAAGGTGCATTGGTAAGGCCAAAAGGCATGACCAAAAATTCATAATGACCCTCATGAGTTCTAAATGTTGTTTTCAAAATGTCTTCAATCTTCATTATGATTTGATGATATCGTGAATGAAGATCCAACTTGGTGAAGTAAATTGATCGATGCAATTCATCCAATAGCTCATCAACAATAGAAATGGGAAATTTATATTTAATAGTGATGTTGTTGAGCTCTCTATAATCCTGACACATGTTCCATGATCCATCCTTCTTGTGCACCAATACTACTGGAGCAGAGAAAGAACTTTGACTAGGTTGAATTATACTAGCCTCTAGCATTTCTGCAACCATACGTTCAATTTCACTCTTTTGGGCATAGGGATATTTGTACGGCCTAATGTTTGGAGGAATACTTCCTGGAATCAGATGAATAGCATGATCATTATCACGAATAGGTGGGAGACCTTTGGGAGTCTCAAATACCTTGGAATGATTGTCCAATACTTTTTGGAGATCTGGAGAAATAGATGATTCTGATGTGGAAACATCTAGTGAACATAATTGTGCAATTACACCTCTTTGTTCCTTTTTTAGAAGCTTTGTCATACCATTAGAGCTAATTATATTTCCTAGTTTCCTTGCAATACCCCTTAATTCAACTTCCTTTCCTTCCACAAAAAATTTCATAAAAAGTTATTGAAAATTAAAAGCTATTGTACCCAAGGATTGTAGCCATTGGACTCCTAGTACAACATCAGCACCTCACATTGGAATGGAAAGCATTGGGCTAGTCAATACATATTCTCCCATGGATAGCTTGATATTATGGCACTTTCCAGAGCAATTTATCGTTCCTCCATTTGCAACCATCACTTGATACTTTGGTGCTAGATATAGGAAGCAATTCAATTCTTTTGCTACCTTACAATGAACAAAATTGTGGGTACTTCCTGAATCAATCAACACTATTATCTTTTTCTTCTTGATTTGTCCTTCTATCTTGATGGTTTGAGGAGTGGTAATTCCAACCAATGCATTACAAGATATGTTCAGATTCATTTCTTCTTTATTTGGGCTTTGTTCTTGGAGTATATCCTCTTCCTTTGACCTTTCTTTCCCCTTTTCTTCTTCCTCTTCACAATCTATGTAGAATAATTTCTTCTCAGCACACTTATGACCTTTAGTGTATTTGCTATCACAACTGTAACAAGGCCCTTTTGCCCTTTTTTCTTCCAATTGCTGTGGTGCCAACCTTATAGGTTGTGGAAGGCTAGGGGTAACAACACTTCCATCTTTATAGTTGTGACTCGTATGCTTCCTGGTTGCCATAATTTTGCTTTTCATTTTTCTTGCTAACTTGAATGCCTTCTCTAATGAATAAGGTTCCCAAAGGAAAACATCATGTTGGATATTATCCTTTAAAGTCCCTATGAACACATCAATCCTATGCTCCTCTAGGATATTTGTTACCCTTATGTTCAATTTTTGGAACTCCTTAACGTGCTCCATTATTGAACCCTTTTGTTTGAGACTTATCAATTAGCTAAAAAAAGTGTTGCTTTTTGTATCCTCATAATGTGCTATCAATTCTTCCGTAGAAATTGCCCAAGTGACAATTTGTTTATGAGAGCAAAACCATTGATACCATACAAACTGATTTGGTTCCAAATATAAAGTTGCAATACGTACCTTTTGTGTGTTTTGCACATTATTGAGATCGAAAAATTGCTCCATCTGTAATATCCATGTTGTGGAATCCTTGCCATCAAACTTCCTCATATCGATTTTTGGAATATGGTGGGTCTTTGATCCAACATTAGAGCCTATGGAATCATGATTAACATTTATTTTATTCTCATCATTACTTTCTTTTACTACCCTTTCACCATTAGTGACCATTTCTTGTTGCAACTTATTCATATTTATCTTTAATTTTTCCAGTTTATCATCCATGCCATCCATTTTAGCGTCCATGCCATTCATATTAGCTTCCATGCCATCCATCTTAGCTTCTACGCCTTTCTTTAAATAATGAATCTTAGCTTCTACACCTTTCTTTAAACCATCCATATTAGCTTCTACATCTTTCTTTAAACCTTCCATCTTAGATTCTGTTACTTTTTGTGCAAGTGACACTTGTTGCACTTGGTCTCATAATTTTGATATATCATGTTGCATTTCTTCCTCTTCTTCATGAGTCATGCTAGAGCTTTCAGGTTGCTTACTAAGTGTTTGTATTTTCTTTCCTCAGGGCATCAATTACTGATAATAATGCTTTACTATGCCCTTTGAATTCCTTCAAACTAAATTTTCAAACCAAGCTCATGTAAAAATTTAAAAAAAATATATACACCTTTTTTTGCTTTGTAGGAGCTCGATATTGAATCTGATGTATCTCTGTAATTTCCAATCATCCAGTTCTGAAATTGTGATCTGTAGTAGCCCTCTGTGTCCTCTTTCCAATGCCACCAGTCTGATCCAAATGAGTTATGCACAATATCCCAAAATGACCTGATTATAGACCTTTTCAGAAGAGCGAACTTGTATGAAGTTCCAGATATCACTGTTTCAACCTTTGGCACTAAAAAATATATACAAGAAACTATAGTTCGTTCTCTTTTTGTACCTTCTTACAAAATTTCAATCTGATGCTCAGAAAGAAAGTTATGATGATTTTCCCCAGGACACCTGTTTGAAATGTAATTCAAGAGTCTACAAAAAGACGAACTTATTTAGATCATATCTCTGCAAATATAGAGTGAAAATCTCTAAAATTCAGATCCACAGTTCAGTGCAAATTCGTCTCAAATGGGTTTTATTTTTCACTTCTGAAACGTTGCAGACAAAAAGTTATAGCGAAAATGCCATGATAACCTATTTGGAGCAGAAAAACCCTAGAATCCAAACTCTGATACCAAATGTTATGAATCAGCTCACAAAAAGATGGAAAAAAGAGATCAACGCCTTAGAATTCAGCCTCTTCAAGGGGGCAACCTCCTTTACATTACACAAATGAACAATTCTTCACTGATTCAAATGATAAAACCTCCTTTCTATATAGCAGTGTAAGGAGTCACAATATAACCCAACCGACCTAAAAATAATAATATAAAGCCACAAAAATAACAATAGAGGGATTCTATGGGGCACAGTAATAAAAATATGGGGCAATAGGGGCACAACAATGCTAATAAGGGATATAATTACAATAATAATGGGGTAATCACTAGTATTATAGCGACCTAACAACAAAACCTTTTGCGCTATTCATTTTCCTGCATAATGCCCTCTCGCAGCACCTCCATGAGCTTTAGTGAGGATGCTATTTTGTTCAAAATCTGGTACATACCATCGAATCATCTCGTCTGATCCCATCTTATACAAATGGCCTACAATTATTGAGAAATCTGCTGTGCGCACTACCAACTCTTTCTTCTGCTGGCTGGTGTATCGTTCTGGAGCCATTCTAGTAGTCAAGAAGTGGATAATATCCACAAAATGGTTATCTGCTATGTGCACCACGAAGAGTTTTACGTTGGGCAGCCCCTCCTCCAAATTAGTAGGTTCCTCCCCTGTCTGAATGCGCGAAAAATGGTCAGGTCCTGCATTCAACGTTCTTGGCTTCACAATTACCTCAAAATCATATTCTTGGAATAATAGCAGCCATTTATATATTTCCCCCCCAACACAGGCTTATTGACCAGATAATTCAAGGCAGAATGGTCTATGTACATCTTGAAATGTACACCCAAAAGATTGTTGGAAGCTTGACAACTAATTATGTAAATTTGGGTAAAATATGCTAATTAGTAACAAGTTAATTTTATACCGAAACATTGGTTATGTAAATAAGGAGGGCCATATAAAACTAATGAATGCCATAACTATTGTATGGATAATCATTTATTGATTGGATAGAGATTCCAATCCCTTACCCCGTGGATGTTTCCTTAACACCCTGTCAAGGTTTTACAATTTAAACCTTGTGTTGTTACTTGTGTATGTGCATTCAGTATTCTAGTCAATTATATTATTTTCTTGGTTAATGTATAACTGTAAATGTTTTCTTTCTTTACTCATTCACCTATTCGAATTACACAGATAGTGCATGAAATTTTGGAGTGCATACACCATAGCCAAGCCTTTGCACTCTGTTGTTGAGTAATTCTTCTTAGCCTTTGACAATTTTCTTCTAGCAAATGTTATAGGATGATTAATCTCTCCTTCACCAGCCTGAGTTAGCATTGCTCCCAACGCAATACACGCGACATCAACATGCACATGGAATTCCTTCTTCCAATCTAGGAAGACCAAGATCGACACGGCGACCATCTTTTTCTTTCAATACATCCAAAATATGATGACATTCTTCATCCCAACAGAATGTAGCGTCCTTATTTAATAACTTCTCCATAGGTGCAGTAATCTGAGCATAAGCCTTGATGAACTTATGATAGTATCCGGTATGGCCCATCGTTGTGCGCAGCTAATTGACACTCCTTGGGGCCTCCAAATTGATTATTACACAATCTTGGAAGGGTCCACCATTAGTCCTTGATTGCACATAACATGGCCTAGCAAAATTCAAAATGGGACACAGAATAAGCACTTCTTCATGTTCATCGCGATCTGATACCTTCTGCACATATCCAACATTAAGCATAGACTACCTACATGGTGCTTTACTAACCCAAACATTGTCCAGTCATCAAAATATACCTCAAAGAATTTGTGATTAAGCTCCTTGAACTACACAATGACCACGTGAGCAAATATCGTCGGTGCATTCTTGAGTCCAAATAGCATCATCATATGCTGGGAACAACCCTATTCCATCGCAAAGGTTGTCTTGCCCCTATCCTATACCCCGATCTTAATTTGATGGTACCCAGAAAACCCATCAGTAAATCAGTAGACCTCCTACCCTCCAACTTTATCTAGTACCTCATCAGCAAATGGTGTCGGAAAAGGATGATGGACACATGCATCATTAAGATTTCTAAGAACTACATAAATTTGCATTACTCCCTTCTGTTTCTTTTCTTGTACTACCATTGGGCTCACCCAAATAGATTCCTCCACTGGTTCGATAATGTCATCTCAAGCATCTTTTCCAACTCCAAGCAGACCTTTTCTTTGTATTTGGGATTAAGGCGATATGGCCTCTGCTTAATCGTCTTCGCGTCTGGTTTCATGGTAATTTTCATCACACATAAGTCTCCTATGATACCCTTCAGGTCCAAAAAATTTGTAGGAAACAAATCCTGATATTCGTGGAGAAACTCAACAACTTTATGAACCATGGCCTCATCCCAGTAATACCCAGTCTTTATGAATTTTGGCTCTGCTTCTGTGCCAATGTTTAACTGCCTAGATTTCAATGGCGCGATGATGTCCGTATTTTCTATAAAAAAACCTTTGACTTCGCGGTGGCCCTCTACCTTTGGAATATTGATATTCCTTGAATCTTCATCCTCCCCTTCGGTAGTCATATTATAGCATTCTAATGCATGGCGGTGTTGGGTGCTCCAATCTGGTTAAACTAACTCCAAATTATCCCATGGAATTCTGAAGATCGTGGCCTTAACCTCCTTCAAAGCTTCATCAATTCTTTCGAACCCATCTTCAAAACTAAAGGTTACTAATAATCCTTCCCTTAATATATCCCACTTTTCGATGCCATGGTAGAGTTCTATTTCTAACTATCAATTCATAGGGATTATATCCAGAGTGTGACAGAATTAATGTACCCATTCTAGTTGTGGCTCTGTTCCATAAACTCTAGTCCATTTTTCTAAATGATTGTGTGGATCATTCCTCCCATCATATTTTTCAGTCAGCTGAACTTTTGGGCGACCAAATTGCAACCTCATAATTCTCCTATAATCGCGACAATCATCAAAATTGTCTTTGTGAGTATCACCACCGTGCGAGTGTAGCATGCATCACCAAATCGAGTGCTTGAAAGCACGATGCTCGGGTAATTATCTTTCAAAGGAATACAAAAACCTATCTACATCAGTTAAACCATCATCATAAGGTAAATTTATTACCTTTGATGACATGCAACACAACGATTTAATCATCATGTTGCAGTGCAACGTAGATACTTCATGCAAGCTATTATCAAATGCTCCAAATATTCATTTGATTCTGAGGTACATGAGCTTTCGTGGTCCCATGCAATCCATCCATCAGTTGTTAGATTAATCTAGTCTTGTCCTTGCACTGCGATTTTATAGATTTGATCGAAATCATCATCACTATCCTCATAGTCGCGGATCGGTTCAGTGTAGTGTGATCCTTCTGCAGGGTCCAATGGTACTACAACACAGAGTGATTTCCTTTCAAATGACATTGTTCGCTTATTCAAATTGATGACCCCATTCATTACAATATCCCAATCAATTCCAAGGGGTGTGGGGTAGGGATTGTTGTCATCAACAATTTCTATCACCTCAAAATTAGCTAATGCGCTTGCAGCTTCTATATCCATGGTAACTCCATGCAGTCGTCCCATAGAGATAATCTTCTGCTAGTTTTCCATCCTCAACCAAATTGGAGACCACTACAGCATAGGTTTCCCCATTCTCTCCCATGTCTGTTTAGGCAAAACATTTGCATCAAACCCCAAATCCAAAATAACCTGATCCATCTCATAGTCTCCTATTTGCACAGTGAGTCCCATCTCGCACCCTATTCTTGTAGTGTGTTTTCCAATATCTCTGACTGCGTGGTGTCCCTCAGAAGATTTTTACTTACCAACACACTTATTTAGCAACTCCTATAGCCCTTTCATATCCTTGCCGTTGTGCAGCGGTTTCCTATAGGTCTCCAAGAAAGTGGTCAGTATAGAGGGATCAATCTCTACGGTCGCACTAGTTTTTGGTAGCTTTCCCTAGCTACTTGAGGTGGATTCTTCAGTGAAGCTTTTCTTTGCCTTCATAAATGTCTCCTTCACATGCTCTAGATCAAAGTAAACTTCCTTTTTCAGGTCTTGCAGACCCACCCACTTTCCTCAGGGTGTTTTCTTTTATCGTCACCTATCATTATTCCACTTATGTGCATGATATTCACTTTTGGATCTTCCTCGCAGGGCACAACCCCATCATCTACAAGTTCTGGGTAGGTTGCCGAGGTTGCACCTTCTTTTCCTACATCTTAGCAATCAACACAGGGCATTATTCTATTGTGTGGTCAAACTGAGTGCAGTATTGACGTGACAGGTGCGTCTGACTCATACACTCCCACACATAGTTCCCTGGTGTCCCGCAATTATAGAAAATGACTTGTCCATAGCCTCTACTAGGTCTTCCTCCTCGTCTACGCCCCTAATATCCCTCACGCGCTCCCCAACGCCCTAATCTGGAGGCCAAGTTTTTGCTCACATTTGATATGTAGGTGTGCTTTCCATCATCAATTCATAGCTATGGTAATGGTGCTCATCGTTGCCCACTGATTTGAAAAAATCACAAAACAATTGTTGTGGTGTTTACACAAATTTTTGCAGCAAATGACAATTATCTGTTACATGTTTTCCAACCACTAGACAAATAGGGCAGCATAGCATGGGTCACGCACTTGCTCTTGCAGGAGCTTCCTACCTTTGGGGCATTGGCTTTGCGAAGACATGGAAATGATATTTATCATGCCCATAGCTCTTACACTTGAGGCACCACACTTCTTAGTGCACCTCCAGCCTAGCCTCTTTTTCTTTCTTCAAGCTCTGCAATTCCAAGTAGAGGTTCTACAACTATGAGTGAATTTGTTGGACTCCCAAAGATGTGTCTTGAATAAGCATCTCATGCAATCTCATCCTAATTTCTAGAGCTTCTGCCTAAGTCCCTATGTTTTTTTGCGATAAAGAAATCCTTAGGTGGGGCAGGAACAAGGTTATAAACCACTCACGGCGCTGACTATCTATGAGATGCATATCAGCTTCGCGCTTTATGCACTTCAATCTTTGATCTTACTCCCAGGGCATTTCACCGGCCCTCATCATGATTTCCTTGAATCCAATTACTGATTGCGATTCAAACTTAAGCTTACCGAATTCTTCATTCAAAGTGGCATGAGCGTCTTCTAAGGATGCCAATGGATTATCAGTGTAGTACTTAATGTACCATGTTGACTTGCAATCTTGTAGAGTGGTAACCAACAGTGCCTTCTTTATATTATCATCCCTAATAGGTTGTGTTGTCCATACAACCTTTGCAACAAACCAAAACTGATCACATCCTCACTTCCTAAGCCCTTGAAAAATGGAAACTTAATTGTATTTGACATGTTGAACAATAGTGGTGGTGGTGGTGGTGTGGGTGAAGGTGTATGTTGTGGAGGTGAAGGTGGAGGTGGCGTGGACAAATGATGTATTCATGAAAAACCATGCCTTATCAACTAGACAATGCTCCAGGTGAGGCTTGTACCTATTCCTCATCGTCATTTGGATGAGGTCTGATCAATGGGCTATATTCAGGACCTGACTTTTCTTGATTTCTAAAGCTTCATCCACTTGTGGTCCTTTGAAGAGCATCAATCTACTTCCCTGTAGCTGATTGAGGTTTCAACCATGAATTTTGTCACAAATCATCCTATAGCTCAATCAACCCAATGATCAACAACGCGCGTGATCTTATCTTCATAAGCTTCCAACCTCTGCACTAGCACTGGGGTCCACACTATCAGACCGTCAAGCCTCCACCTTCCTTGGTCATCTGCTAACTTAGCGATCCACTCCTATAGTTTGATCGGAAAGGCACAAAAGAAGATTTCATGTATTTCTATATACAAATAATTTTCTAACCACTTCTCTTTTGTCAGGTGCAGATTGATGTTCTCTTGTGCCCCAAATTCCTGGATATTCCTATCCAACCGCTTCTCAATTTCCTTTTTAGTTGGATTCTAGTGATGTGACATCACACATATGTTTATTCAGATCCCCATCCCGACAACAGAACCATTTATTGGCTTACGGAGTCCTGACCCAGGTTTAGATTTAATTATGCCAAACAAAACCTTACACTACTAGCCCTTTTTACATCAACCAGCATAGCATGGATTGAAATCTCACCTGAAGCTGTATGGGGGGATGCTGGAACCAGGTTTCCACATCCAGAGATCAATGTGAATTCTTTTTATGCCCTAGATCTACCTTCGCACAAACCTATAAGCCCTTAAGGCTTGGTACTGTAACTTCCTTGAATGACTCTAGACCTTCGTGAAGGTTTACGATCGTCTTTTGCGGACCTTGAATAGACGAATTAGCTACTTACATGCGCCATCGATTATCCTTAGATCAGTATTTATTCAGATCTACCTGAGTGCCCAATAAGCATAGCAAAAAGTATTATACTCTTCGCGTAATCAATTAATATTAATTGTGTTCAGTTAATAAGATGGATCCAGTCAATTCGTGCATCAATACATCATTATTTCATAAATACATTATTTCATCACAACATATATCACAATCATACATAATGAAGGTATAAAGATAAAACAAATGAATTTATGTAACAATCTTCTTTATTTATCTTTAGTATAGGTTTAGAAACTCAAAATTTTTCTGTGCACTCAGCTATAGGGGTCTGCGTACTCAGTTGCAAACTCTACCCTAGGCCTCTGCGCACTCAGCGGTAGAGCCTTTCCCTTCCTCTAAGAATTACATTTCTACACCAACTCTCTAAGATTCCATTCGACGTACCCATAGACAAAGACTTCTATCTCCCTTAGAATCACTAAGAGACAACTATTTATACAATCCCATGGTCTACGGACCATGGGTAGATCTCAAAAACCGATTCAAGTTTATATAAATGAGGTTAAAAACCCTTTTTTACTCTTAACTAGCTACGTGCTCCACATCCACAATTCACAGAGACTTTACATATTTTTACATCAAAACTTGGGCTTTCCCCCAAAACCTAATCCAGGGGACCCCATCCCAACAACTAAATAAAAAGCCTTAAAAATTTTCATGAACACTTTATAAAAAAATGTGGATGTCTATTGAGGATAAGAGAACATAAACATGAACTTTCATGGAGTTTAAAAAAAAAAAACATTATGATCAAACAAGGTTCTCTTCACAAACCTCAACAAGAATATCATCCCCACTAACACAAATAATGCCATCATATTGTGATTATTCCATTGTTTTTGCAATATCTTTTGCATGGAGTTGAAATTTAGTTTATAAGGAAAAACAGAACATGAAAAATAGAGTGTCAATCTTGTTAGCAGAAAAACATAATAATAATTCATTGTTTAAAAAAAGAAAACATTGAATTTGAGACTAAAAATCTAGATGACTCTAGGAATACATAAAAAATGTGTCGCCTCTGAATAGGTAAATTTCATTTCATGCTTGAGATTTTTGCTAATGATTTTCTTTGTTTCATAAAGGGTTGTGTGAACATTAAAAAAAAAAAAACAAACAAACAAATAAAAAAAACAAAAAGATTTTGCAAATGGACATTTCATAACTCTTGAAAACAATTTATGCTAACTTGTTTCTTGGAGTCATTTCAAAGGAACTTGCATGCAAAGGCAACAGGTAAGAAAGATGCATTTCATTTTATTTGGTTGCTAGCATTTCTACATTTATGTTTTTCAAAATCTCTCATAGTTTTCATGCAGGATTTGTACTAAGATTTTATAGGTGTGCAGACAATCCAAGTTCATACAAATGTGATCTCCAGAAATCACAGTAAAACATGCATCATTAAAGCTTGGAGGAGCTAATTCTTCATTACACATGTCATGAAATTTGATGCTACACAAAAACCTTTTGCATCATGATATGTTTACCCACGTTTATCCTTCAAATCTTATTAGTCATCCATTGTTGGAGTCCACTGATCATTGCCTTATCCATCCCGACTTCACACATGACTACTTTTCTGAGTTGCATAGATTTTTTTCCTTCTTTTACTTTGTCTTTTTGCCTTATGAATAAACCATCCAGCGCTCTACATTTCCTTTTTTTCCTTGCCATAAAAACAATTTGATCATGAGATCTTTTATCTATAGCCCTACCAATAATTTGTATGAACTGGCGTTGACTGATTTGGGATTCCTTAAATACCACCTTTTAACAAGTCTTGATCCATCGACCTCAACAATTTATTTGGGACAAATACTAGAGTCATTATTAATACCTTGAGTCTTGTATGCCTTAATGACAAGTTCTCTCACTGAAAATCATGGGAATACATCAATGTCCCTTGATCGTTGGATCTTGTGAGTGACTCGACATTAGCTCATCTATTTGCACTTCGCAATATGTACTTAGGTACCTTGGCACTCATTGAAATTAATGGTGAGTTTGCCTCGCATTGGTTAACAACATTCATTAATGGCCAGTAATCCAATGACTTCTCTTCATGCTCAACATAAACACATTTATTCGCATGATCAAAATTGTACCATCGGGTTTTGTAGCAGGTGAAGACTATATACATTTCATGACTCCATAAACAGTTGTTGCAGTATGTTTTCAGCCATAGTAGAATACCACAGTTCCACCCTCATAGTTCATCTTCTAATCTGTGATCTAGCAATAGCAAAAAACACATTTTCCATGATCTAACAGCAGCATCAGCCACATTCCTATTGCATAGTTCATCATCTTTTTGGGTAAGTGGAGGTATGATATTTCTAATCATTAATCATATGATTCCTCAATATCTATAAATCAATGAATTTGGAAATTTCCCTCACCATGTTCCCTTTCCTTTCTTTCATAAATATAACACATCTTCAGTTGGGGGGGACTATATTCATTACCATATCATAATTCCATCTTCTTTAGCATTGACCAACATGTCTCTTCCAGTTACACTTTGTTTCAAAAACATTGATATATATATTGGCATGACTCACATATATGAAGAAAAGAGCTTTCTTATGTACATTCATAACTTATCATTTCTAGATCACGTATGTTTAAAATATTATTGCAACAAACAAACTAAATGAAATAAATGTTGTTAACACAAGAACCAACATTTGTCATATACATGGTTGACACACAAGAACCAACCATAAGAATTATCAGCTGCTACTCATGTACTTCACACCATGGAATGATTTAGTGTTAAAAAATACATGAAAGAAAAAGTTAAGAAGCCAAAAACCTACAAGAAAATTCATGCAATGTTGCATGAGGTCATGCAACATGTTCAGCTGGGGGGAATGTTGAGTCTCCAAATTATCATATTTTTCCTCTTTTCATTCGATTATTCCTAATATTTATCCATATTATATTTCTCCATTCACCATTTATAATACCATTTTCATGTTAAATATGGGCCCCCGTTATTATTTTCCAATTTATTTATTTTCATGCATTATAAGTGAATTTATGGTTAAACGTTAGAAAAATAACATGTATTTACTTATAACTAAATGTGGAATAAGTTTGGTGACATGTGTAGGTGATTTGGAAGCTTCCAAGACACTCTTATGTGACCTCCAAAGTTCAACTTCGAATTCTCTTTAAGATTGGAAGAAGATTTAGGATAGGAGTCAAACATATCTCATGGGAGAAAAATCATGGATAAAGGGATATGTGTCAAATTGGTTGAGAGAAAAATGGAGTTTTATTTTCTTATCTCCTTTTCAAAGCAACTCATGTATAAATATGAGTTCTCTCTCTCTATTTGAATATGCTATGTTATGTTATTGTTCAATTGGATTGTAAGTCATTATGATGTAATTAATTGAGATTTATTTATTGTTAATGTGAGCTCACATGTGCTTGTTTTTGTTATTTGTTATTTTTCCTTTGTTGCTTTTCACATGTTGTTTTTTCTTTTATGCAGATTTCATATTTCTACATTTATTTAATTTATGCAATTCAATTTCATTCGTGCATTTAGTTTCAATCATGTGCTTCAATTTCAAGAATTAGATTAGGTGAATTAAGCTTCAATTATTTATATATTGTGCATGTGCCTCGTAAGTCTATGAAATCCTCGGGTTGATAATTAATGATTTGGAAATTATTAAACAACAATATTTTTTCCCAACAATTATAAACCTTAATATTAATATTATAAACCCAAGATATTAATACTATAAATCCAAGGCTCGGATCAATTTGCCCTGGTAAGTCTTGCTCTGTAATCTGAGCTAGGGTTGACGTTAGGGTTGTATCATTGGGTACCATGGTAGGACGCGTAGGGGGGGAGTGCCACTCCCTCCTATAGTCAAATAGTGGCGGATAGAAGCAAGGACGCTGGAACGCATCATTTCAAGAAACCTATGGAGATGGCAATAGAGGCTATTAACATGGAAAAAATAGGAAGAAACAGACATCATGAATAGGAAGGGGATCAGTAGAAAGCCAGTAGGGAGAAGAGGACAGGGGAAGCAATCAGAAAGCTACTTCCATGAGCACAACTGGGGTTTTCAAACCCAAGTCGACCATTGTTAAAATTGGCAACTAGGGCCAAACTTCATGTGGGTCATCCTATTCATGGCTGATAATGTTTTAATTAGATTCCTCTCATCAAGAGGTGTAAGATTGATATAAATATCATCCGATTGCTATTAGTATTCATGGATATATGAATTTATTTTGATTATGGAATTACTATCAAGCTGACCTACAACTCATGTAGGCTCAGAAGCCCAACAGTCGTATCTATTCAAACACCAACATTGTGTATAAATATAGGATGACTTTTCCTTATTTGGACTCACTCATCTCATCACATCTCTCTCTCTCTCTACTGCGCAGAAAAGAGTCTCTTCTCTACTGCGCAGAAAAGGGTCTCTCCCTCACACATGTGAAGCCGGAAGCTGCTGAAACTGATGCTGCAAGTGCAGAAGTAAAGTTTGACATGTGTGGACTAGAAGATCTTCTCATTTGAACTATTTTGTAGGTTCATCTGAACCTCCTCTGAAAGTTGCAAATTTTGGTGGTGGAATCAAGTTAATCCGAGAGACAGTTTGGAGGATATCCACTACCCTAATTTGAAGGAAGCTGCTAAAATTGAAGCTGCAACTGTATAAGTAAAGTTTGACCTACATGGAACAGAATATCTTCTCATATAAATTTCACTGTAGGTTCATCTGAACCTCCTCTGAAATCCGCAACTATTAGTGGTGGAATCAAGTCAATCCGACAAACAGTTTGCAAGAAATCGACTGCCCTAGTTTGAAGGAAGCTGTTGAAACTGCAACTGCAGCTGCAGAAGTGAAGTTTGACCTATGTGGACTAGAATATCTCCTCATCTAAACTACATTTTAGGTTCATATGGACCTCCTCTAAAAGCCACAAATTTTGGTGGTGGAATCAAGTCGATCCGACGATTGGTTTGTGAGATATCATCTGCCCTACTTTGATGATGAAGCCGCTAATGCTGATGCTGCTGATCTAGGGTTTGCTACTGTTGATATAAATTAGATTTATTGTACTATTTCTCTCTACTGATTTATTAAAGATAAAGAAGATTTGATCAAAGCGTTTCCCCACACATTGTGGGGTTTGTCCCTGGCTATCCGCCACATCTTGTGTCTCTTTTCTTGGCTTGTTTTCTATCGATCATTTAATGTTCTATCTGCACTTTACTTTATGTACATGTGATTGCTAATCCATGGAATATAATAAGAAAAGAAGTAAACTGTTATAAGCATAGAACATACCATAAATTAACATGGTATCAGAGCTAAGGTGAAGACAAAGCCATAGCAAGAGCAAGAGCAATCACCGAAGGGAAGATTGGAAAGGCTATCCTAAAAGAACTATGGGTCCTCAACACTCTTTCCTGTCAAAGACAAGCTCCATGAGAAAGCTGACTATCACGGTTGGAAGATGTCTATTGATCTAACCCTAGAAGATCAAGGAGTGATGGACCATGTAAGAGGCAATATTGTTGAGCCTCCATCAAATGCATCCACTGCTGCATGAAACAAATGGAAAACCAGAGAAGTCAAAACAGAAGATCTTCCAGGACTCTATCAACAAGCACTTGGTGGCCTACATCTCCGACCTGAACACCTCCAAGAAATCTACGATAGACTGGTGAGTTTATTTAAAGTTAATGATGCAAATCAAGTTTTGTTTCTTAGAAATAAGTTCAGGGAAATCAAGAAGGGTAAAGATGATAGTATGCAAGCATACTTCTTAAGAATCACTGAGATCAAGAATGATCTCCTATCTATTGGGGAGACTATTGCTGATAGAGAAATGGAACTCACTACTCTTGGAGGATTACCATCCGAATGGTACGTGTTTAGGACTACTCTTCTAAACAATCATGTAATTCCTAGTTTCAAGGAATTAATGGCTAGATGCATTCAAGAAGAAACAAGGGTAGAAGAGAAAGAAATGCCCATGCCTAAAGGACCTCCTGCTGCCTTTTGTTCTCATGCTAAGAAAAGAAATAATTCCAAGACTAAATCGAAAAGAAATTCTAGACCTAAGGGTGGAAGAAAAGGATGATGTTACATTTTCAATAAAGCAGGTCACTATGCAAGGAATGCCCTGATAGAAAGGACTCTCACCATGACGATGATCAAAATCCCTCTCATGGTAATGCGCTATTAAATGCACCTGACCTCCGAAAGAACTTGGTGTCCATCTTGGCAATGGAAGACAAAGGCTACAAGGTAACCTTCAACAATGGTAAGGTACATGTATCGAAAATAATGTTAAAGATGCCTTTACTCTTGGGTTTCGTGTTGATTCATTGTATCAGGTCGATGGAAGTCCGCTAGGTGTCATGTCTTATGACACATCTCTTTAGTCCAAACTTTGGCATAGGAGGTTTGCCCACCTTCATTATAAAGCTCTACTCGGTGTAAGACAAATGGTGACAGGGATGCCCAAATTCTGAGTAGAGAAAGAAGGTGTATTTCCAAGATGTGACAAAGGAAAGCTCAAAATGGTACCATTCCCCACAAGCCAAAGCAAGACCTCTGATTTATTACAGTTGGTTCACTCAGGCATATCTGAGGATGGCATTAAGAGGGAGACTACTACACCACATACTCCAGAGCAGAATGGTGTGGCAGCGTACTATTGTGGAAGCTGTCTCTATGGGTATATGATGTAACAATGCCTATTGTGGAAGAACCAATGGATCCTATTTATCCACCTGAGCCTTCCTCTTCCAGGAAGAGGCATTCATGGCTTAGGGGGATACTTGATGATGCTGAAGGAAATACTGCACCCCGAGGAACCTTCTGGGAAAGTAAGAAACCTAACAGGTATCAAGGATACTTGATCATCATGAGCACGATCATACAAAATGAGCCTACATCATTCTCAGATGGCGTCAAGCATCAAGTATGGTATTATGACACTTCCCAGACCCCAAAACAAGACAATTTTCACTTCTAAATGGCTTTACAAGATAAAGCATGCAGCAGATGGAAGTACAGAAAAGTATAAGGCTCGTTTTGTGGCTTGTGGTTTCTCCCAAAAGGAAGGTATAGACTATGATGTGATATTTGTACTTGGTGCCAGATATACGACCATCCGCTTGATCATAGCCCTTGTGGCTTCACAAGGATTGAACCTACATCAGATGGATGTCAAGATCGCGTTCTTGAATGGTTCGATCAAAGAAGAGGTCTATGTGGAGCAACCCGAATGACTTGAGATTTATTATTGAAAATCTCATGTATGCAGGTTAAATAAGGCTCTCTATGGGCTGAAGCAAGCACCTTGAACATAGTATGAGAGGATCGATAGCTACTTGATGAATCTAGGATTCACTAGGAGTATGGCCGATCCTAACCTTTACTTTAAGGTTGAAGATGACAAGCCTCTCATATTGGTGTTGTATGTGGATGACCTCTTTCTAACAGGTGCATACCCTCTCATTCACAAATGTAAGAGGGAGTTGGCTTTTGAATTTGGAATGAAGAACCAAGGATTTGAGGTGTGGCAGAAGCCAAGGGAAATTTTCCTATCTCAAGGAAAATATGTGGTGAAGATTCTGAAAAGATTTGGTATGGTGAAGTGCAAGCCTGTGACTACCTCGAGGATCTTAAGTTTCATAAGTTATATGGTAGTGATGTCAGACTAGATTTGGGAAATGCCTCTGAGTCTCAAAAACTCATTTGCATTGATGTTCTTGGTGAACCTTCGTCTGAACATATGTTTTTCAGTTAGCATTGTGAGATCATATTTGGTTTAGCCTCACTAGATTGTTGTCAAGAATCTTCTGAGATGTCTTCAGGACACAATCTCTCATGGATTGAGATACACTGCTGGAAATATGAAACTACATGATTATTCGAATGTTGATTAGGCAGGTAGTGTGGAGGATCACTGGAGTACTTTTTAGTGTTGATTCTCTTTGGATTCTGATTTGATATAATGGATGAGCAGGAAGCAGAAATTGGTTGCCATAAGCACCGCCGAGCCCGGATAGATATCTAGGAGTATGATCTCGTATGAAGATGCCTAGTTGGGGAAGCTCTTCAGTGAGCTATTTAAACACATACCACTATGATTCTCTGTAACAACCAGAGGTGGGATTCGATTATTGAGGAATCTCGTATTCTTCAATTGCTCCAGCAGATAGACATCATTTGGGATATGGTAAGTCAATGAGAAATGAGGCTCCATCGCATTAAGATGATGTACAGGTCGATACACCTTGTCAAAGCCCCAAGGAAAGATCTAATTTGTGATTTTCCCAAACGACTTGGAGTTGTCAAGAAACCCTTGTACAAGGGTCTTGCATGTTGCATACATTGAGCTCTGAGAGGTCTGAGAGCTTGTGGTTCTTACTGGAGCAACATATGGCCACAGGGTGACTCACCCTCCCCTGGTGGTGTGCACTAGAATAAGATGATTCACTCTCTTGTGGGACAAGATGATTCGCTCTCTTGTGGAACAGGATGATTCTCTCTCCTATGTAGCAGGATGATTAGTTCTCTTGTGATGCCTGGATTGATGTGATTTGCATGGTGATTGTAGTAGGATTGATGTGTTCTCCTATGAGGCATGGATTGATGTGTTCCCCATGGCGATTGTAGTAGGATTGATATGTTCTCTCATGAGGCCTGGATTGATGTGTTCTCTATGGAGATTGTAGCAGGATTGATGTGTTCTCCTGTCAGGCCTAGATTGACGTGTTCTCCATGGTAGCCTGGATTGATTTGTTCTCCATGGTGATTATAGCAGGATTGATGTGTTCTCCTATTAGGACAAGATTGATTAGTTATCCTATCAAGGCATCCTACCCATGTAGTCTGGGACTCATGGGAAGTACCTCTCATCTGATCAATAAGCAGGGAAATGAAGTAAGGGACCATAGTAATACCGATGAATGCATCTCTGTGTCTACCATACTCCCTATGCTAGGATGACCTCCATTGATCTGGGATCAATGATACTGGTCTAGGACTAGTGGTAGGAGTTGTACCATACTATGACGTTGACTTCGGGTCGGTTGAGACTGGTCTAGGACCAGTGGTACATACTCTGAGATTGACTTTGTGTCAGTGCAGTATTGGTCTGGGACCAGTGAGAGTGGTACATATTATGACGCTGACTTCGGATCAGTTAAGATTGGTCTAGGACTAGTGGTACACTCTCTCAGACTGTGATACTGGTCTGGGACCAGTGGTAGGAGTGGTACTTACTATGAAGCTGACTTCGGGTTGGTTGAGACTTGTCTGGGACCATTGGTACGCACTTTGAGACTATCTTTGAGTCAGTGGAGGATGATAATGGCCTGGGACTAGTGGAGTTGTACTCACTATGATGCTGACTTCGGGTTGGTTGAGACTGGTCTGTGACCAGTGGTACATACTCTGAGACTGACTTTGTGTTATTATGATACATCCTTGACCATTTCTTCTTCTTCATAATTCAGACAAAAGCAGAGAAAAACAGAACAATGCAAGAGTAGAGCAAAACAATGCAGAACAATACAGATCAGTCAGGGCAAAATAAGAAAAATCAGAATAGCCAAAATAGAGTAGAACAGGGCAAGGGTCAAGCTATACAAGGTAGTGCATTTTATGGATGAATAGTAGCGACTGACAGACAGATTGCAGATGAAGTTCTCCCTAGTTGAGAGGGAGTGTTAAAATTGGTAACTAAGGCCAAACTTCATGTGGGTCATCTTATTCATGGTTGATAATATTTTTATTAGATTCCTCTCATCGAGAGGTGTAATATTGATATAAATATCATCCAATTCCGATAAGTATTCATGGAGATATGAATTTATTTTGATTATGAAATTATTATCAAGCCGACCTACAACTCATGTAGGCTTAAAAGCCCAACAGTCGCGTCTATTCAAACATCAATGTTGTGTAAAAATATAGGAGGAATTTTCCTCATTTGGACTCACTCATCTCATTAGATCTCTCTCTCTCTACTGTGCAGAAAAGAGTCTCTTCTCTATTGCACAGAAAAGGGTCTCTCCCACACACATGTGAAGTTGGAAGCTGCTGAAACTGAAGCTGCAACTGCAGAAGTAAAGTTTGACATACTTGGACTAGAATATATTCTCCGTTGAACTATGCTATAGGTTCATATGAACCTCCTCTGAAAGCCACAACATTTGGTGGTGGAATAAAGTCAATCTGATGGATTGTTTGCAAGATATCGACTGCCCTAGTTTGAAGGAAGCTATTGAAACTGAAGCTACCACTGCAGAAGTAAAGTTTGACCTATGTGGACCAGAATATCTCCTCATCTAGACTACACTGTAGGTTCATCTGAACCTCCTCTGAAACCTGCAACTATTGGTGGTGGAATCAACTCAATCCGATGGACGGTTTGCAAGATATCAACTGCCCTAGTTTGAAGGAAGCTGCTGAAACTAAAGTTGCAACTGTAGAAGTGAAGTTTGACCTACGTGCACCAGAATATCTCCTCATTTGAACTACGCTATAGGTTCATCTGAACCTCCTCTGAAAGCCACAACTTTTAGTGGTGAAATCAAGCCGATCCGATGGTCAGTTTGTGAGATATCGTCTGCCCTAGTTTGATGATGAAGCCGCTAATGCTAATGTTGCTGATCTAGGGTTTGCTACGGCTGATATAAATCATATTTATTGTACTATTTATCTCTATTGAATTATTGAAGATAAAATAAGGTTTGATCAAAGGGTTTCCCCACACATTGTGGGTTTTGTCCCTGGCTAGACGCCACATCTTGTGTCTCTTGTCTTGGCTTGTTTTCTGTCGATCATTTAATGTTCTATCTACACTTTACTTTATGTACATATGATTTCTAATCTATGGAATATAATAAGAAAAGAGGTAAACTGTTATAAGCATAGAACATACAATAAATTAACAACCATAATTCCTTGGGTCATTTTAAGCAACCCAGGGCTACAAGTGCACAAAGATCACATGACGGAATATGCAGTTATATGAAAATTCATGGGGATATGGCCAATGGAGAAGGTGCTACACGTATCGTTAAGGAGCCACTGGAAACCCAAGGGGGAAATACATCTTCACATGGGATCCAAGGGCTTCTTCACTGTGGTTTTCACAAGCCTAGAGGACAAAGATAGAGTGTTTGAAGGAGGACCTTATTTCTACACTACTACAGGATTTCTACATTGTTGTAGGCTTCTACATGTGACCATGGATGATGAACTTTATCCCAGAATGTGAAACATTCACATCGGTACCGGTATGGATTAGACTCTACTCCTTTCCTCTAGATTAAATTGGTTGTCGGAGTCTCTGAATACAATAGGCAACAAACTGGCGCATTTTATAAAGATCTCAAATGCGACTCTGAAAGGAAAATATACCTCCTTCGCCCGGATATGTGTGGAAATGGACTTATCTGGGCACTTGTAGACACTATCATTTTAGAAGTGTATGATGAAGGATGGGTGTAGGGAGTGGACTATGAACATGTCCCTTTTAGGTGTCGTAAATGCCATGAACATGGGCATCTATACAGAGACTGCCCAACAAACAAAATGGAAAGAAACGTGAAAATCACAAAAGATAAAAATCCTGAGGGTTTCACCAAGGTGGGGGGGGCAAAGGGAAAGGCGAGAAGTGGAATCAAAATAAGATGTATGAGGACAGACAACTGAGCCAAAATGGTTTCAAGATCCCAAAAGAAGAAGTTGGAAGTAAAGGAACAAACTAAGAATCGGAGATCACTCCTACTGAGAAGGAAAGGGATGCAAGCATGGAAAATATGACAGAGAACAACCAGAAAAAGGAGGATCTTCCAAGCAATATGGAGATATGTAGGGACCATGAGATGACCCCAAGTGAGGCTGGAATGGAGGACCATGAACTGCAGGATATTCTAGAAAAGGAGAATTTAGATCTAGAGAATTTTTTGGAACAAGGTATCACCAAAGGAGTGGATTCCCTACCGAAAGAGGAATTTGATAGGGTTAAACAACTCTTCCTCTGGAGATCACAATCAAAGGGCTCTAGAGTCAAAATAAATCATGAAATTCAGGAGCATAACGGGGTCAAAATGATGGAGGACTCGTAAATAGAATCTCCCAAGAACCCGGGTGGGAAACTCATGATTAACTCAGGTAAGATGAGAGATCTCACTAGTTATTCCTTTACAAATATTTCTTAATGAAGCTTACAACCTGGAAAATTATAGGCATAGGAAGTAGAAGGAAACAAAGAAATCTTAGAAGTAGAATAAAAGAAGAAAAACCATATATGGCTTTTATTCAAGAAACAAAATTCTCGATGGACAAGATCAGAGAAATACATAAAAAATGGTTAATAAAGTATGAGTATCTAGAGGTGAAAGCAAAAAACTTGGCGGGGGGATTCTTATGCTACGGGATCCCCAGAAATTTGGAATCCTGGATGCTGAAGCATCTACGCACTATCTTTCATTGGTGTGTCAACCTTTAGGGGATCAGGAGAGTTACATGATCACAAACGTCTATGGGCCTCAAAAGCAAGAAGACAAGCTCAAGCTTCTCATAGCCCTTGAGAAGATAAGAACAAGAAACCTTAATGTGCCCTGGATTATTGCAGGAGACTTCAATATGATCAGATCTCTTACAGAGAAATAAGGGTGTATTAGACAACTAGGCAGAGACTCCATTGCCTTCCAAAACTTCATAATGAACATCGGGTTAGTGGACACTGGAGCTTTAAATGGCACCTCCACCTGGCATAATAAGAGAGGAGGGGCTACTCAAGCTGCCTCAAATATGGATAGATCTCTCATCTCATAGGACATCTTTCTTTCAGGCCCTACCATGTCAACTTCTATCCTTCCCTTTGGAGGCTCCGACCATTGGCTTGTATAGCTTGAGGCCACTTTTATGGGCACACCTAGAAATAGACCTTTCAGGTTTGAAAATGCATGGATCTCTCGCCCTGAATTCATCAGAAATATTGACACATGGTGGAGGGAGGATCTGAACATTCAAGGCACTAAAATGTTCTTGCTCCGGTAGAAACTTAAAGACATCAAATCCAAGCTTAAAGATTGGAACAAAAAGGAGTTTGGTAATATTTTTGAAGCCAAAAAGGAAGTTGAGCAAAAACTCGAGGAGATCAATCAGATCATCATCACAGATGGTTTCGCTGAGGAGCGAAAAAATCTAGCTGATTCTCTGCAGAAAGAATGGGAAGATAGATGCATGCAAGAGGAGATTTTCTGGAGACAAAAATTGAGGTGTAGTGGTTTAGAGAGGGAGAAAGAAACACGAATTTCTTTCATAAATCTACCATAGATCTCAGGGCACACAACAGAATCACAAAACTCAAGGATTCTCAAGGGATAGAGCTCGTTTCTGACAAAGAAATGGAATGTGTCCTTGTTCAACTCTTCCTCAGCATAACATAGAAGCCTGTGGTCAATATATCTAAGTTCATTAGTAATTTCACAAAGTACATCCCTCAGCTAGTCAGCAGAGAAGACAACCACAATCTTAATAGGCTAGTGTTAGAAGATGAGGTCAGTGATGTGATCAATGAAATCCAAAATGATAAAGCTCCATGCCCGAATGGTTTCAATGTGGACTTCTTCAAAGCTTGCTAGAGAATAGTCAAACAGTGATATCCTTGAGGTGGTGGAAGACTCAAGAAGATCCAAATCAGTTCTGAAGGCTCTTAATGCCTCCTTCATAGCTTTAATCCCAAAACATGAAAAAGCCATGACTCCGGATGGTTTTAGACCCATAGCTTTATGTAATGTGGTGTACAAAATTATTTCCAAACTTATCGCCAATAAACTCAAGCCCCTTCTTCCAGCTCTCTTCTAAGAGGAGCAACCTGGCTATGTGGAGGGAAGATAGATTCTCAATAGAATCATCCAAGCTCATGAGGTGGTACACTCTCTCAAAAGAAATAAACAAGCTGGTACGATCATTCAGGTTGACCTAGTGAAAGCTTACGATAAGCTAAGTTGGTCTTATATAAAGGTAGTACTAAGAACTTATGGCTTCGGCCACAACTGGATAAGTTGGGTTATGGCACTGGTATCCATAGCTAGTTTTTCCAGCTTTCTTAATGGCGTTCCTTCAAGAACCTTCATGCCCTCTAGAGGTATCAGAAAAGTGGATCCGCTCTCTCCCTTCCTCTTTGTTATTATGATGGAAGGGCTAGGCAGAGCGATCAAAAAAGAAAATGATGAAGGAGCAATCTAGGGTCTCAAACTTACCTTGGATGGAGCAGTAAATACTCACCAACAATATGTGGATGAAATGATGTTCCAGGGTATACCCATAGTCAGGGAAGCCAGAGTGATCAAACAAATCTTAAACAACTTTGTTATGGCAGCTAGCACAGAGGTAAGCCTCAACAAATCAAAAGTTTTCTTCTTTAACACTGACATTGCTATTCAGAGGAACATCACCAAAATTCTTGGGTTTCAAAGGGACCAGTTACCTTCTAAGTACTTGGGAATGCCTCTTACAGAAAAAATTCTAAGCAAGGGAGTGTGGGAGTTGATAATGAGTAGGCTTCTAGATAAGATCAGGAAATGGACATGTAGGTCTTTAAATTTGGCAAGACGCCTTGTGCTCACACAGGATGTCTTGCAGGCTATTCTATTTTTCATGTTCTCAGCTCTTTCGGCTCCTAAAGGAGTTTTGCAATAGATCAGGAGCATTCAAAGGGATTTTCTATGGGGTAGAGGGGAAGAGAAAAAGAAATGGGCTTTAGTAGCTCGGGACAATATCTACAAACCCAAGTTCGATGGTGGTTTGGGGCTTCATGACCCTAAAACCTTCAACAGAGTTTCTGGAGCTAAACTTTGGTGGAGGTGGCTCAAGGAATCGACAACCCCTTGGGCCAAGCTCTTGAAACAAAAATATGCAAAAAATTGGCAGGAGAGGGATCACATCCAAATGTCAGGGTGCATTAAGGTCTCCCACATTTGGAATCTTGCTTGGGAGAATACATGTATTGTCCAACATCATAGTTTCTGGGAGATTTGAGCCAAGAACCTGGCACAATTGTGGGAGGATAACTTGCAACAGGAACCCAATTTGTTTAAGGATGAATTAGCTACTCTCAAAAATGATACTAACAACAAAGGTTTACTTATGGTAAGTGACTTCTGGGATTAGGTAAGGAACAATGGTAAATGTAGAATTTGGAAGGATTTAGGCCATAATGAAGACAACCCTTTGAAGGTACAAGTAGATTCTCTTGCTCGAGATTTGGAGCAAAGGAATACTTTTGTGTCCTCCTAGTATAACCAACTAATATGGGGAGGGAACACCGAAGGAAACTTTAACCTCAAAGAAGCTAAAAGAATAGTCACAGGGTTTGACGACCAAAACATTAATCAAGTATGGAAGAACCTTTGGCAGAACCCTCACTAGATGAAAGTAAAGTTGTTCATTTGGCTTGTTCAACAAAAGAAAATTCTAACTTGGGAGAATCTACTAAAAAGGGGTTTTGTCGGCCCATCCAAATGCCCTCTATGTGGCTTAAAAGAGGAGATGATGAATCACCTACTCACCCTCTGCCCTTTCACCTCCACTGTGTGGGATTGGGTGGCTTCAATCTTCAGACATACTGATCGGGATAGACTCAGCATCACCAACACTTTGAAGAATTGGAGGGAAAACTTCTCAGGCAATGAAATCATCAATAAAGCTTGGACTCTGGTTCCAGGCTTTGTCATCTGGGATCTTTGGAAAGAATGAAATGGAAGGATTTTCAAGAGCAAGACAAGCACGCCCCAGCACATAATTTCACAAATTCTATGACACCTCAAGGAAACAGTCATAGTTTTGGTGTGGAAACTTCCAGAGAATTCTCCTCTACCCTAGGAAGCTTGTATACTACTACAATTGGGTCCCTAGTCAATAGTACCAAAGGGCATAAACAAGAGTGTGAGCCAAACAAATGCAACTATGGATATTTGGAAGCCTCCTCCACAAGGCTTCTTAAAAGTCAATATAGATGGAGTGTCCAAGGGAAACCTAGGGTTAGTTGGTTTTGGGGGTGTTACAAGAGATGAGCAAGGACGCATAAAGGAGATATTTCATAGTCACTTATGGAAAGCCACTAATAACATGGAAAAACTCATGGCCTCAGAGCAATGCTTGGAAACCCTGGTGAATTTAAATTCACACAATGTCATCATTGAAGCATATTTGGAATTGAATATCAAAGAAGACAAGAAAATGTGGAATGGAACAACACCGGAAAATGTGTTGAAACATTAGAGGCTATCACAGGTCTTTCACCGTATTCACACCCACCTGCTAACCTTAATAACCATCAACTTTTTCCATGTGAAAAGAAAAGAAAATATGTTAGCTAATCGTCTGGGGAATGAAGGAGTGATTAGTAAGGGAAGTGGTACTTGCCACGATTGGAAGTCGATACTATTTCCAGGAAAACTAGTGTCTATCCAGATCTACTAGTCCCACTAAGATGGGTAGCTATCTTAGAAACAAACAATTCAAAGTAACTTGTGTTTTCCTTTATGAGAGATAGATGAGAGAGAAGCAGAGAGCACCAACCTTAGTCTTTCACTTGGCTCCTTGCTTGTTTCCTCTCTCCTTTGATAGAGCTTCACCACTCATTTCTCACTTGTCCTGCTTCAAAGAACACCTGTAGAGTCAAAGAAGCAAAATACCATCAAAGCATAGAGATCTATAACCATAAACAATGTAGAATCAGATGTACATTAACCATACAAATGCATACACAAATACAAGATTCAGAAATATACAAGTATATGGAGGAAAACTCAAATACCTTTATTGATAAAAGTAATAGAAGAGGATTACAACCTAGTTGTCTAATCCAGCGTCATCCTCCCAGCATGGAATCCCTCTTCACCTCATGAAAAGTTAGATTACCCAAAAATACAATGCTTCACAGAGAAACCAACATCACTTCCTTACAAAATATAAAATTCCAGCCTTTGGATCTCTAGGATGAGGGATCCATATATAGATTTTTGCAGGAGGCTGAGTCAGCTTCTGGGATTTTGATTAGTGTCATTTCACTGATAGTCCTTGGTTCCACTTGGAGATTTCATGATCTCTTACTCATCCCTGGGTGAATTCCGAGAGGCAAGTGTCATATGAGCAGTTTCTAGAAGATTCTCTGAGTTTCCACCTAGCAAACTACCTCTTCCATTTGTCTGCTCTCACTCATCACACCCTACAAAAGGGATTTTCAGTATGCATCACACTCCTTGTGTGTAGCAGGTGAGATGCATCACACCCTCAGCATGGAGCAGTCTATATGGTCCATTTTTGACCAGTTCTGAGCAGTTTTTCAGGGAGAGCTTCTGGAAAATGATGTAATCAGTTGACCTTGATCCTTTAGGGTATGAAACAAAACTTTTAGGGGTTTAGAAGCCCTTGGTTTATGGACATATGTGACTGGGGTTGTAGTGCCCAAATATGTCTATAACAGTTGCCCCCTAAAGCATGAGGTTGTAAATCTTCTGATGTCGAGTGAAATGCTTTATCATGAGGATCCAAGGTTTTTCAAACTAGAAGGTGACTTGTAATGAGATACAATACAATACATTATCTTCATAATATTTTCATGATCTAGCTAAGGCAGGAATTCCCATGCTTAGCTTTATAAATTCATTTCATGTTCATAGGATAGACAATCGTCTGTGTGGCAGACTAATGATTTTGGTAGAGTCATCATCCCTTAGCTTGGATGATTATCTGTGCAACTATGGAGTACATTTGATGTCTTTATTTCCTTGAATATATCGTAGCCCGGATGGATGAAACTAGATCCGGTGTCTTCAAACTCATTCAATATTTTCCCGATGTACAAATTGATCCATGTGAAAATATGTTTTGATGTTGAACATGGAAAGACATTGCCTGATTACCAGCCAATGATGTAAGCTGTTAATAGGTGCGAGAGGAATCACCGATAATGATAATGACCCTCAAGGTACCGCAGTACAATTCATGTGGTGTGAATACATGAGTCGATGTCGAACACCACGCAAAATATTTCGGTCGAAGGCCATTCATGTAAACCTGTCGCTGGAAGTGAGAAACTTTCCATTGAGGCATGCAAGCTTCAAAGTACTGAAAGGGTTGTTCCTAGGTCAACTTCTTGGATAATGAGCTGATGTTGACAAGAATTGACCCATCATAGGAGGGCCTTAATGAATTCCACATCTATGACACGAAACGGAGAAAATGATTTTGTGGAGGTGAAAACGATCTAATGATACAAGGTTCAAGGTGGCGGTCATGAAAGAATGGAGCGTGAAGGTATTGCAGTGGATGAGGTGTTACCTGGGTTGGTGAATTCTCTGAGCGACTTCTCTTGAACATATCAGCCACACTGAAATGGATTGGTAGTGTTAACCCCGAAAATGGATGGTACGAAGGACCACTGGTGATATGATCAGTGAATGGAATAACCCAACCCAACTAAATCATGGCGATGGAGTGACAATGTCATGTTCAAGAGTGACCTGCTACCAATGAAGTTCTTCAAGTTTTCCTCCCTTTTTCCCCAGTCATTGCTGACTAGTACCTCTTTATTTTTGTCAATATTGAGGAGGATAACATATGCTTGTTCTATAATTTGCCCTTCGGGCAAACCTGTCGCTATGTTTTAGTGAGCCTAGCAACAGTGAAACTCGCTCTTGCCCATACAGACAAGTTTGTTGCTATTGTTTTAATGAGTTTAACGACAAAGATAACTCGGTCCTTTTCATATTTAGAGAGTTTGAAAAGAGACGGAAAAGAAACTCTAGTAGTCATTTTCGTAGTATAATTCCTTGAGTCCGAAAAAGTATAAAATAATACGAAAGGGATGACTTTTCGATAGTTTTAGCGAGCCGAAAAAGACAAGCGCTCAATATTTTTGTGTAATGATCCCTCAGGTCCAAAAAGATTAAAGTATAGAGGAGGGATGGCACTTTCCTTTACTTTAACAAGCTGGAAAGGCCAGTAACTTGGCAATATTTTTATATTTTAAAAGTCTAAAAAGAGCTTAGAGAGACTCGTTTTTTAGGAATGAGTGATGTTTTTGGGTAGCAACTGGTTCTAGGTAATTTTGGAACTCTTCAAGCACGATAGTGTAAAGAAGGTGGCTAATAGAATCACTCGTCGCAGCTGTTCCTCAAAAGGGTAAACAATCAAGTGGAGGCGTATGATCTGCTAAAAAGTGGAGGTGATGGTAAGAACACGACCAAGGCTCAAGAGCTGATAGCAATGCTATCGCAAAGGTCATTTATCGAAAGGTGGATTCATTTTTTAATGAGCTTGAACTTTAGAAACTATGCTCAATGCTAGGTTTATTTTTTAATGAGATTGAAATTTGCAGAAACATTACTCGTAGTAGTCGTCTTTAAGGATGTCTTTCATTAGTAGGTTCATTTTTTAATGAGCTTGCCCCATGTGAAACTTTGCTCAGGAGCCTTTTGTATGCAGGCTAGAAACGACCAAGTACAGAACTAACTACACTAGGGGTTAATGAACTACTGAGGTTAGGTAGGATAGTTTCGTACAAAATATTTCCTTTGCTTTACTAATGCCATTGGTACTGGCAAAGGTGAACGGTGGATCATACCAATCACCTAACCTAAGCAATTGAAGTTAGTAAAACTACGGGGTTAGAGTTACGTTGGTCACTTTTCACTTGCGTAGAAAAGGTTTGCATGCCCCCAGGTATGAAGAAAAGTAGAGTTTACAGGTTACCATATGGAAGTCCTTGCATTAAAGCAATATTGTTTCGTCCACGTTGTGGAAAAAACCTTCTTAGGCTCTGTCCATCGAAATAGAAAAAGGTGAATGGTGTGGGTCCATTTCCAATCACATAACCTTCAAGGACATCCTATTTCAGACTGATCCCATATCCAAGACGGACGGGTGTGTCAGACGAATCATATAACCTACGACAAGGGAATATTTTTCCAGACTAATCCCATATCCTAAATGGACGGGTGTGTCAGCCTGGTCATATATCCTACAGGTAAACCCATCTTCTACATGGGTTCGCCTGCCGAAGCAGACCAGAGTGCATGCCCCGTAGTTTCGTCACATTCACTGAATCACTCGCGGTCATCAATTGGACGGACTGGAGGTTGATGAGACAATCCTTGTGCAAAGAGACCATTTAGGGATGGCATTTGACTAGTAGTCATGTTTGAGTTGGGGAATGAAAGTTGGACAACGAGTTGTACCATTTTGCCTTCATACGGGAAACACGTCACGCAAAAGAGTGAGGAAACAACAGCTCTCGTGCTGTAAATGTAGTCATGCCTAAGGAGTAGATTGTAATCTAGTGGCCCTTGGACTACCATCACGTTGAAGTGAACAGTTTTCCTTCTCAAAGTTATAGGAAAATTTGGAAGGATCCCTAACGGTCAACTGGTTCCTTTATTGAAGCTTGACAAATTTTGAATCTTAGGTAGAAGCAATGGCGAACCAAACGCTTTCCAGGTAGTTGAGGAAAGGATACTCACAGAAGCCCCTTCATCTATGACAGTGCCAGCCATGATCATTCTGTACGCTTGTAATATGATTTGGAATGGTACATTAAATGGTAGGTGGGGTCCCGCTAGTAGATTCCAATCAAAGGAAACGACTAGATTGCTTAGAGGAGGGACCAAATAAATGGCCAGATGAATCTTTGGAAATGGGGAACTTCCTTCCTGTGGTAAAGGAACAAGTAGATTTCCCCCATGTTCATCAGACTCTGTGTTAACAAAAATAATTTGAACGACATCGTTCTCATTCTCTTTGGAGACTGTATCATCTGAAGGTGGACCTTCTGAAGACAAGACTAGGTCAAATGCCATCTCAAACTGTTGACTTTGGTCCGGTGTGGACTCAGAGGATTTATCTCCAATGATAGGCACTTCGACTGAAAACAGAGGTATGTCAGTCGAATTTTCAACTAGCAATGGACTCGACAAAAGTTTCTTATATCCAGGTGGAAGTCGCTGCAGTGAAGCAGGACAGTTATCCAATACTCTTTTAGCTTCGTCTAGAAAACGATAACGGTGGAGGGCATGATCGCCTTCACATAGCCTACAAGGAAATTTAGATTTTCGTTTTTTTCCATTGACTTCATTTTCACTAGTTGATGGTGTACTCTCAACATGATCGACAGAGGTTGAAGACACCAGATTGTGCAAGCGGGGAGAACAGTCTCTCAAGATCTGTGGGATGTGAGGACAATCTCGATGATAGTGGTCTTCCTTGTAAATGACACATGGAGATTTGGGTTTGGATGGTGCAGTGTGTGGATTTTTGCCAGATGATGCATGGTTGCTCCCTTGCGCAGCTGGCTTCTTCTTCTTTTTCTCCTTCCCTTTCTTCTTCTTCTTAGCTACTTGGTTTTTAGTGTCACTAGTTTCACCAAGTGAAGAGGAAGAAGGAGAAGGAGAAACAAATGATGTGGAAGGTAGGTAGCAACTCCAGTATCATCTAGTTGTTGATTTGATTGCTGAGGAATTACGGTGTTTTGAATGATAGAGGTCGAGAATAGCCACACTGGCAGGTCAACTGTGAGTCCTGGAAGGGACAATGTAGCCATGTATGGAGCACCAATATGTCCCCAGGAAGAGAAAGGACTAGGATTTCACACAAGGGGAAATCCTTGATTGGTGGACTCCATTTGCTCAATCTAAGACCAATGAGGGAACATTGACGTTATTCCAACAATGTAAACTTTGAAATGGAAACTGATACTGTTACCCGTTACGTAGAGATAGCAAAAAATTGACCCAATTTTGAAAAGGGGCGATGCAGAACACACATATTTTTTTAGAGCATAGTTTTTGGCACTTTAAATAACCGATACGATTACCCATTTCGTAGGGGTAGTAAAAACGTGACCCGATTTTCAAAATTGGTTAAATAGAATACACTTCTTTTTGTTGGGAGCATATTTTTGACATTTTAAATTTTCTTATATATCAAACAAATATTAGTGATTTTCATGCTGATTTTGAAATGTGTAGATGCAATGTGTTGATACAACATACCTTTTTTTTAGAGGACTTATTTTTCACACTTTAAAATTTATTATCTCCAATTTTTTTTTTAAATTATGATTACTTAACGAATTTTCAAATTGTTTTATTTTTCTTTTTTTTAAATGTTGATTAGTTAAAAAAAACAAATATAAAAAAACATATAAAAAAAGACAAAAAAAAAGTTAAATTTTTTTTATCTCATAAACCATAAAAAAATTTGGAAAAAAAAAACAAAATTAATATATATATATATATATATATATATATATATATATATATAAAGTTAAGTAACTAAAAATAGAAAAATTAAAAAAACATTAAAAAAATAAGAAAAAAAAAATTAAAAACAAACTAGAATAAACAAAAATAGAGAATTATCCCAAAAAAATTAAAAAACTAGTAAAATTAATATTAAAAACATTTAAAAAAAAAACTAAAAAAAATAAATAAACTAAAATTACTAGAAAAAAAACTAAAAAAGTATGAAAAATTTAATAATATATGTCTTTTTACATTAAAAACAAAAAAAATAATTAAAAAACATTTTAAACATATAAAAAACTGTGTTTTTGATTTAAAAAAATGTTTTTATAAAGTTTTCATTGTTAATTTAAAAACAAATAAATAAAAAACATTTTTTTTTCTAAACAAATTTTTGTGCTTTTTATTAAAAAAAAAAATTTATTAAAAAATTTTCATTTTTTTTCTTTTAAATTTTCAATTTTCTTTTAAAAAAATTTGTTTTTATATTAAAAAAAAAAAATTTAACGCGCCCCCACCGGGTGGTGGGCGGGCGGCAGTGCAATTCCCAGAATCAGACTGCCGCCCGCTCGCCGCCTGGTGAGGGCACAGCCGTGGGCGGAGGGGCTGCGTGCAACCCTCTGCCCACGGCCGCGTCCCCATTGGGCGGTGGGTGGGCGGCTATCCAATTCTTGGAATTGGATTGCCGCCCGCCCGCCGCCCAGTGGGGGCGCGGCTATGGGAAAACGGGCTCCGTGCAGCCCTCCGCCCACGATCGCGCCCCCACCGGGCGACGGGCGGGCCGTAGTGCGATTCCGAGAATTACCGACAGCCCGCCGTCTGGTAGGGGCGCGTTAGATTTTTTATTTATTTATTATTAATATAAAAAAAAATTTGAAAACAAATTGAAAAAAAAAAAAAAATGAAAATCTTTTAACATTTTTTTTTAAATAAAAAACACAAAAATTTGTTTAGAAAAAAAAAAATTAAATTTTTAATGCTTTTATTTGTTTGTTTTTAAATTAACAATGAAAATTTTATAAAAAACAATATTTTTATTTTTTTAATCAAAATCACAGTTTTTTATACATTTAAAATGTTTTTTAATTATATATTTTTTTTTAATCTAAAAAGAGATATATTATTAAAATATTCATATTTTTTTAGTTTTTTTTCTAGTAATTTCAGTTTATTTTTGTTTTTTTTAAATGTTTTTACTATTAATTTTGCTAGTTTTTAATTTTTTTTCCTAGTTTTTTTAAATGGTTTTTTAATTTTTCTATTTTTAGTTACTTAACTTTATATATATATGTTTTTAATTTTGTTTCTTTTTCCAATTTTTTTTATGATTTACATATTTGTTTTTCTTTTCCGTTTTTTTCAAATATGTTTTTTTTACTATTTATTTGTTTATAATTTGTAATTTTTTTTTTAATTCTTATCTTTTATAGGTTAATTTTGTTTTTTTTTTTTTTACATTTTTATGATTGATTTTTTTTTTGATGTTTGATTTTTTTTGTTTTTTATTTTTATTTTATGTTTTGTTTTTAGTATATATTTTAATTTATGTTTTGCTTTTTTTGTTACTTTTTTTTGTGTTGTGTTGTTTCATTGTTTTAATTTTAATTTAATTTTATGTTTTCATTATTCTTTTTAAATTTTAATGTTTTTCGGGGTCATGATAAAATATTTTACGCCATTATTTCAAGATGTTGAAATTTTACCCTTGAAATTTTTTTCGTTGTCCCAGTGTCAACACTTTTCGTTTTGGGGGTGTTTTTTGCACAAAATTTACCATTGAAAAAAAAAATGTTATTCGAATATCAACACTTCGTTTTGAGGGTGGTTTTTGGACAATTTTTGCACAAAAAATTGGTTTCCACCACCATTTTTAAAACATGTTGAAAATTTACCCTAGATAAAAAAGGTGTTATTCCAACACCAACACTTTTTGTTTTTAGCACTGTTTTTGATGTTCTTACGGGATTTTTTGGCCAAAGTTCCCGTTTTGAGTTTATAGTTCCCGTTTCAAAGTTTACATTGTTTTTCGAATTAAATAATTTTTTTGACGCTTTGACACAACTTCCTTTTTCAATTTTAAAGAGTCAAGAAAATGTTAAAGATGACTCCAATCGCCTTCGATTTTTAATGAGCCCGAACTGACAAGTTCTCAGATGGACCTTTTCTTTTAAGGAGTTGAAAAAGAACGAAAGCGACTACTCTAGAAATCTAGATAGAGGGATTACCAAACCAATCGCAAAACTGCAATATACACCTCGATGGTAAATTATAGAGAAATTACCGAGGACTTTATGTATAGTAGTCAATCTTCTTGAATGCTATGTTTAGTGCAATGCAATCGATAGGGTGATAGACACGGCTTCCTAAGGATAAAGGATATCAGCCTATTGTGGTCTCCCAATATATACTCGATGGTACGTGTGAGCACAAATCCGTACTGGCACTTGTCGTATCAAAGAGGAAGAATCACCCAACCTATGATGAAAACAATAGTTACCAGGCTTTACGACGCCAGACTACGTCTCTAGCCTAGACTTCTAGATGTTGTGCGTTAGGTTTCAAAGCGTTTTTATGTTTATTGGGGTTTGTTTTACAGTTGATCTTTCTTAAGAAGTTTGCCTTTCAAGGTTCACCACGTGATGTAGATATACAATTCCTAAATATGCAATCTAAATGATAAACAACTGTTTATTTTCTTTTAGCAATGAAAATTCTAGCCACTAAGGAAAGAAAAGTACGATTCTTTCAACATAATGCAGAGAGCACACACTAAATGCACTTTTCCTCAATCAATTTCTGCATGCAGTCTAAATGCACATGCATGTATTTGTTTTTCTATTTCCTTAATGTGAGAATGACAAAAAGAAAACTAAGTACAGATATAAACTATTTTTCTTCAAAGTGACACTTTAGCAATTTCTTTTCAAAAACAAAAGGAAGACTAAGATGACACTTTCAATTTCGAATGGAAAACTGCTTTTGACACCTCAAATAATTGACAATTCAAATCAAATACAATGGCAAAAGTACAATCAAATATCTAAAAGAGGAAGACTTTACGAAACTCTTTTTTTGACTGAAAACGACAGTTGCGACACTTTCGAATCAAAAGACAACAACTCGATTAAGCTACTTTTTGCAAAGGAGGACTGTAAATGACAAAAAATACATAAAAAAATTTACAATTGCTTACCAGTGGAGGCTGAATAATGTAAAGGAAGAAGGTTTCAACAGTGATATACTGATCATAGGTAGAAAAACTATTGAATAGAGCTAAGAACAATGAAGAAAAAACAGAAATTTGGAGAGAGAAACAATCTCATTCAATCATCGCACCTGTCCTTAAGGGAAACAGGGATGCATCCCACCTGCAGCACACAGGAGGTGCGATGCATCTAGACTACCAATGAGAGATAGTGCGATGGTCCAGGGATGAGACTGAGCTTGGTTTTCACCAATAGTTTGCAGCTAAGTTCAGGGATTTAGACTGAGCTTATGATAGACAATAAACATAAAGTATAGGGGTAGATCTAATTAGGTTATTGAGCTACCACCGGGGCACTTAGGATGTTTGCAAGTCAGATGTTCAGTTCATAAACCAACCCAGAGATTGACTGATGCAACGTTGATCTACTTTGCAGTTGCATAGCAAAAGGAGTTCGAAGGCTAACTGGCTTAACTTTACGCTCCGTTTGTAGTTTATAAAGAAAACAACAGTAACAAACAAACAAACTGTTCGTGCCCCAGCGGAGTCACCATTTTGTTTTCAGGAAAAATAGTGTCTATTTAGATCTGCTACTCCCACTAAGACGATTAGCTACCTTAGAAACAAACAATTCAAAGTAACTTGTGTTTTCCTTTATGAGAGATAGATGAGAGAGAAGCAGAGAGCACCAACCTTAGTCTTTTGCTTGGCTCCTTGCTTGTTTCCTCTCTCCTTTGACAGAGCTTTGCCACTCCTCTCTCACTTGTCCCACTTCAAAGAACACCTGTAGAGTTAAAGAAGCAAAATACCATCAAAGCATAGAGACCTATAACCATAAACAATGTAGAATCAGATGTACATTAACCATACAAATGCATACACAAATACAAGATTTAGAAATATACAAGTATATGGAGGAAAACTCAAATATATTTATTGATAGAAGTAGTAGAAGAGAGGATTACAGCCCAGTTGTCAGATCTAGCACAATCCTCCCAGCATAAAAGCCCTCTTCACCTCATGAAAAGTTAGATGACCCAACAATACAATGCTTCACAGAGAAACCAACAACACTTCCTTACAAAATACAAAATTCCAGCCTCTGGATCTCTAGGATGAGGGATCCATATATAGATATTTGCAGGGGGTGAGTCAGCTTTTGGGATTTTGATTAGTGTCATTTCACTGATAGTCCTTGGTTCCACTTGGATATTTCATGATCTCTTACTCATCCCTGGGTGAATTCAGAGAGGTAAGTGTCATATGAATAGTTTCTAGAAGATTCTCTTAGTTTCCAACTATAAAACTACCTCTACCATTTGTCTACTCTTGCTCATCACACCCTACAGAAGGGCTTTTCAGTATGAATTGCACCCCTTGTGTGTAACAGGTGAGATGCATCGCACTCTCAGCATGGAGCAGTCTGTATGGTCCAGTTTTGACCAGTTCTGAGTAGTTTTGACCAGTTCTGAGTAGTTTTTCAGAGAGAACTTCTGGGAAATGATGTAATCAGTTGACCTTGATCCTTTAAGGTATGAAACAACACTTTTATGGGTTTAGAAGCTCTTGGTTTATGGACATATGTGATTGGGGTTGCAGTGCCCAAATATGTCTATAACAGATACCCCTAGGAAAAATGTGTGATGATTGTCTCTGTTAGGCTGCCAAAGATATGGAAAACTTCTAGACCTTCAGCAGAGAGAAAGAGGAAGACTAGTGAAAGGCGAGAAGAGAGGAGGTCCTCAGGTTGCGGCCTCTCCCAATCATTAAAACTCAAGGAAAAGAAGATCGAAGCGGTTATATGGTTCCTAGTGGTACAGAGGTCGTGGGTTGTTCTAGATGAGCTGCTTCAGAAGGGTTTCAAAAATAAATAGCAGATCTCAATCTAAACACAGGAGGATCAGGAATGAAGTCAATGATCTGGAATGATCGGGAATGATGCATCGACAAGACGGACCGATGGTGCTCAGGAGAAATGCAGGAGTAAAACATTGCTTAACCCATTCGTCAGTTGAATGGATGCAGTTTGCAGGTTATTTTGGCCTCAGTCATCAAACGGATTTCGGGTTGGAAAGAGATTGACCGTTAACCACTTGGACAGACCCGAAATCCTATAGGTTGAGGAGCTCTAATCTTTTTCGAGTCCGGATTTGTGTTATTCATCGTGCTAGTGTTCAGGCCGAAATCATGGTGGACCGTTGGATTAAATAAACTTTGATCGATGGTGTTGATTCTCTGCACAACTCTTTTGATCATAGGATTTATGGACCGTCGGATGGGAAGTTGATTTCGATGGTGGGGATTGCATGTTCAAATTTAGGCTTGGGGAGGGGACCTGAGAAGAATGATTGGCGCGATTTTGGTATTTTTTTAAGTCTGATGGTCTTTGTAGTTTGTATGAGAAACCAGTGAATAGAAAGAAACTTGTTACTTAGTCTTTTGTTGTAGAGTTGATGCAACCCTGCGAGATATTGTAACCTCGTCAGCTCTTTTTTTTATCTTGGGTATTGTAAACCTTGTTAATGGTAAACCAGCAAAAGGCTTGTCTTGTGATGGTAAACCAACAACGAGCTTGTCTTTACATTGGTAAAGATGTGTATCATATGTATTACACTTTTACGGTTAATAGAAGGTTCCACTCTTACTTGACCAAAAAAAAATACTATAAATCCAAGGAATTAATAAACCTAAAGGAATCGATATTATAAACTCAATAGATTATAAATCAAGGGGGATAATTTTAAACCCGAGGGATTAATATTATAAACCTAAGGGATTGTTAAAACAAAAGGAATAATATTAAAAATCCAAGGGATTAATAAACCCAATGTATTTATGTTAAACCCTAAGATTAATATTATAAACCCTAATACTACAAATTATAAACCCAATGTTAAACTTTAATATTATAAACTAACTATTACAAGTCCCTAATATTATAAACCTTGTATTAAACCCAATTTTTGTAATGTAACAATGTGAAATTGAATAATTTACAATGTAAAGTAACATTGTGATAATTATTGTTAAATTTATTTTCATATTGAGACAATGTTTGTCACAATGTGATGTTGGATACATTTTTGTACCATTTCGATGTTACAGTATTAAATCGTTGATACTATATGCCCAAGGGAATAATAAACCTCATATATTAATACTAAAAATGGAAGGGGTTATAAACCCAAGGGATATAAACCCTAAGATAAATATTATAAATCCTAAAATAAACATTATACCTTAAGATTCATATCGTGAACCTTACAATTATTATTATAAACCTAAGGGATTAATAAAACAAAAGGATTAATATTAAAAGACAAGGGAATATAAACCCAAGCGAATAATATTAAACCCTAGGATGAATATCAAACCCTAGTAATGTAAACCATAAAATTAATAAACCCAAGAGATTAATAGTGTAAACAATAGGCTTAATATTAAACCCTAGGAATATAACAATATGATTAATATCATAAATCCAAGTTATTTATAATATAAACTTAATGGATTTTAAACCCAAGGGATTGATATTATAAATCCAAGGCACTAATAAAAATAAGGTATTAATACTAAAAACCTAAAAACCCCAAAGGATTAATATTGTAAACCCAAGGTATATAAACCCTAAGATAAATATTATAAACCCTAAAAAGAACATGGTTGACCATGGTTGATTTTCATTTTGAGACAATATTTGTCACAATATGACATTGGACCATGGTTGACTATTATTAACTTTAAAATTGGGAGAATATTTGTCAGAATGTGACATTAGACCATCGTTAACCATGGTTGATTTTCATATTGATAATATTTTTCAAAATGTGACCATGGCTATTCACTATCATTGACCATGATTGACCATGGTTAATTTTCATATTGAGAAATCTTTGTCACAATTCCATGTTGAACCATGGTTGATAATTGTTGACAATGGTTGATGATGGCTATTTTTTATATTGAGACAATATTTGTTACAATGTGATGTTGGACGATGGTTGAGAGTGACTCACCATGGTTTATTTTCATATTTATTGTTGGGACACAAAATTAGCATACACTTTCACTCCATTTTCACTTTTATCCTCATTTTTTCACCTCATTTCATCACGTTATCTTATATTTCCATTACCATATGGGTTCATATTTTCATTTTCCAAAGTTACTTATTTTATGTATTTAAAGTGAATTTATGATTAAAATTTAGAAAAATAACATGTATTTTCTTATACCTAAAGGTGGAATGAGTTTGGTGACATGTGTAGGTGATTTGGAAGGTTCCAATCTTATCTGGCCTCCAAGACTCAAATTCGAATTCTGTTGAAGATTTTAAGGAGATTTGGGATAGGGGTCAAGCATATACCATGGAGAAAAATCATGGATAAAGGAATATGTATCTCATATTGGTTGTAACCATATGAAGGACTTGTGGATCTCCATTAATGAGTTAGTTGCTTATGCTTTTGTATAAATAGGAATACCTCCTCCATTCCAAAAGGAGGACTCTTGGAGCATGTATCCTAACTTATGATGGAATAGAATAAAGTTTTCTTTCTACAATTTTAGATATAAATTGTCTTAATGTAGTATATGAATTTATGGAATTTTGTCACTTTGTTCTTAAGATAATTGAGCTCACTTTAAAAGGATCAAAGAAACATTTTAATTCATTACAGATTTTATTTTCATTTAATTACTTATATGTTTGAATATTTTTTTTTTAATTATTAATGAATGAATTTTAGTTTAAATCTTATCATCATGTGAAAGGACAAACAAGGGTCTAAGTTAGGCTCTCTTCCTATTTGATATGAGTAATAACTGAAATTCATCTCTTTTTCTAGTTTCAATTTATTTATAAATTCTTGTTTTTTGATGCTTATGAATGAATTTTAGTTGAGTTCTAATCAGCATATGAGGGAACAACCAAGAGTCTAAGTTAAGCTCTCCTTCTATTTGGTCTGAAAAATAGTTAAAGATCATTTTCTTTTCTTTATCTCAAGTAATTTTTGAGTTTGTGCAATGGCAATGTTTTTGGAATAGAAATATGAGGAAGGACAACCATGACCTCCTAAGTTAGGAGCCTTTTCTCTTGATTTCTATATATCACATATTGTTTCTCTTTAGTTTCCCTTATTGAGGACAATACTGTGGGGAAGGACAACGAGGACCTCCCGAATTAGGAGACTCTTCCTTTGCTTGTTGCATCTTGAACTAGAAACCTTTTAGTTTTAGAAGTTATTTGTAACATGAGTTTCCATTCTAAACAAACCTCCTACAACAATCTAATCTGAGGTCCCATATATTTTGTTTTTCTTCTAATTTTACGAAACCACCAGGTTGAAAAATTAAATGATAGGGATTTAACAAACAATTAAATCACCCAACATTTTGGTGTTGTTGTGAGAGAAGCAAACTTAGATGTAACTAAGTTAGGAGGATTGTTTAGGAAACATTCTCTTTTAAGGTCATTTTAATTTGGGGTTAGATGCATTTAAGCATTTTTCATTTAAGTTTATTTTCATTTGCATATAGAAAGCATAGAACATTAAAATCAAGAACCCCCATTCATTTAAAAAAAAAAATCCAATTGCAAAAACAAGATCTGAAGAGCTTCGTGCTATGACAGTTCAAGAAAATAAAAGAACTAAAGATCACATTCAAATTTGTTTTCAACTAGCCAGTCTTCATGATCATGTCCAAGAACTCAATAGGGTTTACTTTTCAAATTTGGATATAAGTCTACTCATGATCTTGTTGTGGAAATGGATGCATTGGAAATTGTCTTATAGATAAGAGAATGTTTGATTTTTTTTCAATAGAATAGGACTAACAAATAAAACAATATTTTTTTGTGATTTTTACAATAAATTTGTGATTTTATGGTGCAGGAAGAACCACCCATTTACTAACCCTTCACAGGAAAAAATTGCAATAAAATAAATGGTTGTGAACAATGGGAACAATCAAAGATTGAAGAACGATAATTTCAGGTGTGAGATCGATTCTTTTCATTTTATTTTCTGCATCCAAATTTAAAAATAAAAATAAAAAAGTCGATTAATCTTGAGTATGCTCTCCTCCTACACTTTGTGTGACCTAGAGGATCAAAAAATGATTTTCATATTAGTATATCTTTTGTTAAAAAAAAATTGATTCTACTCTTCCATTATTTGTTTCTTTATATATATATATATATATATATATATATATATATATATATATATATATATATATTAAATTTTAAATTTTAAAATGGAACATAAAAATTTTAATGTTTCTTTTTAAATTTATACATATATATTTTAAAAGTGAATGGAACACATGTAAATTAAAAAACAAAAAAAACTAAAGAGATTTTCTTATTTAAACAAATTTGAAATAATAAAAATAAATAAAAACACAAAAACAAAAATGAGAATAAAGCAAATTTAAACAAATAAAAAAATAAATTGGAAGCCAATGAAACAAATTGTTGCAAATGTTATGTGTGATTTTGAAAAAATTAAAGAGAGTTGTGCATTCTACTAATTTTAAAAAAAGAAAACGAATTTCACCTGATAGTTTCCTGAGCAAATGCAAAATACAGAGAGGTTAAAAACTTCATTTTTAAAATGAATTTTGTGACCAAATTAAAACTAATCTCAAAAATACAAAACATGGGTTTCTCTCAGAATGGGGTGATTTGTTTTTAACGCAAGATATTTTTTCAAAATTTGTAACCATTTGAGAGATATTTAGGGTTCTATAGAGCCTTATTTGCTAGGTTGCGTAAAAAAACTATTTTCAATTAAATGCAGCTAGCAGCCAGTAACGAAGGCCAGGACCATTCAACAGCCCAGCCATAGAGTCATGGCCAGCCACCCAGCAATGTTGCCAAGCTGAAGAGAAAAAAAACCAATCAATAAATTAAAAAAAATAAAAATTGATAAAAATATTTTTTAATAATTAAATAAAAAATAATTAATTATTAAGAAAGAAACAAATCTTACTGTAGAAATTTTCAGAAGTGATATTTTCTCCATGCTTATAACCTGCAAAATAAAAATCTAAAAAAAAATCATAAACATTTCCCAAGCTTTTATAAAATAAAATTTGGTTAAAAAAAATTCACTTTCTCGGCAAAAAATTATGAGTTCAAAAGATATGAAAGATGATTTGACGAATATTTTGGAATTCCATTTTCCTAAAAATCTTGGAAATGATGAATTTAAAAGATATGAAAAATGATTTGGCAAATATTTTGGAATCATATTTTCCTAAAATTCTTGGATTTAGATTGGCCATTTGTCAAGTTGTTGTTTCAATTTTCATTTTTAGAATAATTAAAATTTCCAAAATTCCATTAAATTCATAAATGTGACTTGTGATCTATTGGTAAGTCATTCAAATTGCATAATGGAGGTCATGAGTTCAAATCTTGTGGAGATTGGAATTTGTTAATTATTCTACAATTTTGACACAAAATTAGTTAAACAACAATTTTGCCACCACATGGTAGCACAACATTGGCCAATATTGCACATTCATCACCATATCATCAATGAAATGGTCAACATGTCACATAATCCATTTGCCATGTCACCCACTGCCACATCACTATTACACAGTCACCCTTCATCTGCTAGCTCATTTTTCAACACTGAAATTGGACCAGGAAAAAGAAAGATAAGGGTGCTTCATCTACAATTTGCCTTGAAGAGAATCATGTAGATGGAAAATTGAATCCTATAGACATGCATTTTCATTTCATAAAGTATTTTCATATGATCATGTTACTTTGAGTATTGTGGATACAGAAGCCAACAAAATCACAAATTCAAAAATATTATGCCATGGCTTAGCCAAAGATGATAGACCATATTTTTAGATGCAGGAAGGGCACAATCCTGCAACTAAGAAACCTCATGACAATTTTCACCGTTTCACATAAATTTCAAATAAGCACAACTTTCTCATACGACATCGAATTTTGATGATTCAAGCATCGTTGTAAAGATATCAATAGGATCTACACAATGAGAAAGATATCATAATAATTTGAAACATTTAAAGAATTACGAAATTGCTCACAAGATATAACAGGTAAAATGAGGCACTAGTTTCGACACAGGTATAAATTCTTTCAGTTTTTCTTTGATGAATTTGTTTTATTAGTACCAATTCTTAGTTTTTTTTTTGTAAATGCCATTAATAGAGATATTGATCACCTATGTCTTGTGATGAACTTACATTTCATTGTAGAAAAACTACTAAGTTTTTGCAGGTTCCAGGAAGATAAACATATGACCACAAGCAAACAATGTCTCTCAAAGACCACATTTCATAAATACATCAACAGAGAAACATTGAAGGTCAAAATTCAAGCATGAGTACATGATTTTGGGTAAGCCAAGGGGAAGAATTTCATCATACCCTTTACATCATTGAAAATCCTCTCAAAGACCACATTTCTTTCACAAGAAAATGATCAAAGCAACAACAAAGATGAAACATCAATGCATGAGTAAATGATGTCAGATCAGATCCATCACTTGCAAGTCTTTCAGATGCCAGTGTCTTCATTGCATTCTTACTTCTTCAGTCAATAAATTTTCCATTCCATTTTTCTTTTAATGTCTTAAAAAAAAACCTTAATCCATTGCTCATTTTCCTTCACAGTCATTTTCCTGCCTCACTTTCACTAATCTGTAACCCATCAATAAAAACATTCAACTCCTCTATAAAGATGATTCATTCCATTTCCTTTTCATTTTTCCAAATAAACCTTGATCCACTACAAAACTTCTCATCCATAATCTTTAAAAATTATTGTTTCATGCTCGAGTTAGATGATGAAGGATTCCTTAAGGTCTCTCTTCTAACACGTCTTGGCCTATTGACATCAGCACATTATCTAGGTGATGGGCCTCTAAATTAGACATAAATTAATAATAATAATAATAATAATATCCATCTTTAAGGTCACAGCCAAGCCGGACACCAAATTGGTGTATGAGACCCCCCTATTTGTGGGACAAGGGACCCAACTCTGCGCAACGATTTGACTGCTAAGTCTACAAAGGCATACATACTCTACCCCCTCTAGTTTTGAACCTATGACCTCTTAGGAGGAAACACATGCTCTTAACCCTTAGGCCCACTCAAGCTGTAAGGTCCATGCCTATAATTTAAAACATAAATTAAGGCCTATGACCATCCTTGAGCACATTAAACCTATCTTTTTTCATTATATAATTTATTTTTAACTTTAATATTTTCATTAGGAAGGTTTATGAATAATTGAATATTTGTGCCTAATATTATTTATTTTTTGTGGAATATTATGAGAATATTGGGCAAATTAGGAAGAGTTGGAGGAGGAGATAATTTAGGACTTGTTCCCTACTACTACAGGATCAATAATAAATAATAATTCAACAATAGATTATGGAATTATGGCACAAATTGTGGAACTCTAATTATTGAGAAAATCTAGGAATGTGTTCCACTAATCAAGGGAGCAGATCCACCAATGAAGGGAGCGAATCCACTACTCAAGGGATTTTGGTGGGGAAAGCTTCCTCCATCCATGGGGAATGATTCTTAATCATTTTGTATGAGTACCAAGTCGAATTTTCCTCTAGGGAATGGTTGAGAAAATCTAGGAATATGTTCCCTGCCAATTAATGCAAATTCCTAATATTGGGGACCAGATCCACTAATCAAGGGATTTTGGTAGGGAAAGCTTCTTGCATTCGTGGGGAATGATTGATAATAATTTTTTATAAGTACTAAGCCGAATTTTCCTCTATGGGAGAGTTTTTTCATTAGCGCTATTGTGGAGAGAGCTTGTATTTTTGCATCTCCATTGTATTTTCTTACAGGGATGTAATTCTATAGATGAAAATAATGAAGATTGGTGTCATGTTCAGCTTCTAAATCTTGTTCTACTCCACAGGTCTCTTATTTTCCTTAGGCTTGGCCATTCCAAGAACCTCAGAGTCCTTTTTTATCATTTATTTCCTTCTTTTCATTTCTTATTCACATGCATCTCTAGTTTTTATTTCTTTCTATTTCCGCATTTAGTATTAATGATTTCTTGTTGTAGGATTGATTTAAATGGTTTATGTAAGTTCTTTTTCAAGATCACAAACATTATTTTATCATTCTAAAAGCTTTGGAAGTTCATAATAATCATTTATTTTCTTGGATTAGTCTTCTTATTCCCAAATCTAGATTGTTGGACCTCCTTTCTAGCAAAGAACAATAAATTTCTGCTATTTTTTAGAGCATGATAACGAGTTTCAATCAACTTGATTTGACTTGAATTGGATCAAAAAAATATTCTATTTCATAATAAGAATTACCCCATTTCATTCTCACTTGATTTGGTTAGGCATTGTTTAGATTTACTAGCTCACTAATTCTCGAATTTCTAGATTTTCGACTAGTAATGTTTTTTATTTTTTTTCATGGGTTAATAAGGTTCTTTTTGAGTGATTCCACTTGGAATAGGGACCTAAGACATCTTAGTTAATAAAAAAAATTTGAACATCCAATTTGGATTTGATTTTCTTGGTCATAAAACCCTCACCAATTTCATCATTTCACAACGAAACTTCTCCAAGATTTTTTAGGAAATCCATCCATCTCCCAACTTTGGTTTTGGGTTCTAAGTGATCCTAGGAATTTTCTCACTCCATTCCACCCATATACCACCTTCCCTAAGCCTTCCATCACCTCCAACACCTCACATTTTTCTCTCGGTTGTATCTTGTAGGTTCACTATAATTCCTACAGGATCATCCTATAGGTTTCTAGTACATCTTATAGGTTTTCCTGAAATTGCATATTTTGAGGCCGAATTGATGGAAAACCTCTAGAAATTTACCAAAAGCCTCCCAAGGATATCCCACACCATCCACTGATCTCCTAACCCTTCCATCCAACCTCCAACATCCTTAATTCACCTACCACATCACCAAAGGAAATTAGTTTGCATACTTGATTTTACATGAAAAGACAAAAAGACAAAAATAGATTTATTTTAGTCCCTTTACTTGCACATGAGTGATTTTTGATGCTTCTTACTTCCATGCTTAGATAGTAACATTTGGTTCATGATAATTTAGCATTAATGCAAAGCATATTTTATTAGCAGTTAATTAGGAATTGGTGATTTAGCATTGAATTTCCGTCTCTTTCCTTGTACTTTCTTTCTTGCAATAGGTTAAGGTTCCATATCAAACATTTCATTTTCTACAATTAGTGTAGGATTTGACTTCAGCACATGCACTGCATTACATCATGACAGCAATGGAAGGACACATTGTATGTCACACATATAGTGCTGACACCTCTTGATCTGATAATCACCCTATGAGTGACCTCAGTTGAAGATTTATTAAACAAAAGGTATTACAGAATCATGTGATGGTGTGTGTGTTATGTGTTATTGAAACAATGGATCGATTAGATTTCCAATACATAGAAAATAAGTGGAAAGACAGTAGAGAAATACAGTAAGCAACACAAAGACACAAGCAGTTTTTAATAAGGAGTTCACCCTATCCTCCACGGCTACGTCGCCGGTCCAGCTTCAGTGGTGGCCTTGTTTTATTGTGTCTTTCAGCAGATAAATTACAATGAAGGGACTCAATACGAGTTCTCCTGAAGCATATTTTTCTTGGCAGGGTGGTTCTTAGATTCCCCAAGCCACTCGGAGTACACAGACTCTCGTTCATCCTACCAGCTCTGTGACCCTTGGTCTACAGTGGAAAGATCCAACTATGGTGCTCAATATGGATAGATTCCTCTATGGGAAGGCTTGAATCTTCAAGCTCTCTGGTGCTCGATGCTGCCTATGGCCAACTTCGCCCTCTGTCTCCTCTTCTTGACTTTACTGCTCTCTGTGCTCAGTCCTCCTCTCAGGGTTCACTGTTCATTGTCTCTCTTGGTTGCTTGGACTCTTCTCTATTGCTCCTCTTTCTGTCTCTATTCCTCTGTCTTTGTTCATGGCTTTAGCCATTCGATCTCCATGCCCGTTTGGTTCCTCTCCCGCCTACGTCGATACGCCTACCACCTGTGTGCTAGGAGTTCCCTGTTAGGCGTCAGCATGAATGCTCTGGAAGTAGCCACATGTCCCCATCGGAACAGCGTCAGCTTACTCATCGATTCGTTTCTTCGGTTATGTCATGGATACGTTCTTTCTCCACTGTGGTGGTCAACGGATTCCAAATCCCCTTAAATCGTGGCTTAATTCCCTGCCGATTCCACTTCTGTCTTTTGGGAACAACCTCAGCCGTGCGATCTGGGCTCCTCAAGAACCAACTTCATACGCACGTCGAGCGCGGTTGACTTGCTCGACTGATAACACCCGATCATGGTAGTTTTTCTCTCACCTCCATTTCCACGTATCGATCGCTGAGTGGGATCACTCCGCTATCCTAAAAACCTCTTACCATTCAAGGGCGCCCCGATCAAACCGTCGGTTTCTATGTCATGGGTCCCACCGTCGTACGTTGGTGCTTTTCGTTTCTTCGCCCATGGTCCTCTAGCTCCCAATGTGATCGAGTGCTTAAGGCTCTTCCACTTCGGCCCTGTTCACCCAGGGATGCGCAATTAGCACTAAATCATCTCCTTTTCCCATTCTGAGGCTCCCAAGGGCTACATTGACCTCCCATGCAGTCTCCATGGGCCTCGGTCAGTGCGCTTTGACTGAGGTCCTCGTCGTTCTACGCCAACTGCCATGGCCACTGGTTCAGGGTGTTTTCGATTTCTGTTTTGGATTCTTCAAGGATTGTTTTCATCCCGATACAGTCATGGTTCTTTGACAGTCATTTATGGATCTGATTTGGATCATGGCCTCCCTACTGAAAATATTTTGGACCACCAAAAGTTGGTTTTCTTCAAGCATCGACTAAGTGAGGAAAATACTATCTCACTTGTCCAATCTCAAACCACTTCGCACTGCTCGACTTCGAACCTTTAAGCCCAATCCTGAGGTATTCCACCTGTCCACTGCGAATCGTCCTTACCTTCCTGTCCAGCACTATGTCTTCCTGCAACTCGTTAAGATATTCAGGTAGTATGTCATCAACAGACGGCAATTGACTCTGCTCTTCAGGGTCCCCAATCATTGAACGTTCAGACAACCTCAAGCAATCTGCGTTCACGACTGAGTAGATGTGCATGTAAGCTGGCAGATCAAGGTGAAAAGCATTTTCACTAGTCTTCTCAAGTATCGTAAAGGGTCCATACCTGATAGGTTTTAGCTTTTTACCTTGACCTTGCATCCTGTCCTTGCTGATATACAGCCAGACTTGGTCTCCAGCTTGAAAACTATGCTCCATCCAATGCTTATCATGCTTAGCCTTCTACTTGGCCTGGCTCTTTTCCAACTATTCCTGTACTGCCTGGTGGATCTCCTGGATTTGTTCAATGAACCTAATTTCCTTGTCCACATCATTGTGTCTATCAACCATGGAATCTTTACCAATGACAAAATCCAAGGGAGACCTTGGTATGAAACCAAAGCAGGTCTCAAAAGGAGATCTCTAGGTAGAAGAGTGTTTGGCTCTATTGTAAGCATGCTGCACGTAACAAAAGTGTTCATCCCATAGCTTAGGGTGCTTGCTGCAATATCCTCTTAGTAACTGGATCACTATCCTGTTAACTACTTCTGTCTGGCCATCTGTTTGTGGATGAAAAGCTGTGCTTTTCTTTAATTTGGTGTCCATTAGTTCCCATAGACTGGACCAAAACTTTCCCACAAAATGGGTGTCTCGATCAGATATAATAGAAGTGGGTAATCCAAAATGAACCCATACATTTTCAAATAATAATTTTGTAGTTTGTTCAGCTGTAATCTGTTTACTACAGGGTATCAAAATACACATTTTGTTGAACCTATCCACAACAACATATAGATAATCATGACCTTTCCTATATTTAGGCAGTCCTCCCACAAAATCCATGGAAATTATTTCCCAAGGGTGAGAAGGAACTGGCAAGGGAGTGTATAAGCCTAGTTTTCTGTTACTGGGCTTGCTTTTAGCACACATAGCACATCCCTTTACATATCTAGAAACTGTCTCGCTCATTCTTGGCCAATAGCAGAACCTTTGCAGCTGTGCAACTGTTTTACTTACCCCAAAGTGACCTGATATCAAAGAAGTGTGTTCTTCCCTAATTATCTTTGCTCTCTCAGTTTGTGGAATGCAGAGTTTCCCATAATGATATAAGAGTCGGTCCTTTACATGATAGACCAATTCTTCTACTCTTTTGCCTTGACTCAAAGTTGCAGATACATGTTTAATTTCCATGTCCTGAGCATACTATTCTATGTAGCTTTCATGCAGCACAGAATTATGCTTAAGTATGGTAGATGCATTTATAATAGGTCTAGGTAACATGTCTGCAACCTTGTTATGTATGCCCTTTTTATATCTGATGACTAAATGAAACTGTTGTAGAAAGCCCATCCATTTGTAATGTCTTGACTGTTGCAACTTAGTTTGGAGTGTAGATATTGAAGTGGTTGATGATCAGTATGTATTACTGTTTCTTTTCCCATTAAGTAATGTTTCCACTTTTTCACACTCTAAACTAATGCATATAATTCCTTATCATATGTAGGATATTTGACTACTGCAGGATTAAAAGTCTCAGAATGATACCATATGGGTTTACTGTGCTGTGTCAACATTTCTCCCATGGCATAGTCACTGGCATCAGTTTGGATCTCAAATGGTCTTTGTAGATCTGGCAGTGCTAGTACAGGTGCTGTACTAATTTTTTCTTTCAAGGTGTCGAAGGCTTTCTGCTGTTTACCTCCCCACTGAGACACCTTGTTCAATCCTGTCAAAGCATGTAAGGGAGCTGCAATTGAGGAGAAATTTGAAATGAACTTCCTCCAATACTGTGCTGCTCCTAAGAAGCTTCTCACTTTTGTAGCAGACTTGGGTTTAGGCCAGTTTACAATGACTACCACTTTAGAGGGACCTATTTTTAGTTCACCTCCCCCTACTATGTGACCCAAATAATTTAGAGAGGTTTTGCCAAATTCACATTTGGAGAGTTTAACATAAAGTTTTTCTCTTTTCAAAACATTTAATGTCTGCTTAACATGCTTTAAATGTTCTTCCCATGTTTTACTAAAAATCAGAATGTCATCCAGATACACAATAAAAAAATCATCAAGAAAAGGTCTGAGTACATCATTCATTAATCTCATGAAAATAGCAGGGGAATTGGTCAAGCCAAAAGGCATAACCAACCATTCATACAATCCCTGCTTTGTTTTGAAAGAAGTCTTCCATGCATCTTGCTCTGTAATTCTGACCTGATGGTATCCACTGTGCAAATCTAGCTTGGTGAAATAAACAACTTCCTTCAGTTGATCTGGAAGATCATCTATGTGAAGAAGGGGATAGCAATTTTTTATCGTTATCTTATTTAGTGCTTGGTAATGAAAGCACATTCTCCACGATCCATCTTTCTTTCTCACCAAAACGATTGGTGACCCACATGGTGATGTGCTAGGCCTGATGAACCCTTTCTTGAGCAACTCCTGCACTTGCTTCTTGATTTCGGCGTTCTATAAAGCAGATAACCTGTACATCCTAATGTTAGGCAAAGGAACATCTTGCTGCAAAATAATATCATGTACTATTCCCTTTTTGGGTGGCAGACCTTGAGGTTCTTGAAGCAAGACATCATACTTAGAAACACTCTTTTCTATATCAGCTTGCTGATCAGAATTACAGCCCTCAAATACATTAGTTTTATCAGTTTTCTTTTCCTTTACAACCATTAGTAAGAACTATTTGCATGAATTTATCATTCTTTTCATCTGTCCTGAGTATATGAGAGTATAATTATTCTTGAGCTTATCATCTCTTACAAAGTATTCGATTCCATCTTTAACAAGTAGATACTTGTTCTCAGCTCTATAGAAAATAGCCTTTCTATCATACAAGTAAGGACTTCCTAAAACAATTCCACAAATATCCAAAGGAATTACATCTAACTCATCCTCATCTGCAAATGCTGACCCAAAAGAAAACTTGAGTTTGCACTGTCTAGTCACTTGTAGTTGTGCTTTATCATTCAACCATCCTAATGGGTATGGCTTCTTATGAGGTGTAGTTGCTAATTCCAATTTCTTTACAATTGCTTCAGAAATCAGATTTACTTGTGAGCCACTATCAAACAAAGTATCAATCTTTTTATTTTTGGAAACAACTCGAATATGGAAAAGCTCATTCCTTTTTCTCTCATGTTCTTCATCAATAATAGATTGATCAGAATTACTAGTAAATGCTTCAGAATTCTTACCTTTTATACCTGTGGCTACAATGATTGTTTTATCTCCTGAGTCTGACCCCAAATCTTTCTCAATAGCTGCAGCAGCCTTCTTCTTCTTGCCCTCAGACATCTTAGACCTCAGCTCGGGATGCAGAATCCAATAGTGTTCATCATCATGCCCCTCCTTTCTACAGTGTGCGCATGAGGCTTTGCCTTTCTATGCAGTGTTAGCCTTCCTTGCTTTCCACTTCTGCTTTCTTTTCTCCTTGCTCTTTCTTACAGTGGGTTGGGATGGTCCCCCAACTTCTGGATTTCCATGCTTTCCTCTAGCTTCTAGATGAGTAGCTTGTACATATACCTCATCTATACTAGTGGGATTAAACATGAGGATGGTATGCCTCATGTAGCTATGTAGACCACCAATGTACTTCAAAAGAGTTTCTGGTGAGTCTAATGAGATACCCAACATCAATGCTCTCTTTCTGAACTCTTGAGTATACCCTTGTACACTTTGCCCCTTCAACTGTCGAAGAGTTTGCCAACTCATCATGGCTTGTTGCATGTAGGCCAATGGATAAAACTGCTTTTTGATTGTAGTAACAAATTCACTCCAGACAGAGATGGTATTATCATTCTTCCTCATATCAACCTTGGTTCTGCCTTCCCACCAAACAAGGCAGTGCCCCCTAGGCGAAGGCTTGCGAGCTAAATCTTTCTCTTGTCTGAGTCTATATTTTGTACTCTGCAATACACATCAATTTGTCTAATCCAATTGTCCAAATTTCCAGCATTTAGCTCTCCATCATATATAGGAAAATCAAATTTAACATCTAACTTAATCAAATATGCTTTCTTATTATGCACAGGGCTACTAGGAGGTGTAGGGAAGATTTCTTCTTTTCCCTTTCCTTTTGAGTGGTCATGGGAATGAGATTCATCTTCTTCTTTATCTTGCTTAGAGCTTGATGAATCTTCACCCTTAGGCTTTCTAAAGTCCCTATACATTTCTTCTACCATAGAATTTACAGATAGGAAACTTTCTATGAATCGAGGGTCTGGCCCTATAGAACCTTGTTCTGACATTGTCTTCCAAGAATAGACTCTCCCAATTTCAGGATTAGTTTCCACCAACTCTCCTTCTCCTAATTTGAGCTTTGATCTAGTGAACATTCACAACTAAACCAACACAAGCTTGTCTAACCTTATAGCCTAGAGCTCTGATACCACTTGATCTGATAATCACCCTATGAGTGACCTCAGTTGAAGATTTATTAAACAAAAGGTATTACAGACTCATGTGATGGTGTGTGTGTTGTGTGTTATTGAAACAACGAATCGATTAGATTGCCAATACACAGAAAATAAGTGGAAAGACAACAGAGAAATACAGTAACCAACACAAATGTTGGACACCTAATCCTCAATGGGTTAGTGTGGAAGATGAATGGACAAAAGGAGTCCAAGAGACCTTGGGATGTGAAACCCAACGGTCACAACATGTACTATAAATGTAAATCATTTGTTAATAAAAATTGTACTTGCATGTTTTATCTTTCATATTCCTCTGCTGCCCATGTGTGTTTAACATGGTATCAGAGCAGGCATATTCCTGCCCTACATAATTTCTTTGAGCCATTTGTTTTATGGTCTTTATGAGCAGGTCCTATTTTTAGTATTCCTACCTTTGTAACTCCATTTTCTGCCTATTTTCTTGTTCTTCTCATATTTCAGAACTGACACCCCTAACCTGCTCAATCTTGTGTGAGCCACTATTTTTTTGGCATTAGTATACATTTCAACTCTACCATCTATTGTTTTGTTGTCATTCTGAGTCTAGCGTGAAAAATGATCCTCCTCACTCTGCACCTACTCAATGCACTGAATTTTGTCTGAAAACATTCTTCTTTTGTCTCCTGTCAGATAACAATTCACTGACTATCGGCCAACCCATGATCGACATATACAAATGCCTGTAACAAATCCTTACATGTGTTGGTTCATATGCGTTGGTTGAATGCTACGTATATGCCGGTCAAAGTATTCAAGTGGACTGCATTTCTTCCTACGTCTGGTCCGCTCCCTTTACGGGACTGGTTAAGAGGTTCTTATATGACTGTTACATTGTGAGCTGCAATAAAATGGCGATTTTAACTATCATGAACTTATTCAGGACAACGATTATTGCAAACCCTGGTGCATCAAGCGTTACCTATTCTGGAGTCGTTGGAACGTTTGCTAGAACTTGCCACACCTACCACATTGTAAACCTTGGCTCTCAAACTGCAGTTTTTCCTGTCAAAGTCTTCTCAAATATCTGAACTAGAGTGCTTAATAGCTGCACCAAGTGACTCGTATCTGGTCCATTTAGATTGTTGTTCAGGGAAAAGAAAAGGAAAAATAAAAGCTGAGATGATGTTGGAGAGTCTGTCCTTGTATCATCGCTCTAGAATATGAGCGAGTTCCCTGATTTGCTGGACTTTGTAACCCCTAACCGGCATTCTGTTAATGTGACGGGCCATGCCAGCATTACAGTGGATTGGAAAGAAAGCCCTGAGGCTCAATCTTTGAGGCCAACGTGTATTGCAGATAAGCGGTGAACGTGTATTGGAGGAACCAGTGGATGAAAAGAACAAGGTGTGCGTTGAAGAACTGGTATGAGAATCGAATATTGGTGGGAAGAAGTCATTATCCCAAGAAATTTGAACGAGATGCAGATATTGGCGGTGCAGCAGTGGCCGCAAGGGGCTTTTATCAAAGTCTGAGGCCCACGACTCAAGGATTAGTGTTGAACGTAGACCTATCTGCAATAGTTTTTCACAAGAGCATTTCCGTGCTTGAGTATTTATGGGAGAATTGTAAAATTGACTGCAGAGAGAACCAAGCTCTCTCTGAAAGAGAGATAAGTGAAGCAAAGAAAGTTCTCAAGGGGTTGAAAATTAAAGTTATCCACAGACGGTATTCTCAGAATTTCACAATAGTAGGACTGACAAAACAGGTGACCACAGAAATCAAATTTCTCATGACCGAGGACAATGGCACTCAGCGAATGGTTACTATGGTGGAATTTTTCAGGAAAATTGCTTTCCAGCTGATCCGATCCACTGATTGAAAGCGTTGAGTGGCACCTCACCAAGATAGATTACACTGGTCTGGTTCGAGAAGAGGGTTGAGTAGCCTTACAGCTGTTGTGTCATAGTTATAGAGCCAGATTTGTTTGAGCCACATTGCAGAATAGTTGGGCGTAAATATATATAGCTATATATATATATATATATATATATATATATATATATATATATATATATATATATATATATATATGTAGCAAGAACAGTGGAGGACCAATCAGATCACACAACCGTAGAATTGTGATGGACGATGGAAATTGGGCATTGCACAGTGGTAGTCGTATTAGCGGGTCACTGGAGTGATAAAGGCTATAGACACCCCGATACAAGTCTTACAACATAATATATTCACATTGTCGATCCCGTGGTCGTTATAGTTGCGATCTATCTATCGTTTATGATAAGACCGACAGGTGGCCACAACCCTCCATACACTGAAATTCCAAGGCCAATAGGCCATGTTCCGGATCTTCACCATCATGGAGCCGAGGAGTAGACATAATTTGTAGGTCACTCGCATTTTGTCCAAGAGATGTAGGTGAACCAATAATGTGTAAGAGTGAAGGAACAATATTCACATTCCAATTAGCTATTGCCTTGCCTGGACATCAGTGAAAGCAAAGAAAAACTGAATTATATTCCCATGGAGTATTGTATTCTGGTTTCCTCAAGATAACTTGAACGGTTACCAGTCAAAGAATTTTAGTCGAATTGCCTACCCATCTGCTGATGAAAGACGGTGTAGCTGCCAGAAAATTTGTAAGATGAAATGAAATTGTAGGAGTTCAAACTCAGCGGAGGACCAGGTATTCTAGATTCGCTCAGGCAATAATTTCATTATCTTCCAAAACTGTTTATTGCTTCTGTTGGGAAGCCGATCGATATATGTATATATATATATATATATATATATATATATATATATATATATATATATATATATATATATATATAGATATATAGATATATATATATATATATATATATATATATAGATATATATATATATATATATATATATATATATATATATATATATATATATATATATATATATATATATATATATATATCTATATATATATATATATATATATATATATATATCTATATATCTATATATATATATATATATATATATATATATATATATATATATATATATATATATATATATATATATATATATATATAGATATACGTGCGTTGAGCTTGGATTCATGTTATTGCGTTGGCATTGTAAGTCTATTTGGTATAATAGAAATCCTGTAATACCTCCTCGATACCACTGGGCATTTGATATGGGTTTTCTCCTTTCCCATGATGAACAACAGACTTTGGAGTAGAGAAGTCATCACTTTATTCTTCGTGTTGTACACATTTATGTCTCTCTTAACTTCACTGTTTCTATACTATATATATGCAGAAGAGGGTGTTTATTATAAGGTAATATTAACAAAATGCATCCTTCGCTTACATAATACAGATAGAAGGTTACAGTTTTGAGCGTTTAACAAACAAAAAGAGGTTATAATTATCATAGTTATAGTCCATTTGGTCTGCAAACTTGCAAATTCTCATTTAATCAACCAGTTTTGTGTAAATTATAGCGCAAGGTATTATAGTTGGAGAAAATAGCTAGATTTGATGATGTATTAGAGTTACTGAATACATTAATACACTCCACTATTGGTGGGATGATAAACTTCAACAAATACACTCTTTGTGACATTCAGACCTACCTGCATGATGCACAAGAAAAGATTGATTTTTTGCAACTAGAATCTCAGTTCCAGCAAGATGAGCTTCAACAGATTTGTAATTCCAAATTGTTTTCTGCTCAAAACAATATGTTGTTCAAGGTTAAAACAAACACCCATCAACAACCAGCAAGCGGTGAAATTAGTAAGATTGAGGTTGAATCAAATCCAGAACCCAATAAAGCAGCAATTGTACATGCAAATGCAAAAACTCAGTCTGCACTTCCCAAGCCCATCATCAGACCTTGGGAACATCTTGTCCACAACAAGCACAGAACTGGTCTTGGATATGAAAAGGACTTGTCCTTTCATATTCCAGACTACTCAAAGCCCATTCAATTTCAAAGTGCTGGATTCACTCATGACAGTTCACTGTCAGCTATTCCAGATTTTGCCCCTCTTCCACAGCAACAAAAACAATAATAGATCGTGAAATTCCAATGCTGTGACCGAGTTGGCCATTTGAAAGATCACTATTTTGATCTTCATCCATGTAAGCACTTTCATAAAACCAACCATTCTTCACATAGATGCTTTAGAAACAAACGTCCTGCAAGAAAAAAGATTCATCTTGGATGGATCGCTTCTTCGCAATGGGCACCAACAACCAAGAAGATATTCCAATCACATGTAAGAACTTGTTCCAGAGTATTGAACAGTCTTGCAGTTGAGTTTTCTCCATCATCTCACCTTGTATCTGACAGAGGCGAAAATCATGGTCATCTACAAGTTTCAAAGCCACATCAAGTGAGTCTGAGCCACAACCTACCACACCAGTTCCAGAGTTGTATCCAAAAACAAAGATGCCCCTGAGCATGCCTCCAGTTAGTAATCTGGGACACTTCCCCTAGTAGAAGACTTCAGCTTCTTGCCAGTTTCAGAAGAATTACAGGAACAAAATTGAGAACACTTCCTCTAGTAGAAGACTCCAGCTTCTTGCCAGTTTTGGAAGAGTTCCAGGAATTTCATTAAGCATTCTAGAGTTTTTGGTCATCCTTAAACCATCACAGGTTGAGACTTCCCTTTTGAGGTTGAAGTTCTCCCTTTTATGCGAGGTGAGACCTCCCTTTATTTGTTGAAGGTTTCCCTCTTCAAAGCAATAGGAGCACTTCCTCTAGCAGAAGACTTCAGCTTCTTACCAGTTTTGGAAGAGTTCCGGGAACTGCACTAAGCATTCCAGTGTTGGTGGCCATCCTTAAACCACCACCCTTTATACCAACATTTCATAGAGCACATTCAGTCTAGTGTTGCCATGCATTTTTTGCACATTTTGTATTATAGCTCTCTTCTTGGACTCATACATAACCCTTCAGATTAAGGGGGGGAATGTCGGACACCTAATCCTCAATGGGTTAGTGTGGAAGTTGAATGGACAAAAGGAGTCCAAGAGACCTTGGGATATGAAACCCAACGGTCAGAACATGTACTATAAATGTAAATAATTTGTTAATAAAAAGTGTACTTGCATGTTTTATCTTTCATATTCCTCTATTGCCCATGTGTGTTTAACAACAAAGACACAAGCAATTTTTAATAAGGAGTTCACCCTATCCTCTAGGGCTATGTCTCTGGTCCAGCTTCAGTGGTGACCTTGTTTTATTGTGTCTTTTAGCAGAGAAATTACAATGCACAGACTCAATATGAGTTCTCCTAAAGCAGATTTTGCTTGGCAGGGTGGTTCTTGGATTCCCCAAGCCACTCGGAGTACATAGACTCTCGTTCTTCCTACCAACTCTGTGACCCTTGGTCTATAGTGGAAAGAGCCAACTATGGTGCTCAATCCGGATAGATTCCTCTATGGGAAGGATTGAATCTTCAAGCTCTCTGGTGCTCGATGCTGCCTTTGGTCAGCTCAGCCCTCTGTCTCCTCTGCTTGGCTTTACTACTCCCTGTGCTCAGTCCTCCTCTCAAGGTTCACTGTTCATTGTCTCTCTTGGTCGCTTGGACTCTTCTCTATTCCTCCTCTTTCTGTCTCTATTCCTCTGTCTCTGTTCATGGCTTTAGCCATTCAATCTCCATGCCCGTTCGCTTCCTCTCCTGCTTACGTCGATTTGCCTATCGCCTGTGTGCTGGGAGTTCCCTGTTCGGCATCAGCATGAACACTCGGGAAGTAGCCATGCGTCCCCATTGGAATAGTGCCAGCCTACTCGTCGATTCGTTTCTTCAATTATGTCGTGGATATGTTCTTTCTCCACCGTGGCGGTCAACGGATTCCAAATCCCCTTAAATCGCGGCTTAATTCCCTGTCAATTCTACTTCTATCTATCGAGCGCAATCTCAGCCATCCAATCTAGGCTCCTCAAGATCCGACGTCATATGCACATCGAGCGCGGTTGACTTGCTCAACCGATAACGCACAATCACAGTGGTTTTTCTCTCACCTCTGCTGCCACGCGTCGATCACTCAGTTGTCCTCCAAAACCTCTTACCATTTAAGGGCACCCTGATCAACCCGCCGGTTTCTAGGTCATGGGTCCCACCATCATATGTTGGTGCTTTTCGTTTCTCTGCGCATGGTCCTCTGGCTCCCTACGTGACCGAGTGCTTAAGGCTCTTCCATTTCGGCCTTGTTCGCCCAGCGATAATCGCGCATCGAAAATCAGCTCCTTTTCTTGTTCTTGGGCTCCCAAGGGCTACATCGACCTCCCGCACAGTCTCCATGGGCCTCGGTCAGTGCACTTTGACCGAGGTCCTCGTTGTTCTGCACTAGCTGCCATGGCCACTGGTTCAGGGTGTTTCCGATTGCTGTTTTGGATTCTTCAAGGATTTGTTTCATCCCGATACAGTCATGGTTCTTTGACAGTCATTTATGGATCTAATTTGGATCACCTCTTAATTTTGTACAAACCTTGGGTTGATAATTAAAGTCGGTAGTCTTGAGACTTGCAACATTCTTGTTGCGAGGTGCATCACTTTTTGATGCCGTTGCTGGGGAGGTGTCAAAGTTTTGCATTATTTTCTTCCCTATTTGATTCATTTATTTTTACTTTTTGCAAAAACAAAAAAATAATTGCATCAGGCATATTACATTTCAAAAATAGGAAAGTGCATTGCATTAGTGTTTTCATTCAATCATAAAAACAAAAACATAATGTCTCCAACACCAACCCACCCCCCCGATTTGATCATGTGGTGTAGTAAGAGCCACATCACCATTCACTCTTGCAAGTAGAATAAGAATATGGAAAATAATGTAGAAGAAATGGATGGGCATGATGACAATGAGGAAGATCCTCTCAGATTTCCCATTCAAGATACTAATATTAATGTGCGCATGAAAAACATCCCTCCATCTTTTCTTCCAAAATTTCGTGGTCTAAGGTCAGAGGATCTGGAAACCTTTCTCTTTTAATTTGAATTTTTTTGTAGATCTTATGGTTACTTATTAAAAACTTAAAATTGAGATTGTTTTCAGAAGCATTGAAGGATAGAGCTCTTAAATGGTTCATGAGTTTAGGGACTATTTCAGTAAGATCATGGAGTGAGATGGAAAATATATTTTTAGAAAAATATAAAGATCATGATCTTAAATAAGAAATCTTTAGAGGGAATCAAAGAGAATATGAGAGCCTTGATGATCTAATAGAGATGTTCATGTATAATATTAAGAGGGAAAAACTACATCATTTAGGATCCAACATACTAAAAACACTCTTACTTAGAACAATTAGGGATGAGTTGATTGGTCTACTTAATATCATGAGTATAGGTGATGTATATAATTGAGGAAATTTTTTGAAACATGAAAACACATATCAAGAGGAAAATCAAGAGTAGGTAAATCAGCATCAAGATCGGTAAGTAAAGGTAAACTTGGAAATTTGTTTAATGATTTTAAAACAGAATTTTTTTACAATCTAACCAAACAAGTAGAAATGTTAAGAATGCAAGATGAAGGAAAAGAAAATGTTGATATTTGTGTTGCAAAATCATATGATGTTAAACATTTTCCATCAGTACCAAGGTTGAAGGAAGTTTACCAAGAGGACATTGGAGCAAGTCAATTGCCAATGCAGCTACATTATGTAGCTCTATGAGGAGCATGGTAGCCTATTTAGCCTGATATGATGCAAGAACCTAATTCAAAATTTCAAGGTTATGCATATCCACCTAAAAGAAATTGGAACACACCCTTTCCTTGGAAACATTGGTCATCTGAACCCCAAACCAATCTTGGCAACAACGTTGGCAAGGAACTTATGGGAGACATCGACAATATCCTCAGTATTTTCCTTAATATCCTCCATACGAAGCTCCATGTTATCCTTACCATTCACCTCCACCACAAACACAACCCCATCCACATCCATCTCAAATATACACTCCCACTTAACTACCTTTACCACCATTCCCAAACCCACACATTGAAGTAGCTCAACCAACTTATAATTTTGAGGTACAACACTTCCAAACATCTCCTCTTGTGATCAATGGTATTCATCATAGCTCAGGAAGAGTATTACAAAAAAGATATCATCTTGATATCATTAAAGGACCACATCCAAAAGAATAAGATTCAAATAAGAAGACCACAGAACCATGGGTTGCGATTGATGAAGAGTAGACATCAAAATCAAAGATTGAGAGAACTACCTCATGGTTAACATCAAATCCTTCATGTATTCAAGAGAAAAATCAACAAAAAGAGGAGGATTTGAAGGTCATGGTAAAAGAAGACATGAATAATGATCTAGATAAGTAAGAAAATCAAGGACATCAAAGTTATATTGAGGTTTGGTTCCAGAAAATCAACAAGATGGATCATCACTCTCTTCTTCAACTATGTTTGATCCTTTCAAGGTCAAATCATTTGGTCTCTGAAGTCCAGGTACATGTCAAAGCATACATTTCAAGCCTACACATCATTTTGCCTGTCATCTTGATGTGCACATGGCTCCATTGGAAGTATTCTTATACTTGAAAGTGATTTTGCCTTTCAAGTAGGGTAGGGTAGAAAAAAAAACAAAATGAAAAATAAGAGAAAAAAATTAAAATCTAAGGTGAAATCCTCCTTGGAGGCACCTCAGATTGGCTCATTGATTGAAAACCTCTATGAGGCAATCAATGGGTTGGAAAAAAGAAAAAGAAAAAAAAAAATAAGATCCTAGTTGAAAACATCCTTTCAGGGGCCTAGGTAAACCTGCTAGTTGAAAACCTCATTGAGGCAGCTAGTAGGCTTACAATAAAAAAAAAGAAAAAAAAAATAAAAGAATCATTTCTCCATGCATGCATGTAATCTCCAACATATGCAAGCAACAAGAACAATTTGGTACCAAAAGGAAAATTGGTCAAGCCTAGTCAAAAGAAGTCAAATTTTGACTTTCTCCTACTTCGCCCAAATGCTCCAACAAGGCCAATGTCATGCCAATTCATCACCCCATCTATTTCACCATCTACCCATCATTCTGAATATTCTATCACTCATTTTCCTTGTTGTCCTAAAAATCTACAGAATGCTCTGTTTTACTATAGGATATAAAAATACATAGAGAAAAAATTTGTTTTTTCCATAACTTGAAAACCATGCATCCATTTTCCAAGATGTTTTAGGGGGGATGCATATGTATTATGGTAACATGATCAAGAAATTTTAGAAAATTCTAGTGCACGGTTTCCAAGAAATTGGCCTCCATCATTTTTAGCCATTTTTACATTTTCTCAATATCCATGCATTGATTCAAAAAATGTTTCATTGGGGGATGCATATGGATGATGGTGACCTACCCAAGCAATTTCAATAAATTCTAGTGCACTGTTTCCAAGATATTGACCTCCACCACCTTCAGCTATTTTTATTTTTTCTTGAGATCCGTGCATCCATTGACCAAAATTTTTCTATGGGAAGGTGCATAATGATGATGGCAACATGCTCAAAAAATTTCAGCTCAATCCAGTCTACTATTTGGGAGATATGGACAAAACAAATCATTGTCCTATAAACCTACAGGAACAAAACAACACCTACAGGATTGGCAGTGAGCAGTTTTAAAGGAGATCCAAAGGTCAAAGAATCTCTTCCAGTGCTTAGCAGCAACATCAGGATCATCAACATCACCATCCAACACCTACACATCAACTTCAACTCAGCAGCAACATGAATGTCTCTCCAACAATCATGAGGTAGGTACAAGTATGCAATATTCTTGACCTCTTCTCTAGAGCATATTATAGTTAGAAATTTGTTGTTACTGCATGAGAGATAAGGTTTTATAAGCTAAGTATTGGTCATCAGTCTTAGCCACCTTTAGCTAGTTAGTTGAAACTTACTCCTTCACTCATGCAATGTTGAAAAGTCAAATTAGGAAGGGTGATGATTTCAAGGAATGCGGACAACAGTTAAAAGAAGATTTTTTTGCAAAGGGAAAAGTCACTATCGCAATCCAATCCCTCCATCCACTTCATATTCACTATCTATTCATCATTCATCCATCCCATTTCATTGTAGAAAAAAAAACAAAGAGCGCATCCTCTCCATTTTCATGAAATTTCCATTTGCAAGTCAGCAAGAACGACAGTCAAAGAGAAAAGGAGGATCACAAAGAGACCCCTATCACTCACATTTTTATTTTACCACTCATTACCATTCATTCCTGCACCATTTCTATCATTTTTTCCAGTCCTTTACTTCAGTTTACAAAGGGACTGTGTTTTCTATAGGATGATCCTGTAGGAACTACAGTGACCCATAAATCCTACAAGAGGTGTCTAAATGGTGTAACAAGGTAGCATATGGTTGATAAGGGTGTGGAAGACCTTGCCAAACTAAAAAATATTCAAGAACTCATCTTGAATAAGGGCAAGAAAGCAAGCTAATGGTCTCAAGAAACAATGATTTTTCTTTGAACAAATATGTTTTTGGGTTTGTCCTTGCAAAGCTTACAACCAAGATTCTTAATGCAAAAGAGAGAGCCCACCAGAGCCATGGATGAGGCACAATGAGGTCACTAATTTTCTCAAAGGATGAGCAACACTTTTGGCAGGGGGTATGATGAGCCTCTAAATTAGACATAAATTAAGGATCATGCCTCTAATTTAAAACATAAAGTAAGGCCTATGACCATCCTTTAGCACATTAAGCCTCTCTTTTTGCATTAGATAATTTATTTTTAACCTTAATATATTCATTACAAAGGTTTATGAATAATTGAATATTTGTGCGTAATATTATTTATTTTTTGTGGAATATTATGAGAACATTCGGAAAATTATGAAGAGTTAGAGGAGGAGATAATTTAGGGACTTGTTCGCTACTACTATAGGATCAATAATAAATAATAATTCAATAAGATATTATGGAATTATGGCACAAATTGTGGAACTCCAATGTTTGAGAAAATCTAGAATGTGTTCCAGTAATCACGGGAGAAGATCCACCAATCAAGGGAGTAGATCCACTAATCAAGGGATTTTGGTGTGGAAAGCTTCCTCCATCCATGGGGAATTATTCTTAACCATTTCGTATAAGTACCAAGTCAAATTTTCATCTAGGGAATGATTGCAAAAATCTAGGAATGTGTTCCCTGCGATTTAATGCAAATTCCTAGTATTGGGGACTAGATCCACTAATAAAGGGATTTTGGTGGGGAAAGCTTCCTCTATTCATGGGGAATGATTCCTAATCATCTTTTATAAATACCAAGTCGAATTTTCCTCTACGGGAGAGGTTTTTCATTAGTGTTATTGTGGAGAGAGCTTGTATTTTTGCAGCTCCATTGTATTTTCTTGCAGGGATGTAATTCTATTGATGGAAATAATGAAGATTGGTCTCATGTTCAACTTTTAAATCTTTTTCTCCACCATAGGTCTCTGAGTTTCCTTTGGCTTGGCCATTCCAAGAACCTCAAAGCCCTTTTGTATAATTTTCTTTCCTTCTTTTCATTTCTTATTCACATGCATCTCTAGCTTTTATTTCTTTCTATTTCTGCATTTAGTATTAATGATTTCTTGTTGTGGGATCGAGTTAAATGGTTTATGTAAGTTGTTTTTCAAGATCGCAAGAATTTTTTCATCCTTGGAGAAGATTTGGAAGTTCATAATAATCATTGATTTTCTTGGATTAGTTTTCTTATTCCCAAATCTAGATTGTTGGGTCTCCTTTTCAGCAAAGAACAATAAATTTATGCTATTTTTTAGATTTGCTAACGAGATTCAATAAAAAATTTTCCACATGCATTAGATCAAAAACACATTCTAGCTCATAAAAAAAATTACCCCATTGAATTTTCACTTTATTTGGTTAGGCATTTTTTAGATTTGCTAGCTCACTAGTTCTTGAATTTCTATGTTTTCGACTAGTAATGTTTTTTATTTTTTTTCCATACATCAACTGAGGTATTTTTGAGTGATTCCACTTGGAATAGGGACCTAAAACATCCTAGTTAATAAAAAAATTGTCCCATATAATTTGTATTTTATTTTCTTGGTCACTAAACCCTCACCAATTTCATCATTCACAAGGAAATTTCTCCAAGCTTTTTGAGCCCATCCATCTCCCAACTTTCGTTTTGAGTTCTGAGTGATCCTAGGCACTTTCTCACTCCATTCCACCCATCTACCACCTTCCCTAAGCCTTCCATCACCTCCAACACCTCACATTTTTCTCTCAGTTGTATCCTGTAGGTTCACTGTAATTCCTACAAGGTCATCCTGTAGATTTGTAGTAGACTCTATAGGTTTTCCTAAAATAGTCTGTTTTGAGGCCGAATTGATGGAAAACCTCTAGGAGGTCACCAAAAGCCTCCCAAGGGTCTCCCACAACATCCAACCATGTCTTAACACTTCCATCCAACCTCCAACATCCTTAATTCACCTTCCACATCACCAAAGGAAATGAGTTTGCATAATTGATTTTGCATGAAAAGAAAAAAAGACTATTTAAACAGACTTATTTCAATCCCTTTACTTGCACATTAGTGATTATTGATGCTTCTTACTTCCATGATTACATAGTAAAATTTTGTTTATGATAATTTAGCATTATTGCAAAGCATAGTTTCTTGGCAGTTAATTAGGAAATGGTGATTTAGCATTGAATTTTCGTCTCTTTGCTTGTACTTTCTTTCTTGCAATAGGTTAATGTTCCATTTCAAACATTTAATTTTTTGCAATTAGTTTAGGATTTGAATTAAGTACATGCACTCTATTACAACATGAAAGCAAAGGAAGGACACATTGTATTCCGTAAATATAGTGCCAACACCTCTTTAGTTTATAGGAAACTCAGGTTTATAATTAAAGTCAGTAGCCTTGAGAGTTGCAACATTCTTATTGTAATACCGAGGTGCATCACTAGGTTCAAGGCTAGAGTCCTTAGTATTACCTTGAGGCTTGTATGCCTTAATGACAGGCTCTCTCACCAATAATCATGGGAATACACCAATTTCTATTAATCGTTGGACCTTGCAAGTGGCTTGACATCCGCTCATATATTTTCTCTTTGCAAGATGTACTTAGATACCTTGGAACTCATTGACATTAATGGTGAGTTGCCTAGCATTGGTTAACGGTGTGCATCAATGGTTGGTAATGCATTGACTTCTCGTCATGCTCTACACATTTATTCTAATGATTAGAATTGTACCATCAGATGTTGTAATGATTGAAGACTATATCATTTTAACAGTTTGCAGTAGATCAAATTGTTATAACAGCAATAAAGATTTAAACCTTGTCATCAGTAAATAGAACACAGAAGAAGATCCAAATTCCTTTATTTACATACTCCATGATCCAGCAGCATCAACAAACACACTCTTCAGCATCCACAACTCATGCACGTTAAGGGTAAGTGAAGGTATGTGGTTTTCTAATTTTTAGTCATGCAATTCCTTAAAATGCTTAAAATTGTAACTTTAGAAAGTTCCTCACTTCCTTTTTCACATTGTCATATCTCTATGTGGGGGGGCGGGAATTCATATTCATACCTCATATTCACATTTCACAATATATATCACATTCATATTCCATTATCACCTTTCATATGTCATATATGTCCTTTATACACATGTCATCCTAACCAACATACTTTTCCAAACAACTACTATTGCATTATGATTCAAAACATTACATGTTTTGGAAATGATGATGATAGAATGAATGGTTGATTAAATGTTTTCAAAGTATTTTGATGCAATACAAAAATAACAAAAGTATTGTTACACAAGAACCAATATTAATAAAAGTTGGTTGCCACACAAGAACCGACCAAAGTAATATGTTTCAATCAAATATTTTTCAAAAGGAGACTTTGCAAAAGGAACAAAGTTATCAAATGATTATGCGAAGATGAAAGAATAATTAACATCAGCCAAAGTTCATATAAAATGAAGAAAATTCAAAGGATCAAATCATGTTTAAAGTAAATCAATGCAATATATTTCATGAGGACAAGCAATAAATTAAGTTGGGAGGTATGTTGTGCCACCAAATTAGCATACACTTTCACTCCATTTTCACCTTTATCGTCATTTTTGCACCTCATTTCATCACATTATCATTATATTTCCATTACCGTATGGGTTCATATTTTCATTTTCCAAAGTTATTTATTCTATGTATTTAAAGTGAATTTATGATTAAAAGTTAGAAAAATAACATGAATGTCCTTATACCTAAAGGTGGAATGAGTTTGGTGACATGTGTAGGTGATTTGGAAGGTTCGAAGACACGCTTATGTGGCCTCCAAGACTCAAATTAGAATTCTCTTGAAGATTTGAAGGATATTTGGGATATGGGTCAAGCATATCTCATGGACAAAAATTCATGGATAAAGGAGTATGTATCTCATATTGGTTGTAAGCATATGAAGGATTTGTGGATATAGGAGGCATTAGTGGATCTCCATTAATGAGTTAGTTGCTTATGTTTTTGTATAAATAGGAGTATCTCCTCCATTCCAAAAGGAGGACTCTTGGAGAATGTATCCTAACTTATGATGGAATAGAATAAAGTTTTCTTTCGACAATTTTAGATATAAATTGTCTTAATGTAGTATATGAATTTATGGAATAGTTTGTCACTTTGTTCTTAAGAGAATTGAGCTCATTCTAAAAGGATTAAACAAACATTCTATTTCATTATAGATTTTATTTTCATTTAATTACTTAGTTGTTTGAATATTTTTTTCATTATTAATGAATGTATTTTACTTTAAATCTTATCAGCATGTGAAATGACAAACAAGGGTCTAAGTTAGGCTCTCTTCCTATTTGATATGAGTAATAACTGAAATTCATTCTCTTTTTCTAGTTTCAAGTTATTTCTAAATTCTAGATTTTTGATGCTTATGAATGAATTTTAGTTGATTTATATTCAGCATGTGAGGGAACAACCAAGAGTCTAAGTTAGGCTCTCCATCTATTTGGTATGAACAATAATTAAAGTTCATTTATTTTCTTTATTTCAAGTTATTTTTAAGTTTATGGAATGGTAATGTTGTTGGAATAGAACTATGAGGAAGGACAACCAAGACCTCCTAAGTTAGAAGCCTCTTCTCTTTCTTTCTATACATCACATACTATTGCTCTTTAGTTTCTCTTCTTGAGGACAATACTGTGGGGAAGGACAACCATGACCTCCCGAATTAGGAGCATCTTCCTTTGCTTATTGCATCTTGAACTAGAAACTTTTTAGTTTTAGAAGTTATTTGTAATATGAATTTACATTCTTTATTTACATTCTAAACAAAACTCCTACAATAGTCTCATCTGAGGTCTCATATATTCTGGTTTGCTTCTAAGTTTACGAAACCCCTAGGTTGACAAGTTAAATGAAAGGGATTTAACAGACAATTAAATCACTCAACATTTACCATGATTGACCATGGTTGATTTTCATTTTGAGAAATACTTGTCAAAATGTGACATTTGAACATTATTGACTATGATTGAAGATGGTTGACCATGGTTTATTTTGATATTGAGAAAATATTTGTGATAATGTGACATTGGACCATGGCTAGCCATGATTCACCATGGTTGATAGTTGTTGACGATGGTTGAACGTGGTTGATTTTCAAATCGAGACAATTTTTGTCACAATGTGGCATTGGACCATGGTTGACCATGATTATAAACCCTAGGGATTGATATTACAAACCCAAAGTGATTAATAAACCCAAAGGATTAATATTTAAAAAACAAGGGATTATAAATGCAAGGGAATAACATTAAGCCCTAGGATGAATATTAAACACTATGAATATTAACCATAAAATTAATAAACCAAAGAGATTAATATTGTGAACACCAGACTTAATATTAAACCCTAGGAATATAACCATGTGATTAATATTACAAACCCAACGAATTTATATTATAAACTTAATGGATTATAAGCCCAAGGGATCTATATGGAATCCTATTATTAATATTATAAACTCTATTAATAATATTATACACTAGGGATTTGAACCCTTACATTAATAAACCGAACGTATTGATATTATAAATTCAAGAAACTAATCAAAATAAGGGATTAATACTAATAACCTAAAAAACAAAAAGGATTGATATTGAAAACCCAAGGTATACAAATCATAAGATAAATATTATAAACCCTAAAACAAACATGGTTGACCATCGTTGATTTTCATAATGAGACAATATTTGTCACAATGCGACATTGGACCATGGTTGGCATGATTGATTTTCATATTAAGATAATATTTGTCATAATATAATGTTGGACCATGGTTAACCATGGTTGACCATGATTGACAATAGTTGACCATTATAGATTTTCATATTGACATTTTTTGGCAAAATGCGACAGTGGACCATGATTGGCCATGGTTGTGACAATGTCACATTGGACCATGACACAATCTTTGTCATAATGTGACCATGGCTATTGATAAACCTAAGGTTTTAATATTAATAAACCCAAGGGATTAATATTATAAACCCAAGGGATTATGAACTAAAGGGATTACTATTAAACAATATGATTAATATTATAAACCATATGATTAATATTAAACCTTAGGAATATAAACTCTACAATTAAAATTATAAAACCTAGGAACAATATTATAAACCCATTGGGTTAATATTAAAAGCCTGATATTACAAACCCAAGGGAATAACATTAAACCCTAGGATTATTATTAAAACCTATGAACATAAACCCTACTATTAATATATAAACCTGAATATTAATATTATAAACCCAAGATATTTATACTATAAATCTAAGGAATTAAAACACCTAGAGGGATTGATATTATAAACTCAATAGATTATAAATCAAGGGGAATAATTTTGAACCGAAGGGATTGATAAAACCAAATGATTCATATTAAAAATCCAAGTGATTGATGAACCCAATGGATTTATATTAAACCCTAAAATTAATATTACAAACCGTAATACTACAAATTATAAACCCAATATGAAAATTTAATATTATAAACTGACTATTAAAAATCCCTAATATTATAAACCTATTAACCCAAAGTTTTGTAATGTAATAATGTGACATTGAATAAATTACAATGTAATGTAACATTGTGATAATGATTGTTAGACTTATTTTCATATTGAGACAATGTTTCTCACAATGTGATGTTGGATACATTTTTGTACCATTCCAATGTTACAATATTAAACTATTGATATTATAATCCCAAGGGACTCATAAATATAAGGTATTAATACTAAAAATAGAAGGGGTTATAAACCCGAGGCAATAATATTAAACCAAAGATATTAATATCGTAAACCCAATGGATTATTATAAACCCTAATATAAACATTATAGCTTAAGATTCATATCATTAACCTTATGATTAATATTATACACCCAAGAGAGTGATAAAACAAAAAGATAAATATTAAAAAGAAAAGGGATTATCAACCCAAGCGAATAACATCAAACCCTATGATGAATATTAAACCCTAGGAGTGTTAACCATAAAATTAATAAACCCAAGAGATTAATATTTTACACACTAGGCTTAATATTAAACCCTAGGAATATAACCCTATGATTAATATTATAAACCCAAGGAATTTATATTATAAACCCAAGGGATATATATTAAATCCTAGGATTAATATTATAAACTCTATCAATAATATTATAAGCTAGCAATATGAACCCTTGTATTAATAAACCCAAGGGATTGATATTATAAATCAAGGCACTAATAAAACTGAGGTATTAATACTAAAATCCTAAAAACCCTAAAGGATTAATATTGTAAACCCAAGGTATATAAAAACTAAAATAAATATTATAAACCCTAAAACAAAAATGGTTGGCCATGGTTGATTTTCATTTTGAGACAATATTTGTCACAATACAATGTTGAACCATGGTTGACCATGATTAATTTTCAAATTGATAGAATATTTGTCAAAATGTGAAATTGGACCATCGTTAACCATGTTTTATTTTCATATTGACAATATTTGTCATAATGTGACCATGGCTAATGATGATCATTGACCATGGTTGATTTTGATATTTAGAAATCTTTGTCACAATTCCATGTTGAACCATGGTTGAGAATTGTTAACGAAGGTTGATGATGGCTAATTTTTATATTGGGACAATATTTGTTACAATGTGGCATTGGACGATGGTTGACCATGATTAACCATGGTCGATTTTCATTTTGAGATAATCTTTGTCACATTGTGACATTTGACCATTATTGACTATAATTGAAGATGGTTGACCATGGTTTATTTTCATATTAAGAAAATATTTGTTATAATGTGACGTTGGACCATGGGTGACCATGATTCACCATGGTTGACAATGGTTATAAATCCTAGAGATTGATATGAAAAACCCAAAGCGATTAATAAACCCAAAGGATCAATATTTAAAAAATAAGGGATTATAAATGAAAGGGAATAGCATTAAACCCTAGGATGAATATTAATGCCTACAAATATAAACCATAAAATTAATAAACCCAAGAGATTAATATTGTAAACACGAGACTTAATATTAAACCCTAGGAATATAACCCTATGATTAATATTATAAGCCAAACGAATTTATATTATGAACCTAATGTATTATAAGCCCAAGGGATCTATATTGAATCTTGGGATTAATATTATAAAATCTATCAATAATATTATATACTAGGGATATGAACCCTTACATTAATAAACCGAAGGTATTGATATCATAAACCCAAGACACTAATAAAAATAAGGTATTAATACTATTAATTTAAAAACTCAAAGGATTGATATTATAAGCCCAAGGTATAAAAACCCTAAGATATATATTATAAACCCTAAAACAAACATGGTTGGCCATGGTTGATTTTCATATTGAGACAATATTTGTCATAATGTGACGTTGGACCATGGTTGACCATAGTTGACCATGATTAACCATTGTTGACCATTGTAGATTTGTGTATTGACAATTTTTGTCTCAATGCGATAGTGGACCATGGTTGACCATGGTTGTGATAATGTCACATTGGACCATGACACAATGTTTGTCACAATGTGACCACGACTATTTATAAAGAAAAGGTTTTATTATTAATAAATCCAAGGGATTAATATTATAAACCCAAGGGATTATAAACTAAGGGATTAATATTAAACCCTATGATTAATATTATAAACCATATTATTAATATTAAACCTTAGGAATATAAACTCTATGATTAATATTATAAACTTTATGAACAATATTATAGACCCATTAGGTTAATATTAAAAACCCAAGGGAATAACATTAAACCCTAGAATTAATATTAAGCACTATGAATATAAACCCTAATATTAATATTATAAACCTTAATATTTATATTATAAACCCAAGGGATTTATACTATAAATCCAAGGAATTAATAAACCTAAAGGGATTGATATTATAAACTCAATAGACTATAAATCAAGGGGAATAATTTTAAATCGGGGGGACTAATATTATAAACCTAAAGGATTGATAAACCCAAAGGATTAATATTAAAAATCCAAGTGATTGGTAAACCCAATGGATTTATATTAAACCCTAAGATTAATATATATTTTTTTTCTAAGTAATTTTAAATCTATTATGGAAACATATGGTACAGAGAGTTCTAGGCATCAGAGTGATGCCATATAGTCAACAAAATATCAAAAATTGAGCCACCCATAAGGGGAAACCGGCCCAAGAAACGTTTGAACGCTGCCTTGCAAGAGGAAACCAACGTTGAGTTGCCAACAATAAGCAAAAAAACTGAGCCGCCCACCAGGGGAAACCAATTCATACATAGATTAAGAACTAAATTAGCTACAAAGTTCAGCTTGGACACACTTAGATACATAGGCGACCAAACCAACATAAAGCGCAAAAGACTAGTCATGATGACGAGAAAAAATAGAGGCGTTAGATTCTATAGTCACCCAAGGGTGATTCCTCTTCAATTCTGCACCACCAAGCTTCCTTATCGTCTGGGTCTGGCTTAGGAACCACTTGAGAGGTGTCATCCATTGCTACACGCTGGCCTGCAATTATCCTGGTGTTCTGGAACTGGCTAGAGCCGTTGTCCTCAGGAGCAGGGTCGAGAATCCTTTGAGGAGCGCCCTCCACCTCTACACTCTTGCCGGTAGTCGTCCCAGTGATCTGGAGAGGGCCAGAGCTACTGTTGTCAGCCAGGCGAGAGGGATTGTTATCTACGGGAATAGGAGCATGAGGAGCAGAAGGGGAGGCCTGCGGGTTGATAGGGGGCTCAGAGGATGGTGGACGGGCGACGAAAGCAAGCTGAGTGTCAATGAATAGGTAAGAGGGGAGGGAGTCATTCCGCGAGGAGGGATGGAGGCGACGAGCTTGCCCACTTCTACGAATATAGCGGTGAACATAATCATAGGGATTGCGAGCAGGGGGTGAGCTAGAGGGAGGGGAAGGGGAGGGATTAGGCCTAGAGCCCCCCCACGGCTTCTCATGCGGTGCCTCAGCCTAGGCATTGTAGCACAGTATTCGTGATCAAGGGCGGAGGGGGTAGCGGGGCCCAACAGAGGAAGGTGGGGGTGAAATTCGAATAGTGCAGGGATGAATTGAGCGCAGAAATGGCTGTGCAAGTGGTGATATCTAGGGGTAAAACTAATGCAGGAGGCCAGCGGGCATCGCTTTCCCACTGAGGTGCGAAGGCTATGCAGTTCGACTTCCGATGAGCATTGAGAACCTACAGGCAGGAGCTGTCTCGACATGGAGACTCGCAAAGCATCACAAAACCAGATCAAAGCAACTGAGTTCATAATTGAGGATGGGGTGACAGGGGCCTAAGTTTTCATGCTGAGACACTTGGTGTCTCAGCTTCCCCACCAAATTAAATGTTGCATAGGGTGACTGTCTGTCATCTTAATTATACTAGAGATGTGTATCTGCATTGTGCTGGCGAACCATTGGGCTTGCCACATTCCTGTCTGCCCAGTCGTAACCTCCATCACTTCAATGGTCACCCGCATCCGGGGTGAAGTTATCCTGATGCACCAGCTGAGTGCATTCCTTAAGGAGTTTTCTATCATTGAGATCGGAGAGGGGTCCTGCAGAGAGGGTCTGAGGGTACATTACCCCTTTGTTGGCTAGCAGATCTGCCACTTTGTTGCCAGATCTTCTAGTGTGCTTGAGGTAGATGGCTCTGCGCTCTTGCAACCATTCAACGATGAGTTCCAATCGTGCCATGAGCCTCCAACTATCTGCCACTCTTGAAGGAGGGGAGCCTGAGAGGATCTTACTGATCATGTTGATTATGATTTGGGAGTCACCCTCAATCTCGATAGGGAAAAAATTATGGAGCTGGGCTAGCTGCATACCTTGCCATAGACCTTCTAGCTCCGCAGAGTTGTTGGTGTCCCATCCCATAGAGCCATAGTAAACGAGCACGGGGTCCCCTTTATGGTTGCGAAAGATACCCCCAAAACCCGCCTCCCCGGGATTGCCTTTGGAGGCTCCGTCAAAGTTGAGCTTTATGACCCCCTCTGGGGGTGAGACCCATTTTACATTAGAGTTTTCCTTTGGGACTCTTCGGCTAATTGACTCAGGATTCAGATTGAGCTTGAGCTGCCAGTTGTTCCAAACTTGTTGCTCCTGGGGCAGAGTAGGGCAGTCTTCCTTCTGCCAATTGTGCAGCGCCAATGTTTCCTGAAGATTATTGCAGTAGTTGAGCCAGAGGATTTCCAGAGGGGTAGACTGGTTCTTGAAGATCCATTTATTCCTCTCCTTCCAGATATGCCATAATAGGAGACCTGGAATGTGCTCCCAGAGAGAGTTAAGTATATTGCTTCGGTAGGGTGCTGCTGGCCAATTCCGAATGATAGTGTTTAAGTCCTCGGACTATCGACCATCCCATTTGCACTTGGAGCTGACCCTTTCCTAGAGGAAGGCAGCCAGGGGGCAAGTCAGCATAAGGTGTTGAATGGTCTCCTCTTGATTGTTACAGTTGGGACATCGGGAAGGTCCAGTGAAGCCTCTTTTCATTAAATTATCCCAAGTGAGTATTTTCTTATGATAGAGAAACCACAGGAACGAGGAAACCTTGGGCCAGAGCTGCGGTGACCACAACACTTTCCAGATGGGGTCAGGGGGATCGAGAGTTTGGGTCATCAGGGCATAGGCTTCCTGAGTGGTGAATTTTCCTTTGGGAGAGTGGCCCCAGCGAAGGATATCCTGCTTATCCGAGTATCTGATTTTCCTGCTGCTTAGTTCTGCATCCAACGCTATATGGGTCTGAACTTGCTGGTTGTTCAAGCATCTTGCAGCCGATTTCCAACTTCTATACCCCTGATCAAGGTTTTCCTCCTAGAATTGGTGAACCGTGGCTTCCAGAGGAGCGATCAAATCATACTGGAGGGGCGGTTTGATGGTTGAGAGGAGCTTGGGTTGCTGATGCCACGAGTCTGTCCAGAACCTAGCTGTGCGACCATTGCAGACCTCCCAGAAGCTATGTTCCTGAATAAGTAGATGATGTTGTTTGGCAGCGTTCCAGATCAGAGAGCCTGCTTCTACAGTAGACATTCGAATGAGCTCTAAGTGGGGTCTATGGTTGGCATATTTGGCATTCCAGAGTTTCGCCCATGGGGAGGAGGGGGAGGATAGCCATAGCCACCAGATCTTAGCCCCCATGATCGCGTTGCTGTGTTGAGGGTCACAGAGTCCTAGCCCCCCCCTAGCTTTGGCTTGCATATCGTATTCCACTTGACCAAGGCCCATTTTCTGCTCTTCCCAGATGCTCCCCACAGGAAGTTGCGCTGAAGAGATTTTATCTGATTGAGGACCCATTTCGGGGTTGCAAGGATGGAGAAGAGATATAGAGGCAAGGATTGAAGGATAGACTTGATCAGAATAAGTCTACTAGGAAGGTTGAGGGGGCGAAGGGTCCAGGACGATAATCTAGCTTCGAATTTATCCAAAAGAGATCTCCAAGAAGAGTGCTTAAGCACTGAGACAATCAAGGGGGCTCCAAGGTATTTGGTTGGTAGCTTGGCAATGGCGAATCCGAGGATTCTAGCGATATGATGCTGAATGAGAATAACAATGTTAAAGAAGAAGATTTGCGACTTGGAGGCATTGACTGACATTCCAGAGGCATCGGCAAACAAATCTAGCAAGCTCTTGAAGGTGGAGGCTTCATGGGCAGAAGGATGAGCATACAGCATGGTGTCGTCCACAAATTTATGGTGAGTGTGAGCAGGGGATTCATGAATGGAGATGCCATGGAGCTATTGTGAATGGAGGGCATAAGAGATGGTCCACCCTAGCCCTTCTGCCATGAGCACAAAGAGAAAGGGGGACAAGGGATCGCCTTAGCGAATGCCACGAGAGGGGAAGAAGGGATGAGAGGGGATACCATTGACCAGGATGAAGAAAAAGGAAGAGGAGATCAGGCTCATGACCCATATTATCCAAGGAGGGCTGAAGCCAAAGCTGCTAACTTCTCTTGAATGAAATTCTAATTAAGTTTGTCAAAAGCTTTTGATAAATCAACCTTAAGGAGCATACTTGGATTTTTAGTCTGCTTCAATGAATGCATAATATCATGAGTGAGAATAATGTCGTTCAGGATTTGTGGCCCCTCGTTTGCTCAGGCAAGATGAGCAAGGGAAGCAGCGGCTTTAACCTGTTGGCAACAACTTTGGAGATGATCTTGTAGATGACATTGCAGAGGGAAATGGGACGAAATTTTTCAAGCATGGTAGCTAGGTCCTCCTTGGGGACCAATGTTATGAAGGTGGCATTTAGAGAAGGTAGAAGCCAATGCATAGATCTGGACTCCTCCACTAAGTTCCAGATCTCATCTTTGATCAAATCCCAGAAATGATGAAAGAAGTTGGAAGTGAAGCCATCGGGTCCTGGAGCTTTGCCTTCCTTGTTTTGGATGACATCCTGTTCAACTTCCAAAAGAGTGACTGGGCGAAGAAGAAGATGATTGTGCTCCTCTGTGATTAGCTTTGGTATGTGTTGCAGGATTTTGTTAATAGCTGGTCGCCTGTCAGTCTGGTCTTCCTGCACCACTGATTTGAGATGAGAGACTAAACCCGCTTCGATGTCCTGATGCTGCTCTAGTCTTTCTCCTGTTGGGCTAAGGAGAAAGTTGATATTGTTACACATCCTACGTTGAATGGTCGAGCGGTGGAAAAATTTGGTGTTCCTTTCTCCTTCCTTTAACCATCTGATCCAGGATTTTTGTTTCCATTAAATCTCTTCTTGGTGCCTTCTTTCCTCCAACTGATTGAGGAGACTTTGCTCTTTCCGGTTAGATTCTTCGTTGTAGCCTTCTTTGATGATACGAAGTTGTAGGTCTTTCATTTCCTGTTCCAGTAGCCTTTGCTGTTGGAAGATGTTGCCGAAGGTAGAATGGTTCCACTCTTTAATGCGGGCTTTAAGATCTTTGAGGTGCTGCTGAAACTGGAACATCTTGGAACCTGGAGGAGGAGTGAAAGCCTACCAAGCAGAGTGAACCATTTCCTTGAAGCTTGGGTGGGAGAGCCAGAAAGCCTCGAATCGAAAGGGTCTTTTGATGTGGTCCCCTGGTCTGGTCCAGTGCAGAGAAATGGGCCAGTGGTCCGACCCTGAAAAAGGCAAGATTGTGGCTTGGAAGTCGCCACCAATGTGTATGGCATTGTCCAAGAGGAGAAATCTATCCAGTTTAGATGCTATCTATTGAGCGCCCACTCTCTTGTTGTTCCAGGTGTGATTTCCGTTGGCAAAGGGAAGATCAATCAACCAGTTCCGCTGGATGAATTCTTTGAAATGGGTACTGTCCACTTCTAGTTTAGCTCTGCCACCTCTTTTTTCATCCAAGCTGGTGATCATATTGAAATCTCCCCCCAGGATCCAGAGGGGATGAGCTCTGGTAGGATTGAGCTGTTCTATCGTGTTCAACAGTGCGATTTTCCTTGCAACCTCCTGAGAGAAATATGCATTAGAAAGATGCCCATGCAGATTGGTTTCATGGATGTGGAAAGAGGCTTGAATTAGATTGTGAGTAGCGTGGGCATCATTTATTGAGACAACTTTTGGATCCCAAGCGATCGCTAGACCTCCTGATGCTCCGGAGGCATCCACTGCGACGGAGTGGCATCCTGGCTAGGCTTTAGAAAGAATGGGGCCAAGGGTTTGACTTGTGCATTTGGTTTCCTGCAAAAAAAAGACTTGAGGTTTTTCCATCTGTATCAGATTCTTGATCGTACGGACTTTTGAGGGACCATTTAGACCCCTTATATTCCACGAGATGAGTTTCATTGAGAATTTCCTTCACAGGGGGGGGGAAACTTGGTAAGTTTGGGATACCTACCAGATTCTACAAGCATCTCCCCTAGGAGAATAGTCCTCCATAGATCAAATTTCCTTTCTTTGAGTCTTTGAAGAGTTTCTTACCATCCCATGGGCTTCCCTACTGGATGCCTAGGGATTTTTTATTTTGCTACACTCGAGCAAGGGCCACAGTTAGGTTCTCGATCTGCTTTTCTGAGATCTGGTCAAAATCCTTCTTTTTGCATGCTTGCTCCAACGTGAAGATGTCAAGGTCTCCTATTTCTATCGAGTCATTTTCATGTTTCATGGGAGTGATCTGGTTCTCATTATCTCCAATGTTGTCAACCTCCATGTTGAGAGGATGACCAGAGCTAGATTCAGGCTTCGAGCTAGACGGGGGTTTGGGGATGACGTCCGAGATGGGGGTATCAGAAATGGGGGTGGCAAGGATTTCAAAAATATTACTGGTAGAGGGAGGAAGCGTGGATTGAGAGGGGGGTTTGGGAGTTAGAGAAGGGGATTTCTTATTGTGCCGGCGCCGGTTCTGGACTTTAGTAAAGCCTTCAACATCAAGGTAGCAGCAGAGTCTGAGGGTTTACTTAGAGGCACATTCAAAGGGCAATCTTGGTATAAATGACCATGAGTATGGCATTTCCTAAATCTAAAAGGCACATGTTCATAATCTAAGGTTTGCACCCATTCATAGTCATCGTGAAAGAGACTTACTGATTCGGGGAGGGCTTGCGCGAGATGCATGAAGATGCAGATCCGAGAATAGGAGGTATACCATCTGAGCTTTGTTTCCTCTGCAGTTTTAATGAACTCGCCAAGACCGTTTCCAATATCCCTTAGGGATTCTTCATCCTAATATTCCAGCAGCAGGGAATAGAGTCGAATCCAGACGGGCGCCCAACTGAAGTCCTCTTTATCTGGGTTGAATCTTTCGATCCATTCCCTGAGATAGAGACCTGAGGAGTTGAAAAAGTAGGGGCCTCCATCCATGACTCGGTTCTTGTCTTCGAGGCAGTTAAAAATGGCAGTAAAGAATCCTTTGGGTCCGAGTTGCAGAGTTACCTGCCCTTTTGGCTTCCATTTGGCCCTAATCCATCCATGTAGGGCTTTTTCCATTGGCCAAAACCCGACGAATTTGCCAATCAGCGCATGATCTCTCATGTACTGGATCTGGCCATTGATCCTGTTGCTTGGTAGCTCGATCTTAGGGCGTTCCTTTGCTATTGGTCTGCAGGTAGCAGAGGTGACTTTGGGAACTTCTGTAGTGCCTTGCGTTTCCGTCACTTCGTTCTCTGGATTGTTCGGCTTATCGTCTCGTGGAGTCTTCTGCAAGTTATTGTCCTGCAATTTTTGGCCTGTTTCAGAGCCCTGATCGTTTCCTTGAATGAGATGGTTTGTGTCTACTGACATCTTTTTGGGCATTTCAGGATTGATTTTGGTGGAGGCATTAAGAGCCTCCCCCTGGGACGATGCCATTGAAAGGGATTAGTAGGACGAGATGACCCGGATGCAGCTTGGGTCAGCGATTGTTGGCAGAGCAGTTTGCAGTGTGTCGTGCCGTGACAGGGAGGCAGGAAACCCTAGCCTGAAAGTTGCAGAGCCATTTACATTTTCATGGAAACCTTATTAAATTCTCGCTTCCAACCTTAAGATTAATATTATAAACCATAATACTACAAATTATAAACCCAATACGAAAATTTAATATTATAAACTGACTATAAAAATCCCTAATATTATAAACCTATTAACCCAAAGTTTTGTAATGTAATAATGCGACATTGAATAAATTACAATGTAATGTAACATTGTGATAATGATTGTTAGACTTATTTTCATATTAACACAATGTTTGTCACAATGTGATGTTGGTTAGATTTTTGTACCATTCCAATGTTAGATTATTAAATCGTTGATATTATAATCCGAAGGGACTAATAATTATAAGGGATTAATACTAAAAACTAAAGGGGTTATAAACCCAAGGGAATAATATTAAACCCAAGAGATTAATATATTAAACCCAAGGGGTATAGACCCTAAGATAAATATTATAAACCCTAATATAAACATTATAGCCTAAGACTCATATCATTAACCTTATGATTAATATTATACACCCAAGGGACTAATAAAACCAAAAGATTAAATTAAAAAGCAAAGGGATTTTAAACCCAAGTGAATAACATCAAATTCAAGGATTAATATTAAACCCTAGGAATATAACCCTACGATTAATACTATAAACCCAACGAATTTATATTATAAACCTAATGGATTATAAAGCCAGGGGATCTATGTTAAATCCTAGGATTAATATTATAAACTCTATTAATGATATTATACCCTAGGAATATGAAGCCTTACATTAATAAACCCAAGGAATTGATATTATAAATCTAAGGCACTAATAAAAACAAGTATTAAAACTAAAAACCTAAAAACCCCAAAGGATTAATATTGTAAAGCCAAGGTATATAAACCATAAGATAAATATTATAAACCCTAAAACAAACATGGTTTACCATGGTTTATTTTCATTTTCAGACAATATTTGTCATAATGCGATGTTGGACCATGGTTGACCATGATTAATTTTCAAATTAAGAGAATATTCTTCAGAATGCGACATTGGACCATCGTTAACTATGGTTAACCATGGTTGATTTTCATATTGACAATCTTTGTCATACTGTGACCATGGCTATTGATGGTCATCGACCATGATTAACCATGGATTAATTTCATATTAATAAATATTTATCACAAATCCATGTTTAACCATGGCTTAGAATTGTTGATGATGGCTAAATTTTATATTGAGACAATATTTGTTACAGTGTGACATTGGACAATGGTTGACTATGATTGACCATGGTTGATTTTCATTTTGAGACAATCTTCATCACAATGTGACATTTGACAATTGTTGACTATGATTGAAGATTATTGGCTATGGTTGATTTTCATATTGAGAAAATATTTGTTATAATGTGACATTGGACCATGGTTGACCATGATTCACCAAGGTTGACAATGGTTGACGATGCTTGAACATGGTTTATTTTTGTATCGAGACAATGTTTGTCACAATGTGACATTGGACCATGGTTGACGATGATTATAAACCTAAGGGATTGATATCACAAACCCAAAGGATTGATATTTAGAAAACAAGGGATTATAAACACAACAGAATAATATTCAACCCTAGGATGAATATCAAACCCTAGGAATATAAACCATAAAATTAATAAACCCAAGAGATTAATATTGTAAACACCAGACTTAATATTAAAGCCTATGAATATAACCCTATGATTAAAATTATTAACCCAAAGAATTTATATTATAACCCTAATGGAGTATAAGCCCAAGGGATCTATTGTGAATCCTAGGATTAATATGATAAACTCTATCAATAATGTTATAAACTCTATCAATAATATTATAAACTCTATCAATAATATTATACATTAGGGATATGAACCCTTACATTAATAAACTGAAGGGATTGATATTATAAACCCAAGGGATTGATATTATAAACCCAAGACGCTAATAAAAATAAGGGATTAATACTGATAACCTAAAAAACCAAAGGATTGATATTGTAAACCGAAAGTATACAAACCCTAATATAAATATTATAAACCCTAAAACAAACATGGTTGACCATCAATTTCCATGGTTATCCATGGTTTATTTTCATATTGAGATAATATTTGTCGCAATGCAAAGTTGGACCATGGTTGGCCATGATAGATTTTCATATTAAGAGAATATTTGTCATATAATGTGATGTTGGACCATGGCTAACCATGATTGACCATGATTAACCATAGTTGACCATTGTAGATTTGCGTATTGACAATTTTCGTCACAATGCAACAGCGGACGATGGTTAACCATGGTTAGCCATGGATTACCATGGTTGTGACAATGTCACATTGGACCATGACACAATATTTGTCACAATGTGGCCATGGTTATTGATAAACCCAAGGTTTTAATATTAATAAAACCAAGGGATTAATATTATAAACCATATTCCTAATATTAAACCTTAGGAATGCCCGGATGCGGGTGACACCAGGCATGAAGTGTTAAAGCCACTTGGCACGGTCGATAGGACACGCGACGGACAGAGAGCATTAAGGCTCCTCGCCGCCACCTCCCATCAACCTGCAAGGCAGCATTCGAGCCTTAATGAAGGCGCAGGGTTCACAGCGAAGGCGGATGGCCGCATTCAATGCGGGGACATTCCGACGGAATGCAGAGGTCGTTAAATTTGCAGAGTTGGCCGGGGATGAAACCCACAGTGATGGTGCTCCTGCTCTGTGTCCTGAAAATTCTGGAGTTTTGGTGGAATTGGGGGAGACTGGTCGACTCCTGGTCCTCCCTGGTTCATGCCTACAGTCTTTTGTTTGCCATAGTGAGACGAATTGGGAGGAAGCTTGGTTGGAGGAAGTGGAGCTTGGGAAAATGGTGCGTGATAGAATGCCATGCCGTCGGGGCAGAGGCTCAGGGAGTGCCAGATCCGCTCGCGGGCCTGCAACTAACCAACACCACCATTGTTGTTGCATTTACTGCCACCGACGAGAAGGAGCACCTCAGGTGCAGGCAAGGCAAGTCACGGAGGTCGGAGGGTCCAACAATGGAGAGCAAACTCTACCAGCATTCGGCTCTGTCATCTTCTCGCTGTGCAATCCCAGAGAAAATCTGGGCATCAATGCGCACATTTCAGTCTTGTTTACCAGAATTCCGGAGGACCTGGAAGAAGGCTTGCCTCAACCTTCTGCAATGGAGCACCCCGCGGTCAATGAAGAGCGACTCCACTCGGAAAATCTGCCTCAGGCTCTGGAGGCAGAGTGCAGGCTCGTGGACAAAGGCAAAAGGCCAGTGGGGGAGGCCTCTAGCTCGAGGGAGGCAGAATTGCAGAAGAACGAACCTGTACTGCCGGCTTTCTTGGACGGTCTGCCGGAAGGACAAGGCTGGGCGTGGATACGGGAAGCTAACCCAGGGGAGTGCGAGCCCGAGGATGACGAGACAGAGGGCTAAGCCCAGATGGCTCTCATGCATGAAGACTGGACGCGTGTTGGGCTCGTGGTTGGTTCTCTCTCCTGCTGTCTTTAGTGATTCTAGTATGTTTTTTCTGTTCAATGTCGGTCATTCTCGGTCATATAAATCGTCTGCTGTTTCTGTGTCACTCTTCCGTCATGGAATTGAGTTTTGTCTGGCCTGGGCTATATCCACAAGCTCTGGTCAATCTCTGCCCCTGCGAGGGCTTTACAGAGATGGTTTTTTATCTTTCTGCTGAAGGTTTTGGGATCAATTCAGGTATCTTCAGAGGGGTTTCTCAGAAATGTAATGGGTTGGGGGACTTTGCTACAGCTGCCATTAGGCAGCATGATACACTGCATGTAATTTTCCGTTGTACATATTAATACATAGTAGATAATGTTGCTTAGAAAAAAAAAATATTAAACCTTAGGAATATAAGCTTGACAATTAATATTATAAACACTAGGAACAATATCATAAACCCAAGTCATTACTAAACCCATTGGATTAATATTATAAACCCAAGAGATTTATACTATAAATCCAAGGAATTAACAAACCTAAAGGAATTGAAATTATAAACTCAATAAATTATAAATCAAGGGGAATAATTCAAAACCCAAGGGATTAATATTATAAACCTAAGGGATTGATAAACCCAAAGGATAAATATTAAAAATCTAAGTGATTGATAAACCCGGTGGATTTATATCAAACCATAAAATTAATATTATAAACCCTAACACTACAAATTATAAACCCAATGTTAAATTTTAATATTATAAAATGACTATAAAATTCCCTAATATTATAAACCTCATATTAAACCCAAGTTTTGTAATGTAACAATGCGACATTGAATAAATTACAATGTAATGTAACATTGAGATAATGATTGTTATACTTATTTTCATATTGACACAATGTGATGTTGGATGCATTTTTGTACCATTCCAATGTTATAGTATTAAACCGTTGATATTATAATCTGAAGGCCCTAATAAAGATAAGTTATATAAACTAAAAATAGAAGGGGTTATAACCCCAAGGGAATAATATTAAACCCAATATATTAATATTATAAACCCAAGGGATATAGGCCCTACGATAAATATTATAATCCCTAATATAAACATTATAACCTAAGATTCATATCATTAACCTTTCGATTAATATTATACACCCAAGGGACTAACAGACCAAAATATTAATATTAAAAAGAAAAGGGATTATAAACCCAAGTGAATAACATCAAGCCCTAGGATGGATATTGAACCCTAGGAATGTTAACCATAAAATTACTAAACCTAAGAGATTAATATTTTAAGCACTAGGCTTAATAATAAACCCTAGCAATATAACCCAATGATTAATATGATACACCAAAGGAAATTATATTATAAACCTAATGGATTATAAACTCAAGAGATCTATATTAAATCCTAGGATTAATATTATAAACTATATCAATAGTATTATACCGTAGGAATATGAACCCTTACATTAATAGACCCAAGGAATTGATATTATATACCCAAGGCACTAATAAAAACAGTGTATTAATACTAAAAACCTAAAAAACCCAAAAGATTAATATTGTAAACCCAGGGTATACAAACCCTAAGATAAATTTATAAACCCTATAAGAAACATGGTTGAACATGATTGGCCATGAATGATTTTCATCTTGAGACAATATTTTTCACAATGCGACGTTGGACAATGGTTGACTTTGATTAAGTTCTTATTGAGAGAATATTTGTCGTAATGTGATATTGGACCATGATTGACCATGGTTGATTTTCATATTGAAAATATTTTTCATAATGGAACCACGGCTATTTATGATCATTGATCATGGCTGATTTTCATATTGAGACAATATTTGTCATATGCGATGTTTAACCATAGTTGAGAATAGCTGACGATGGCTGACAATGGTTGACAATGGTTGGCAATGGCCAATGTTCATATTGATACAATATTTGTCACAATGTGATGTTGCACGATTGTTGACTATGACTGACCATGGTTCATTTTCATATATGGTTGTTTTTCATTTTGAGACAATCTTTGTCACAATGTGACATTTGAACATTATTGACCATGATTGAATATGGTTGACCATGGTTGATTTTCATATTGAGAAAAAAATTGTTATAATGTGATGTTGGGCCATTGTTGACCATGATTGACCATTATTGATGATGGTCAACGATGGCTGACGATGGTTGAACATGGTTGATTTTCATATCTAGACAAATTTTGTCACAATGTGACATTGGACCATGGTTAACCATGATTATAAACACAAATTGATTGATAAACTGAAATGACGAATATTAAAAAAACAAGGGATTATAAATGTAAGGGAATAACATTAAACCCTAGGAATATAACCCTATTATTAATAATATAAACCCAACGAATTTATATTATAAACCTAATGGATTAATGAACCAAATGATATATATTAAATCCTAGGAATAATATTATAAATTCTATCAATAATATTATACACTAGGAATATGAACCCTTACATTAATAAACCCAAGGGATTGATATTAAATACCCAAAACACTAATAAAAAAAATACATTAATACTAAAACCCTAAAATACCAAAAGGATTGATATGGTAAGCACAAGGTATATAAACCCTAAGATAAATATTATAAACCCTAAAACAAACATGGTTGATTTTCATATTGAGAAAATATTTGTCACAATGCAACATTGGACCATGGTTGACCATGATTAATTTTCATATTAAGGGAATCCTTGTCACAATGTGACGTTGGACCATGGTTGACCATGGTTGACCATTGGCCATAGTTGACCATGCTAGATTTTCGCATTGACAATTTTTTTCACAATGCGATATTACACCATGGTTATCCATGGATGACCATGGTTGTGACATTGTCGCATTGGACCATGACACAATCTTTGTCACAATGTGACCATGGCTAATGATAAACCCAAGGATTTAATATTAATAAACCTAAGGGATTAATATTATAAACCCAAGGGATTTTAAGCTAAAGGGATTAATATTAAACCATAATATTAATATTAGAAGCCATTGCTTAATACCAAACCTTATGAATATAAACTCTACGATTACTATTAGAATCCCTAGGGACAATATTATAAACCCAATGGATTACTAAAGTAATTGGGTAAATATTAAAAACCCAAGGGAATAACATTTGACCCTACGTTAATATTAAACCCTCTAAATATAAACCCTAATATTAATATTATAAACCTTAAGACTAATATTATAAACCTAAGAGATTAATACTATAAATCCAAGGAATTAATAAACCTAAATGGATTTATATTATAAACTCAATAGATTATAAATCAAGGGGAATAATTTTAAACCCAAGCGATTAATACCATAAACCTAAGAGATTGATCAAACCAAAGGATTAATCTTAAAAATCCAAGTGATTGATAAACCCAATGGATTTATATTAAACCATAAAAATAATATTATAAACCCTAATAGTACAAATTATAAACCTAGTGTTAACTTTAATATTATAAACTCACTATTAAAAGACCCTAATATTATAAACCTTGTATTAAACCCAAGTTTTGTAATGTAACAATGCAACATTGAATAAATTACAATGTAATGTGGAATTGTGATAATGATTGTTAGAACTATTTTAATATTGAGACAATGTTTGTCACAATGTGATGTTGGATACATTTTTCTACCAATCGAGTGTTATAATATTAAACTGTTGATATTATAATCCCAAGGGACTAATAAACTTAAGAGATTCATACTAAAAATGGAAGGGTTTATAAATCCAAGTGATTAATATTATAAACCTAAGGGATTAATAAACCTAAACGATTAATATTAAAAAGCCAAGCGCTTATAAACCCAAGTGAATAACATTAAAACCATAGGATGAATATTAAACCCTAGGAATATAAACCATAAAATTAATAAACCCAACAGGTTAATATTGTAAACACTAGGCTTAATATTAAACCCTAGGAATGTAACCCTATGATTAAGAATATAAACTCAAGGAAATTATATTGTAAACCTAATGGATCTTATAAACCCAAGGGATCTAGGATTAATATTATAAACTCTATCAATAATATTATATACTAGGAATATGAACCCTTGCATTAATAAACCCAGGGGAATTATATTATAAATCTAAGGCACTAATAAAAACAAGGTAATAATACTTAAGACTTAAATAACCGAAAGGATTAATATTGTAAAACCAAGGTATATAAACCCTAAAACAAACATGGTTGACCATGGTTGATTTTCATTATGAGACAATATTTGTCACAATGCAGCATTGGACCATGGCTGACCATGATTAATTTTCATATTGAGTGAATCTTTGTCACAATGTGACATTGGACCATGGTTCCATGGTTGACCATGATTGACAATGGTTGACCATGGTTGATTTTCGTATTGACAATCTTTGTCACAATTTGACCATGGCTTTTAACGATCATTGACCATGATTGACCATGGTTGATTTTCATATTGACACAATCTTTGTCAGAATGCAATGTTGAACCATGGTTGAGAATGGTTGACATTGGTTGACGATGCTTGATGATGGCTAATTTTTATATTGAGACAATATTTGTCACAATGTGAGGCTAGGTCATGGTTGAGCATGACTGACCATGGTTGACTATGGTTGACGATGGTTGAAAGTGGGTTGAACATGGTTGATTTTTATATTGAGACAAATTTTCTCAAAACGTGACATTGGACCATGGTTTTCCATTATTATAAACCTAAGGGATTGATATTATAAACCAAGAGGGATTAATAAACCCAAAGGATTAATATTAAAAGAACGAGGGATTATAAACACAAGGGAATAACATTAAACGCTAGGATGAATATTAAACCCTAGGAATATAAACCATAAGATTAATAAACCCAAGATATTAATATTTTAAACACTAGGCTTAATATTAAATGCTAGGAATATAACCCTATGATTAATATTATAAACCCAACAAATTTATATTAGAATCCTAATGGATTATAAAGCCAAGGGATCTATATTAATACTAGGATTAATATTATAAACTCTATCAATAATAATATGCACTAGGAATATGAACCCTTACAATAATAAACCTAAAGGATTGATATTGTAAGCCCAAGACACTAATAAAAAAAAAGGATTAATAATAAAATGTTGAAAATAGCAACAAGAAATGCTGAAAATAGCATTGCTATGAATCACATTTCAGGTACTAGTGTTGGACATAGCAACAAGGAATGAAAAATGGAAATGTTAAAAATAGTGTTGCTATAAATAGTATTTCGGGATAGATTCCAATTTTAGTTAGTCCCTGAACTAAAATTCAGAAGTAAAATTCGAATTTGATCTTAGCAGTTGTTTGTAAAATAATTAATTAATTCACCTTAAGTTAATCAAACATGAAGTCTATGTGGAGACATGCAACAGATATCCAATTGATTGAGGAATTTATCCATCAGTTAAAGAGATAAGGATGAGTTGTAATTAGTTGGCTCAGTTAACTAAGTCAAGTCCAATTAGATTAATTCAAACAATTTGTTGAACTAATTGTGAGTTCAGTTAGTTAATGCATGCATGTATGTAACTGTTGCACTTTAGATAACAGAATATTCTCTCATAAATAACTCATGAATGTCAATTCGTCAGAGACCCAGTTGAGATCATAGGAAGGGATAGTGTACTATCAGTTGGAAGATTTTTCCTATATAGGAAACTCTTCCATGAATAAGGAATTATCTCCTTCAGGATTGTGCAGTTAGATCAAACGTCAGTGAGTGTGTCAAGAGGCCAATTCACACAGGTGGTAGCACTGAACCCCAAGAAAAATTTCGCAAGGAAATAGGAGGCTTGGAGGGCAAAGGAGAAGGTTTGGATAAGCCTTTGACTCTCTATGAGCATCATTGTTTGATTGCAGAGAGAGCAGGATAGCTTGTGAGCTGAATCGTTTTGTAATCTAAACATATTTCCACTTGTATGATAATACAGAGATTGCGGTTTTAGGTTTAGGATTTCCCTGGGTTATTCTTCTGCGTTATGTGTGATTGATTTCTCATTCTTAGTTATATGTGTTCTAAATTGATCTTGCTCATATTCGATTAAGCTTCCGCAATGCTTGTTGTAGAAGTAGATCTTGTATTTTGCTTTAGTATATTGCATAATCTGTTGATCTACAGTGGGAATTTCTACATGGTATCATAGCAAAGGCGATCAAAGTGAAGAACAATATACAAAGAAGGGAGAAGTTCAAAGTTTTAAGTTCTTGATTATAGAATTCAAATTCTTATCACATCTCAAATTTCCCCAATGGCGTTCAACGGTTTAAGACTCGAGTATGCCCTTGCTGGCAGCTCAAATTATATAGCTTGGAAGGATCACATGGAAGCAGTATTAGAGGACAATGGTCTAAAGGACTTCATTGATCAAGAAATCCCCAAGCCAGCAACGACTAATGCTACAGAATTGGTGGAATGGAAGAAATGTGTGGCTAGAGCAAGGAGAATCCTCCTAGGCTGAGTTCGAGACCACATTGTCTCGAGCCTCCATGGAAGGAGACATCATTTTCAATGTGGAAAACATTTAAAGATTTATATCAGAACAACAGCGATCAGAGGAAGATGGTGTTGAAAGACAAGCTTTAGAAAATCAAGTGTGAAAAGGGCGACAAGATCTCTTCTTGTGAGTCTTGTTCTCCTCGGTCTTCCTAAGAGCTGGCATAGCTACCAAGACTAGGTAACACTACAACAAAACCAGTGATTAGCGTCCCTTTTTACTTCTTTTTTTGCATCTAGAGCCCATTTTTGGTGCTATTTGCATCCATTTATCAAATATGGTGCAAAACTTGACACAAAATTTGCATCAAGTTTTGCACCAAATCTTACACCAAGTTTAGCACCAGGTATTGCAATAGGTTTTGCACCACGTTTTGCACCAAATTTTATGCCAAGTTTTGTGTCATCCTTTACACCAGGTTTTGTTCCAAGTTTTGCATCAAGTTTGGCACCTAATTTTGTTTGACATACTTTTGCATCCTCATTTGCATCCACTTTTTGCACCTACACTTGCATCAACTTTTGCATCGACTTTCGCATCCTTTTTTGCATCCTTTTTTAAATCATTTTTTGCATCCATTTTTTCATCCATTTGTGCATCCCTTTTGCGCCAAGTTTTACATCGTGTTTTGTGTCTAGTTTTGCATAAAATTTTGCATCTACTTTTGTTGCATCCACTTTGCCCTCTTGTTTGGCATCCATATTTACATCCTCTTTTGCATCTATTATTGTACCAACTATTGCATCTAATATTTTTGTGCCACAATTAGCGCCTAGTTTGGCACCTCCTTTTGCACCCACTTTTGATTATAATTTTGCATCCACGTTTGCATCCTCATTTGCGTCTAGGTTTTCATCAACTACTACATCTATTTTTGCATCCCTTTTTGTATCCAATTTTGGACCGGGATTTGCATCGGGTTTTGTGTCTCGTTTTGCATCTACTTTTGCATCGACTTCTATTGCATCCACTTTTGCACACAATTTTGCATCCACTGTTGCATCCATTTTAAATTTCACTTTTTGCATCCCTTTTTACATCTTCATTTGCATCATACTTTGATTCTTTTTTTGCATCTATCATTACATCCACTTTTGTTATGCCACAATTTGCACCATGTTTTGCACTCACTGTTGTATCCACGTTTGCTTCCAATTTTGCATCCATGTTCACATCCTCTTTTGCATCAAATATTGCATCTATTTTTGTATCCACTTTTATGTCAGGTTTATGCATTGGGTTTTGCATCTCGTTTTGTATCTACTTTTGCATCTACTTACATTATATCCATTTTTTGCATCCAATTTTGTTTTGCCTGTTGCATTAATGTTTGCTTCCACTTTGCATATTTTTTGTCTATTGTTACATCCACTTTTGTTGCACCATATCTTGCGCCTACCATTGCAACCACATTTGCTTCCACATTTGCATCCCCTATTGCATCCACTTTTGTTTCATCCATTTTTGCATATACTTTTGTTTCCGTTGTTGCATCCACATTTGTTTCACCACAATTTGTGCCATGTTTTACACCTACCATTGGACCCATGTTTGCTTCCAATTTTGCCTTCATGTTTGCATCCAAGTTTGCATTGACAACTGCATCTACTTTTGCATCCACTTTTGTGTCAGGTTTTTCATGTTGTTGTGCATCTACTTATGTTGTATCCACTTTTCATCCAATTTTATTTCTATTGTTGCCCCCATTTCTATGTTCGCTTTTGCATCCCTTTTCCAACACTCATCATATTTTCTGCATTGATGATATTCCTTATGGCATTGACAATTATGAACAATTGATGACAATGTCAATAATATTGACAATGATGAAAATGAAGATGATGGCGATGACATGAATTGTGATTATGATGATAAAGACGATAGTGGTTACAATGACAATGATGATGATGGCAATGATTATGATGATGACGATGCTAATGACATTGGCGAATCTTCCCAATTTTAGATGTTGTCATTGTCATAATCATAAGCATTATCTTTGGTGTCATGATCATCATTTTCATCTAGGTCATCATCAAAAACAGTAATGGCATGAATGATGATGATGCATGATTACAACAATGTCGATAGAAATTACATTAATGATGATGATGGGGATGATAAAAATGACAATGACGATGATAATGGTGGTGATGATGATCATCATCGATCATCTGTCAAAAATAGAGTTGTTATTTCTCTTACGTATATCAATGTGTCCTAAACAACCCTTTTCTAGCACTGATCACATTTTTTGGGTTGATGATATTTCTTACAACATCTACAATTATGAGCAATTGCAAACAATGTCCATAATGATGATGATGATGGCATGAATGGTGATTATGATGATAATGTAATGATGGCAATAACAATGACAAGGATGATGGTGATGATGATGACAATGATTATGATAATGAGAATGACCTTACAATCTTATGGATTCGTGAACAATTACTAGTTTCAATACCATCTTCTGGATACGTATTACTATCATACTTTTTAAATTTTCTGTCTCTCTTGAGGTATCTTACTATAATGGTGTTGTCAACACTAGAAAGATATCTTGTTGTAATGGTGGTTCTAATGTTAGCACTAGCAAAGTTTAGTAGGGAAGATGCTACTACAAGAGGAATTCCTTCTAAGTGACTATGGCATTCAAAATGAGGCTTTATGGGCTGCTTGTTAACACATGTTCTCATGCTCATATAAAATTAATGTGAAAAGTTGCTTTAATTGGTTCCCATGCATAATTGATATTGATAATGGGGTGGTATAAAATTGTAATGGGCATATCCGTTAGTTAGTTATGATGGGTCAACAACATTGAAACCATCCAAGTGACATTTCACCTTGGAACAATCGTCGCTTGTGCGAAAACACGAAGTTTATGTAAATGAAAGTTGTGATTGTAGTGGAATTAAAACCATCGAGAAATATCAAAGAAGACGCTACCTACCAGTTTTGAAAGACAACCAAGGCATTGAACAACTATTTGCGTTAGGATGTAGTGAGGGAATTGAAGGAAATTTGGCAGCCCTAAGTTGCCATTACTATTGCCAATCACACATTCAATAGTAACCATAAAAGGTAGCCACATATAAACAGAACCTCGAGGTGTTGACAGTCAGAATCTATTGTAATAGCTTTGACGTATATATAGTTTTGTGTTTAGATGAGAATGAAGTGGGCTTCATCCAGGGTTTGGCTCAATCCTCGTCCATTCCATGTAGTGGTGTTTAATTCGCCAAGCAAGAGCATATTACGTGAGTGTTCAGAGTTAAATCAACAGAAATCAAGGACGTGTGATTGTCAAATTATTGCTCCTCCCTTATGATTGAGCGCTTGATGCGATGGTCATTATCCTTGGGTGATACTTTTATTCCCCATTTTTTATTGAAAAAGTAGCGTTTTTCTGTTCGATTATGATAGGATTGGATGAACGCCGGTTTGGGTGGATGTAGACCCATGTTTTTTTGTGGTGATCTTCAAATGTCTTGAGGATAAGAAAAAAATCCTTGACCAAGGTCCATGGTTTTGGGGATGAGTTGGTCTTCTAGTGAAGCCATGGTTTCCCAACTTCAATCCTCTCACTATGTTGCCGATGACTACTCTAGTATGGGTAAGATTCCCAGTTTTCCCATTCACTTTACCCATCTAGATCTCTTAGAAAAAGTGGGCAATTTTATTGGAAGATTCGTCAAAGTAGACAGGGAAAGACTTTTGAAAGGCATTTTCACCTATGTTTGCATATGTGTTTAGGTAGATCCCAATGAAGTTTTGCGAGATAAAATTGAGCTCAAGTGGATGGGAATTGTGTATTCCCAACCCCTGGACTATGAAAATACAACTTTTCGATATAGGAATTACCAACAAGATAGACACCTTCAAACTGTCTGTCCCTTTCCAATAGGGGCTTCCTCCTTACATTCATCTAAGAACTCTAGCTGCAGTTGGAGGGATCTTAAGGAAAGAGAGGGATCCAAAATGTAACACCCCTCCCTTGTGTGTCAAACTTTGCAAACCTATGCTGAGAAAAGTTAGGTATGATGTGTAATATAAAAAGTAAATACATTATTAATAAATTAATCACTTGGAAAAGCGAGACACCAAGAGATGAGATTCTTGCCAAATCACATTGGTGAATGGGAAAGGATAATTCTCTCATGGTAAAGCTTCTCGATTTAATTCTAGATAAGTTGGATGGATTGGAGATAAATATCCATTGAGAAAAACATAAAAGTTGTGTGGGAGAGAAAGGCAATCTTCTATGAGGAAAATCCTCATGGGAGAGAAAGGTGAGCTTTTATGAGATAAGCCTACGCAAATGGATAAAAAGATCCATAAAAGCGAGACACCGCTAATGGAAACCATATCCTTCCATATGCTAAGGTCAATGGTGAATTGGGTCTAATCTCTTGCTATGGAACTTAATGCATGGGCAAGGAATCAATATCTACCTACTATGCCAAGGGGACTATTAGAAGGGTACTAGATAGGACTAAAGACTATTGGCTATTGGAATGGCTAAGTTATACTAGATCTAGATCTTTATCTCGATAGAGAAGAGAGTAAAGAAGTGAAACGTAGAGATGCGAGTATCATATGTCTAGACGAGTATAATATGTATAGAGCTCGAAGAGAATGAAATTCTCTGAGAGCTAGCCATGGCTCAAAGAGCCTCTTTTTAGTTGTTGAATTTAATGTCGATTGCTTTCTCCTTTCCCTTATTTCCTCTCTCTTATTCTTTTTTCTTTTCTCCTTTCTCTTATTCCCCTGTCCTTTCCCCCCTCTCCCTACCTGTACCCCACCCTCGCCCGGACGGCCCTCAAGCGTGCCTTCCCCTATCCTCGCCCTATGATCGCTTACCGCTTATCTTTTTTCTTGAACTCGTACCTTTGATGGCTCCTCCGGAGAGCGTTCCGTTCTCCTGCGGTGCCGCCCCTTACCTCTTTCAGAGTAAGATAGACTTCTTTCTTCAAACAAGTAACAGTTGTTCGAAAAAAAAGAACAACCAACAACACCCAAAGTACTCATACCGACTTTCTCTCCTACCGAACCGAAGCAAAGCGTAGGTAACCGACTTTCTTTCTCTCCTACCGAAGGTAACTACCAAAGGTAGGCATTCATCTACCGAAGGGAGGACGACAGGTAACTGACTTTCTTTCTCTCGATACGACAACACAACTACCAAAGGTAGGCATTCTTTCCGACATCTTTCCAACTCTTGCTCTTACCTCTCTTTCCAAAGGAAGGAAGGGGGGTGTGGGGGGAAGGAAGGATCAGCTTCCTTCCCACCACCAATGAAGGAAGGGGGTTGTAAGGAAAATATTATTAGTGCCAAATGAAAATTTATGTTAGGGATGCTTTCACATAGTTAGTTTTGTAATTATTATAAACATCACATACATAACAACCACAAATAAAAAAAGTATGTAATATATAAGAACAAAACTAATGAAGTTGTTAGTACTAAAATGAGGCATATACTATCACATGTAATCTTAGATATACTTAGTCTGAAACACCATGACATCAATGTCTGAGCAATTTGTAAATGTGCAACAAGGGCTCAATAGGGGGCTAATATTTATTTGATAGTCACGTTCTTGGCTTTGTTGCTTCATTTGAAGGAAGGAGGACACTATTGAATTATTTCAATTACATGGTTCACACCTTCCAAGTATTAGTTAACTTGCCTAAAAAGGTTCCTAACACAAGTGATCAATGCAAATATCACCCATAGGCTACTTTTGTTCACAAAACTTAACTCTCCCACTTTATTTTTGTAAAGACCCACTAATTCAAGTGTAGCCATGGTAGTTGATGCACAACCTCATGTGCACCAAAAAACATCCCATAACCAACCTCCTCGAACCAAGCTTACCCTTCCACTCCTAACACCAAAATGTGCAACACTTATCATAGGGTCCAAGGGGTATTGTCCTTGGTGGCCTCTCACTATTGATAACTAGGGTTGAAATGTCACACCCCATGCTTGTGAAACATCTACATCATTTGGCACATTGAATTCCATCCATGCGCACCAAGTTCTAATATGCATGCATGCTTATCCTATATCTGCTTATATTTAGGAATGCCAACCATGACATAACCATTACAATATCTTTCTTCTTATTACTATAGAAAAAAAGGACCCTTTTGTTATTCACGAGGAAGAAAAAAAGAACAAACATTGACAAAAAGATTGTAACTTCTGTCATTACAATGGGTTGCCAGAAGACAAGGCATCACGACCCAGAAGAAGAGAAAAAGAAGTTGTTGTAAAACCAGGGTTTTACAATTTTTTTTTCTTCTGCAAATTATAAGACTGACTAGAAATGACAATAGCATGCAACCAAAAATTGTAGAAAGTGTATTATACAACCATGAAGAGGGCCCTACTATGAGAAAAATGAAGACAGTGACTAGAAATGACATTAGCCTGTAACAAAAAATTCCCGAAAGTGTATTATACAACCATGAAGAGGCCCCTGTCAAGAGAAAAAGAAAGACATTGTATTTGAGGCTAATTGAAAGCTGAATGTAGACTCACTTGAAATTTATAGTAAGCTAGTTGATAACTAATTGAAAATTTGACTTAAAGCTGATCCATATTAGTATATGGGCATCGAATGAGAACTTTGAACTGGGTTGCCAACTAATTCACCATAATATATGTAACCTGTCTCCAGACAAATAATTCTTTTTTAGAGAGAATCTACAGTTGTATTTAGCTCCCTATGGATGTGATGGAAATTGATTTCCTAGAAGTGGTTCTTTAACTCCACAATTTTGCTTTTCCAGGAGGATAAACTTATAACTTCCAACTATGCTTTACTGTCATTTTCTTTTGGCTCCATTACAATATTTATATGTCAACAACATGGCACACTACAACCAAGAAGATGAACAATTACATCATTAAGAGTTACAAAACCATCTTGCCATCGAATAACCAACATTAATTAAACAACCATTTAACAACATAATAGCAATTACACTATATATATATATATATATATATATATATATATATATATATATATATATATATATATAGATAGATATAGATATATAGATATAGATATAGATATATATAGATCACATTACACATATAAATACCGCATTTCAATAGAAGTTAGATGAATTGTGCTAGTCCCAAAGTTTTGCTTTGACTTGATTTAAACTCTTCTTCACTTTGTGATTTTTGTGTTATCCACTAGCATAGACCCATCTTAAATATAGATATAATATGAGCGGAGAGGGATCCAATTTCTTCATTGGCAATTATTTTTTATGAGCAAACATTATTTAAATGTTTTGTATTTTTTTTTTTTTTAATTTTTAATTTTTTAAATTTATTTTGGCCGACACTAGCAAAATTTCAACTTTGATGATGGACAAACATCGCTGTAACCATACTAGGCTGTAGAGTGAGCTTGGCATATTCATATTATTTTCATCCTCAACATTGAGGATTGTGTAAAGCTCAGTGGAAGATGCCCCTTGGAATGATGGACAAACATGGCTGTAACCATACTAGGCTATAGAGTGAGCTTCGCATATTCATATTATTTTCATCCTCAACATCGAGGATTGTGTAAAGCTCAGTGGAAGATGCCCCTTAGAATAGTTTTGATGCCCCCAAAATGACTTCCATTCTCAACCCCTCCCCATGACATTTGAACTTAAGACCTCGTAACAACTAAACCCCATACAAACCAACTACCCTACAACTTATCATGGATCAACCACAACAATACTTATTATAATAATTTAAAACCAATATTTCTAATTACTTTTCCATATTTATCTCATTTAAAAACCCCTCAACCCCATCCCATTATTATTACAATAAACACAATAATATATCACCGAGGAAAGAGTTCAAAATTGCAAAAACAAAAAACGCACAACAACCTCTGGTCCCAACATGACAACATGAATGAAGTAGGCCTCTCATGTTGGAGATGATTTAGGGGTTATTCCATGGCCTTCTCTCCCTTTAAAACCCCCCAACCATCCCTGTAATGATTTATTATATTATCTTTAACGATGCTACTTTTACTCTCAATCTTTAACAGCTACCGGCCTTCCCTCTTCAAAACCCTTATATAGAGTGTTTTCTCTCCATCGACCTCAAAAACCCTTATATAGAGTGTTTTCTCTCCGTCAACCTCTTTGCCCTTTGCCTTCGAAGCATTTTTGCACAGTTAAATCCTTTGTCCAAAATCCTCGGGGTTTCGCATTCGTGTCTGATATTGGGCGAGTTTTGTTTTCTCAGTTGAAAGTTGTTTTCATGGCCTCTTCGGTGGCCCTTTTCCTGTGCACATAAATGGGACCTTGACTATAAGGAAGATGCATTTGGGCAGTTATTTACTTCTAATTTTTCTCCTTTTTAGTAAGATTTGTTTTTATCGAGTTCTCGATGTTTTGTTCGCCTGTTGATGATGATCGGATTTGTCATTTCAATGGGGTGCTGAAGAAACTCTATGGTAGATGCATTTAGCGGGCTATGGTTTGTTTTATCGGGTAATTAGGGTTTTGCTTTTCTGTGTATTTTGTGAGTTTCTTGTTGTTTTGATGTCCCATTGATATTTTGAAACCACAATCAAGCTTCTTTCTTCAGGGAAACCACAATCAAATGCACAGCAATGGGAATTAGAGCTTTCAGCATTTGAAATAATGATACTGAGAGGAAAACATAGGCAGAATTTGAAAACCAGAGACCCAAAGAATACACTTATCAATACTATGGGTTCAACGAGCTTGAAGACTCTTACAATAGCAACAGCCAGTGTTGAGTAGAAGCCCATGTGAATCATGGTGGGACTGATCACACTAAAGTTGTCAAGCAATGGCAACTCCAATGGATATGGCTAACATATTGGCCATGGCCTCACCTTTATAAGATTCTTTCTTCAGGGGAACTGCAATCGAATGCATATCAAATGGGCACAAGAGCTTTCAACATTTGAAATATCGATACTTTGAGAGACATGCACCAAGGGCTGCATCATTTAGGATTTGTACTCAGTTTAGGTGTCATATTCAAGGGGAAGTTGTTATGCTTTCCACCACTTCATAGATTGTTAGAGTGATGAAACAAAAGAGGCTCCCTCTTGAGGCTAGATTATGTCATTCATATCAGCTGTGTTGTTGATGTCCTAGCTCAGCCAGGTCTTGCCAAAACTCTGTTGAGGTTCAAAATTTATTATAAACTTAAATGTCTTCACAAGAATTGACCTCATAAAATGCCATAATCACAAGATATGCCATACATGGCTGTGATTATGGCTCGCAAGACCCTTAGACTTTGAGCAATGAGGCTCGCAACATCACTTATGATTATGCACTCTACAATTATGTGACCAGCTGAATGTCAAGCAATTGAACCGCGATTTAAATCCTATTTTGTCAACAATAAGTACTATACTTTGTCTTTATTTAGTGTAGAGAACCAAGCACTTATTCTGCTCATCTATAGAAGGGACAATGGTTGTTTGCCTATGAGGTATAAGGAAATCCTATCAAATGTTTTGTATTTTCGTATGGAATTGAATCATACTCCTGTACACTGTAACATTCATATATATCAACCTGTAGAGGCTTTAATAACACCTGGTATTCTGGTTAGTGATTTTATTGGACCTCATGTGCATATCCTACATTCACAGGATGGACTATTCATATGTTACAGGGTATTATTCTTATTATTTAGGGTGCACATCTTCAGGTGCTCAAGAATGATTACTAGAACAGTCAGTTAATTCTGCAATTTAAAGGATGAAAAAGGAGGTTATAGGAGTCTAGTTTTGGTTCTCATCCACAATGTCACACTAGTATGCCTGGGCATGGTTCTCATGGTTTAATAGTGACTTGAGGAGTCATAATACCAAAGATCACTAAACACGAAAAGCTAAGGTAGCCCAAGGACAATAGCCATCTTTACACATTAATTAACAGGTCTTACATTAATTATCCTAGGGGGTTTTAATACTTCCAAATGCTTAAAAAACAGTTAGCAGAGCATTCACATTACACATTCCAGCAATCTTTTCTATAAACCAACCAAATGCAGTCAGGAGAGCCCTCCTTTTAAACTATACAACCTTATTGTTAGTATGATCAACCTTATTTTAATATATAGTGTGACAAACCGTATGTGACAGGCAGGTGGAAAACTTTTCTCGCAATTGACTAAGCGACGTCCTGTGAGCCAGACTTGAGATGGAAACCCTCGTCAGAAGTATATGCTTGGCTCTTTTCCAAACAAATGAAGAGTCAATGAGGTTTTGTGTAATCACTTCTGGTATTGTATTGGGTTAACCCACCCCCTTTTTTATTCCAATAAGCAGAGGTGGTCACTATGGTAATCCGATTTCAATTTGTAGTTAGAAAATGGGGTCACAACTTTCCATATTTTTTGTTTTGTTTTGTCTTTTTACATCAAACAATAGTATATTTATTAGAACCATAGTCAACTAAACAAACAAGAAACAATTTATTTGATAGGTGGAATAAGTGATAGGCTTAGAGCAATTGAATTGTAGGCCATGCTTCTTGACAAATTGATGAACAGATGTAGTTCCTCGTGTAAAGTATCACCTTAAATCATACAGTTAAAAAATAATAAATCTATGGTTAGTGTGTCATTTTTAAAACTATTTCCAGATCCCATGGAAGTTTGTAAAGTTTCACCTTCAATCATAGAACGTAATAAAACTATGCTTACTGTGGGTCACAGTGAACCATGCCCAAGTCCCAATGGAAGCTTGTGGGTCAGTTTCATTCAGATGGGGATATCATACCTGATATTCATAGCAATGTGGGTCTCTCCAAACATCTTACGCTATAGCATATTCCCTGTCTTCCTCACAGACAGCATGAAATGCAGTTTGCACATTGACATTGTGGCATACAGAGCATATGAAGATGTTTTATTACAATGCAAGAACACTAGTATCATTCACATGGATAATCTGGGCATCCAGCTTTGGTGTGTTGGGTGACATTGGTGTGAACTGGGGAATTCTGTCATCACAAAGACTGGCTCCCTCTATTGTTGTGAAGCTGCTACAGGCCAATCACATTATGAAAGTCAAGCTCTTTGATGCAGATCCCAAGGTCTTGGAGGCTCTGATCGGCTCTGATATTCAAGTCATGGTCGGCATTACTAATGACTTGCTGGAAACTCTCAGTTCGTCTTCTGAAGCTGCTGACATGTGGGTTCGTGACAATGTCGTACGCTATGCTTTCAATGGAGGAGTCAATATCAGGTACATCCTTATATTTTGGCTTTCCATGTGTCTGTACCAGCTCTATTTTATTAGTAGTTTTGGAAATCTGATAGTCCACTACACTATAACTAAGAATAGCTCTCTCCAGCAGGTACTTACATCTGAGAAGCTCAACGAGTTACTGAAGCTAATAAAATAGTTCATAGAATCTCAAGACCTCAATACAAAGGTCAAAGTTTAAACTAGGTTATTTTCATGCTGTATAAGTTCTTGATTTGAGTGGAAATTTGGGAAACAGAAGTTATTTGGTGATCTGGCTTCTCTGTCATTATATTCCTTAGTTCTTTGAGGTAAACTGTATATATATCCAGCATTCAGATCATGTTGGTCTATTGGCATACAGTACAATGTTTTAAATTTTCACTGAGTTGCAAAACTCTTTGATTTATCCTGGGTTTTCCGAGTTTATGATTTCCCAGTTTTTGCTAATTTTCTCCTGAGCTTTCCGAGTTGATGACCCCTACCGATTTTTACACCAAACTAATAACTTCCTCTATGATGTAGTTAGAATCCATAGTTTAAGGAGATTATATATCTGCGTCACCCATTGAGACCATGTTGGGTTGTTGGGTGGTGTTACAATTTCAATGATGCTGCTCTATGGCCTAATATCTTCCTTATTTGATGACGTTAATTTGTTACAAGTAGTTGCTGCAGTATATGGCTTTTAACATTTATAGACACAATTTTATTCGGTGCATCTACTGCTGCTGGATCATTTTGCCAACCAACAATTAGAAGGTCATCCTTTGCTTATCCCTGTGTTTAGGGGGAGATGTCATGCTAATCTTGAGCTTGCCAAGGCCATGCAGCCCTAGGTTCTCTGATTGTCAGGAACACCCATATTTGTTACATGAGTCCAATCGAAACTTGAATAACGTCATGGGATATGAAATTGGTATCATTGGTTTTTCATCGGTACCATCCGAGCCGCAGTTTGCCAATTTTTGCCAATGCTATGGTCAGCCATTTTGAGGTGTTTGTTTTATAGACTTCATTGGTTGAGCACATTGGGTACAATGACTGACAACATATAACGTGTTGATCCAACATTCTGGATCATGTGACTATGAAGGGTTACGACCCAACAATCTGGACTGACGTACACCAACTAAAGTCTTAGTCACTAGTTGTCTCTTTCTTCTATAACGTATTGAGCTCTCACACACATACACATACAACTTTCTAATGATTCTCACATAGACAAACTCTAATGCACTCTCAAAACCAGATCACAATGGGCTCATGAAAACTTCGCTTTCATAACAGAACCAAATTCACTTAACTAGGTCTGGCAGCCCAACTGGCACACAGACCTAAATCTTAGCTCTCATAATCAGCTTTGGTGCCAAGCTCCAACTTAATAATTGCGTGAACAGTAATGCAATTCTAGACTAGTAACCGTGAAAGAATATAAGAAGCGTAAATCAACTATTACATTCCAGTTATAACATCTCAAATGATTAAGCACATTGATATAGTTCATCTCTAACCATAATATAAATTACAAAGCAGCATGCAAAATGGGCTCCGGACCGCAATACCTATCATTTAAAAGACAAGGGTTGTCAAACAAGTTGCCAAAGGATGGATTCACCTCCCAGCCGTAGACATTCCTACATGACTGTTACACCCAAGTAGGGCTAATGATATGATAAGGGAGCACAGTTACGGGAGCATACCTCTCTCAGTGTCACAAATTACAAACAGTTTTACAACAGAAATCACCTAGCTGTACCTAACCAGGTTTAGGTCTTCTTGTTGGCCTCAACTAACTCATGTGAAAATCAATATGCTAGCCCAAAACTACCTTGCTGATCCCAACTAAATAAAGGTAAGAGATATGCTAGATCAGGCTTTTGTAGGAGAGCACTTCTACTGGCTCGCAACATCACTTATGATTATGCACTCTACAATTCTGTGACCAGCTGAATGTCAAGCAATTGAACCGCGATTTAAATCCTATTTTGTCAGCAATAAGTACTATACTTTGTCTTTATTTAGTGTAGAGAACCAAGCACTTATTCTGCTCATCTATAGAAGGGACAATGGTTGTTTGCCTATGAGGTATAAGGAAATCCTATCAGATGTTTTGTATTTTCGTATGGAATTGAATCATACTCCTGCACACTGTAACATTCATATATATCAACCTGTAGAGGCTTTAATAACACCTGGTATTCTGGTTAGTGATTTTATTGGACCTCATGTGCATATCCTACATGCACAGGATGTACTATTCATATGTTACAGGGTATTATTCTTATTATTTAGGGTGCACATCTTCAGGTGCTCAAGAACGATTACTAGAACAGTCAGTTAATTCTGCAATTTAAAGGATGAAAAAGGAGGTTATAGGAGTCTAGTTTTGGTTCTCATCCACAATGTCACACTAGTCTGCCTGGGCATGGTTCTCATGGTTTAATAGTGACTTGAGGAGTCATAATACCACAGATCACTAAACACGAACAACTAAGGTAGCCCAAGGACAATAGCCATCTTTACACATTAATTAACAGGTCTTACATTAATTATCCTAGGGGGTTTTAATACTTCCAAATGCTTAAAAAATAGTTAGCAGAGCATTCACATTACACATTCCAGCAATCTTTTCTATAAACCAACCAAATGCAGTCAGGAGAGCCCTCCTTTTAAACTATACAACCTTATTGTTAGTATGATCAACCTTATTTTAATATATAGTGTGACAAACCGTATGTGACAGGCAGGTGGAAAACTTTTCTCGCAATTGACTAAGCGACGTCCTGCGAGCCAGACTTGAGACGGAAACCCTCGTCAGAAGTATATGCTTGGCTCTTTTCCAAACAAATGAAGAGTCAATCAGGTTTTGTGTAATCACTTCTGGTATCGTATTGGGTTATTGTTAGAAGCGATAATTGGATTCGGATTCTCATCGAGTGAGTTGTTCTGCTTTCTCAATTTGAGAGGGTTTGTTTGGAGGGAAAAACGAAAGAGGACATACAAGAATAGGGAGGGGAAAGATGCAGAGGAAGAGGATTGAGAACATTGTCAGCAGGCAGGCTACATTTTCGAAACGTAGGTGGATTGCTGAAGAAAGCTTACGAGCTCTCGGTGCTCTGCACTGCAGAAGTTGAACTTGTGATTTTCTCCCCAGCAGGAAAGCTCTATAAACTGTTTTTTAGTGCAAATCCTACTATTTTGATTCTAATAATCATGGCTATGCAAACCTCATGAGATTCTTACTAATAACCCCGGTGGTGCAAGCCCTAGTAAGCTCGATGTTGAAAAACTTAGTGTAAAACCTCCAAATCGCTGGTTTTGTTGTAGTGCTTATTGGAGAGTATATAAAAAATTTCACACCTTTTTATGAGATATGGGAGGAAAACATGTTAAAGATTTTTAATAAATATAAAATTTCCAAAATGATGCTAGTTACGTGTGATTCTTTTTTCATTGTTTGTGATTATGAAAAATGAAACTCAATGTTTTTTCATTAGTGCACACATATTTCATTCCAGAGCCGATAACAATAAAAGTGAAGAATTTATGGTCCAACGTTATAATTAAGGGAGATGTTTAAGGATGACGTTTGAATTTTGTTTTTCATTTTAAGACATTTGGAGCAAATATTAGGAAGGACTTTGAGAAAGGATTGTCCTTGATTTTCAAAAATGGAGTTGTTCCTTTCCAGCCATATGCCCCAAGTGACCATCAAAGGGAGAGCTCATATGTTTTTTGGATGTTTTCTTTATAGCCATTTTTTTACACATATCCATAGAGTCCCCATGCCATTGATGTGAATTACTTGTTCGGTTTTTTTTAACCAAAATTTTTAACCAAACAAGAAAAATTTAAAAAATGCCTCAAGATCAAAGACTGAAACAAAGACCTATTGACATACCTTTTAAAGTATGGAAAGAACTTGTAAAATCATATGAGAAGTTGGATGCACAAAGAAAAGCCGACAATGAGAGCATTCAGGTATTAAATTTTTCATTAAACATTATTTAGAATGTATTAATACTTATAAGTATCTTAGACATGTATTTGTGTGAAAATAAATTGAATTGGTTTATGTTTAAGGACAAGGCATCCAAGGCGAGGTTAACCAAGACAAAAGTCACTCATCGTAGTGGCCAGAAAGGTTTAAAAGCACTGATAACAACCTTTGTAAGTATATTAAACATGTGATATTTTTTTAATAAATTTTGTACTAGAAGAAAGTCATTGTTATCTAATTTCTCCCTATTTACTGATTGATAGGAACTAAAATATGGAAGACCTCCAAATCATTTGGAAAAGGAGGTGCTACAGCAAAAGAGATGGGTTGAATTTGTTGTTTGGATGGACTCTATGGTATGTAATCTTAGTTGGATTTCCAATATACTTTTAAACCATATTTTCATTTTATTTTTTAGTACTATTAGATATTATATCTTACCTCATTTTATGGTTAACATTGTATAACAAAAACATGCGTTGTGTTATGTAATTAATACTAACATGTAATATTGATTTTTTTTGTCAGAATGCTATAGGTAATGATTGCCAAGACGACGATCCAAATTATGTTCAACATATATCAGGAGATGATGAGGATGAGGATGGGGATGATGGTGGTGAAGGAGGAGATGATGATGATAGTTGCGGTGTTGGTGATGATGTGGATCAGAGTAATGAGGATGGTCAAGATGATCATGAGGATGATCTTGGTGGTGGTAGCTAGGCATGCACATGCATTGTTTTTTATGAAGAAATTATTGTGTAGAATGACATTGCTATGTTTAGATGGGTGTTGTGGATTTACCCTATATCAATGAGACATTTTGATTTTGTAATCATACGATGAGTTTGATTTATGTATGTTGTTAATTTATCGTAGAATAACGATATTCATGAAATATTTTGATTTGTTAATCATATTTGAATTTTACTTGTTTTGATTAAAAATAATACTGATTTTATTAGTATTATGTTGCTATTTTATACATGTTTTGAAAATTGTTAATGACACATTGTTATTTTTTTGGATGGATGTTGTCAATTTCTCTTAAATTTCTTTACAAATGATTTTGAATTGTGATATCTGCTTTAATGATATTTAGAAACTATCATATATTTCACTATGAATCTATAAAGGGGGTCATATATGTAAAGAAAAATATACTCTATATAAGAAGTCAAATGCGGATGTAACCATGGATGCAAAATTGAAAGTAAAATTGGATGTTAAACTAGGAATTAATACAATATGCAAACAATTGACATACAAAGTGTTTTAAATTAGAAGTGAAAAATTGTGCAATAGTTGACACAAAGAAGGGAACAAAACATGGCATACAAAAGGATATCAAATTGGGCAAAAACAAGGACACATAAATGGGCACCAAATTAGATGCAAAAAAAGACAACAACTAGATGTAAAATAAGATGCAAAGTTGAGCGTTAAAAAGAAGCAAAAAACGTTACAAATTAATATGCCAAATGATGATGCAAATAATGGTGTAAATTTGGGATGCAAACTTGGGTGCAAAAAAGGAAAAAAAAAAGATGTAAGAAAAGACATAAAACAAGATGCAAAATGGGGCTGAAAAAGGTGAAACCAAGGATGTCATATTGGATGTAAAAAATGATTCCTAATCACATGCAAATTTAGGCTCGAACTCGGACACAAAATTATATGCAAATGTGGACACAAAATGAGGCAAAAAAAGATGCAAATTTGGATGGTGAAAACGATGTAAAACTAGACACCAAAAAAATGCAAAATTGGATGAAAAAGTCGGTGTAAATAATGGTGCAACATTCGACACAAGTAGACACAAAAAAATGGTGCAAAAAGGGGCATAAAATAGCTTAAAATTGGATGCAAAACTTGGTGCAAAAACAAATACAAAAGTAGACGTAAAAAATGGCTCTAAATTGAATGTACCATTAGACACAAAATAAGATGCAAAGGGGGACACAACACATGACTCAACATAAGATGCAAATATAAATGCAAATTTGGATGCTCAAAATGATGTAACATTAGATGCAAGAGATGGTGTTAAAAATGATGCAAAATTGGATGAAACAAATGACGCAAAATATGGTGCAAAATGAGATGGGAAAAATGGAGACAAATCAAACGTAAATGTGGATGTAAAAAATGGTCCAAAGAAAGATGCAAAAATGGGCACAAAAATGGATGCAAAATTTGGTGCTAAATCAAATTCAACACATGGTGCAAAGATAGGCACCAAAGCTGGTGCAAAAATAGAAGCAAAAACTAGTGTAAGACTAGATAGAAAACCTAGCGTAAGACTAGATGCAAAAACTGACACAAAATAGATGCATAAAAAGACGTTAAATTGGATTCAAAATACAGTGTAAACTTGATGCAAATGATGGTGTAAAAATGGAAGCAAAGAATGACACAAAATAGGAAGCAAAAGAGAATGAAAAATAGATGCAAAAAATGACACAAAACTAGAAGCAAAACCTGTCATAAAATAAGATGCAAATCTTGGTTCAAAATTTGACGCAAAAAATGATGCATAGTTTGGTGTAAAAAATGATGCAAAATCTAGCGTGAAAAAGGATGCAAAATCAGGTGCAAAAAAGGACGCTTTAAAAATTGTACAATAGAGCCAGATTTAGCGCCAGGTTGCTCATCACAATTACAAAAAAAATGCACTAAAATCTGGCGCTAAATCTGGCGCAAATCGCTGGTTTTGTTGTAGTGTAAATGGAAGAGAGAAATTGCTAGATTGGGAATGACTTTGGTCAGATTTGATGCAGAAGGAGGTAAGAAGAAGCACTAGAGATGGTTCTTAATCCAAGGAGGATGAAGAAAATTGTGCCTTAGCGAGTAAGGCAAAGAAAGGGAAGGAGAAGGATTCTCATCCCAAATAGAGTTCTTCTAATGGTGGGAAGAAGTTTGACCAATCAAAAGTCTGATGCTTTCATTGTCATGAGGTGGGCCATTTTGCTACAAATTGTCCATTAAAGAAATCCAAGATGGGATCCAAGGAAGGATCTAAAGGTGAGGCATTGGCCTCACAGTTTGAGTTGGATTTCACCCTCTTCGCATGCATGGTTTCATCCATGGTGGGATGTGGTTGGTTTCTTGACAGTGGAGCTTCTTTCCACATGATTGGTAACAAGAGTTTGTTCAGTACCTTGGAGGAGAAAGATCTCCATATACTCATAGTGATGGGTAATGATGAAAAGTATAGTGTCTCAGGTGTAGGCATGGTTATTTTTCAGAGGGAGCATGGAGCTCGCATTACCTTGAGCGATGTCAAATATGTACCAGGACTGAGGAAAAATTTGGTGTCGATCGCAATGTTGGAAGACAAAGGCTATGATGTAGTCTTCAGTAAGGGAAAGGTTTTCCTTCGACACATCACCCTGCGACAGGTGAAGCAGATCGGTTCATGAGTCAAGAACCTATATGCTTTTGAGGTTCAAGATGCATGTAAAGCCTTGAGGAGCAAGGTAACTGATGGAGACTTGGTGGTCAAGAGGGAGAGTAAATTACCTCTCAACATGCAACACCAGAAGAAGTCTTAAACAATTATGGAGGAGCCACAATTGGTGAAGAATCTTCAGAAGGTTGTAGAGCAGCCACAACTATAGAAGCTAAGAGGAGATTGAGTAGAGATATCTACTAATGTAGAGACCTCCAGTAGGGGGGAATTTTGAGTCAAGTTGACTGAGGGATCACATGCATCCATACCTTCGGGGCGATGTGGAGTGACAGCCACAAGAAGGATGGAATAGGGGTAGGATCATTGAGGTATCCAACCTCTTTGATTATACCTTACTATGTGAGCCTTGATGAGGAGTAGCAGGACTCATTGAGTGGGTAAAGACAGATGCGGATGGAGTGGCAAAGAGAGCTATAGTGCAGGAATCCCAAGAAAGTGTAGAGCTAGCAGGCTGCAACAATTTGAGAGGCACATGAGTGCTGCACCAATGTAGGATGGCACAGAGAGGTGTGGAACGATGCAAGATGCATGGAGTGTTACAGCAGCTCATAGGTCACAAAGGGAGCACTTGTCAGCGACAAAGGAAGCTTCAGGATTAGAGGATGTTTCTAGCCCAATAGGGAGGTCATTTGGGAGATTTTTTGTTTCTAGAGTTGCTGGAGCAATAACACTTGGGAGACCTGTTGCATGCAGAACATTCCAAAGGTTCAGGTTCAAGTTTGAGTTGAATGCCTTTCTTATTGAGAGGGAGTGTTGAAAATAGCAACAAGAAATACTAAAAATAGAAATGCTAAAAATATCATTGCTATAGATAACATTTCAGGTACCAACGTTGGACATAGCAACAAGGAATGAAAAATGGAAATGCTAAAAATAGCATTGCTATAAATAGTATTTCGGGATAGATTCCAATTTTAGCTAGTCCCTGAACTAAAATTGAGAAGTAAAATTCGAATTTGATCTTAGGAGCTATTTGTAAAATAATTAATTAATTCACCTTGAGTTAATTAGTTGTAGAAAATCAAACATGAAGTCTATGTGGGGACATGCAACAATTATCCCATTGATTGAGGAATTTATCCATTAGTTAAAGAGATAAGGATGAGTTGTAATATTGAGTTATAATTAGTTGGCTCAGTTAACTGAGTCAAGTCCAGTTAGATTAATTCAAACAATTTGTTGAATTAATTGTGAGTTCAGTTAGTTAATGCATGCATGTATGTAACAACTACACTTCAGATAACTGAATATTCTCTCATAAATAACTCATGCATGTTAGTTTAGTCAGAGACCCAGTTGAGATCAAAGGAAGGGACAATGTACTATCAGTTGGAGGTTTTTCCCTATACAGGAAACTCATCCATGCAAAAGGAATTATCTCTTTCAGTATTGCGCAATTAGATTAGAGGTTAGTGAGTGTGTGAAGAGGCCAATTCACACGGGTGGCAGCACTGGACCCCAAGAAAAATTGCGCATGGAAATAAGAGGCTTGGATGGTAGAGGAGAAGGCTTGGAGAAGCTTTTCACTGTCTATGAGCAGCATTGTTTGATTATAGAGAGAGAGGGATAGCTTGTGAGCTGATTCTTTTTGTAATCTGAACATATTTCCATTTGTATGATAATACAGAGATTGGGGTTTTAGGCTGAGGCTTTCCCCGGGTTATTCTTCTGTGTTATGTGTGATTGATTTCTCATTCTTAGTTATATGTGTTCTAAATTGATCTTTCTCATATTCGATTAAGCTTCTACAAAGTTTGTTGTAGAAGTACATCTTGTATTTTGCTTTAGTATATTGCATAATCTGTTGATCTATAGTGGGAATTTCTACATAAAAACCTAAAAAAACCAAAGCATTGATATTGTAAACTCAAGGTACATAAACCCTAAGATAAATATTATAAACCCTAAAACAAAGATGGTTGGGCCATCGTTCACCATGGTTGACCATGGTTGATTTTCATATTGAGACAATATTTGTCACAATGCCACATCCAACCATGGTTGACCATGATTGATTTTATATTAAGAGAATATTTGTCACAATGTGACGTTGGACCATGGTTAACCATGCTTGACCATGATTGACCATAGTTGACCATGGTAGATTTTCCTATGGACATTTTTTGTCACAATGTGACATTGGACCATGGATGACCATGGTTGTGAGAATTTCACATTCGAACATGAAATAATATTTGTCACAATGTAACCATGGCTATTGAGCATCATTTACTTGACTGACCATGGTTGATTTTCATAGTGAGACAATCTTTGTCACAATGTGATGTTGGACCATGGTTGAGAGTGGTTGACTATGGTTGATGATGGTTGACGATGGCTAATTTTTATATTGAGGCAATATTTGTGACAATGGGACCTTGCACCATGGTTGGCCATGATTGATGATGGTTGATATTCATATTGACCATGGTTAATTTTCATTTTGAGACAATCGCTGTCAAAATGTGACATTTTACCTTTGTTGACTATGGTTGAGGATGGTTGAGCATGGTTTATTTTCGTATTGAGAAAATATTTATTATAATGTGACGTTCAACCATGGTTGACCATCAAGGACCATGGTTGAAGATGGCTGAGGATGGTTGAACATGGTTGATTTTCACATAAAGACAACCTTTGTCACAATGTGACATTGGAACATGGTTGACCATGATTATAAACCCAAGGGATTGATATCATAAACCCAAAGGATTAATATTAAAAAATCAAGGGATTATAAAACCAAGGGAATACTATTAAACTCTAGGATGAATATTAAACCCTAGGAATATAAACCATTAAATTAATAAACCCAAGAGATTAATATTGTAAACACTAGGCTTGATTTTAAACCCTAGGAATATAACCCTATGATTAATATTATAAACCCAAGGAATTTGTATTATAAGCCTAATGGATTATAAACCCAAGGGATCTATATTAAATCCTAGGATTATTGTTATAAACTCTATCAATAATATTATACCCTAAGAATATGAACGCTTACATTAATAAACCCAAGGGAATATATTATAAACCCAAGGCATTTATAAAAACAAGGGATTAATAGTAAAAATATAAGAAAACAAAGGATCAATATTGTAAACACAAGGTGTATAAACCTTAAGACAAATTATACTATAAACCTACAATGTCCATGGTTGACCATGTTTGATTTTCAAATTGACACAGTATTTGTCACATTGTGATGTTGGACCATGGTTGACCATGATTAATTTCCATATTCAGAGAATATTTGTCACAATGGGACATTAGACCATGGTTAACGATGGTTGACCATTATGGCACATGGTTAACCATGGTTGATTTTTGGTGAGCAATGATGCTGCAACTCCTAGGACTCTCTTCTTTACTTTTATCAACCCGGTAGTTTGTAACAAACTTGGAAGCGACAGTGCTATATGCACAAGTACTAGCTCTCACTATAGGCTGTCACTTGATCAGCTGGCACAAGTTCCCTAGGAGCTTAAGCCAACTTCTATGAGTTCTTAGAAGAATATTTTAAATCTGATGGATGAAAGCTAACTCAAAAGAGGCTAGTCTACTTGCAGAAAGCAGTTGAAAGCTGAAAGGAGATGCAAACCCTAGCAAACCCTAGTATTACCAACTAACCCTACTAGTGTAAGAAAAGAGACGAAAGTTGTTGAGATGGATGCCATTGACTCTTGGAAAGGTAAAATTCATGTGTCTAAGCTACTTCTGAAGGAAAATATGGAAAAATCATCTTTTTGTATTTTTGAGTAATTTTGCAGAATTATTATGCATGTGCTTTAACTATTTTTTACTGTGCAGAGGTTTATTGGCAAAAGGAAATGGAGTGGGCATTTGTATGAGGTTGGGAAGGTGAGAAGAGGACATAAGGGGTCCCTAGCACCCTTCTAGAGAATTTCACAGTGATCAGATCTCAAAAAACTACTCGCATGAACTTCTACAGGAAGTCTGCAGGGGATCTACAGGAAGTTCTAGAGGAATAGGCCGAAAGTGGATTTTAGAGGGTTGATGTTGGAAAAATGGTGGGAAAGTGGAAATGATGCATGGATAAGGATACTAAGGGGTCTAGGACCCAGTATATAAAGCTCAGGAGTGATGAAGATGGTTGGATCTATTCAAAGATGAAGGAAGCAATGTTACACAAAAATGTAGAAATTAGGGCAAGTTGTGAAAGTATGGAAAATGGGTGAAGGAAATATTGAGAGAGAGACTATAGTAGGTTGTATGATGGAGGAAGGGTAGGCTAGAGTGTCTTATAGGTTTTCTGCACACTACTTTCCCAAACTGATCCAAGCAAAGACTAGAAAAATAGAGATTTATCTATTCTGACCTAATCTGACCTAAAAACCAGAAACATGATGAACAAAATTTTATAGACAGGAAATCATGAAAGATAGATATGGAAACTAAGAAATAATAGATCTAAACATGAAAACACAACTGATATCAACTTTTCCTACTTACAATCTAACACTAGAAATTGCATTGGAAGGCAAAAATAATGTTTTTGTGGCAGCAAGTATGCCTTGGTCTCAGCTCATAGTCCCAAGGAGGGAGAAATGAGATCAAGGACTGCTTGATAGCCTTTTTGTGGATATTTTCTGTTACCAAATTATCAAATCAACCAGAAGCATGAAAAACTATCTTAACCATCAAAAACAACCTAAGTAACAAAGCAAGATTTTAACCTAAATAACAAAAATTATTCTATGAATGCAAGAAAAGACACATAAAAGTACACAAAGGAGGTATTGGCACTTGGGTTGGGCCCAACCCCAAGAGCTACAACCTCCTAAGAAATCTTAGAGCTAGTGCAAAGCGAGATTCATCTTCATTAATAAAAAATAATAGTCATGTCACAATTTTGTTTATAGCAAGTGCTCGAAAATGAGCTGAATGCAGAGCTGCACTAAAGTGCGAAAATAAATTTTTCAATAGCTAAACTACCAAGGCTTGAAGCCTTCCTACTTATGCAAATGAGGGCTCCCAACAGTCCTTCTTAACTTTAGGAGCTTGGCTGCCCAAAACTGTAGTTAATTAGCCACTTCACTAGACCTGCTTGGCTGCCCCTTCAAATCATCTTTGGTGGGTTGTTGAACTCTGACCTGATGGTGGAGAACTCGAGGAAGGATTCATTTAGTGTAGGAGACACCCCTCCTATAAATCCTCAGCCTTGTTCCTTCGTATTTGGCTGCCAATTTGCTCATAAATGCCTGACCTTGGTCCAAAAAATGTCCAAAAATATAAAATAATCACGTATTAGACTTTGTGGTCAAGTGACTATTCCCATTCACTCAATTAACATAAATATATTCAAAATCATGCATAAAACTATAGAGAATGGTGGATTAAATGAGAATAATAGGAAAAGTGAGCCCATAAAGCTACCCATTTTTGGGGCTCATCATTACCCCCCTACTGAATGTGTTGCTCATCCTCTGAGCAACTAATCCAGTTCATCATCTTTGATTGCTTTGACTGCCTCTCTAACATCCCAGACTTTTGAGGTGATGTCCTCTTCTCTGTCATGAAACCCTGTCTTTCTCTCTACTTCCTACCATTGCCTGTGTTCTTCTTCTCCGTTGACCCCTTCCAATAGTCCTAAAAGTAATGGAGGACTGAACTTTAGGCCAATCTAGTTGACCTTCAGGTTTTACATTGTCTATTTATAAAGTGGCACTCTTGCCAAAGCCTCCCTCATTCTGGTTGGGGAGTGGTACTCTCTTATTTTTAGACTATAGGAAAATGTGTTCCATCTCCTTGTGCAAGCATGAATGCAATTATCACCAAACAATCTTTCCATGACTTCAAAGTGAGAAATGGTCTGAGCTTGCCTTTCAACGTAATCTGGGATAACTTGAGGGTTGTTGGAAAGGTGTTGATGAGCATATACTAAAGCTGAGGGATATTTTGGTTCTGCCCTGAGCATGAGTGGCTCACTTAGCTCCCTGTCCATAACCTTCCGAATTTCTACTGCCCTATTTTCCTCATGGCTCAACCAAGAAGCCATAGCCATGAGTTGTAAATCTCCCAATGCAGCATTAGGGTCCAATAGATTCATGTTTGGAAGTGCCAAGTTGTGTAAATAGAATTCTGCTAACTTGGCCTTATCTTCAGTTGAGCTATTGTCACACAAATACATAAATTGATTGTAATTCTAGAATGGAATGGTGCTCCTTTGGGCCAATGTGTTAATTTGAAATTGCAACCATTGGTCTTTAAGATATAATGCATAGGACTTAGCAGGTTTCCTACATTGTAAGGCTTCTACTGCCTATTTAGCCATGTAGGCCATTTGGGCTTCTTTTTCTTGCAACTATTGTTTTAAAACCTGTATTTCTTCTACTGCCTGAGACTCCTTTTTTTGCAGCAGTTTTGTCAGCATCTCAACATCAACTTGTAGCTTTTCCTCTCTCTACTATTTCTCGGTTGTTTCCTTGTCTGCTGGAGGTCCTTCTTCTACTGTTGCCCCCCCAAAAATGGACAACCTATCTTCCTTATGAGCTTCTTGTAGATGGAACTTCTTTTTCAGCAGCTCATGCTCCTCCTATAGCTAGGCTCTTTTACTGGTTTCTATGTGCCTCGCCATGGCCAACTTTCTTCTTGATTCTTTCATCTATTCTTCCAGGTAGCATATGTCTGCAACTCCCTTGGATTTGGCAATTCTCATCCAAGTGTGAGTCCTAACCCGTTCCTATTCCAATGTAAAGAAAAGTAGTACAACAAACTTCTGTTGGATGATCTTCCCACTTTCTAACAAGTTGTAATATGAGCCCAAACTAGGCTGAGGGCTTGGTTCCAGCATCTCCTCGGTCTTGTCTTCTCCTTGTGATTGTTTGGCTTCCTTCTCCTCCAATTTCTCAGTCTCTTTTAACTTGGCTAGAGTTTCTTGTAGAGATGTTTCAGCTTCCTGTAGAGCTGCCTTTGAGTCCATCATCCTAATTCTCTCTTTCCATGTGGAGGTTTTTGGGCTTCCTCTTTCATAGGTGATAGATATCTTGGAAGGAGATATCTTGGAAGGAGATATCTTGGAAGGAGACTCTTCCTTCTTTTTAGTGGTTGTGTCCTCAATGAAAATTAGTTCCTTTGATGGTGGCTGGGGTTTGCCCGCTTTGATCCTTGTGCTTCTCCTTGCTTTAAAGTACATGGAGGTTTGCCTCTTTCTTTTTCCTTTTTATTTTGTAGGTGTGCTTAATGCAGCAAGCACAGTTGCTACTTCCCGTGCCAACATTTCATGGGATTCCTCTTGCTTCTATTCTTTTCCTTCACTTCCTATAGAAATCTCTATGCCCACTATTTATGCCTATGTCCTTGATATCTCAGGGTGTGTCTTTTCCTTCTCTTGCTGGGTGCCTGCTTTGGCTATGGCAGTCTTCTTTTGGGCTTTCTTAGCCTTTTCCTCTCCAATCTATGTCCTTTTTCCCTTCTCTGTCTTAGGTTCAGCAGTCTTGTCAAATTCCTCTTTTTCCTTCTGTTCTTCCTCTATTTTTTCCTCTGCTTGAATGTCTTGTGCTCCCTCATCATTGTTCTTCTCAATTTCTTCAGTTTGCTCCCCCTCATCACTGTTGGATGGGCTAATGTTCTTAGCCAAAGTTATGATGTCATCATCCCTGGACATATTTTTGAAGATTTCCCAAGCTATAGGGATAGTATAGGTGTGTAAAGCATCTTCCACCAATATTTTGATGAGCCCATGGTGGGCCAACTAATCTGGGACCCCTTCATCTAGCTTTGTACCACATTCAATTAAGGACTGGAGGAGGAAATATGGGATGCTCAGTTTTCTGGCTGGAGGCAAGTCCATCCCATACCTTAATTCATGTAACAACCTGAAATGATATCCATAAATGATGTTGAACCTCCCTTCACATGGGATATACTTCATTATTTGGTAACTGATTTCACTCCAGAGAGGAGGCAAGCTTGTCCTTCTAACCCAGTTTTTATCTTCTACAGGATGCTCCTCAGGCAGAAAAAATGTTTTCTTAGAAACTAATCCCAATGATCTCTCCTCTTTGCTCCAAGGGAGCCCCAGTGATATACCAGTAATTCTACTGATGAGATCGGGTGTAAGTTCTAGGGTCAAACCCTAAAAATAACTGTGGCATGTGTCTTTGAATGTGGTCTCAGGGACATCAAAACTCTTCAATTATCTCCTCATCATAACCCTGAATTATGTCAAAGAATGATATCCAGTTTTCCCTGGAGAAAAGGTCCACCACCTCAGGGTGCTCATGCAATTTGCTAGAGTCTGAGGGTTCTTTCCTTATGAATCCTCCTAGCATGGTGTTGAGTGCTCTTTTTGTGCTTTAACCAAAAAATAAAATGCTCAAGTGGGAAAAAAAAGTTAATCACTGAAACAGAGGATAGATGAATTCGGTTTCTTCTGAACCCAAGAAGGAATTTCCCGGGTGCTTCTTTGCAATATCAAATGGCAATAATTCTCTTGTTTTAAACTGCTGCCACCCTGAATTTGACTTCTTGGTTTTGAAAAGAAGGAATTCTTTTCTACAGAACATAGGATAAGGACATAGGTTCTTTTCTCAGCACGTAGATAGATATGCACATTCATTTTTCCACACACAAACACAAGCTGGCCTTTATTGCTGCATGTATCTTTCTTACAGGAGAATTTGAAAGAGGATGGGGATATTTCAAATGTAGAGAGAAACAGAAATTGTGTAGGCTTAGGGAAATATGCAGGCAGACTTTCACTCTTTTAATGCTCAAGCAGATTTTCACTCTCTTTTTCAATCTACTATCATGTTCAATTCACCACGTTACTCAAACAAATCATGCACAGAGAAGTTTTCCTGAGCCTACCTCATTTTGAGCTTGAATTTCAACGAAAATCCCAGGTTTCCTTTCTGCAGAGTTGTTCTCTGCCTTTCCTGTAGAACCCTTCATGTAGAAATATCCCGGCTCCTGTAGAACGAAACTGTGCCTCGTGTAGAGCCCAATAGGCAGGAGATTTTCAAAAACAGGCAGAAAATTGGTGGAGGATGACTGGTTAGCTACTCTGGAAGTGGTGGATGCATACTCCAGTCGAGAACGTCGTGAGCACAGAATGAACAAAGGGTGGTGAATGTTTGAATTGAGTTGTCTTTTAACTGTGGGCATGATTCGTGGTTAAGGGATGAGGTGGTTGGACCGGACCATTGATCCTATGTCATAGCCATAATGTTTTTACATGCCATCTAACTACCATCACCTCCCTTTCTCCCATTATCCACCACCACCACTACCAGTCCTGAAGATTTCTTCCTGAATGGACACTCCACACGTGCTAGCTGCGTATCTAATCGGTAGTTTTGAATTTATTGGGGCTCGTTTGGATTCCACAAGGATGTGGAACTGGCTGAGGGTGGCCATTTGACTGGCCACCGATTCCACTCAATCTAAACCATTCCCATAGTCACACAGCCTTGAAATATGATTTATGCAATTGAAGAATAGGTTTAGGCACTTACTTGCGTAGTCGTGGCCATGTTATGCATATTTCGGATTTCGGAACCCATTTCTTCATTGTTGTTGCTGCTTGCGCATTGCATTCTTGGCCTTGGGCTATTTCTGATGTTCACATGTTCAAGTAGAGCTCCATGCATGTTTCATATGCCATACTTTGTTGTCCTTGTCTCTGGAGTATGTCTTTCAGAGGGATCAGCTGCTACAGGAATCCTGTAGGATTTCCTGTAGCTGCTTCTCCTCCTGGAATGTGAGCTTGAATGAGCAGGGCTACAGCTGCTGACGAGGGTCTTGGCTGATAAGGAGTCTAGATGGAGGGTATCAGATATGGTGAGTGAAAAACTGCTGCTTTGATTTGTAATTAAAACCTTTTTGCTGGAAGCATGAAGGAAACAGGATTTCTGTGTGTGACTGTGCAGGGACATAAAAATGAGTGCAATGGAGATGTACAGAGATGGAAAAAAAGGCAACATATGGCGATGGATGGATGCAGGGAAGTTTATAGGCCTCATGTACATATTCCCAACCCTTGAGTCCTCTTCTAAGATTGATTTTGGTGTTTCTATAGATTCTACAGGATCCTCGTGTAGAAGATACATAATTTCCTGTAGAAGGTGAAATCCGAATGAGACCAAATCTGAGGAAAGGGTAATGGTCATGGAGGAATGGATTGTGAGGGATGCATGTAGCCTGGGCATGACCTCTGTCTTCGTCTTGTGTGATCCTCCCAAATCCTGTAATGACCTTCCTGCAACCTGCAATTTATTCAATAGAAATTAGCTTCATTTTTCTCTCCTTTTTTTTAATCTGAGACAGTTGGGGTGCCTCCAGGAGGTTTTCACCCTCACTGTCTGCCCTGGGTACCTCCAAGAGGTTTCCGCCCAAGGATCTTTTATTCCTTTTTTTCTTTTTTTTCCTCTCTTTTTTTTTCTTTTTTTGTGTTTGTTCAAGGTGTGGGTGGAGTGGAGACAGGGATCTACTCCACTACCGACACTGATTTACCCATAGCTTCAGTGAACTCCTACTTAGAAAGGGGCTTCCTGTATATTTTCAATCGATGCCCATTAACGAGCATGGGGATGGCTTCTTTATCAATGGTCCTGATAAGGACTGAAACATTGTCATTGCATTTCTCCATTCAACTGAAGTAATATTTCCTATTGTGCATGGCTGAGATCTAGGTCTAGCTGAGATGCCAACCTCAATGTGTTATATTCAGAAACTATGGATAGCAAAGCCTTCTTCAAGTAGAGCAACTCATAGGGTGTGAAATCTATTGTAGTTATCCAAGTAGTGTTATAGGCCCAGGTGACCTCAACCAAGCGATTTGCCCAATATTTTCTACTGCTGCTCACCACTTTAGTCAAAATCTCTTGCAAAGCTCTGTTAGTGACTTCCTCTATCCATTTTCTTGTGGATGATACGGAGTGGAAGTTCTGTGCTTAATCTTGTGATGAGTGATTCGGTCTTCAATCAGGTTATAGGTAAATTGACTGCCTTGATCTATGACTAATTCTCTTGGGTAGCGAAACTTGTAGAAGATATTTTCCCTCAAGAACTCAGCTACTTTTTCTTTTGTTGCTGCCTTGATTGCCCTTGTTTATGCCTACTTTTTTAGGTAGTCCGTGCACACAATGATGTAAGAATTTTGGTTTGAAGGAGGGTTGATAGGACCCACAAAGTCCATGCTCCACTTCTCAAATGGCTCGAAAGTCACTTGAAGTTGCAGGGGCATCTCATCCCTTGGAGTTAGTTTCCCCATCCTTTAACATCGGTCACATTGGCCAATGTATCTCCTGACATCTTGATGAAAAGTGGGCCAATAGTACCCTACCTGTAGAATTTTGAAGGTGGTTATTTTTGCTACAAAGTGGCCTCCACAGGGCCCATCATGACAGGCTAGGAGGATGTCAAAGAATTCCTCCTCCCTGACACAATGCCTCAAAATCTGATCTAGGTCAAGTTTAAATAGGTTGCCCCCAATCCAAGTGAATGGGGTGCTTTTCCTCACGATCTTGCTCTTCTGTTTTGAGGATAGGTGTGGCAGAAACTCTGCTGAAACCAAGTAATTTGCTATATTAGAAAATCATGGAGAGAGTATTGAAATAGCAAATAGGTGTTCATCTAGCATTTGATCATCCACCATCCCTTCTTCATCTGCAGGCAAATCTAGTCTAGACAGAAAATCAGCAACAACATTTTCCTTACCTGGCTTATCAGCAATGGTTAAATAAAATTGCTACAATAAAAGTAACCATCTAATGATACAAGCATTTACATTAGGTTTATTCATAAAATACATAATTGCAGCATGATCAATGTGTATGAATGTTTGATAACCAATGATGTAGTGCCTGAACTTGTTTAGGGAATGGAATACGGCTAGGAGCTCTTTCTCGGTTACAGTATAGTTTAACTCTGACTTGGACAAGTTTTTACTGACAAAATATATGGCATACGGTAGCTTTTCTTCAACTTGTCCTAAGGCTACTCCTATGGCTTTGTTTGAGGCATCTGTGTGAATGTGGAAAGGTAGGGCCCAGTTTGGGCCTCTTAAAATTGGGGCAGTTACCAACTTACCTTTCAATGCATCCAGGGCCTCTTAAAAGTTGTCAGTCCATATGAACTCAGCATCTTTTCCCAAAAGACCAAACAATGGAGAGGCTAGCTTACTGAAATATTTAATGAATCTTCTGTAATATCCTGCTAAGCCTAGAAAACTCTGAACATCTCTTACCTTTTGAGGAGGTGGGACCCTTTGTATGATAGCAATCTTGCTGGGATCCACCTATAATCCTTGCTGAGAAATTGTATGACCTAGCACGGTCCCTTCAGTCATTAGGAATTCACATTTTTCAGGACTGAGGGACAAATTCATTTCAATACACTTGGCTCAAACTTTTCCTAGGTTAGTCAATGCTTCTTAGAAGTTGGACCCATAAGGAGTAAAGTCATCCATATAGATTTCCACCAAATCATGAACCAACTCAGCAAATATGCTCAGTACTTCTCTCTGGAAAGTGGCAGGAGCATTGCATAACCCAAAGGGAAGGACCCGGTAGGAAAAGGTACCCCATGGACAAGTGAAAGTGGTCTTATCTTGGTCTTCCAGGCTGATTTGGATCTAATTATATCAGCTAAACACATCTAGGAAGGAAAAGAACTTCTTCCCTGCCAGGCCATCTAACACTTGATCTACGAAAGGCAAAGGGAAATGGTCCTTCTTGGTAGCTTTGTTAAGTTATTGATAATCTACATAGATTCTCCACTTCATGTTTTTCTTGGGCATGACCACCAAAGGAGAAACCCACTCACTATCAGAGATGGGGTAGATGAATCCTGCATCCAACAACTTTTTCTGTTCTTCTTTGACAATGTCCTTAAGGTCCGGATTCATTCTCCTCTGAGGTTGCCTGACTAGTTTACAATCCTCTTTAATGTAAATGTGATGGGTACAGACTGAAGGGTGGACTCCTTTCATCTCCTTATAGCTCCAAGAAAAAGCATCCAAATGGCTGTTCAATAAGCTACACAACTCCTTCTCCTGAGAGGGGGATAGGGATGAGTTGATCTTCAAGGTTATTTCAAGGCCAAATTCCACATTCTTAACTCAAGGAGAGGTCGGATTAGCCATGCAAAGATCCACTAAAGCATTGGCTTGGGTGTATTCTACCAACTCTTCTAATGGCAGCACACTGGGAGGTGGATTTTGTATCAAATTCTCAATAAGGCCATCCTCGGTTTGAGGACCTCCCCTGGTGGCTTCCACTATGCACAATGGTGCAGAGTAGAATTCATCCTCATCTTTCTCCAACCAGAGAGGTATGTCATGTTCTAACAGTGGTTGGGAAGGAGGATATAGGACTAGCTGTTTGGACATATGCCCATTCTTAATGGTCATGCTGCCAACTCGACAACTGATATAAGCATCTGCAGTAGCTAACCAAGGCCTTCCCAAGATGACGGGGTACCCAGTGAGTTTTTCCTTTGGCTGAAGGACCAAGAATTCCACAGGGTACTTTCAAGAATCAATGGAGACCATGACATCTTCCACAATCCCCTCGGGGGTCACGGTTGAGTGGTCTACTAACTGCAGTATTATCGAGGTCTTTCTTAGGGAACTCTAAAGGTTGAGTCTAAGCATAATGTCCCTAGTCATTACGTTAATCGCAGCCCCTAGATTAATCAGGGTGTGGGGGATTATGGTGCCATTGATGTGGACATTGACTACAGGACTCCTAGGGTCCAGATATTTTGGATAGATTACTTGTCCCAAAAACAGGTCGAATAGTTGTCCTATGATGTTGATAGTTGGGGCATCTCTCTTGTGCCTAACTGGGTGCCTAAAACACTTCTCTTTGATCAATTTTTTGTATATTGGTACGTCTTTTATGGCCTGGAGAAGTGGTATTTTTACACATAATTGTTTAAGTTCTCCCAAAAGTTCAGTCTCTTCTAGGTTTGGTTGCGTGGTTCCAGTTAGTCTCTCAAGAAAGGGGGGAATGGCTTTTGGTTCACTTTCCTGTTTCTCTTCCTCATTTTCCTTAGGAGGAGGTTGGCTATCTGGGAGGACCTTCCCAAATCATAGGTTGATCTCCTAAATATCCAAAGCATAGGTAGGGCATGTTGTCTCTCTAGTATATACCTGTTGGGCCTGTCTATTATTGGGGTTCGGGTTTGGTTGAGCAGGTATTTAGGGTTGTCTTGGAGGAGCAGGAGGTAATGGTTGTGGTTGAGCAGGTGGTGGAGGCAAAATAATGGGAGGAGAGTTGTACTGGGGCCTCCACCCCTAATGAGGTGCATTATACTGAGGTTGTGGTTGAACATGAGAATGAAACAAATGAGCAACAGGTTGAGTATGGTATTGAGATGGATATGACCAAGGAGGGGGTTCAAACCATGAAGGATGAGCAGGGGGACCCCAATAAGGTATGTGAGTGGATTGGTTGGGGTTGTAATAAGTCTGGGATGTCCCTTGCATCCCCTGTTGGTAAGGTCGGGGTCTATGTGGCCTCCTTTGGTTCATGAAGTAGAGTGGTTCAGTGGGTCCTTCAGCCCCTTGGTACATAGCTTTAAATCCTGGTAAGCCTCACAAACGAAACATACCTCTACGGAGTGCAATGGGCACTCGTTCCTAGGATGCTTCCTTGTGCATTTGGGACAAAATATGGCCAAAGCCCTCTCAGCTTCCTCTTGCTTCTATTGGATTCGAAAGGTATCCATTCACATGGCAATGGTCTGTCTCACCTCACTTTTGAGGTCTTCCATCTGATTTGGAAACTCATGTTTGGATAAGTTGGCACTGGCTGAAAGTTGACTCCCCCTGCCTCTTTTCTAGGTTGCCCTAGAATGGTTTCTAAACACAGTATTTATGTCATCATAAGGTAGCTGGTAGATGTCTCCCCTAGCCAGAAAATGGAGGGTATCTAGAAGGTCTTCACGGACTCCTCGAAGCAGAAACAGCTTCAGAGATTCAGTTTCAAGTGTGCACCTAGCCCTTTTATAACTGAGTTGGAACCTTTCTTCATAGTCTTCTAAGGATTCATCACTTCCCATGGTCATTCGAAAGATTTCTCCCTTTGTTTCCTTTGACCTACAATAATCCCAGTATTTGTTGTTAAAGGCTTGCTGCATCTGAGCCCAAGTTGTGATATTGTTTCCAGGTAACCCCATGAACCAACGGAGTGCTGCATCCTTGAGGTTAGAGGGAAAGAGTTTCAACTTTTTCTCGTCTTCTGCATAGGCATAAGTTCGACAAAGGACAACAAACTAAAACAAGAAGGTATCAAGGTCTTTAGTGGTCAATCCATGGAAGTGAGGTAAGGCTAAGGGACTTATGTTTTTCATTTTTGTGTCCCCATTGGTCTCTCGAATGGGAAAGGTGCCTTCTATTCTCTCCTCATTTCCTATACCGTTTTTGTGTTCAGCCATGGTCTCAGGAGAAATGTTTTCTTGCTCTTCTTCTATTATAGGATCTTCGTATATCTCTGGAGGTTCACCTATAGGTTCTTCTAGATCACTGCCACCAAAGAAAAGAGAAGGGTGACTTAGTGATGTGGTGGGGGTGTTGGGTAGGAATTTTCCTGAATTGTCTTTGTTCCTACGAGGCATGAAATGAAATATTTTTGGTTGATTTTTAATTTTTTTTTGCTTGTACCTGCAAAACTGAAATTGATTGAACAACAAATTTCAACTAACTAAAATAAACCTTGCTGTAATGAAAATTGCAGAATTGAAATGAAAGCAGGAAATGACTAATCTATGTTGCTAAAATGAAATTGCAGAATTGAAATGCTAATCTAGGCTTGCAGAATTGAAATTGCAGAATTGAAATGCTAATCTACGCTTTCAGAATTGAAATTGTGGAATTGAAATGCTAATCTATGAAAGCTTTAAATATCTAATCTACGCTTGCTAAAATGAAATGAAAGCAGGAAATGTCTAATTTACTTTTGCAAAAATAAACTACTTAGCAGAATTTTGCAGTAGAAAATAGAAGAAAAGCAGTAATCACAAATACTCTGACGCTTCCCCGATAATGGTGCCAAAAATATGGTGGGCTCCAATATTGCAGCAATGATGTTGCAGCTCTTGGGACTCCCTTCTTTACTTTTATCAACCCGGTAGTTCATAACAAACTTGGAAGCGATGGTGCTATATGCACAAGTACTAGCTCTCACTGCAGGCTGCCACTTCATCAACTGGCACAAGTTTGCTAGGAGCTCAAGGCAACTTCTATGAGTTCTTAGAAGAATATTTTAACTGTGATGGATGAAAGCTAACTCAAAAGAGGCTAGTCTACTTGCAGAAAGAAGCTGAAAGGTGAAAGGAGATGCAAACCATAACAAACCCTACTTTTACCAAATAACCCTACTAGTGCAAGAAAAGAGGCGAAAGCTGTTGAGATGGATGCCATTGACTCTTGAAATGGTAAAATGCATGTGTGTAACCTACTTCTAAAGGAAAATATGGAAAAATCATCTTTTTGTATCTTTGAGTAATTTTGTAGAATTATTATGCATGTGCTTTAACTATTTTTTACTGTGCAAAGGTTTATTGGCGAAAGGAAATGGATTGGGCACTTGCAGGAGGTTGGGAGGGTGAGAAGAGGACCTAAGGGGTCCCTAGCACCATTATGGAGAATTCTACAGCAATCAGATCTCGAAAAATTGCTCGGGTGAACTTCTACAGGAAGTCTGCAGGGGATCTACAGGAAGTTCTATAGGAACAGGCCGAAAGTGGATTTTAGAGGGTTGATGGTGGAAAAATAGTGGGAAAGTGGAAATGATAGATGGATAAGGATGTTAAGGGGTCTAGGACCCGGTAGATGAAGCTCAGGAGTGATGAAGATGGTTGGATCTGTTCAAAGATGAAGGAAGCAATGTTGCACAAAAATGTAGAAATTAGGGCAAGTTGGGAAAGTATGGCAAATGGGTGAAAGAAATAATGAGAGAGAGACTGGAGTAGGTTTTATGATGGAGGAAGGATAGGCTAGAGTGTCTTACAGGTTTTATGGGCACTACTTTCCAAAATTGATCCAAGCAAGGACTAGAAAAACATAGATTTATCTATTTTTACCTAATCTGACCTAAAAACCAGAAACATGATGAACATAAGTTTATAGACAGGAAATCTTGCAAGATAGCTATAGAAACTGAGCAAGAACAGATCTAAACATGAAAACACAACTGATATCAACTTTTCCAGCTTACAGTCTAACACTAGCAATTGCATTGGAAGGCAAAAACATTGTTTTTGTGGCAACAAGTATGCCTTGGTCTCAGCTCATGGTCCCAAGGAGGGAGAAATGAGATCAAGGATTGCTTGATAGCAGTTTTGTGGATCTTTTCTGTTATCGAACTATCAAATCAACTTGAAGCATGAAAAACTATCTTAACCATCAAAAACAACCTAAGTAACAACGCAAGATTTTAACCTAAATAACAGAAATTATTCTATGAATGCAAGAAAAGACACATAAAAGTACACAAAGGAGGTATTGGCACTTGGGTTGGACCGAACCCCAAGAGCTACAGCCTCCTAAGAAAGCTTAGAGCTGGTGAAAAGCGAGATTCATCTTCATTAATAAAAAATAATAGTCATGTCACAAAATTGTTTACAGTAAGAGCTTGAAAATGAGTTGAATGCAGAGCTGCACTAAAGTCTGAAAATAAACTATTCAATAGCTAAACTACCAAGGCTTGAAGCCTTCCTACTTATGCAAACGAGGACTCCCAACAGTCCTAGTTAACTTTAGGAGCTTGGTTGCCCAAAACTGCAGTTAATGAGCCACTTCACTAGACTTGCTTGGCTGCCCCTTGAAATCATCTTTGGTGGGCTGTTGAACTTTGAGCTGATGGTGGAGAACTCGAGGAAGTGGTCATTTAGTGCAGGAGACATCGCTCCTATAAATCCTCAGCCTTGTTCCTTCGTATTTGGCTACCAATTTGCTCATAAATGCCTGACCTTAGTCCAAAAAATGTCCAAAAACCTGCAATAAGCACGTATTAGACTTTGTGGTCAAGTGACTATTCCCATTCACTCAATTAACATCAATAAATTCAAAAGCATGCATTGAACTATAGAGAATGGTTGATTAAATGAGAATAATATGCAAATTGAGCCCATAAAGCTACCCATTTTTGGGGCTCATCAATTTTCATATTAACAATCTTTGTCACAATGCGATGTTGGACCATGGTTGATCATGGTTGGCCATAGATGACCATGGTTGTGACAATGTGACATTGGGCCATGACACAATCTTTGATCATGGCTATTGATTATCATTGACCATGATTGACCATTGTTGATTTTCATATTGAGACAATCCTTTTCACAATGCCATGTTGGACTATGGTTGACAATGACTAATTTTGATATTGAGACAATATTTGTCACAATGTGACGTTGGACCATGGTTGACCATGATTAACTATGGTTGTTTTTAATTTTGAGATAATCTTTGCCATAATGTGACATTTTACCATGGTTGCCTATGATTGAAGATGGTTAACCATGGTTGATTTACATATTCAGAAAATCTTTGTTATAATGTGACGTTGGAGAATTGTTTACAATGAATGAGCATGGTTGAGCATGGTTGGTGATGGTCGGACATGGTTGATTTTCATACTAAGACAAACTTTGTCACAATGTGACATTGGATCATGGTTGACCCTAATTATAAACCCAAGGTATTGATATTATAAAGCAAAAGGGATTAATAAACCCAAAGGATTAATATTAAAAAACCAAGGGATTATAAACACAAGGGAATAACATTGAACCCTAGGATGAATATTAAACCCTAGGAATATAAACTATAAAACTAATAAACACTAGGAATATGACCTTAGGATTAATATTATGATTAACACTAGGAATATTAAACCCTAGGAATGATTAATATTATAAGCCTAGGGGAATTATATTATGAACCTAATGGATTATAAACCCAAGGGATGTATATTAATCATACGATTAATATTATAAACTCTATCAATAATATTGTAACCTAGGAATGTGAACCCTTACATTAATAACTGAAGGTATTAATATTATAAACCAAAGGAACTAATACAAATAAGAGGTTAACACTAAAACCCCAAATAACCCTAACCCATGGCACATAAACCCTAAGATAAATGTTATAAACCCTTAAACAAATATAGTTAACTATGGTTGATTTTCATCTTGAGACAATATTTTTCACAATGTTGGACCATGGTTGGCCATGATTGATTTTTATATTGAGATAATATTTGTCACAAAGTGATGTTGGGCCATGGTTAACTAGGGTTAACCTCAATTGACAATGGTTGACCATGGTTAATTTGCATATTGACAATATTTGCCATAATGCAAAGTTTGACCATGGTTGGCCATGGATGACCATGGTTGTGACAATGTGATATTGGACCATGACACAATCTTTGTCACAATGTGACCATGGCTATTGACGATCATTGACCATGATTGACCATTGTTGATTTTCATATTGAGACAATCTTTGTCACAATGAGATGTTGGACTATGGTTGACGATGGCTAATTTTGAAATTGAGACAATCTTTGTCACAATGTGATGTTGGAACATGGTTGACCATGATTAACTATGGTTGACTTTAATTTTGAGACAATATTTGTCAAAATTTGACATTTGACCATGGTTGACTATGATTGAAGATCATTAACCATGGTTTATTTTCATATTCAGAAAATCTTTGTTATAATATGATGTTCGGGCATGGTTTACAATGAGATACCATGGTTGACCATGGTTCACGATGGTTGAACATGGCTGATTTTCATATTGAGACAATCTTTGTCACAATGTGACATTGAATCATGGTTGATTATGGTTGACCATGATTATAAACCTAGGATATTGATATTATAAACCAAATGGGATTAATAAACACAAAGGATTAATATTAAAAAACCAAGGGATTATAAACCCAAGCGAATAACATTAAACCCTAGGATGAATATTAAACCCTAGGAATATAAACCATAAAATTAATAAACATAAGAGATTATTATCGTAAACACTAGGCTTAATATTAAACCTTAGGAATATGACCCTATGATTAATATTATAAACCCATGGAAATTATATTATAAACTTAATGGATTATAAACTCAAGGGATATATGTTAAATCTTAGGATTAATATTATAAACTCTATCAATAATATTATAACCTAGGAATATGAACCCTTACATTAATAACCTAAGGGATTGACATTATAAACCAAAGGAACTAATAAAAACGAGGGGTTAATACTAAAAGCCTAAAAATCCCAAAGGATTAATACTCGAAAACCATCGTATATAAACCCTAAGATAAATGTTATAAATCTAAAACAAATATGGTTAAGCATGGTTGATTTTCATCTTGAGGCAATATTTGTCACAATGTTGGACCACGTTTGGCCATGATTGATTTTCTTATTGAGATAATCTTTGTGACAAAGTGACATTGGACCATGGTTAACCATCATTGACCTTAATTGACAATGGTTGACTATGGTTGATTTTCATATTGAAAATCTTTGTCACAATGCGGAGTTTGACCATGGTTGACCATGGCTGGCCATTGATGACCATGGTTGTGACAATGTGACATTGGACCATGGGTATTGATGATAATTTACCATGATTGACCATGGTTGATTTTCATATTGACACAATTGTTGTCCCAATGTGATGTTGGACCATGGTTGAGAATGGTTGACCATGCTTGACGATGACTGGTTTTGATATTGAGACAATGTTTGTCACAATGTGACATTAGACTATGGTTGACCATGGTTTATTTTCACTTTGAGATAATCTTTTTCACAATGTGACACTTGACCATGGTTGACTATGGTTGAAGATGGATGAGCATGGTTGATTTTCATATTGAGAAAATATTTGTTATAATGTGACATTCGACCATGGTTGACCATATATGACAATGGTTGATGATGGTTGGACATCATTGATTTTCATATCAAGATAACATTTGTCACAATGTGACATTGGACCATGGTTGACCATGATTATAAACCCAAGTTATTGATATTATAAACTAAAGGGACTAATAAATGCAAGGGATCAATACTCAAAACCCAAAGGATTATAAACCCAATGGTTTAATATTATAAAACCAAGGTATATAAACCATAAAATGAACATGGTTGACCGTCATTGACTATGGTTGATTTTCATATTGACACAATATTTGTCACAATGTGACATTGGACCATGGTTATTCAAGATTTATTTTCATATTGAGACAATATTTCTCACAATGCAACATTGGATCACAATTGACCATGATTGATTCTCATATTGAGAAAATATTTGTCAAAATGCAACTTTGGACCATAGTTGACCATCGAAGGCCATGGTTGTCATAATGTAATGTTGGAGGAAGAGACAATCTTCATCAAAATGTGACCATGGTTATTAACCATGGTTAACCCTGGCTGACCATGATTGACCATATTTGGTTTTCATATTTAGACAGTCTTTGTCACTATGCGTTGTTGGCCTATGGTTGAGCATGGTTGACCATGGTTGATTTTCATATCGATGATGATTGACAATGATTGACAATATTTTACCATATTTGACCATAATTGACCATGGTTGACTATGATTGATTATGATATTGAGACAATCTTTGTTACAATGTGATGTTTGAATAGATATTAAAAACTCTAAAATAAACATGTTTGACCATCATTGACCATGGTTTATTTTCATATTGACATAATCTTTGTCATAATGTAACATTGGACGATGGTTGACCACGATTGATTTTCATATTCAGATAATATTTGCCATAATGTGATGTTGGAGCATGGTTGACAATGGTTGATTTTCATATTGAGACAATATTTGTCATGATGTGATGTTAGACCATGGTTGACCATGCTTAATTTTCATATTGAGACAATCTTTGGCACAATGCGACATTGGACCATGTTTGACCACGAATGACCATAATTATCATAATGTGACATTAGGTCGAAAGACAATCTTCATCACAATATGACTATAGTTATTGACCATGATAATATTATTTAATTTTATTAATAATAATAATTAATATTAAAATTGATCGCCTCTTATTTAGGTGTGTGGAGAGCGGGAGCAACGAAAAGCAATGTAGGTAAACGATTAGGGTTAGGGCTCCAGAACGGTTCACCTCAGGTAGACCTGAACCTTAAACAGGGTGCAGGGGTAGCCTGTAGCCATATGCACCAGATCAAGACAGGAGAGAGTGTTGAGACCAGTGGAGAACGGTGGACAGAACCCAGATGGGGCTGACAGGAAAATGGCAGACACGGGTGGGAGGGGAGAGATCCCCTCCTATAAAAACGTAGCAAGAAGGTGAGACAAGCAGGAATGGAGCAAATGGAGGCTCGGGGAAATGGAACAAGGACATGCCGGTCATGGGGGCTCAGTGGCAAGCAGGGTTGGGTAACAGATGCCTACCCAGAGCGATGAAAAAACCCAGGTTTGTAATCCCAAACAACAAACTTGAAGAATACAGAGGATATATGAAAGATCATGCTTTAATTTGTAAGTTTGTGAGGACCTGGCCATCTGAGAAAGATCTAGCCAAATGGATTCAATAGAGATGGAAGCCCAAGGGGCACATAGACCTAAAGGTAGGTGCAAAGGGCTTCTCCATGGTCATTTTTTCCAATTTGGAAGATAAGGCGAGGTTTTTTGAAGAAGATCCCTACTTCTTGAACAATGTCAGCCTATTTATGAGGCACTAGAAAGAATGATGCAATCTAGACAAGCAAAAAATGTTGGCGGCACCTATATGGGTCAGGTTGTTTAGATTCCCAATTGAGTTCTGAGATCCAGAGATTCTGGAAGGTATAGGAAACTCAATAGGGACATTTGTAAAAGTAGCCGAGACCACCAGAAGAGGAAGATATACATCCTATGACAGGATCTGCGTATACATGAATATCACAGAACTACTTCCAGACTATATTGAAGTGGAGTATCATGATGAGGTTTGGCAACAACAGGTGGATTATGAGCATATTCCATTCCGATGTAGAAGATGCCATGAATATGGTCACCTCTTCAAATCATGCCCTCTGAACATAAATGGAGCACCAGTAGGAAAGGGAGAGGAAGCGAGGAAGGAGGTAGAGGAAAGCAGGGAGGATGAAGAGGTTTTATAGAAGTTCCTACTCGAAGAAAACCCCATAAAGGATTGCTTCACTCAAAACCCGTTGCTAAAGTAGTAAACCAAGAAAACCAGAACAAGTTTGGGGTATTACAAGAAGAGGAAATGGAAATGGAAAGGGAAGACAGTGACGAAGAACCAGCAGAACCGTAAGGGTAGACAAGGGAAAAGATACAATGCAAACAAATCTGGAACATGAGAAGGAAGGAAAAAGTACACAAAAATCTCAAGACCAGACCCAAATGGAGATAGACACCCAAAAGGACAAAGGGAGTGAAGAGGAACAAGTCATGAAGAGACTTCTACATGAATGGAGACATCTGGAGAAAAGATTCATACCAGAAGAACAAAAGCAATTATACAAAGATATGTTCCAAAAATACAAGGAGAAAGGAGGGGCAGCCATAATAAACCAACCAGAACAGTTAGGTTCGCAAGGAGGACAAAGCACAGAAATGGGCAATGCAGGAAAAGGCAGCAAAAGACGAGGAAGAAGAGCTCTGAGCGAGACCATCCAAATGGTAAGAAAAATTTTGGTCAACTCAGGAAGAGTCATACCTCTGTCAGAGGTATTCCAACATCCTATCAAACTGTTAAAATGATTATTACAACATGGAACATCCAAGGGCTGAATAGTAAGCGGAAACAAAGATATATGAGACAAAGATTGAAAAAAGATAAACCCAACATAATGATAGTCCAAGAAACAAAGATTAGCGAACAGAAATTGAAAGAGATAAGGAGAAAATTTAAACTGCAATATGAAATAATTGGTCAAGATGCAATAGGAAGTGCAGTGGGCCTGGCAATTCTTTAGAACCTAGAGGAGATCCAATTTGAATATTAGGTAAGCATGCCTCGAATTCTTTCAAGCAAATTCAGGAATATACATTCAATGGAATGGGTCCTTCTCATTGGGGTTTATGGTCCTCATCTACTAGGAGAATGCACGACCTTTCTTCAGAACTTAGGAAAAATCCGAAGCATCTTCCCAGATATGCCATGGATTGTAGGAGGAGACATCAACATGATCACATCTCTAGGCGAAAAACGAGGAGGTCTGAGAAGACCAGACAAGGACATGGAAGCCTTCAGTGATATGATTGTGGAACAATGACTGGTTGATATACCAACAATAATGGGATTCACAAATGGAACAATAGAAGAGGAGGCATTCACCAAATCGCCTCAAGGCTAGATAGATTCTTAATATCTAAACAAATAATAAACATGGATATATTCGTTGAAGCAATGATTCTCCCAGGAATGGGTTCTGACCACTGGCCGATCAAACTAGAAATGGACATTAAAGCTAGCCCCAAAAATCGCCCTTTCAGGTTTGAGGCCTTTTGGCTTAGGGATCAGAAGTTCATGATGAAAGTGGAAGAATGGTGGAAACAAAGCCAACAAAGGGGAAGAAGTAGAATGCCAACCTTCCAATTAAAATTAAAGGAACTAAAAGAGAAAATCAAAAAATGGAACAAGGAGGAATTCGGGAACATCTTCAAGGACCAGCAGATGCTAGACCAGAAAATGAGGAGACTGCAGCAAGAAATTATATCAGCAAGTAGAAACGAGGAACGAGCTAGAGAGGAATGGTTGTTAATAGGCCAAATTGAAGAATGAAGGAAACAGGAGGAAATTCTCTGGAAACAAAAATCAAGAGTGAATTGGTTAAGAGAAGGGGAGAGGAACACGAAGTTCTTCCATCAGTCCATGATTCAGCAAAGGCAAAGAAATAGAATCTTCTCCATAAAAAATGACGAAGGACTACGCCTGACTCAACATGAAGAAATGGAACAAACTCTTGTGGGTCACTTTAAAGACCTCCTTTCGGAACCTCAGGAGGATAGAAGAGAAGCTATCAGAAGAATCTGCAATGAAATCCCAAGTATGATCACTAGAGACCAAAACTTAGCTCTTATGAGAGCTGCAACCCTGGAGGAAGTGGAAGAGATCGTGAAAGGGATGAAGAAGAATAAAGCTCCTGGACTGGACGGATTCACAGTGGAATTCTACCAAGAGGGATGGAAATTCTTGGGGCAAGACATTTTGGAGGTGGTAGAAGAATCGCGGAGAAATCAGAAGGTATGTCCAGGCCTAAACTCGACTCTCTTGTCTCTTATTCCTAAAACTGCAAAGTCTGAAAATGCTCAAGGTTTCAGACCCATTTCTCTATGCAATGTAATTTATAAGATTATTGCTACTCTTATTACCAAAATATTGAAGCCAATACTTTCAAGCATTATCTCTCCAGAACAAACCGGGTTTGTGGAAGGTCGACAAATTCTAGATGGCTTGGTAGCATCACAAGAAGTTGTGCATTCTTTGAAATCTAAGAAAGAAGCTGGAATGATGATTAAATTGGATCTCTCAAAAGCCTATGACCAACTGAACTGGACATACCTTAAATCGGTATTAGCGGCCTTTGGTTTTTGTAATAGATGGATAGAGTGGATCTCTAATATGATCTCCACACCACATTTCTCCATTCTTCTGAACGGAATGCCAACTTCAACATTCAAGGCCTCAAGAGGATTGAGGCAGGGGGACCCTCTTTCCCCATTTCTGTTCATCATTGCGGCGGAAGGACTGGGAAGGTATATCAAAAAGGAAGTGTGGGAGAGGAAAATCAAAGGGCTACGGATATGGGGAAATGACTTGCCGATTACACACCAGCAATTCGTGGATGATATCATGTTGTTCTACGCAGTTTCTCTAAGAGAAGTCAAAAGAATAAAAGGGATCCTAGATCTCTTCATGGAAGCTTCAGGTACCCAAATCAACAAGGAGAAGTCCTACACATTCTTCTTCAACACTACCGGTAATGTCAAAACTTATCTGACAAGAATATTGGGATTTCGTTCGAGTGATTTACCCACAAAATATTTAGGTACACCGTTAGCCCTGAATCCTCTAAAGATGGTAAATTGGCAACAAACCATTGAGAAAATCAAGAATCGATTGGCGAATTGGTCCTTTCGAACCCTGAATATAGCTGGAAGAGCAATTCTGCTCAAAGAAGTCTTACAAGCAATCCCAATCTACCCACTTTCAGCAACGACAACCCCTAAAGGGGTGTGCGCCAAAATGGTGGAGATTTTCAAAAAATTCCTCTAGGGAGGACCGAAGCAACAAAAGAAATGGGCTCTGATTTCCTGGAAGGGACTGACAAAGAGTAAAGAAGAAGGGGGATTGGGATTGAGAGATCCATACACTCTGAACAAAGTAATGGGGGCGAAGCTCTGGTGGAGATGGATGATGGGAGGAGGAGACCTATGGAAGAGAATTTGGACGCAAAAATACAACCTGTCCAGAACAACAGAAGAAATTCTAAGACTTGAGGAAATGCCAAGAGGCTCTGCAATATGGAACCTGGCCAGTCAAAACAGAGACATTGTATCCAAGCATGTCTTCTGGGAAATTTGGAAAGGAAATTTAGCCAAATTCTAGGAAGAAGCTTGGCAACAAAGGGAGAAGATGAATGAGGTACAGGGTCTCAGAAATACATACCAGAGGGAAAAAGAGGAAGGATTGAATTATATAAGCGAGTTCTGGAATGAAGAAAACCAGGAGGAGTCTTGGAGAACTTGGAAGAATCCAGAAGCATGGGATAGACATATTGACATAGAACAAAAAGAGTTGTATATACGAGAAATGCAGTCAAGGAGAATAGCTATCAGAACAGGTCCAGATATACTGAGATGGGGTCATTCAACGAAGGGAACCTTCACGATTAAAGAAGCATACCAACTTACCATGCAGCAGGAACAAGACGATCTAGCACCCTTATGGAAACAAAAATTGCAGAGGAATTGGTGGCCAAAGGTGACTCACTTTCTATGGCTTGTATGTAAAGGATGCATTCTGACATGGGACTAGCTTCAAAAGTGGGGATTCCAAGGCCCACCCAGATGCAGCCTATGCAAGCATGACCAAGAAACACAAGAACATCTTTTGAATTCTTGTCCAATGGCCCAACAGCAATGGGAAGAAATCAAAAGACTCTTTGGAGGGACAAACAGAGATCCTCATAACATCAAAGAAACCATCAAACAATGGGGACGAGGTCAGTTCACGAGCCCGGTGGTTAAAAGACCTTGAAGCCTAGTGGTAGGCATGAATAGGTGGATGATTTGGAAAGAAAGAAAGAGGAGAATATTTCAAAACAAAGAGATGTCTCCAGAGCAGGTCTGGAAAAGAACTCAAAGTCATATAAGAGAGACGATTTTATCGGAAACTTGGAACCATGAGGATTGGAAAACGACACCTGAGGAAGAAAAGATCCTAAACAAACTTAATTTAGAATAGGGAATGGTTTCTCCCCAGAGGTGGAAAGTGCCTGAAACAAATAGCCAGAGCCCTATCCATTTCTCTCGCCCCTCTGAAGGTTTCATCAAACTAAATTTTGATGGGGTCTCCAAAGGAAACATGGGGCTAGCAGGGATCGAAGGCATTTTCCAGGATGGCCAAGGGTAGACAAGATGGGTGTATGCAGACCATGGAGGTATCATGAGCAATAATGAAGTAGAACTAATGGCAGTCTATCAAGGATTAAGAATAGCGATAAGGAATGGATACAACAACCTGGAAATAGAGGGCGATTCCCAACTAGTGATAGATATGATTAGGAAACTCAATAATGGTAAGACTTGGGAAAAAGTGGCGAAAAGCTGGAGGACAGCTAGCCTAATCCAGGATCTGGAAACCCTCATAAAGAGAATTGACTTTAAGATCATAAAACATGTCAGAAGGGACGGTAACAAAGCAGCGGATTTCCTAGCAAACTGGGGAAGTAATGAGCAAGGTGGCAAGCTTGATAGTATATGGCCGACAGACTTTGAGGAGCCCAGATTGGAGCCCCTCAAAACAATCATTACCCAAGATTACCATGAGGACACGACCTCAAGTTAGCAGATAGAGGTGGCCCTCTGTCGGGATGACAGAAGTGGGGAGTATGACTAGAAGGAAAGCTCAAGGGAGAGGTTGGCTAAGCTGGCCACCAAATTCCCTCATAATAATTCAAAGGGACATGGTGGTAGCAGGCATGGTTGAGGGAATCCCGAGGTGACAAGGTGACAGGGGAATGGAGGAGGAGGAAGGAGGAAACGACAACAGAAGTGGGAAGGGACATAGGACAGGTGGGAAAGGGTTAATGAGGGTGGCCAAGGGGGAAGAAAAGATCAGTATGCAGCGAAGGAAGGTGGTGAACGGAGCTGAGCAGGCGTCTGATTCTTCAGCGACGGAGCGAAAGTCCAGGTATGTTTTCTTAGTCCTAATCCCTGCATCTCTTATGGCCACTCATTGTATGCTGGAGGAGGGGGAAGAGCTAGAAATTGCTGAGGGAATGTCGCGTCTAAACAGGCCGGCTATTTACCCTATCACACATAGTAAGGTGGAGGAAGGGGGAAAAATGGGAAATGCAAAGGAAGTGATGGTTCAGTTTGAAGCAAAGGTCTGTAGGATAAGGAAATGTGAGAACCAGAACAAGCGCTTGACGGGGTACTATGAAAGCGAGGCAAAGAGGCCGGCTGAGGGAGTCAAACATGCAATCTGGGTGGGGGATGAGACAACTGAGGGCCCGCCCATGTCTAGCCCAAGGGCAGATAGATGAGGGAGTATCCAGACCTCTAGGAGAAACTGGAGTAGAGAGAGCAAACTGGAGTAGAGAGAGCAAGCCCAGTGACAAAGATATGCAGGCATTGGGGATAAGTGGAATTTCTGATAAACTAACTTGTGGTGTTGATCATTGTCAACAGGAGGCAGTAGTAGGAAAGATGGATCGCATGGGCAGAGGAAGGGGTCATCAAGGAAGAGGGTGGCAAAGCCAGCCAGGCAGAAACGACCTAACATCCTCCACACCAGTATATCTGAGGCGTAGCAGGAAAACCATGAGGACGACGGTCCAAGAGGCTTCCCGTGCATACAAAGAAGGAATAGACGCTGACATTCGTTAGCTCATTTAGGAAATGGAAGAAAATGTCATGGAAGGAGACTCTGAGCCCGAGATGGAGGAATGGGGAGACATCATTCCCGACCCGGGGCACACCAGAGGAAGGATGACACTCTACAAGCAAGCCTTGCACGTGTATTGGGTGCTGAAGCGCTTACTGGCCAGGGCGCTGGAGTAGGTAGCGGGCAAAATGGCTGAAATCGCCCAAGGAATGCCAAATATAAAGAAAGACATGAAAAACCTGCAAATCATCATGATTATGCAGGACAACAAGCTGGATGAAATCCAGCAACAACTGCAGAAGCTATCTCTAGCACCGGGGGACTCGGCGGCAGCACAGGCAAAGGCAGATGGTGACAATGAAGACCGCAAGGATTAATTCATGTAGTTTTTCAGTCTGATTTTTTGAGGATAGCTTTTATTTTCAATAGTCTTATGTTAGTTTGGAACTTGATTAGTGACTTCTGCTGTGAGGTTTACTTAGCGTGGATTGAAAGACTTATTAATTTTTGCTACTGGATGGCCTATAATAATCTCAGGTGGCCAACAGACTTGGTTTCCCATATGGGCAAGTTGAGGCCACCAAACTGTTGTATATGGATCAACTTGATTTTATATGAATAGAAAAAGAAAGGCACCACCACAGCTTACAAAAAAAATTAATATTAAAATTAATACAAATAATAATAATATTAAAAGTAATATTCATATTAATTAATATTAAGATTAATTATAAATATTTGAATAAATATTAAAATAAAAATAAAAATAACTTAAATCTATATTATATATTATAAAGGTTTTTAAATTAATATTAATATAATAAAATAATAATAAAAATTATTATAAATTAAATATTACTAATCATATTAATTATATTTTATTAATAATAAAATTACTATTACTATTACTTTTACTATTACTTTTACTTTTAAAATAACTTAAATTTATATTATATATTATAACCTAAAATAAACTTTCCAATCCAATCTACCTATATTATATATTATAACATAAAACTACTATTAATCTTAAAACATAACCTTTATTATATCTTCTAAATTATATATTATATATTATAACATAAAACTATTCTTAAACTTAAAACTTACGCCCAATATTATATCATTAAAGGTAAAGCTACTAATTTTATCCTAAATTTTTGTTATTTCTCCGAAATCAAAATTATGTTAATACTAGTTAAACAACTATTATAAGTTTTTTTTTTAATTCTAAGGAAATCAAAGACATATTAATATTGGTAAAAATATAATGATTATTATATTTTTTTAGTTGGGCAAATCGTTTTATCAAATCACAGTCAATGAGGATTAATGAATCTAAGTGGGTTTGAAAGACACATATTTACCAGTGAGGCTTATTAATATATTATTTCAATGAAACCATGTTTCAATATTATAGTTTTTATCGTTTTTGTTTTTATTAGATATCATTTTATAAAATTTATAAAATGCAGCCCCCAACATTGACAAAAGAATGCTTACGATAATTTATTATTCTATGAAAAGAAACGTAGCAGCCAGTACACGCCGTGAAAAGAAACACATGTAATTTAATCGTCGAGAAATGCAAAACTTGCAAATTTTAAGCCAACGAAAGCGAAATTTCCAATTTATTTTAACTGTTGGCAACCCTGCAGTTGGCCCGGACTCCTCCCTGGTTGCCAGTCAATACACTAATGTCTCCCATTTTTATCATTGCGGCAGCAAATTTTGTCTGCCATCCTACCAAGTTAAGGCCCGAGTTTGCAGTCACGCTGGATTTGGTGTTTGGATCTGTAAGCAGCGTTGCATCCGACGTAAACAGGCCACGGTTAGCTATAACTGCGTAATAAAAGTTGTCCAGGATGAGTGGCGTTTGAGGATCCATGACCACGGTCGTGTTGGCGTTGCTGGGGCTGCCTTGGGGACAGCTCTGCTTCAGTATCTGAGCATATATCGGATCAAGGGACGGGTCCGTCGTATTGTTGCCGTTGAAATTGTAGAGCCTACTGACGAATGAAGTGCAATGGGAGACACCAATTGTGTGTGCTCCTGCATTCGCCCAAACAACACAAACATGATTTTACTCGACATATGCTTTTGCTCAACCATTATTAGCATCTACTAGCAGCGACATGTTAATGATTTGCAGGTCTGAGAATATACCTGACAATGTAACCATATCGTCCTGGGATAGGCCTTTGGCTGCAAATGACTGAGTTAGCTGTGTTACACTGAAGGTAGGGGCAGGTAGATTTGCCGGAATGTCGGAAGCTAGTGAAATATTTCCATCCTTTCTTCCAGCTGGAACATCCCAGGAGAGGGGAATGGGAGATGCCTGCGATCAATAATAATTAATTATTAGAAAGCATTGACCATCGCCGTGATGCTATGCTATAATTAATGTAATGGTCATTATATGTGTGATGTTTAAGACAATACCAGTGATGCGCTATCTCTAGCCGCAAATGCGACTATATCTGCACACGAGACCTCCTTTGGGCAGACCGCCTCTATTTGCGATTTTGCTTCGTCAATCACGTCGAATCCTCCAAGGCTCGGATTGTTAACCGGAGAGTCTTTCTCCGCTACGAACTGGCCAGGAACGGAATCGATGAGAACGGAACCATCGCAACCCTGAAAGTGCAGGAGTTCCACATCCGTATTTCAAAAGCCTCATTCATTTACAGTCTACAAAGTACATTACCAAACGTAATTTTGATACCTACCCTGACAAAACAGTCGTGGAAATGCAACCGTATAAGTTTAGCAGCTACTCCAGTATAGGTAACGAACGCACTGCTAACCACCCGACGCACAATGGGTTCAGCATCTGGACAAATAGTATTGTAATAGCCCACTACAAGGTTGTCGCTTACTGCAGCCCCAGCCAAGGCACAAAATAATACGGCAAAGAGGGTGGCCTTATTGCACACAGTCTTGGCCATTTCACCTCCCTACAAATCCACATAAGAAAAGCAGAAAATAAAAGTCATTTCGATGATTAATTACCTTGAAAATATTGATCCCGAAAACCTAAATCAGAACGCCTGAAAGGCTATCTATTGCTACCAAAGTTCTCACCTTGGATGACAGCTGGGAGTTGATCGTTCGCTGAGCGGCTACTCAAAATCCTGAGATGGGAGAAACTAGTAGTCAAGTTCACTACTGAATTTTGATAATCATGTATGCGAAGCTACAGGTATTTATAGATGTATATAACAGTATTTGAGTCTGTGAATGGCATTATTCAATGAATATTAGCAAAGTCATTTATTAATTATTAAACTAGTTTTTTGGATCTTAATTTTTTTTAGATTTTAAATTATTTCTAAGATTTAAAATCAAATTAAGTTTAAAAGTCTTACATTACTTTATATTCTCTATTGAAGATTCTACTATCCAAATATTATCATCTTCTTTCATCGAAATTTTATATTCTACAAACATGGCCTTACAAACGCTGGGAAGTTGTAGAAATATAAAACATTTAACTGTTATGCGCTAGGTTTAATAGCGTTAGGTTTAATAGCTGTACGACTATAATAAATTTTCAATCTAAGCCAGTGATTGGTTTCGAGTTCTATTTCTGCCACTAAAGTTCGTATGCATTATTTGACACCTTCGCATTTTACGATGTTCCTTGCTCGGATTCGACCCGCAAGCTCAGGAGGGGTCATGTTGTTTCATATTATCAGTACATACCATCGTGATGTTGCATCGTAGCGCTCAAATATATTACATTTTGTAGCCTGGCATCTCTTATCTCTAGGTCATTCCGAGGAGAAGACTTCAACGAATCACGCTGCTACGATGTCAGAACTCCATGCTAGAGCCTACTAGCTTCTCTTCTTTATTGATCATTGGCTTTGAACCCATGTTGGGTTCACGCTGCACCAAAGTCAAAACTAACTTCTCTTCTTTATCAAGCAATCAGGTCGCTCATCGAGTCACGTCAATAAAGCTGGCAGCCTGCTAAATAATCTTTATTTTCCTCCGTGGCTTATGCGATGCTATAGTATTAAGGTCGCTTATAATTATGATCTCATATGATATCGTTAACATAAAAAATTTCAGGTAAGTTAATTTACGTAGAGTTTTAAGTTCTAAATAGGTTTGGTTGCACCAGTTTGAATTAATATTATTGACCATGTGTTAAAAAAAGTATAGCGAAAATATTTTATATATATTTAATTTTAATTATATTTTATAATTTTTTGAATTAATATGAAAAGTAAAATTAATCTAATTATTTCTAAATAAATTTTAATTTTTTTATAATTATTATTAAAAATATTGTATTTATTATGATTATTAAGATATAGTATAATTTATATATAAAATAGATTTTTTCAATGCAATCTATAGTATAATAGATATAAAATTTAGGTACGTTAATTTATGTGAGTTTTAAGTTATAAACAGGTTTGGTTACAGCATTTTGAATTAATATTATTGATATATTATTGTTTTGAGGTTTTTGCCAAGCCATCCAGGGCGGTTTATCTATCACGATAAATGATTGATATAGGTCCAAAAAACATTCAAAACGTTTTATATATATTTAATTTTTATTATATATTTTAATATTTTTTTGCCCAGCCATCCAGGGTGGTTTATCTATCACTATAAATGATTGATATAGGTAAAAAAAACATTCAAAATGTTTTATATATATATTTAATTTTTATTATATATTTTAATATATTTTAATATTTAAGTTAGTTTTAACTCAATCTTGTATTAGTCAAATTCTTACAAATTATTTTATTTAAACTAATTATTTCTAGATGACACTACTATTAATACATATAATTTATGATTATGAAATAAAATATTCAATTACTTATAACAGCTAGTTTCTAATATTATGAGTCAAAAGCTAACAAACTATATTAGAAAAATCAATTATTATTATAATATTTGAAACTAATTATTTCTAGATAATTTTAAAATAAATATTAATAATCTAATTATAATATTGAAATGAAATATTTATTTATTACATATCAGTTAATTTCTAACTAATTCATTAAACAATGTAACAAATTACCTAACGGCTAATTTTCAATGACTAATTTTACGTAGTGATGGATCCTTACTATTTATTCCCTCATATATATTGATTCCTCACCTTGTCATCAGGATGAACCACATTAGTTGGTTCGAAACGCCGACCAAATCCTAACGATGTGATTAATCTGAAAGGCTTATATCTAATTATTTTTGTGAAAAATAATACACATCAACTCTATTAAACAACTAAACATCTTACAGGTGTAAAACACCACCTGTAAGATTGCCTCTGCAGTGCACGCTCTATGCTTCATTCATTACAAGAGGAATATATATAACAAGCACACATTTAGGGAAGTTGAACTGAATCCTATAAAACAGGAACAAAATCCTAATCTAGGGTTCGGTTTGAACTATTTCTACATTAATCTCAACACTCCCCCTTAATGGAGAAATGGATTCATAGATATGCCTGACACTTCCCTAAACAATTCAAATTTTATTCTACCGAGAGGTCTGGTAAAAATATCAGCAACATTGTCACAACTATTATAATACTCAATATGGATTTCTTTTGATTGAACTTTCTCCGTGACAAAACGAAATTGTGTATCAATATGCTTTGTGTTCTTATGAAATACTAGGTTATTTGCAAGTTTGATGGAGGTTTGGTTGTCACATTTGACCCCTGTTGCAACATTCTGTTCTTCTCCAGCATTAAGGAGAAGTCTCCTTAACCAAACTACTTCACATGTTGCTGCATACATAGCTTGATATTTAGCTGCCACAGAAGACAAGGATACCATGTTCTGCTTTTTGATACTCCATGTAATGACCTCAGATCCAATGCTAAATTCATAGCCTATTATGGATTGTCTGTCATATACATTTCCAGCCCAATCGGAGTCTAAAAAACTTGTCAATCTAACATCACACGAATCAGTATAAACAATACCAAAATCTAGGCTTCCCTAGAGATACCTTAAAATACCTTTAGCTGCAACCCAATGGTTCTTGAGGGGCTTTGACATAAATTGGCTCAATGCATTGTCTACATAAGCCAAATCAGGCTTAGTTATAGTCAAGTAGATTAGACTCCCAACCAACTGTCTATACAAAGTTGCATCTGCCTCCTTAGATCCATCATCATTCTGAAGTTTTAAATTCTGTTGTAAAGGTACTGTTGCAGCTTTGCACTGATCCATTCTGAACTTTTCCAGTAAGCTCCTTACATACTTACTTTGTGACAGAAAAGTTTGTCCAAAATCCCTCCAGACTTCCAAACCCAAACAGTAGTGTAGCTCTCCAAGGTCTTTCATCTCAAAAACTTGTGACATCTGCTCTTTGATTTCTTTAATGAGATCATCAAAATTCCCTGTAATGATTAGATCATCTACATATAAAGAAATCAAAACAATCCTTCCCTCTTTATCAAACATTGTATAAAGATTAGGGCCATTGTTTCTTCTTTTATAACCATGCTGCAAGAAAAATGAATCAATTTTGTCATACCATGACCTGGGTGCCTATTTTAGTCCATACAACACTTTATTCAACATGCAAAATAAATGTTCTTCACCTTGTTTGAAAAACCCCTCAGGTTGCACTAAGTAGACTTCATCTTTTAAGTCCCTATTTAAAAGTGCAGATTTAACATCTATCCTAGCGATGATAGAGGGTACCAAATCAAAAGTTATGGTAATATTCCTATTGTTTTTCCTAATGGAAATATTAGACATATCCATAATGTGATGTATGTACCAAGGATAAAAAAGAATCTTATCTTTGTTTCTACTATAACTGATCAAAATCTCATCGTAGAGTTTTATAAATCATATTATGTCATTAAATACCTATTGGATTGTATGAAGCCTATTGTATCAGGTATTTGTGTGGGAGGATTTTACAAGCTAAATGTCAAAAGCACACCACATTAGGCATTGGCATCATCTGCCATGACTATAGTGGACTTATGGCACTAGAGGTTCGGTCATATTAACTTCAATGATCTCTTGCTCTTACAAAAAAAAGGTATGGTCGAAGGTATTCCTGTTTTAAAATCTGCCCATATTGATTGTGATGCATGTGCACTGGGAAAGTTGTAGAGAGATGATTTTCTTGTGAATCCTCATAGAAAGAAGAGTGATATACTCAAGCTGGTACACACAGATCTATGCGAGCCTATGTAGATAATATTGTTAGGTGTTGCATACTATTTTTTTTATTGTTTATTGATGACTGTACTAGATTTACTTGGGTGCATTTCCTCAGGAAGAAGAGCAACGCTTTTGAATACTTCAAGGAGTTCAGAAGTATGGCTGAAAAGTAGACAGGTAAATGCATCGAGATTCTCTGTTGGGATCAAGGGGAAGAGTACAAGAAAGCTTTTATACTCAAATACTGCAAATATAATGGGATACAACAATAGTTTACAGTACCCCACACTCCTCAACCAAACGAGGTTGTAGAGAGGAAGAACAAAACCCTTGTGGAGTGTGTTCACAATATGTTAAAAGGCAAGAATCTTTTTAATGACTTTTGGGCTGAAGCGATTAATACTGCAATATATCTAAACAATAGGAGTCCAACAAGAAGTTTATATTTCAAAACTCCTTTTGAAGCTTTATTTTGTTATAAGCCTACAGTTAAGCATTTGAGAGTTTTTGGCAGCAAAGCCTTTGCCCATATCCCAAAGGAATATAGAAATATACTTGACTCAAAGGCCATTGAATCCTATAAAATAGGAACAAAATCCTTATCTAGGGTCTAGTTTGAATTGTTTCTACATTAATCTCAACAACTTTTAAATAAATCTTAATTTTTTTTTATAATTACTAATAAAAGTATTTTATTTATCATGATTATTATGGCATAACATAATTTATATATAAAATAGATTTTTTCACTAAAATATCGTAAAATAATTTCAAAAAAGAATGTGATTTTTTGTTGGTTAAAATGTATTTTTTGAATGCATAAATGGATTAAGCACCATGAAAAAACCCCTAAAACACTCAAGTTTAAATAACTTAAACTCAAGTTTTTAAAAGGGTCTTCTGAATTTTGCTTAGGAATAAGTTAGACTACGTTCAATTATTACTAAAAATATGTTATGAAACCAACTCACAGAAGATAGAAAAGATAGATAAACACCTTAGAAACAAGCCTCTTCGAGGGGGAAACCTCTTTTATGTTACACAAATGAACAATTCTTGGATGATACAAATGACAAGACCTCCTTTCTATATATAGGAGTCTAAGAGGTCATAATATAATTAGAGTTGACATAACAATAATAATGTAAGGGCACAATAATAACAATAGTGGGCTTCTATGGGACACAATAATAACAATATGGGGACTACATGGGCACAACAATGTAATAAAGGGGTTGTAATAATAACAATAAGGGGTTACACTAGTAGTATAGGGGCCTAACATGCCCCTCTCCTTCAAGAAGTGTTGTCCTCAATGCTTGAGTAGTTCTTGATGCTTCTATATAAAATTCTTGTCCTCCCATGTGGAATCTTCAATGGGAAAGTTCTTCCACTTGATGAGATACTCTGAAATTGATCGATTTCGTAGCTGTCAGGTTCTTGTTTCTGTGACTGCTCTAGGTTCCAATATGATTTTTCCCTTCTCTTAAAGTTCTGGAAATATTGTTTGAATTGGTATATTCTACAACTTTTGAATGAGTGGCCACACTTTTTTGTCCTTCTTCCATTCATCCCTTGCTTTGTTTATCCAATCTAGTTGGATAATAAAAATATCACAAAAAAATTCTTCCACATCTTCATCCTTTCTTGAGAGTGCATTTGCAACAAAAATTTTCTTCCCTTTTCTATAGATGATGTCAAAGTCATGACCCAACATATTTGTGACCCATTTTTTATGTTCTTCTAAAGATAATATTTGTTATAAAAAGTATTTAAGACTATCATGATCCATTTTTACCTTAAAGTGTCTTCCCATTGGGTAAGGTCACCATTTCTTAAGTGCATGTAGTATTGCCAACATTTCCTTCTCATAAATAGCTTCCCTGAGATGTAGCTATAAAAATACCCAATCACCTACATCAAAGCCTTTTTCGCTGCGATGTTGATCTACCTATTGTTTCATTCGATTCTGCACCAAAGTGGCGTTATTCTTTAAAAGTTGGAGAACTTGTTGTTGATGCTCGATGTGATCCTTCACTACTTGAACCATTTTCTTCTTGATATGTCCTTCTATCTTGAGAGTTTGAGGAGTGGTAATTTCTTCCAATTCTTTACAAGATATGGTCAGATTCATTTCTTGATGCTCGATGTGATCTTTCACTTCTTGAACATTTTTCTTCTTGATATGTCCTTCTATATTGGTAGTTTGAGGAGTGGTAATTCCAGCCAATTCATTACGAGATATGGTTGGATTCATTTCTTCATTCTCAATGTGATATTTCTCTTCTTGAACCATTTTCTTCTTGGTATGTCCTTCTATCTTGAGAGTTTGAGGAGTGGTAATTCTTTCCAACACATTACAAGATATGGTTGGATTCATTTCTTCTTTTTCTGGGGTTGGGTCCTAGTGTATATCATCTTCTTTTGATGTTTCTTGATCCTTTTCTTCCTCCTCTTCATACTCTATGTAAAACAATTTCTTCTCAGCACACTTATGACCTTTAGTGCATTTTATATCACAATTGTAATGAAGCCCTTTTTTTATTTTTTCTTCCAATTGTTGTGGTGTAAACCTTGTAGGTTGTGGAAGGCTAGGAGAAGAAACACTTCCATAATTATAGTCATGAGTAGTGGGATTCCTTGTTTCCATAATTTCACTTTCAATTTTTCTTCCCCACCTGAATGCCTTCTCCAATGAATCAGGTTCCCAAAGACAAACCTCATGTTGAATTTTATACTTTAAAGTACCTATGAAGGCATCAACCCTTTGCTTCTTTGGAATATCATTTACCCTTATATTGAATTTTTGAAAGTCCTCAATGTGCTCTTCCATTGAACACTTTTGTTTGAGATTTATCAATTGGCTGAAGAAAGTGTTTCTCTTTGTATCCTCATAATGTGCTATCGTTTCCTCTATGAAAATTGACCATGTAACAAGTGATTTACGAGAACAAAGCCCTTTATACCATAAAAATTGATCTAGTTCTAAATATGAAGATGCAATATGTACCTTTTGTAATGGTTGCACCTCATGTAGATCAAAATATTGCTCCATCTGTAGTATCCATTTTACCAGATCCTTGCCATCGAACTTCTTCATATCGCCTTTTTTTATTTTAGGATCTCAATCTTGAAATGACTATAAATTTGTAATTTCAGCTCTTCGAGTTCTGAAATTGCGACCTGTAGTATCCCTCTGTGTCCTCTTTCCAATGCCACCACTCTAATCAAAATTGGATTCTCCAAGAAAGATTTATGCACAATCTCCCAAGATGACCTAATTATATACCTTTTGAAAAGAGCGAACTTGTATGAAGTACCATGTGTCCCTATTTTTACCTTGGATCTAAAAAATATACACAAAAAAATATAGTCTTTCCTCTTTCTATAACCTCTTACGAAATTTCAATCTGATGCTCAGAGTGACAGTTATCACGATTTTCCCAAGGTAATCTGTTTGTAATGTAATTCGGGGGTCTCTAAAACCCTAACTTCCTCAAACTATCTCTCTGAAACTATAGTGAGATAGGATCTGAAAGTTGGAGCCAAGGTTCAGACCTATTTCTGGTCAAAAGGGTTTTTGTTTTAGCTTTTGAAACTTTGTAGCAAAATATTTATAGAGAAAGTCCCATGATGACCTATTTTAGTTGAAATTCCGGAGCTTGCAAAAACCCTAACTTCCTGAGATCATACCTCCGAACATATAGCGAGACAAGCTCTGAAATTTGTACCCGAGGTTCAACGTGAGTTCATCTCAAATGGATTTTTTTTTGCTTCGGAAAGGTCACAGAAAAAGTTATAGCAAAAATGCCACAATGGCCTATTTGGAGCAGCGAAACCCTAGAATCCAAAGCTCTCATACTAAATTTTATGAAACTAGCTCACAAAAATATAGAAAAGATAGATCAATGCCTTAGAAACAAGCCTCTTCGAGGGGGCGACCTACTTTACATTACACAAATGAACAATTCTTGAATGATACAAATGACAAGACCTCCTTTCTATATATAGGAGTCTAAGGGGTCATAATATAATCGGAGTCGACATAACAATAATAATGCAAGGGCACAATAATAATAATAGTGTGCTTCTATGGGACACAATAATGACAATATGGGGACTACATGGGTACAAAAATATAATAAGGGGGTTGTACTAATAACAATAAGGGTTTACACTAGTAGTATATGGGCCTAGCAAAATATTCCATGAATATTTTATAAAGGTTAATTCCTACCATCTACTTATTGTTTTTTGATAATTAAATTAAAATTTTAGAAAACCCTATTTTAAAATAGACAGGTCTATTGATGTAAATAGTAATGGTGCAATTTATCTTTATTATGTTTTGTAACTTTTCATATAAATTTAGTGATGTTTTTTTTCTGTGTGGTTGAAAACATAGTTTTTTTGTTTTTGGTTAAAATCATAGTTTTTTATTTAAATTATGTTTTTAAATGCATGAATAGATCTAACATTGAAAAATAAATTTAGCATTGAAAGTTCTTTCTAAAACCGATTAGGTAAATTTCATAACTCATACTTTTGATTCCAAAATACCTTTAGAACATTTTGGATAAAATTTACAAAATATACCCACGAAAAAATAAATAATACAAAATTTAAACTATTAAATTAATAAGTATCCTAGATGATATAATGTGATGGTGCAAAAAGAAAATGTAAAAACTCATTGAAAATAAAAATAGTTATTTACCCTATAATTATTACGTCTATCTTAGTCTTAATTATTTTTAATATTTATTATATTTATTTTTAAAATAATTATATAATTTTTATAATTAAATTAATAAAATTATTTAAAAAATTTATTAATTTATTTGTAAATCATTTAAAAAGTATTTTGTAATACAATATAATATTAGAAATTTAAAGATGAAGAATTATCTAAAAACAAGTCACCATGATTTTTATGTAAAAATAAGTCATTGTGATTTTTCTTTTATTTTTTTTTACAAAAACTAAGGTACATTTCTAAACAACACATCCAAAATTATTATTTGAAACAAACATATATCAATGCAATAGAATTAGTAGATTCACAGAAACTATATTTAACACAATAATATATTTAAATAATTGTTTCAAATTATAAACCATGTATAATTAGAAATTTAAAAGAACTGGAAAATTCACAGAAACTATATTGAACACAATAATATATTTAAATAATTGTTTCAAATTATAAACCATGTATAACTAAAAGTTTAGGTGCCATAAAATAAATAGAGTTTTTTTAGTGATTAAACATCTCCAAAAGAGTTGCTCAATCACATTTTGATGGAAAAAAATTTGATTATTTAAAGTGCAATAATAATAAGTCAAACAAAAAACAAAGTTGAATTTTCATTTAATAAAATAGTATAATTATATTTAATATATTAATACGGTTGATATAATTAAAGGATTTATAAATATGGCAAAAAAAATTATTGCAACATGAAGAATTTTTTATCAATATAAATATTTACTTAATTAACCATGTATAAAAAGGTTATGGGTCAATTTTAATTTGAGAAAAAAAAAAGGAATTATACAAGTGGTTTATTTTGCTAATTAAAATGTGTTTATATATTAAATTCTCCATCTAATTAGAATATGAACTTAATAGAATTGGAATAAATCTCAAATCCCTAGGAAATTGGTGGGCCTAGAGCCATGTGAAACCAATATAATTTAATTTGAGAAAGAAAGTAATTACACATCTTATTGTAAAATGGACCATTTTTCTACATAATATTTATTCATATATTAATTGCCCCATCTAATTAGAATATGAACTTATAAGAATTGGAATAATCTCCAATCCCTAGGAAATTGGTGGGCATGAATCTATTTTTTTAATTTATTAAACCTCAATGCAACCTTAAAAACAATGTAACACACTACAGTTGTTGATAAGCATTAAGACTAAACATATGCTGAGAAAAACAAAATTCAACTAATGCTCATCCACCTTAAGTTGAAATGAAAAGTCTTCAACAATTACTTAAAACAAAAATATATATAAAACCTCTAAAATATAAATATGTGAATAAACAACTATAGCTAATATCAAATGACTTCCCTTCCCTTTTCTTCCATACTAATGCTTATAAAGTTAAGAGAATCACACGAGGGAGGGTATCACAAAATTTTCGGACTGAGTAAAAACTTTGAACTGGAGTTGGAGCACATACGTGTTAGAAGGTAGCATAGAAGATTTAAATAGTATCCTATATTCTAATTAAGCCATAAAACAAATATTGCCGTTGAGTATATGTGACTGTGAATATACCTTGGGGTATCGAGCCAATCATAGCTTATGACCTGTGGGCAAATTCAGGGTTAGAAAGGAAACATAATATTCCTGCGCAGCCATAAAACCTTGAACAAGAACATAATGGATTTATAGATTGAAACATGCTACTCTCGTAACAAGATAACAATAACTTTAAATTATTGTTAGGAGTCAAGAATATTATTGGTAAATCTTACTTGAACATTTCTTTCATAGAAATCAAGGTCTTGGATGTATTGTAAAAGAATACATACATCAAAAAAAAGAGTCTGAAAGACGTTAATGGTTATAATTTTTAAGAAATAAGAAAGAAGGGATTCCTAATATAAAATTCTTATTTCCTTAAATTAGGATAACCCAGGTTTAAAACTCAAATATTGAGTTGCAGACATGATTAGCAGGGAAAAGAAGGGTTCACAGAAATGAAACCCCTTTTAGTCTGCACACTAAGGTTTTGGAAAAAAGGGTTTTTAAAACCCTTCACTAAATAAATAGAGACATTATTTGAAAGGAATAATGGAGATGTTGAAGAGAAATTTGAGGACTTAGAACCCTAAAAACACAAAACAAAAATAAAATAATGTAGTGATAAGGGAAAAGGAGGTCTGACACCTCGCGATACAATGTTTGTGTCCACGACATGCCTGTGCTAAAGTAACACGGTGTTTGTCATCTCAAACCCTAAAGGAAATATTTGTACTACAAAACCAAAAAGCCAAAAAGGTATTTAAGCTGAAAACCCTTTCTTTAATATGTTAAAAGTCGAATGCAATATCTCAAACTCTATATAGCAAAAGGGAAAATGACACAGAAGGTGAAAATTTCCTCCCAAGCATTACGGTGTCGAAACCCTAGGAGTGATCACATTCGAAGTTCTCTTCCGAACATGTAAATCTTGGTTAGGTGATGTTTCAGATATTTTCTGTTCGAAATTGAGTGGAAACTCCGAAACCCCGGAAAGTAGAGGCATTTCATCCCTCATTAAAAACCACAAACATTAGCAATAAATGCTACAAACAACAAAAGAAATGTACACGTTGTATTACATAGAATTATTCTATATAATACGGCTATGAACACATATTATAAATATTAAATACGTGTTACAACTATTAATAAATGTGGAATACAAATTAGGTTAAAATCAATAAAATAAAATAAAATTATATATATATATATATATATCTTTTTTAAAATTTAAAATGGGATGAAATTTAATTTTTTGAAATGTATAGTGATATACTCATTATACATATGCACCTATTTATTACACATGTGATGTAGGAGCATCATTTCTAGAATTTTTTTTTTTTAGAGTTAAAAGATAACATGTATATTAGGGTATTAGGGTAGTACATTGAGACAAGTATTCTGATTCCACATTAATCTAGGGATTATAAATTATTGGTTTGGATGATGAGTTGGAAAATTCAGCCTTTCCAAATGTAACTAACCTTAATCAACTTGTTAGGGAGTTAGGAAAAGGGAAATATGTTATCATCCTAGTTATGTTGATATGTCCTTATAGTACAACAACAATACTAGTTTGTTGCGGAAAATTCTGGAGTTGGTCAGGCATGGTGATTCGGGAGGCCTTGTTGGCAAAGAGGCCTCTCATTGTTTGTAGATATATGTCCCGTTGTATCTATATACATGTGTTCTATAATTAGAAGGTTGTTGTTGGTCAAGGGGAAAGGAAGGAGTAAAACTTGAACAATTCTAGGGGGCTCATGTAGTAAGCCATTGTGATTTCTGTTGTAAAATAATCTTCTATGTTAATGAAATCTGAAATGTCTAGCCATCGTTGCTAGTTTACTCTTCTATTTGACACAAAAATGGTGGATAAGAACTTTGTTATGTTTTGTTGATTTTTAAATCCTTAATTTCCTTTAAGTGTGGAAATCATTGTCCTGACATGATTTAGTTACGAGAGATATTTCTTAGGGAACAAGATGAATTTTAGGGATTAGAGATAATAGAGCTTGATGGAAGAACTTGGAAAATAAAAGCGCGAGGAAGGTCTGGAGAGGAGCAATGAAAAAAATGAGTTTTGGGGCTCAAAGTGGGATCCACTCAGTGGGGAGCATAAGGAATTTGTTGGGATCATCTAAGGATATAACCATCCTCTTAAATATGTGTTTAGAAATAAAGTCAAACAAAGGTTCTTTCTGTGTGCATATTCCATTTGTTTGAACAATATGTGTTAATTCCCTAATTGAGGGGCCAAGGGTGTCTATAACTCTTACTATAAGTGTCTCTATGTTTAAGTGGTGCAATTATTTTCATACCATCAAGCGTTGGTGTTTGTGGACTTAAAGTTGCATGGAGGTTATGGAACTTACAAAATGCCTAAGCTTTGTGACCAGTGACAGGACCATTTGTTCTTAGGTCTTGACCATTTGGAAGAATTGTTTCTAGAGAAACCCAGAACTGGGAAATAGTCCAACCTTAAGAAGAGTTAGAGCTACAAAATGAGTTTGGACTAGAACATGATGAACCCCGACCAAGAGAAATAACTACAAACATAATGGAAATCATTGTTAATCGAGCTTCAACGCCCAAAATTAAAATGAAAGCGACGAACATCCAAACCTGTTGAATACCTTAAATAGACCCTCTATAATTCTATTGTCTCTATTACAACACCCTAAAAAACTTCACTACACCCAAATTTTAGAGCCTACTTCACCATCATATCTAGTGTTCTCAAGTGTAATCACATTAATTAGAACATATTTGGTGTATTTCATGGTCGTAACACCTTTTTGTTGTTGTAAAACAACATTTTTTTGTCGCAGTCACACATATTTCATCCGTTGTACTTGGGGAATATATGTAAAGTGGAATTTTGGTGCATACTTATCCTTTTTCAATATTGTCTAAGTTTTCTCAATGATTTAGTTTGTGTCAAATATGGTTTTATGTTTGGACTCATCATATTCGCCCATTTCTCTATATTTCAAACTTAGATAAACTTTGGTTACAAAATGAACACATTGAGGAAAGAAACACGTGAGAACACTCTTAAGACATGATCAAGAATCCTTCATTGGTTGGAAGTGCATCCTATGCCATCAAAGAGTGCACAGTGCACTCCTTAAGCCCTTTCTCCTTCCTTGGTCTGAACTATTCCCTTGTGAAATAAATTCTTCCTTTGAGTGCACTACTTAGATCTTAAAAAGCATGCCCTCCTTGGGAGCATGAGTGCACCCTAAATGCCTTAATTTCCACCCTTCAACCTACCTCAATGTGCCATGTTCCCTCTTGACCATTTGAGCACATGAGTGCACTCTAAAGGCACACAGATTCATCCTTCATCCGTTAGACTTGTGCCATGTTACCTCATTGGTCTCTTGAGTGCATGAGCACACCATGAAGGCACAAATATACATCCTTGAGCATTCATGAGTGTACCCTACACCCTCGCTATCTCCCTTGAGCACACAGTGCACTTCGGGAGCTTACAGATCCTCCTTCTCCCTTTAGGCATGCATGTTGCACCTTCTTTTGAGTGCCTCTTTCTCTTTAGTGCATGAACACATCTCGAAGCCTTGAAGCCTCTTCCATTTAGCCCTTTAGCCTTTTGAAATGTTCCCTTGCACCCAAAATCCCTCCTTGTTCTTTTCGGGAACATTGTTAAGGCATGAACATAAAATCTGATTGAAAAATCTACATGAAACAACTTAGAATAGGATATTTTCAAGCTAATATGTGCTTGTCATGAGTGATTGCGGATACATGTATTCTTGGAACAACATGGAAATAATGCATGAAGAAGGTCGAGCGAAGAAGGAAAAGAAAGGAAGCATTGGATAACAAAGGACACATTGAAATCTTGATGATAAAAGTACCCTCAATACTCTAGTAGATCAAAGATGATGCTTTGAAGGTGAGGAAATCAATGATCAGAAGCTCCATGAAAAATAAATAAATGAGTGGTAGCCATGTCACCATTGAAGAAAGTGCATGTCACCAGACACTATTAGTCCTTGTCATTAAGGATAGTGACATGTCACATCTTCATCACATGATGATGTGGAAGTTATGATGTAATGATGTAATAATTGTAAATACAAATAAGTGGAATTCCAATAGTCATGTATGGACAAAAGAGTCATGTAATAGCAATATTCATATGTAATTATAAAAGTCATTTGGAAGTCTAAAGGTTGTAGAAGTCCAAACTTCATTACGAGTTGTAAAGTCAAGAGTCATGGGGATGTGAAAGGTCATGCCTCAAATTATAAAAGGATCATCATTACTCATGAAATGGACCTTTTAACCTTGGCTTCTCCCACAAGTAATTAGAGAGATAGAGATAGCCCTTTTCAGGAGCATGTAGTGGCTTTAATGCTCCACTATTGGAGCTAGTGATGTTCATTTTACTTATGTATCTTGGAACTTTTGCTTAATACTTGAAGCCTTTCGGCCAACAAGTTTCCACATATGGATTGTGAATGTTTCTAATACTATTCTTTGAATTTTTATGATTCGTGTTTTATTTCACACGTACTTAAGTAATTCAACTATTTTGGTGACTTTGGCACTTAACTTATTGGAAATGTGTTGAAATGTTTGTAATAATCGCCACATTTATGTGAAAAAATTTCTTGATCTTAGATGAGCCTTTCTCATGTGTGTGGGTCTCCATTAGGGTAGTGATATCACGTCTCTCTTAGAGGCTCACTTTCATTCCACTTTATAGTGAAAGAACCTTGATACATATACAATCAAACATTCATAAGGCACACTTTCTTGCTAATTCAAAAGCACATGTGTGATTCTCCCTCATGCTAATAGCGACAGACAAGGCATATGATATTTAATTAAATGACAGTTGGGTCGTATTTCGGATAGTACTCCTACACCAAATGGTGTGAAGTCTAATTGGGACGTCATATCGAGCAGATCCCATATATGTTGGTGTTATCCAACACTATCAACATTCTTGCGCTAGAAGGAGGGTGGCCAATATTTTATGGTTGATAACTCCACACATCCTAACCATTTATCTTCTCGACAAGGGTAGCAATTCCAAGCACCATTCCAACTAATATTCCTGAAGTGGGAAGGTCTTCTCAACTTGGGATGGAGTTGGCATATGAGGTTACCTACGAACAACTCAGGGAACATCGACCTATAACTCATTGGTTTTCAAAATCTATTGTTTTACTTCTTGTTCCACATAATCTTCTGCATCAGCCTAAGAAGAAAGAAAAAACTTGTACTAGTCTATTAGTTGCAAAGTTGGAATATTTGGTTTTATCCAATCTTGAAAAGTTAGTGGAGTCCTTAGAAGACAGAGTTCAACAAGATCCACTTCCACCCATTAATGAAGGGTATGAGGAAAACATTGTTCTTTCTAACAAGATTTTTGACAATTTAGACTATGAAGGAGAAAGCTCCTCAGAATATGAAAAGGATGAGGAACCCAAATAAAAAGACATGGCTGTCTAGGACCCAGATTAGATGGCCCAAGGGCCTCTTTCTCTTCCCGATGACCTTCATAAAATGCCCAAAAATAGGAAAAAACTATTATCAAAATTTGATCCAGATAGTAAAATATAGTCAGAAGACCACATCGATGATTTCTACATGCATCTATGGATTTTGAAGGTATGGTACGATATTGTTTCTTGTAGGATTTTTCCTTTTACATTAGAAAGTGAAGCAAAATCATGGTACCATAGTATGACTTTTAGTTCTATCCACACTTGGAGGGAGTTTAAGAAGTTAATTTTGGAGAAATTTGTTGACGAAAAGACTCTCGCGATGTTATTGAAAGAGCTCAAAAAAAATAAGATGGGTGAAAAGGAGAATGTAAAATACTCCAATAAAAAATTCAATTTCATACTAAACAATTTCCCCCCAAGCACACAACCTCATGATTCAATTACTATTGATTACTATATAGTTTCCTTTCCCACCAACATTTCCTTGTTCATTACAAGAGATGTAAAGGAAGCATTCTCCCTAAACTTTACAAAATAAATCATCATGGAGAAAGAATTTTGTGCTATTGGAGTTATTACTAATGATGATGAATATAAAGACTCCAAGGAAATGGACAAGAAATCTTAGCCTTCTTCAAGTAAGGATAAAGAGAAGGATTCATCATATATTGAAAAGTTGACTAGGAAAATAAAGAACTTACCAATGAGATCCCATAATTAAAGAGAAGGTAAAGAAACAATTCTATGAGTAGAAAGCCTCCCAATTCATTCCCATTCTAAAGGAATAATAAAAACAACAAAAATTAACCCACCAAAACTGCCTAGAGTTCGAATGTTGTATTTAATATTGAAATTATAGGCATGGATAATGATTTCTCTTTACACTAGGAATATCATTGAGAAAATGCATTCCCCCAATAAACCCACAACATGAATACTCTGGCTGCACACATTGTTGATTCCTTAGTAGTAGATGAGTAGTCAAAACAAATGGAAGAAACATAAGAACCTACAATGGTTGAAGCAAGTGTTGGTATTGGACATGAAACAAATGATTTTTATCATATTCCTAATGCTGATAAGAAAGGCGTTGAAACACCACCTCAAAGTGAGGTCCCTCCTTAGAAGAAAAATGGTTGATATAGTTCGAGGAGAAAAGGGCCCATTTCTGAACAAGAGGTGATGAGAGATAAATTGAAGGAATAATTGTTAAGAAGGATATCACCACTAATTAATCATAATCAAAATGCACAAAGGCTGGAAATGAAAATGTTTCCAAGGACACTTCATCCAGTAGTAAAAGTAATTCCACCACTCTGAAAATGTCAAAGAAAGCCACTCCTCTAGACACATCAACACTTCCTTCTAAAGGTGAAACAATTTATTATAACGTAGTTGAAGATTTGAAGAGGGATCAAGCAAATATTTCCATCTATGAGATTGAAAAGATAGAAATCAATGTGAAATTATATTCCAAGCCTTTCCACAAACTTCCCCAGGTGAAAAGGCTTTTACTACTAAAAAAAGGTGTCTAGTGAGTTTTCTGGTTCCCTTGAATTTGTGTTTACTTTTGTAGCATTAGATGCTAACGCTCTATTCCCTCCATTTTTTGTAATATTTTAAATTTTTAATGACAACATCCATAATTGTTTAGTTGATTTTGGTGCATCTATGAATGTAATTCCATTATCTTATGCTAATAAAATAAACAATAAATGGGACAAAACTGATGCAAAAATAATTTAGCTAGACCGATCCCTTGACCAAGTTATTGGTGAACTTTGAAACATTCTCATCCAATTATCATTTGATCACCAAGTTCACCAATGTATAAAAATTGTAATTGTGGACATCCCTGAAGCCTACGATCTACTCCTTAGTAGATACTACTCTAGTAAACTATAAGGGTATTTTGTTATAGATTCGTCACACTTGTGTCTTCAATAAAAGTGCAAGAAAAACCAAATTCGAGTGGAAATTGATTCATACATGAAATACACCATGACACCACTTGAGGACCACAATGATCTTGTTTCTTTTGTTGATTTAATCTTTGGAAATGATTTCCTAGAAACTAATCATGGGTGTTATCAAGCACAACATCACCTGTCCAACCAGGTACACAACAGGAGCTACTTCCTTGCTCTCCAATGGGTGCAAATGAATCCTTTAATATGGATGTACATAGTAGTACTAATAATAGTCTAGGAAGTAGTCTAGCAGCCAATAGTATTTGGAATTTATATTTTGATGGTTCAAATATGTAAGATGGTTATGGAGCTGGTTGCATACTTATAGACCCATGTAAAAAGAAGCATATTATTTCATGACGTTTGGAGTTTGAGTGTGCCAATAATAGTGTTGAATTTGAAGAACTGATACTTGGACTAAGGAAACTCATTGATCTGAAGGTAGAGTTCCTCAAGGTATTTGGTGACGCAAATATGGGCACTTGTTAGGTAAGACACTATCCACTGTGTTTCATTGAATCTTAAAAACTACTAATAGAGGTATGGTATTTAATTAATTACTTTAAATATTTTAATATTATTTATATTCCTAGTATTAGAAATGTTGCAGGAAATGCATTAGAAAATGTAGCTACTAGGATGTTGCCATTGAGAAATGGATTTTCTATTAAAATGATAAAGAAACCATTTGTGCTTGATAACGTCACTAATTTTCATGTTCTCAATGGTGACCAATAGATACTGCATTTTATGGCTAATGCAGACGTATTCAAAGATGTTTCCATAGAAGAGGATGACGACAATAAGGCTTTGCAAGAGGCATCTAATGCAATGAAAGGTAACACTTTGCCTAAATGTATAGTGTCTCTAGAGAAATTATATGACCTGCAAAACTAGTTCAGAGGACCAATAAATACAAAGACTAAGAGCTTGAAGTTATCATTTGAACAAGTCAGACTAGGAACTCAAGAAGATCTGAAATATGTAAACCTCAGTACATGTTGTTCTCCATAGGAATGAAAAGCATTCATCCAATTATTCAAATAGTATCGTGATGTGTTTTCATGGACATAAGATGACGCAAACACATATATCATTGATATTATCCAACATGTCATTCCCATCAAAGAAGGCAAAAAGAAGTCTGGTGAGATAAGGTTATGTGTAGACTTCCGCAATCCCAATTGTGCATCTAATAAATATAATTACCCAGTTCCATTCAAGGAATAAATTCTCTAGATAATATCTAGATCTTAAATGTCCTAGCTGCTATATTGGTTATAATCAAGTGTTAGTGGTAGAACAATATCAATTCAAAACTACCTCCAGGACCAAATGTGGAACATTTTCTTTCAAGGGAATTCCATTTGGACTTATCAAAATTTGTGCCACATTTCAAAGAGCAATGGACATCTCTTTCTATGGCTTTATTGGTCACAACCTAGTTCTTTATTTATATGATGTTACTATGTTTTCTAAGAGAATATTAGATCATGTATTCCATTTAAAACAAATATTTAAGAAGCGTTACAAATATGGGATTTCTCACAGTCCCAAGAAAAACATCTTTTGTGTGACAAAATGGAAACTCTTAGGGCACATCATTGCAAAGAAAAGAATTAAATTTTATCCCCATAGGGTTAAATCCACAAGACAAATCATGTTCCCAGTGAATGAGAAGGCTATGCAATCTTCCTTAGGAAAGATTAATTTCCTGCAAAAAATCATCTCTAACTATGCTTAGATAGTCAAGCCTTTACAAGAGATGATTAAGAAAGATGCAATTTATAAATGGGATAGATGGGAAAAGGATGATTTCTCTCAAGTCAAACAAGTTATCATTGATGCACGTGCACTATTTAGTCTTAGTTATGGTAAATATTTATTTCTTAACACCTTTCCTTCAGATTCATCTATTGTGGTCGTATTGACTCGAAAGGCTACTAAAGGAAATTATTTTCCTATCTTTTTCATGAGTGATGGCCTACAATGATGAGAAATAAATTATCCTTCCATTGACAAACATGTATATGTTGTATACAAGGAAATTAAATATTTCAAGCCCTATCTTTTAAAATTTCATGCGATCATATTTGTCTCTCATCCAACGATAAGGACACCCTTCGTGTATTAAGAGTTGGGTGAGAAGAGGGAAAATTGGATGACTTGCCTACAATAATATGGTATGGATTTCAAACAATTTCATATGATAAAGGGTCATGGCATTTTTCAGCTAGCAGTTGAAGCAAGCTATGCTCCCGAGCAAGATCTTTCAGTTTGGGAGTAGGAAATAGAAATGTAAAATGTTGAACATGTTCCCTAGTTTGCATCTATAGTACCATGCTATGCCAATATATGGAAATTTCTAGAAAATGAAACCTTTCATGCACATTTATTGAATGAAAAAAAGAGTAAAATTCATTTAAAATATTTATCTTACTAGCTTGTTCATGGAGTGCTTTTTAGAAAGCACGACAACAATGTCTTGTTGAGATGCCTTGACCCACAAGATACAAAGAAGGTAATTAGAGACGTGTGTGATGGATCAACGGGTGGTCATTATTCGGATTACACAATTGTTCACAATGTAATGAGGGTTGGTTTGATTTGCCCAATCTCGTCAAATATTGTCATGATTATGTTTGTAAGTGCCTAGCTTGTCAGAGATGCGTTGATCAAGATCAGAGGCCATCCATCCCATGTTACTAGTAGTAGTTGAGGAACCTTTCCAACAATGGGGCCTAGATGTTATCAAATAAATATTCCCACACTCATTAAAGAAACACTGATACATTTTGATAGAAACAAATTATTTTACTCAGTGTTCAGAAGTTGTTCCCTTGAGACAAGTCAATGACCAGGAAATCCACTTTTTATGACAAGATATTATAACTAGGTTTGGTGTATCAACGTCACTTATATTTGATAATGCAACTTATTTTTTTTCATTGAGACCTTATTAATTCACATTAGAAAATGGGATTGTATTAAAGCATGCATCTAATTATTACCCTTGGGAAATGGTTTGGCTGAATCAACAAATAAAAATATTATCCAAATAATTAATATAACCATCTTCTCTAATGAAAGGGACTGGCATAATTCTTTAAAAAATGCATTATGGGTTGGCTCTGTAACTCATAATCCTTCCCGTAAGACCTCGTTGTACTTTTCGTTTATGATAAAGAAGTTATCTTACATCCAAAGATGTATCTCCTATCCTTGCAACTCTCTCAAATGTCCTAAGGCGGACCTTACCTTCTGGTTCAAAGAAGGATAAAAAATTTACTCAAACTCGAGGAAGAAAGGCTCAAAGCGAAAGAGACATTTATTGTTTTTCAAAACTGTGTTATGTGCTAGTTCGATAAGAAATCTGCAGGGGAAAAGAGTTTTGATGTGGGTGACCTAGTACTGAAGCAAGATTAATCCCATGAAGAGAAAGGAAAACACATGAAGTTCCAACCGTTATGGATTCTCCCATTCACCATTGAAGAGAACAATAGTCATAATACTTTGAAGCCAAAATATTTAGATCAGAGTATTGACCCCTTTCCCATAAATGGCAAAGATTTGAAATATTATTTTCAAGAGCTTTTACAAGTTGCACTTCTTGTATAGTTTGTTCTTTTTCTTTTGCTTTTCATCTATGTCAATAACATGTTTGTTTTTTTAGTCATATTATACCGTGTTTGTTGGTAATTTTTCGTAAATAAAACCTTTTGTGGAAATTGTATGGCTCAAAAGGACTTTTCTATTGAATAAGAGATAAATGCGACAACCATAATGCTTGGCTTCTTGTTTTTTCTTCTTGTTTGTTTTGGAAAATACCATAGGTTAAGATAAGTCTGAATGGAAAATACAATAAACCCAAGAGGAAAACCTTGAGGGAACCTATTAGACCTATACCTATGCTACTATCCAAACTACTCAACTAGGTGTATATCTGCTTTCATGTTGACACTTGTCCAGTCTAGTAGATAAAGGAGAAGGGGAAAATATAAAGTGAGAAAACCAATATTAGAGGTTATATAGATACTTATCTAAAGGGGAAACCTCTTGTGCTCTCAATAAGTTAGGATCCCTCTTCCACTAGTTGAAAATAATTAGTGTCAATGCACAGTCCTATTAAATAAATAAATAAGGGTGAAATAAGAGAAAGGATTCCTGCATGGGGGTGTGAGTCAAGTGACTTCGTTGAGGTACTATCCAGGCATGGTAGCGAAGAAAAATTTATGCTCCTGAAGTGAATACACGAGGGTAATGTCTAGGCTTGTTGGCAACAAAGCAACAACTAAGATGAAAAGTCATACTATGAATATCATAAAATCACGACACACATTACCCTTTTCTAGATTGAAACAATTTGCATATGACATATCTTTTGTCCGTTCAACCAAGTAGAAGAAAGTAAGGTACTATGTGGATAACCGAGTCAGAAAGGCAGAAGTCAAGGAAATATAATTAGTGAATCAATACTTCATTAAGGGTTGACCCTCTAACTGAAAATATATTCCTAGACAAAGAAGTTGAAGCTTTCCCAGTATGTCACCAAGTGTTGTCACTACTACAACACCCTCCAAAAATTTTCTACACTCAAAATCTGGAGCCTACTTCACCAATGTGTCTAGTGTCATCATGGTTGTCTAGCATCATTTCATGTCATTCTATATGTTTCAAGTGTTCTTGATTTTTCTTAAACTTCGTCACATTGATTAGAACATCTTTGGTGTATTTCATGTTCGTAACATTCTTTTTATTGTAAAATGACACTTTTTGGTCACAACCGAACACACTTCATACATTGTACTTGAGGAATGTAAGTAAAGTGGCTCTTTGGTACATAATTATCCTTTTTCAAGCTTGTCTAAGTTTTCTCAATGAGTTGGTATGTGTTTCACATGGTTTTATTATTGAACCCATCATGTTTTCTCATTTCTCTATATTTTAGACCTAGACAAATTTTGGTTGCAAAATGAACCCATTGAGGCAAGGAGCACATGAGAACACTCTTAAGCCTTCATCAATAATCCTTCCTTGTTCAGCATTGCGTCATGTTCCCTCCAAGAGCGCATAACACACTCCTTAATCCATTTCCCCTTCCTTGTTTCAAAATTTGCCCTTGTGAAATCAAATCTTCCTTTGAGCACACCCCTTCAACCTAAAAAAGTGCTCCCTATAGGAATGCATGAGTGCACCCTAAAGGACTTAAGCTCCACACTTCAACCTTCCATAATGTTCCATGTAATCTCTTAACCCATTTAGCACATGAGCACACTTCGAAGGCATGAAACTTCATCCTTTAGCCTTCAGACTTGCACCACGCACCCTCCTTGGTCTCTTGATCACATGATCACACCTCAAAGGCAAGAAGATCCAGATTTTAGTGTTCAATAGTGTGCTCTACACCCACTTTCTCTCCCTTGAGTGCATAGTGCACTTGGGAAGCCTAAATCCTCCTCCTTCAACCTTCGGACATGCATATACTCCCTCCCTTGAGTGCATGTTTCTCTTGAGAGCATGAGTGTATCCCGAAGCCTTGAAGCCTCTTCCCTTTACCCCTTTAGCCTTTGGAAGTGTGACCCTGCACCCATATGCCATGATTGATTTTGATATTAAGAGAATCTTTGTCATAGTGTGACGTTGGACCATGGTTAACCATGGTTGACCATGATTGACCATAGTTGACCATTGTAGATTTTAGTATTGACAATTTTTGTCACAATGCGATAGTGGACCATGGTCGACCATGGTTAGCCATGGATGACCATGGTTGTGACAATGTCACATTGGACCATGAGACTATTTTTCACAATGTGACCATGGCTATTGATAAACCCAAGGTTTTAATATTAATAAACCCAAGTGATTATAAGCTAAAGGGATTAATATTAAACCCTATGAATATAAACCCTAATTCTCATATTATAAACCTTAATATTAATATTATAACCCAAGAGATTTATAATATAAATCCAAGGAATTAATAAACCTAAAGGGATACATATTATAAGCTTAATAGATTACAAATCAAGGGGAATAATTTTAAACCCAAGGGATTAATATTATAAATCTAAGGGATTGATAAAACCAAAGGATAAATATTAAAAATCCAAGTGATTGATAAACACAATGGATTTATATTAAATCCTAAGGTTAATATTTCTTTTTTTCTAAGTAAGTTTAATCTATTAGTATGATACAAAAAGGAATTAGAGTGAGGCTCGACCTCAAAGGATCTGAGCATCATTCATCTCTCAGTCAGAATAACTAGCTGTGATTGCCCCAACAGAGGGGAAACCAGTCCAAGAATGCATAAGTCCAAAAATAGCCCACGCAGGGGTTACCAGTTTGATCACCACACAAGCAAAATATTTTAGACAAAATAGAATCCTAACCAGGAGACACAGAAACTTAACTAGAACTACCTAGTCAACAAGACATATCATCTACCTGGCAAACTCGACACCTGGCTGTCAATTGTTCGGGGCTGGTTCCTCCACAATCAGACACGCATACTTGTACGAGTTCCCATCCTTGTCTAAAGTGCCACATCCATGTGCTAAGTGGTCTCCCTTAATGTTGCATGCACCCACATGTGTTCCTGACGTGTCTCCATGGCGACTACCTGATGCCTACGTGTTACTGTGCTTACCCTCCTCAGCATGCTAAATGCCAGCAACCGCTTTACCATGTAGGGTGGCTCTATCTTCATCTACTCTCTGAACACCAGTGTTTCCCCGGCTCCTGCTGCTTGGTTAAGCTCTGTTTAGCTCAGCATCATGTTCAACCGGAGGAGCTGGTTGCTCAATTTATTTCGTAAAAGTAATTGAAATGGTGGCTACAATTACTGGGCAATTCAGGGAGCTACGAAATCAAAATTTCATGGTATGGGGAACAGGATGCAGAGGTAGGGGGAAATTAGCAGTGCGAACTGCCACATCTCCTCTTCCTATGCCATGGAACCAGGCTCTTCCTCTTTTGTTACGGGTGTCTGGGTAACATCCAAGTAAACTAGGCGGATGGGGGTTATCAGCTAAGGAGGCAGGGGAAACTGAGTCGGGGATGGGCATTGTAGGTGAGCGAGAGCTTCCACCTCTAGTGCCACCTATCCTACTTCCCATACGGTGGTGGACCATGATGGGGTTGAAAGAAGGGGTAGTAGCTGCGAGGATGGCGGAGGAATTGACAGAGGAACGGTGCGGGGAATTGACACAGGAAGTGTGGATCTAAGCTAGATTGTAGAGGCGGGAGTGGGGATGGTGGAATCCATTGCCCAGGTCAATGCAGCTTAACAACCAGCATCGACTACCTATTACAGTGCACACATTAGGCTCTCCAGCCTACGAAGGAAAAACATAATGAATTAGGGAGGAGGAATAACAAAGTAATTAGCAAGCTCCATTGTTATGTGTGATTTGGTTCTGTCTTGGCTTATGCATTCATTAAATGGTGCCTGCAAGGTGCCTTGAATGCAATTCAGATTGGCATGGGGGAAGTTGCAAGGGGGCATGTGGCCAGCCCATCCACCGCCTTGCCATATTATCATTTTAATGACTTGGGTAATCACCCCCATCTGGGTGTGTTTCTTCCTGTACTATTTCAATCTACACCAATTCATTGTATTCCTATAGCTGAAGGGTAGTGGCCATTGTGTTAAGTGTGCCTACATGAAAGGTTCTTCCACTGTCTACCCCAATGTTTTATAGAAGATCTGCTACTTTTCTTCCATCCCTGTGAGAGTGTTTAAGGTTTACAGCTCTGTAGGTTGAGAGCCATTGTTCAATGAGCTCTAGTCGGTCTACCAGTCTCCAACTACTTCCAACCTTGTAAGAGGGCATCCCTTGCAGGATCTGATTAAACATGTTAATGCGAATCTGAGAATCCCTTTCAATTATAAGTGGGAAGAAATCATGGAGTTGTGCAAGGAGAAGTCCCTACCATATCCCTTCTAATTCCGCTGAATTATTCATATCCCAACTAATTGAGCCTAAGTAAGTTAGAAGTGGAATACCCTTGTGATCCGGGAAGACTCCTCCATATCCCACTTTGCCTGGATTCCCTTTAGATGCTCCGTCAAAGTTGAGTTGTATCATATGCTGGGGCGGAGGGGTCCATCTGTCTGATGTCTTTCCTTGTGAGGAAGTTTTACCTTGATTTTCTTGCATACGATTCCATTGAAGGTTCCATTTTGCCCAGATAGTTTGTTCTTGTGGAATGGTGGGATAATCTTCTTCAGACCAAGTTTGAAGCATCAAGGTTTCTCGAAGGTTTTGACCTATATTATTCCATAGGACTTCTAAAGGGGAGGATTGGTCCTTGAAGATGCGTCGATTCCTTTCTTTCCAAACAGTCCACATGAGGAGTCCTGGGATAAGTTTCCATAAAGCATTTAACAGTTTGCTTTTGTAAGGACTGTTTGCCCAAGTGTGTATAGTGTTAGAGATATCCTCCTTAACTCGTCCATATTTTTGGCATCTGAAGCTAACTTTTTCCCATAGTCCATTCACCAATGGGTAGGAATTTATTAGGTGCTCAGTGGTTTCTTCCACTTGTTTGTAGTTGGGACACATAGAAGGCCCATGAAAGCTTCTTTTCCGTAGGTTGTCCCAAGTGAGAATTTTATTTTGGCATAGTAGCTAGAGGAAAGTGGAAACTTTTGGCCAAATGGTGGGGGCCCATACTTTGTTCCATAGTGGGTCTTTGACTATTTGATTTCTTATTGTTAAATTGTAAGCTTCTTGTGTAGTGAAGGTTCCTTTCACCTCATAACCCCATCTGATTTTATCCCTCTTATTAGAGTAGCAAATTTTCCTATTTTAAAGATCTGTTTCCAGATCGTCCTTGATGAGTTGAGTGCCTTGCCTGATGATGTGATCCAAGTTCATCCTTCCCTGTATCCTTGAGCATAGGTAGGCTTCCAGTATTGATTTACCTTTGCCATCCGTTGCCCTTCCCAATCCTGTATTTGTTGAGGTTCGACCAAGTCCTTCAACTTGGGTCTTTGCTGCCAAGAATCTTCCCAGAACCACACATTATTACCATTCCTAATTTCCCAGAAGCTATGCTGTTGAATTAAATCCTTGTGTTGTTTAGCTGCATTCCAGATGAGAGAACCTGATCCAACTTCTGTGAGTCTGATTAAATCATCAACTGGTCGATTATTGGCGTATTTTGCTGTCCAAAGGATAGCCCAGGGAGTATGCGGCTTTGAGATCCATTTCCACCAGATGTGAGCTCCCATGACCGCATTACTATGATGAGGATCACGAATCCCAGTACCTGCATATATTTTCGGGAGGCACACTGTATCCCATTTTACTAGGGCCCATTTTCTCTTTTGGCCTGTGTTTCCCCAAAAAAAAGTTCTTTGAATATTTCTAATTTCTTTGAGGACCCATTTTGGTGCTGCTAGAATTGAAAAAAGGTAGAGCAGCATGGATTGCAGCGTGACTTTGATTGGGACTAGATGGCTTGCCATGTTTAGCGCTCAGTAAGTCCAGGAAGAGAGATGGGCTTCCAATTTTTCCAAGAGTAATTTCCAAGATGAGTACATTAAAGCAGAGTTTTTCATGGGAGCACCCAGGTATTTGGAGGGAAGATCAGCTATTGTAAAACCCAAGATTCAAGATATTGAGTCTTTGGTTGTAGTAGGGTTATGAAAGAAAAAGATATGGGATTCGGTCTTGTTAATGCAAGCTCCAGAGGCATCCGAAAATTCAGACAAAATGGTTTTTAATTTGAGAGCTTCCTGGACTGAGGGATGGCCAAACAACATATTATTGTCCATGAATTGTTGGTGGGTGAAGGCTGGGGTGTTGGGAAAAGTAAGTCCTCTTAGTTGCTAGGTTTGAAGAGCTTCCTTGATGCATCTTCCCAGTCCTTCCGCCATTATGACCAATAGAAAAGGGGAGAGGGGATCTCCTTGCTAGATGCCTCTGGAGGGGCAAAAGGGGGAGGAAGGGATCCCATTGATCAGAATGGAGAAGAAGGAAGATGATATGAGACTCATGACCCATCTGACCTACGGGGGGGAGAAGCCAAAGGCTATCAACATTTTGTGAATATATTTCCAGCTTAAACTATCAAAAGCTTTGGAGAGGTTGATTTTTAGGAGCATACCTGCTTTTTTGGATTGCTTTAAGGAGTGTATAATCTCATGAGTGAGAATGATTCCATCCATGATTTGCCTTCCTTCCACATAGCCTGATTGCTCGAGTGATATGAGTAGAGGAAGCAGAGGTTTTAGTCTGGAAGCAATAACTTTGGAGATGATTTTGTATATGACATTACATAGAGCAATGGGCCAGAATTTGTCTGGAGTCTAAGAATGGTCTTCCTTGGGGATGAGAGCTATAAAGGTTTCATTCAGATAGGAAAGCATCCATATATTAGTTCTGTATTCCTCAATGACTTGTCAGACATCTTCTTTGATAAGATCCCAAAATCTGTGGAAGAAATTGGAAGTAAAACCATCGGGGCTAGGTGCTTTTCCTTCTTTGAGATGATGCATGGCACTCTCCACTTCTTGTAAAGATATTGGCCTGAGGAGGAGCTGATTGTGTTCCTCAGTTATGATCTTTGGGATATTCTTAGTAATTTTCTCAATAGCCTGCAGTCTATCTATCTGAGGTTCCTGGTGTACCTTCTTAAAATGAGTAAGGAACTCTTGTTCAATGTCCTCATGTTTTTCCAACCGATCCCCCTGCGGATTCTGAATATTGGTGATGTTGTTATGCATTCTTCTTTTGATAGTAGTGTGATGGAAGAACTTTGTGTTTCTTTCGCCCTCTTTAAGCCATCTGATTCTTGACTTTTGCTTCCAAAGTATTTCTTCTTGCTTTGCTCTTTCGGATAGTTGTGTTTGCAGGTGTTTTTCCAACTCTGAGTTTTCTTTAGACCGTCCTTCCATGATGATTCTCTACTGTAGTCATTTCATTTCTTCATCTAGACCACGTTGTGCTTTGAAGGTATTGTCAAAGGTATTTTGATTCCAATGTTTAATGTTGTTCTCGAGATTTTTGAGTTTTTGTTGGAATTGATAAATTTTTGTACCATCTGGAGGTTTGAAATTTTTCCAAACCACATGAATCAGATTGTTAAAATCTGGGTGCATCATCGAGAAAGCCTCGAAGTGGAAAGGCCTTCATGTGGTGTTACCTGGCCTTTGACATTGAAGTGTGATAGGCCAATGATCTAAACTTGAGATTGGTACGATCGACGCTGTTAAATCCCCACCTAAATGGATTGCATTCTCTGATAGCAGGAACTGATCCAATCGTGAGGCAACTGATGTGCACCTGCTCATTTGTAATTCCATGTGTATATACCTTTGTTGGATGACATATCTATGAGATAGTTATCTTGGATGAAGTTTTTGAAGTGAATGCTTTCATTGTCCAATTTGGTCCTGCCCCCTCTTTTTTCTTCCAGCCTTTTTATCATATTAAAGTCTCCTCCTGTGATCTAGATTGGATGTGTTCTTTCAGAGTTGATCAAATCTAAGGTAATCAATATGTCTATTTTATTCATTGCTTCCTGGGGGAAGTAGACATTGGTTAGATGACCATGTACATTTGTCCCTATAATATGGAAGGTTGCTTGTATAAAATGCTTACTCACATGAATATTATCAAGTGTGATAGCTCATTCATCCCAGATTATTGCTAGTCTCCCTGATGCACCGAAAGCATCCACTACTGCTGCTTTACTACTTGGCCATGCTTTTGCAAGTGTCTGGCCCAGTGTTGTAGAGTTACATTTGGTTTCTTGTATGAAAAAAAATTTGGAGTTTCTCCATTTGAATCATGTTTTTTATCAGTCTATATTTTTTGGGGCTATTTAGCCCTCTGATATTCGATGAGATGAGCTTCATTATGCACTGCTAGGTAGGGGGTTGTAATACTTTGTAAGCTTGGAATATCTTCCAGATTCCACTAGAATTTCCCCAATGCAGATGGTTCTCTGAAGATTGGTTTTCATGCCTATTTTTTTATTGTCTTTAGTAATATTTTTACCATCTCGTTGACTCCCAGGTAACTTGGATGCCTAAAGGTCTTTGCTACTATGCTCTGGAGATGATGAATTCTAAGATTTCCAGTTGCCTCTCTGGGATTTTTTCGTATTCTTTTTTCTTGTAAGCTTGCTCTAATCCCAGTATATCCAGATCTCCAATGTCGAAGCTCTCCGACTCCTCTTCCATGTGCTGGGTCTCACTTTGTTCCGCTGTTGTTTCCACTACAGTCATGGTTTCTGGTTGCACATTGTCAACCTCCATGCCCTGAATATTCCATTTCGGGGAGAGACTAGGGATGGCAGAGTTAAGATATGTGCATTGAACAGACTTTTGGGCAATATTAGAGCTCGAGGGGTTGGAATGAGGAGTCATCTTGGGGATGTCCTCCGATTGATCAGGGATTTCATAGGTATTTAGTTCCGGCTGATTCAAGGTCTCAAAGCTATTACTTGTGGAAGGCATTGAGGTATTGGGTCAGGTTTTTTAAGGCTAGAAGAGGGTTTCTTGTGATTCCTTTTATGGTTGGTGACCTTGGTAAATCCATCCGAGTCAAATTTATCCGCATTGGAGGGGATCGAGGCTTTCATATTTGAAGGGTAGTCTCGAAAGAGATGGCCAAGGGCATGGAATTTCCTACATCAGAATGGAACATGCTCATAATCTATTGATTGTATCCATTCAAAATCTTCATGGTAAAGACTTACCGCGTCCGGGAGTGCTTTCCCTAGATGCATGTAGACACAAATTCGGGCATAGGAGGTATATCACCTGAGTTTCGTCTCCTCTGCGATTTTAATGAACTCCCCTAAACCATTCTCGATATCTTGCAGCAAGTCTTCATCGTAGCACTCCAAAGGGAGGGAATAAAGGCAAATCCACATTGGTGCCAAGCTTAAATCCTCTTTCTCCAAATTGAATCTTTCAATCCAATCTCTCAGATATAAACCTCGTGCATTGAAAAAGTACGGTCCTCCATCAAGGACTCTATTTCGATCTTATATACAGTTGAAAATCGCTGTAAAGAAGCCTTTAGGCCCCAACTACAAGGTAATTTGCCGTTTGTTTTCCATTTGGCTGCTATCCAGCCATGCAAAGCTTTTTCTATGGGCCAAAAGCCTATAAACTTTCCAATCAGCACATGATCCTTCATGTACTGGATTTGAGTGTTGATCTGGTGGCTTGGGAGCTCAATCTTAGGTCTTTAAGCCACTACAGGTTTACATGTGGCCGACGTCACCTTGGGAGCTTCATTCTTGTTTGTATTGTCTGGCAAAGTTTTTGGATCTGGTCTAGCATCATCCTGATGTTCTGTTTTGACATCTTCAACGACATTGGGGGGAGGCGCCCTATCCTCCCCTTGAGGGGTTTCCATTGCTTGTGAACTGATCCTTTGTTGTGTAGCGTTTGTATCTTTACTGCTGAGCAAAGACAGAATACCATGGTCTGTGCAGGTCTATCATTTGCAGGTCTGTCTCAAACCCTAGTCGTCCATGATCGTTTGATAGAGTTCCTCTAGGAAAAAATCCTAAGGTTAATATTATAAACGCTAATACTAAAAATTATAAACTCAAAGTTAAACTTTAATATTATAAACTCACTATTAAAAGTCCCTGATATTATAAACCTCATATTAAACCCATGTTTTGTAATGTAACAATGTGAAATTGAATAAATTACAATGTAATGTAACATTGTGATAATGATTGTTATACGTATTTTCAGATTGAGACAAAATTTGTAACAATGTGATGTTGGATACATTTTTGTACCTTTCCAATGTTATAGTATTAAACCCTTGATATTATAATCTGAATGGGCTAATAAAGATAAAGGATTAATACTAAAAACATAAAGGGGTTATAAACCCAAGGGTATAATATTAAAACCAAGAGTTTAATGTTATAAACCCAAGAGATATAGACCGTAAGATAAATATTACAAACCCCAATATAAAAATTATAGCCTAAGATTCATATCATTATCATTATGATTAATATTACACACCCAATTGACTAATAAACCAAAATATTAATATTAAAAATCAAAGGGATTATAAACCGAAGTGACTAACATCAAACCCTAAGATGAATATTAAATGCTAGGAATGTTAACCATAAAATTAATAAACCTAATATACTAATATTTTAAACACTATGCTTAATATTAAACCCTGGGAATTTAACCCTATGATTAATATTATAAACCCATGGAATTTATATTATAAACCTAATGGATTATAAAGCCAAGGGATCTATATTAAATCCTATGATTAATATTATAAACTCTATCAATAATATTATACAGTAGGAATATGAACCCTTACATTAATAAACCCAAGGGATTTATATTATAAATCCAAGGCACTAATAAAAACAAGGTATTAATACTAAAAACCAAAAAACCCAAAGGATTAATATTGTAAACCAAACGTATATAATCCCTAAGGATTAATATTGATTTTTACTTTGAGACAATATTTGTCACAATGCGACGTTGGACAATGATTGACCTTGATTAATTTTCTTATTGAGAGAATCTTTGTCACAATGTGATATTGGACCATGGTTAACCATGGTTGACAATGATTGACAATGATTGACCATGGTTGGTTTCATATTGAAAATCTCTCTCACAATGTGACCATGCCAATTGATCGTTGACCATTGTTGACCATGGTTGATTTTCATATTGAGACAATATTTGTCACACTGTGATGTTGAAACATGGTTGGCAATGGTTGACAATGGTTGAAAATGGCTAATTTTCATATTGATACAATATTTATCATGGTGTGACATTGGATGATGGTTGACCATGGCTCTTTTTATATTTACCATGATTAACCATGGTTGACCATAATTAACCATGATTGACCATGATTGATCACGATTGATTTTCATTTTGAGACAATCCTTGTCACAATATGACATTTGACCATTGTTGACAATGATTGAAGATGGTTGACCATGTTTGATTTTCATATTGAGAAAAGATTTGTTATAATGTGAGGTTGGACCATGTTTGACCATGTTTGATGATGGTTGAGGATGGTCGATGATGTTTGACGAGTGTTTAACATGGTTGATTTTCATATAAGAGACAATTTTTGTCAGAATGTGAAATTGGACCATGGTTGACCATGACTATAAACCCAAGGAATTGATACTATAAACCCAAAAGGATTAATAAAACCAAAAGATTAATAATAAAAAAGGATTATAAACACAAGGGAATATCATGAAACCCTAGGATGAATATTAAACCCGATGAATATAAACCATAAAATTAATAAACCCAAGAGATTAATATTGTGAACGCCAGACTTAATATTAAACCATAGGAATATATCCCTACAATTAATATTATAAATCCAATAAATTTATATTATAAACTTAATGGATTATAAGCCCAAGGGATCTATATTAAATCCAAGGATTAATATTATACATTCTATCAATAATATTATACACTGGGAATATGAACCCTTACATTAATAAACCCAAGGGATTGATATTATAAACCCAAGACACTAATAAAAACAAGGGATTAATACTAAAAGCCTAAAAAACCCAAAGGATTAATATCGTAAACCCAAGTTATCAAACCTTAAGGTAAATATTATAAACCCTAAAATAAACATTGTTGACCATCATTGACCATGGTTGATTTTCATATTGAGACAATATTTGTCACAATGCGACATTGGACCATGGTTGACCATGATTGATTTTCATATTAAGAGAATCTTTGTCACAATGTGACATTGGACAATGGTTAACCATGGTTGACCATGATTGACCATAGTTTACCATGGTTGATTTTCCTATTGACAATTTTTGTCACAATGCGACATTGGACCATGGTTAGCGACGGGTGACCATGGTTGTGACAATGTCACATTGGACCAAGGCACAATCTTTGTCATGATGTGACCATGGTTATTGATAAACCCAAGGTTTTAATATGGATAAACCCGAGGGATTATAAATTAAAGCGATTAATATTAAACCCAATGATTAATATTATAGCCCATATGCTTGATATCAAACTTAGGAATATAGACTCTACGGTTAATATTAGAAACCCTAAGAAAAATATTATAAACCCAAGGGATTACTAAACTCATAAGGTTAATATTAAAAACCTGATGGATTAAAAACCTAAGGGAATAACATTAGACCGTAGGATTAATATTAAATCCTATGAATGTAAACCCTAATATTAATATTATAAACCTTAAGATTAATATTATAAACCCAAGAGATTAATACTATAAATCCAAGGAATTAATAAACCTAAAGGGATTGATATTATAAACTCAATAGATTATAAATCAAGGGGAATAATTTTAAACCCAAGGGATTAATATTATAAACATATGGGATTGATTAAACCAAAGGATTAATATTAAAAATCTAAGTGATTGACAAACACAATGGATTTATATTAAACCCTAAGATTAATATTACAAACCCTAAACTACAAATTATAAACCCAATGTTAAACTTTAATATTATAAACTCATTATTAAAAGGCCCTAATATTATAAACCTTGTATTAAAACAAAGTTTTCTAATGTAAAAATGCCGCATTGAATAAATTACAATGTAATGTGACATTGTGATAATGATTGTTAGACTTATTTTCATTTTGAGACATTGTTTTTCACAATGTGATGTTAGATACATTTTTGTACCATTCGAATGTTATAGTATTAAACAGTTGATATTATACGCCCAAGGCACTAATAAACCTAAGGGATTAATACTAAAAATGGAAGGGGTTATAAACCTAAGGGATTGATATTATAAACCCAATGGATATAGACCCTAAGATAAATATTATAAACCCTAAAATAAACATTATACCTTAAGATTCATATCATGAACCTTGTGATTAATATTATAAACTCAAGGAAATTATTTTGTAAACCTAATGGATCTTATAAACCCAAGAGATCTATATTAAATCCTAGGTTTAATATTATAAACTTGATCAATAATATTATATCCTAGGAATATGAACCCTTACATCAATAAACCCAAGTGATTGATATTATAAATCTAAGACACTAATCAAAACAAGGTATTAATACTTAAAACCTAAATAACCCAAAGGATTAATATTGTAAATCCAAGGTATATAAACCCTAAGATAAATATTATAGACCCTAAAAAAACATGGTTGACCACAATTGATTTTAATTATGAGACGATATTTGTCGCAATGCGGCGTTGGACCATGGTTGACCATGATTAATTTTCATATTGAAAGAATCTTTGTCACAATGTGACATTGGAGTATGGTTAACCATGGTTGACCAATGTTGATTTTCATATATCTTTGTCACAATGTGACCATGGCTATTGATGATCATTGACCATGATTGACCATGGTTAATTTTCATATTGAGACAATCTTTGTCAAAATGCGATGTTGGACCTTGGTTGATAATGGTTGACGTTGGTTGATGATTCTTGATGATGCCTAATTTTTCTATTGAGACAATATTTGTCACAATGTGATGTTGGACCATGGTTCACCATGATTGACCATGGTTGACGATGGTTGATGGTGGGTTGAGCATGGTTGACTTTCATATCAAGACAATTTTCCTCACAATGTGACATTGGACCATGGTTGTCCATGATTATAAACCCAAGAGATTGATATTAAAAACCCAAAGGGATAAATAAACCGAAAGGATTAATATTAAAAGAATGAGGGATTATAGATGCTAGGGAATAACATTAAACACTAGGATGAATATTAAACTCTACGATTATAAACCATAAAATTAATAAACCCAAGAGATTAATATTGTAAACACTAAGCTTAAAGATTAAACCCTGGGAATATAACCCTATGATTAATATTATAAACCCAACGAATTTATATTATAGACGTAATGGATTATAAAACCAAGGAATCTATATTAAATCCTAGGATTAATATTATAAACTCTATCAATAATAATATGCACTAGGAATATGAACCCTTACATTAATAAACCTAAATGATTGATATTATAAAACCAAGACACTAATAAAAGCAAGGGATTAATACTAAAAACCTAAAAAACCCAAAGGATTGATATTGTAAACCTAAGGTATATAAAACCTAAGATAAATATCATAAACCCTAAAACAAAGATGGTTGACCATCGTTCACCATGGTTAACTATAGTTGATTTTCATATCGAGACAATATTTATCACAATGCAACGTTGGACCATGGTTTACCATGATTGACTTTTATATTAAGAGAATCTTTGTCACAATGTGGCATTGGACCATGGTTGACCATTATTGACCATAGTTGACCATGGTAGATTTTTTGTATTGACAATTTTTGTCAGAATGTGACATTGGACCATGGATGACCAAGGTTGTGAGAATGTCACATTGGACCATGACACAATATTTGTCACAATATAACCATGAATATTGACGATCATTGACCATGGTTGATTTTCATAGTGAGACAATCTTTGTCACATTGTGATGTTGGCCCATGGTTGAGAATGGTTGACCATGGTTGACGATGGCTAATTTTGATATTGAGACAATATTTGTCACAATGTGACCTTGCACCATGGTTCACCATGATTGATGATGGTTGATATTCATATTGACTATGATTGACCATGGTTGAAAATGCTTGACCATGGTTGATTTTCATTTTGAGACAATCTTTTTCAAAATGTGACATTTCACCTTGGTTGGCTATGATTAAGGATGGTTGACCATGGCTGATTTTCATATCGAGAAAATATTTGTTATAATGTGATGTTCGAGCATGGTTGACCATGAATGACCATAGTTTATGATGGTTGAGAATCGTTAAACATGGTTGATTTTCATATTGAGACAATCTTTGTCACAATGTCACATTGGACCATGGTTGATCATGATTATAAACCCAAGGGATTGATATTATTAACCCAAAGGGATTAATAAACCTAAATGATTACTATTAAAAAACCAATGGATTATAAAACAAAGGGAATAACATTAAACTCTAAGATGAATATTATACCATAGGAATATAAACCATAAAATTAACAAACCCAAGGGATTAATATTGTAAACACTAGGCTTATTTAACCCTACGATTAATATTATAAATCCAAGGAATTTATATTATAAACCTAATAGATTCTAAACCCAATGGATCTATCTTAAATCCTAAGATTAATATTATAAACTCTACCAATAATATTATACCCTAAGAATATGAGTGCTTACATTAACACCCAAGGGAAATATATTATAAACCCAAGGCATTAATAAAAACAAGGGATTAATAGTAAAAATATGAAATAACCAAAGGATTAATATTGTAAACACAAGGTATATAAACCCTAAAATCACCATGGTTGACCATGGTTGACTTTTCAAGTTAAGATAATATTTATCACAATGCGATGTTGGACCATGATTAATTTTCATATTGTGAGAATATGTCACAATGTGACATTGGACCTTGGTTAGCGATGGTTGACCATGATTGACCATTGTTGACCATGGTTGATTTTCATATTGACAATATTTGTCACAATGCGATGTTGGACCATGGTTGAACATGCTTAGCCATGGATGACCATGGTTGTGACAATGTGACATTAGTCCATGACACAATCATTATCACAATGTGACCATGGCTATTGATGATCATTGACCATGATTGACCATTGTTGATTTTTATATTGAGACAATCTTTGTCATAATGCGATGTTGGACTATGGTTGACAATGACTAATTTTGATATTGAGACAATATTTGTCACAATGTGATGCTGGACCATGGTTGACCATGATTAACTATGACTGATTTTAATTTTGAGACAATCTTTATCACAATGTGACATTTGACCATGGTCGACTATGATTGAAGATGGTTGACCATGGTTGATTTTCATATTTAGAAAATCTTTGTTATAATGTGACGTTGGAGCATGGTTTACAATGAATGACCATGGTTGACCATGGTTGATGATGGTTGAACATGGTTTATTTTCATATTGAGACAATATTTGTCACAATGTGACATTGGATCATGGTTGATTATGGTTGACAATGATTATAACCCCAAGGTATTGATATTATAAACCCAAAGGGTTAATATTAAAAAGCCAAGGGATTATAAACCCAAGGGAATAGCATTGAACCCTAGGATGAATATTAAACCCTAGGAATATAAACCATGAAATTAATAAACCCAAAAGAGTAATATCGTAAACACTAGGCTTAATATTAAACCCTAGGAATATAAACCATGAAATTAATAAACCCAAGAGAGTAATATTGTAAACACTAGGCTTAATATTAAACCCTAGGAATATGACCCTATGATTAATATTATAAACCCGTGGAAATTATATTATAATCCTAATGGATTATAAACCCAAGGGATGTATATAAAATATTAGGATTACTATTATAGATTCTATCAATAATATTATAACCTAGGAATATGAACCCTTACATTAATAACCCAAGAGATTGATATTATAAACCCAGGGAACTAATAAACACAATGGGTTAATACTAAAAACCTAAAAAACCCAAATGATTAATACTATAAACCCATGGTATATACACCCTAAGATAAATGGTATAAACCCTAAAACAAATATCGATAACCATGGTTGACCATTGTTGATTTTCATCTTGAGACAATATTTGTCGCAATGCAATGTTGACCATGGTTGGCCGTGATTGATTTTCATATTGAGATAATATTTGTCATAAAGTGACGTTGGACAATGGCTAACCATTATTGACCTTAATTGACAATGGTTGACAATGGATGATTTTCATATTGACAATCTTTGTCACAACGCGAAGTTCGGACCATGGCTATTGATGATAATTGACCATGATTGACATTGGTTGATTTTAATATTGACACAATCTTTGTCTCAATACGATGTTGGACCATGTTTGAGAATGGTTGACTATGTTTGACGATGGCTAATTTTGATATTGCGACAATCTTTTTCAAAATGTGACATTGGACCATGGTTGACCATGGTTGACCATGATTGACCATGGTTGATTTTCATTTTGAGACATTCTTTGTCACAATGTGACACTTGACCATGGTTGACTATGGTTGAAGATGGTTGAGCATGATTGATTTTCATATTGAGAAAATATTTGTTATAATGTGACATTGGACCATGGTTGACGATGGTTGACGATGGTTGAGCATGGTTGATTGTCATATTAAGATAAATTTTTTCACAATGTGACATTGGACCATGGTTGACCATGATTATAAACCCAAGTTATTGATATTATAAACTAAAGGGGCTAATAAGTGCAAGGGATTAATACTCAAAACCCAAAGGATTATAAACCCAAGGGAATAATATTAAACCTAAGGATTTAATATTATAAACCCAAGGTATATAAATCCTAAAACAAACATGGTTGACCATCGTTTACTATGGTTGATTTTCATATTGACACAATTTTTGTCACAATGCGACGTTGGACCATGGTTATTCATGATTGATTTTCATATTGAGAGAATCTTTCTCATAATGCAAATTTGGACCACAATTGACCATGATTGATTCTCATATTGAGACAATATTTTTCACAATGCAACTTTGGACCATGGTTGACAATGGAAGACCATGGTTGTCATAATGTAACGTTGGATGAAGAGGAAATCTTCGTCAAAATGTGATCATGGTTATTGATCATAGTTAACCCTGGTTGACCATGATTGATCATCTTTGACTTTCATATTGAGACAATATTTGTCACTATTCGACGTTTAACTATGGTTGATCACAATCGACCATGGTCGATGTGTGTTGACCATTGTTGATTTTCATATTGAGACAATCTTTGTCACATTGTGACGTTGGACCATGGTTGATTTTCATATTGATGTTGATTGACCATGATTGACAATGTTTGACCATAATTGACCATGGTTGACTATGATTGATTTTGATACTAAGACAATCTTTGTCACAATGTGATGTTTGAATAGATATTATAAACTCTAAAATAAACATGCTTGACCATTGTTGACCATGATTGACTTTCATATTGATATAATCTTTGTCATAATGTGGTGTTAGACGGGGGTTGACCATGATTGATTTTCATATGAAGACAATATTTGTCATAATGTGAAGTTGGAACATGATTGATTTTCATATTGAAACATTATTTTTCATATTGTAAAGTTGTAACATGCTTAAATTTAAATTATCGATAAACACATTTAATTAAGAAAATCATTAAATTCCCCATTTCAATAAAATCGTAAAAATTTATAAAATGCTGGCCACCAAAATTGATAAAAGAATTCTTACGATAATTTATTATTTTATGAAAAGAAACGTAGCAGCCAATACACGCTGTGAAAAGAAATACATGTAATTTAATCGTTGAAAAATGCAAAATTCCCAAATTTTAACCTAACGAAAAGGAAATTTCCAATATGTTTTAACAGTTGGCAATCCTGCAGTTGGCGCTACTCCCTGGTTGCCAGTCAATACATTCATATCTCCCATTTTTATCATTGCGGCAGCAAATTTTTTCTGCCATCTGACCACGTTAAGGCCCGAGTTTGCAGTCACACTGGATTTGGTGTTTGGATCTGTTAGCAGCGTTGCATCCGATGTAAACAGACCACGGTTAGCTACAACGTCATTGTAATACAAGTTGTCCAGGATGAGTGGCGTTTTAGGATCCATGACCACGGTCGTGTTGCTGGGGCTGCCTTGGGGACAGCTCTGCTTCAGTATCTGAGCATACGTCGGATCAAGGGACGGGTCCATTGTTTTCATGCCGTTGAAATAGTAGAGCCTACTCACGAATGAAGTACAATGAGAGACACCAATTGTGTGTGCTCTTGCATGCGCCCAAACAACACAAACATGATTTTACTCAACCTATGCTTTTGCTCAACCATTATTGTCATCTAGTAACATTGACCTGTTAATGGTTTGCGGGTCTGAGAATATACCCGACAATACAACCATCTCGTCCTGGGATAGGCCTTTGGCTGTGTTAAATTGAAGGTAGGGGGAGGTAGATTTCCGCGAATGTTGGAAGCTAGTGATATATTTCCATCCTTTCTTCCAGCTGGAACATCCCAGGAGAAGGGAATAGGACATGCCTGCGATCAATAATCAATAATTATTAGAATGCATTGAGCATTGGCGTCATGCTATGCCATAATTAATTTAATGGTCGTTAAGAAAATACTAGTGATGCGCTATCTCTAGCCGCAAATGCGAATATATCTGCACGTGAGACCTCCGTTGGGCAGACCGCCTCTATTTGCAATTTTGCTTCGTCAATCACGTCGAATCCTCCAAGGCTCGGATTGTTAGTCGTAGAGTCTTTCTCCGCTACGAACGGAACCATGGCATCCCTAAAAGTGCAGGAGTTCCACTTCCGTATTTCAAAAACCTCATTCATTTACAGTCTAGCAAAGTACATTACCAAACGTAATTTTGATACTTACCCTGACAAAACAGTCGTGGAAATGCAACCGTATAAGCTTAGCAGCCATTCCAGTAAAGTTAAGGAACCCACTGCTAACTACCCCACGCACAATGGGTTCAGCTTGTGGACAAATAGTATTGTAATAGCCCACTACAAGGTTGTCGCTTACTGCAGCGCCAGCTAAGGCACAAAATAATACAGAGAAGAGGGTCACCTTATGGCACAGAGTCTTTGCCATTTCACCTCCTTGGAAACCGACATCAAGAAAAACCAGAAAATGAAGTCATTCCGATCATTAATTTTCTTACAAATATGGATCCCGAAAAAGTCTATCAGAACGCTTGAAAGACTATCTATTGCTACCCAAGTTCTCGCCTTGGATGACAGCTGGGAGTTGATCGTTCGCTGAGCGAGTCAAGTTTGTAACTGAATACTGAGGATCATGTATGTGAAGCTACAAGTATTTATAGATGTATATAACAGTATTTGGGAGGGCAAAGGCGAGGAGTTTAGCTCAGAGTTGCGGGAAAGTCAAGTTCACGGAAGTAAGTTTTATGTTGCGGCAAAGATATTGCAACTACACTGAGGCTTAAGTAATAAACAGGAAATAACTAAGCCCAGTAGAAACAAAAAGGTTGCTGTAAATTTACTCATAAAGGTTTAAGACCACATGGAAACATAACATACTTTGTATTATATTACAAAACATAGGAGAATATAAATGAAGGTTGCACCTCTAAGTGAAAACACAAAAGACTTAATGCTATTTACGCATCACTGGGGTTGTGGAGTAAATGTCTGTAAAACTCCGTAAAACTAGTTTTCACGCGCCCATTAATATTTCCTCCCTGGTTTTCCCCTCACTACTTCACAGACCTTCACCCTCTCTCTCGCTCTCTAACTTGCCCCACTATACAAATGACTTTTACATCCATATTTATCTAAACATACAAGTTTGACATGAATACATGATAGAGAAAATAATTAATACGTAGCATGAGTAGTTTTACATAGTGATTGTTTTTCTGAACTTGCAGGTGTTCTGGAGTTTGGGCAACAATTGCGAAGTGAATGCTTGCCCATATCTATTTACCAAAATTCATTAAATGCCTTAACTCCTATGTTGTTTTGTGGAATGGTCAGCATTGTACTTATGCTCTTACTTCAGTCCTTTCACCTGCAAACAAAATCGCAAACATGTGGTAATTGACTGGTTAAACATAGTGTTTGTCATTGTATTTAAGGTGGTGGTTGAGATTAATATTTCCAACATTCCCCCTTAGTAACAACTGTTGCCATTGATAATTCCCAAACAATCTATGAGATAAACAATATTTTCACATGCCAATGACTTTGTGAAAATATCAACAAATTGTTCCTCTGACCTGCAGTGCTACAACACAATTTCATCATTGTTAATCAACTCTTAGATAAAATGATATTTAGCATCAATATGCTTGGTTCTCTTGTGAAAGACAAAATTATTTGACAATGCAATTGCAGATGTGTTGTCGCAGAAAACAATTGTCGTTCCCTCTTGGTCATGGCAAAGATCCCTCAACATCCTTCTCATCCAAACTACCTAAGAGGTTGTTGCTATTGTGGCAACCTGCTCAGCGTCTACTGCTGACAATGAACCTATTGGTTTCTTCTTGGAAGCGCATGAAATGGCTCCAGAACCCAAATGAAAAACATATCCTCATATACTCTTTGTGTCATCGACACTTCCTGCCCAATCTCTGTCAATGTAACCAACCAGCCTGAAATCACTTGTTGGGGTGTACAAAACGGCATACTGTTTTGTCCCATTGATATAACTTAGAATCATTTTCGCTGCTTGCCAATGTGTTTCCTTGGGTGTCTCCATCAAACTCGACACCAAAATCACTACATACATTATATCCGGCCTAGTAGTGGTCAAATACATCAAGCTTCCTATCATAATTTTGTATAATGTCGGATTAACGTTGTTGTTGCAATATTGTTTGTTCAATTTCAACCCCATGAGAGTTGGAGTTGGCACGGACTTGCTATTCTGCATCTTAAACCTCTCCAAAATGTCTCCTACATACTTTGCTTGAGAAATAAAAATTCCATTTTATGTTTTCTTTACTTCTATGCCCAAAAAATACCTTAACAACCCAGTTAGTCATTTCAAATTCACTCTTCATGACTTCTTTGAACTCAGCAACGAGGAAATCATCACTTCCTGTGAAAATCAAATCATTTACATATAAGACGACAATAAGAATCTTACCATCACTCTCTTTGATGTAGAGAGTAGGATCACCATCACATTTGTCGAAACCATTGTCTAACAAGTAAGCATCTATCTTGTTGTACCATGCACACAGTGCTTGCTTTAGCCTATAAAGAGCTTTCTCAACCGATACACTTTGTTTTCTCTGCCTTCTACCTCATAACTAGGTGGTCGCAAAACATACACTTCCTCTTTCAGCCCTACATTCAATAACGTTGATATTACGTCCATTTGATACACTTTCCATTTATATTGCACGGCAATCACCACAATTGTACACATTGTCTCCATCCTTACGACTGGCCCAAACGTCTTTGAATAATCTCTTCCATGTTGCTCCTTGTATCCTTTGACAACTAACCTTGCTTTGTATCTTTCATTCTTCCCATCGACATTGCTCTTGGTCTTATAGACCCACTTCACTCCAATGACTTCTTTTCCTTGCGGAAGGTTCACTAACTCCCATGTGTCGTTCTTTTCTATTGCTTCTATTTCTTCCTCCATTGCTGCAACCCATTTTTCTTCTTTGACTGCATCTTCAAAGTGGATTGGGTCATCTACATGACAAAACAATCAAATAATGAATTCAAAACAGTGCTGCTATCAACTTCATCTTGCTCATAAATTTCATTTAAATTTCTGAATTTTGTTCTTCTTGTGATTATTGAAGATGGCCTTGACATATCACTTCGTGTTGCTCTTTGAGGTGTGCTTGGAGAAGCACTTGCATGAATGCGTGATTTTGTCCTATTATTTGTTAATGGTGTTGTTTGCGGCCTGCTTTGTTGCACTTGAATAGGTGTAAAGGGAGTCACTATTGAGGAATTACTTGTTGTTGTCAATTCCTCATTGTCCTCATGTGGTATACATGCTTTGACATTGATTGTCTTCTCTAAACTTCCATCCCATGTTTCCTCTTCTATGAACTACACATCTCTGCTAATTATGACCTTCTTAGTTAACGGATTGTAGAGTTTGTATGCCTTGGATTCATCACTGTATCCAACAAATACACATTTCTCCCCCTTGTTGTCCAACTTCTTGCTCAACTCATCTGTGGCATTTGCATGTGCCACACATCCAAAGGCTCTCATGTGAGTGACATTATGCTTTCTTCCACACCATGTCTCTTCAGGTACCATGTTATGGATGCTTTTCAGTGGACATATATTCAAGATATATTATGCACAAGAGACAACTTCATCCCAATAATCATTTGGAAAATGCTTTTCCTTCAACATACTCCTTTCCATTTCCATAATGGTCCTATTCTTCCTTTCTGTGACACCATTTTTCTCAGGTGTATATCTTGTTGTAAATTGCTTGTTAATTCCATGTTCCCTACAAAATCAAACAAAGTCATTTGAGATGTATTCACCACCTTTGTCAGTGCTGAGGACTTTGATGTAGGGTTTGCTTTGCTTCTCAATAAGAGCCTTGTATTGGCGAAAGCAATCAAACGCTTCACTTTTCTGTTTTAGGAGATAAACCCATGTATTCCTTGTGTAGTCATCTATGAAGGTCAATAAATAGTGGCTACCACCAATTGATGGTGTCTGCATTGGTCCACATAAATTTGAGTGGACAATATCCAACAATGCTTTTGCCCTTATTGACTTTCCTGCTAGAAATGTCTCTTTATGTTGCTCGCCCAAGATGAATCCTTCACATAGGCTGGCTGGTTTTTCTATGAGTGGTAATCCCTTCAGCATGCCTTTCCTATTCAACAAATTCAAACCTCCAAAGTTGAGATGTCCAAATCTCAAATGCCATAACCAATTTTCATCTTTGACCTCTGCTTGATAGTTCACTTGTGTGATAGCGGCTTCTTTTCTTCCATCCTCTTGTAACTTCATTGACAGGTGTGCTTGTACACCTTATTCATTCAAATCTGATTTTATTTTTAGGCGAAACATTATATTGTCTATCATTTGAACCTTTGCAATCAGATGTCTTCTTGGAGGCCTATCCAAAATTATGCACACCTCATTCTTGAAAAAGACATTGTAGCCCTTTTGCATGAGTTGTCCAATGCTTATGAGGTTATGCTTCAAATCGAGGACAACGTAAACATATGAGATGTACTTCTTGTAGTAATTACTTTACCTTTGAGATTTATCATACCTTTGACCTTGTGCTTGGTTTTGGCTTGGGCCTTGTCTTGGATTTTGATTGATGCCCCTTCCACTTGAACTTGAAGGGATGCTTCTTCCACTCTGTGTGGGCTTCCTCCTCTTCCTCTAGCATAAGATATTCCTTTGTCGTGAGCTTGACCAAATGAAACTTATGTCTTGAAGGCATGCTCTAATGAGGAGCTTGCTGCTCTATTCAGTCTATGTTCATTAGAAATCAGTGATGCATGAAGCTCATCCATTGAGAATTGTAAGAGATCCTTTGTCTCTTCTATGGCCACAACAATGGCATCAAACCTTACTGGTAGAATTCTCAAAACTTACTCAACTATTCTCCTTTCCTCAAATGTCTCACTATGAGACCTAATTTGAGTAACCAACCCAATTACATGTGTAAAAAACGAGTCTACATTCTCAGACTCTTTCATACAAAGTGTTTCAAAATCTCCTCAAGATTTGTGGTTTTGTTATCTTGACTTTTTCCATGACTTGGTAGGTTGTCTAGAGGTTGTCCCATGCTTCCTTGGACTTTGAACATTGCTATTGCAACCCTTGGGAAAAAGCTTTCATGAATTTCTTGGAGAATATAGAAGAGGGCTTTTGCATCCTTCTTCCTGTTGTACCTCAATAGATCTCGTTCTTCTTGAGACAAGGCATTGTATGTTGTTGCATCTGTTGGATCTTGAAAACCATTCTCCACCAAATACGAAATGTCTTGAGGCAAAAATAGGGCCTTCATTGTAATAGCCCAATAATCATAATTTTTTCCATTAAAATGAGGTATCTAAGGATTAGTCATGCTTATGTTTGATGTTTCCATTTCTGAGTGAGGAAAAAAAACTTTCTACCTGCTGGTAAATATGCTAAAAAACAATATGCCCTCAAAACAATTTTAAATGCTAGAAAAAACACTTGTTTTTACACTAATAGAGTTTAACCCACTCTGATACCATGTTAGAAAAATATTTGGCATGAGTAGAAGAGAGGAGTCTAGCTCAGAATTCCGTTGCGACAAAGTCAACTTCAATTACGGGAAGGTAAGTCTTATGTTGCAGAAAGGATATCACTACACAGAGGCTTAAATAATACATAGGAAATAACCCATGGAAAAACAGAGTAGAAACAAAAAGGTTGTGGTAAATTTACTCATGAAGGTTTAATACCACATCGCAACATAGCATACTTTGAATTATATTTCAAAACATAGGAAAATGCATTCGCGTGATAAATGGAAGCAGCAGTTCCAAGTGAAAACACAAAAGACTTACTGCGATATACGCATCATTGGGGTTGCCAAGTAAATGTGTGTAAAACTCCGTAGAACTTGTTTTAACATGTCCACCAATATTTCCTCCACGATTTTCTCCTAACTACCTCACATAATTTCACCCTCTCTCTCACTCTCTAATTTTCTCCACTATATAAATGACTTTTACATCCATATTTATCTGAACATACAAATTTGATATTAATACATGATAGAGAAAATAATTAATATGCAGCATGAATGATTTTACATAATAATTGGTTTTCTAAACTTGCAGGGGTTGTGGACTGTGGGAAAAAGTTGCAGAATGAATGCTTTCCCATATATATTTACCAAAATTCATTAAATGCCTTAACTTTTTTGTTGTGTTGTAGAATGGTCAGCATTATATTTTTGCGTTGACTTCAGTCCTTTCGCCTGAAAACAAAATCACAACCGTATGGTAGTTCACTGGATAAACATGGTGTTTGTGAGTGTGTTTAAAGCGATGTTTAGGATTAATATTTCTAACCTTAAACTAAAAATATTATATTTGGTAGCCTGACATCTCTTACCTCTAGCTGATTTTAAAGAAAAGAATTCAATGAATCACACTGGTCAGAACTCCATGATAGAGCCTACTAGCTTCTCTTATTTATTGATCATTGGCTTTAAAACCATGATTGGATCACCCTGCCGTGAAGTCAAAACTCCATGCCAGAGTCTACTAGCTTCTCTTACTAGCTTCTCTTATCAAGACCTGATAGCTAATTTTAAAGAAAAGAATTCAATGAATCACACTGGTCAGAACTCCATGATAGAGCCTACTAGCTTCTCTTCTTTATTGATCATTGGCTTTAAAACCATGATTGGATCACCCTGACGTGAAGTCAAAACTCCATGCCAGAGTCTACTAGCTTCTCTTATCAAGCAATCAGGTCGCTCACCGAGTCACCTCAATAAAGCTTGCAGCCTAATAAATAATCTTTATTTTCGATGGCGGGTCATAAGATTTTGTGGGATATCATGAAATTTTCGTCCGTGGCTTATGCGATGTTATATAGTATTAAGGTTGCTTATAATTATGATCTCATATTTTATAAATGGGTCGTGTGTGGCGAACAATATATGTATATGTATGATATTATTAACATAAAAAAATTCAGGTAGGTTAATTTATGTATAGTTTTAAGTTATAAATAAATCTTAAAAAAACAAGATGGTCAAAATATTATATATATACTTAATTTAATTATATTTTATATTTTTTTAATAAATATGAAAAATAAAATGACTATTTCTAAATAATTTTTTTTAATAATTATTATTAAAAATATTTTTTTTTTAATAATTATTATTAAAAATATTTTATTTATCATGATTATTATAGTATAACTTATAAATAGAATAGATTTTTTCATGTGATATTTTTTTGTTTAAAATATATTTTTGAATGCATAAATAGATTAAACAGTGTAAAAAAAACTCATAAAACACAAGTTTAAACAACTTAAACTCAAGTTTTTAAAAATCTCTTCTAAATTCTGCTTAAGGATAAGTTAGACTATGTCTATTATTCCTAAAAATATTCCACGAAAATTTATAAAGATTAATTCCTACCATCTACTTATTAATTTTTTGATAATTAAATTAAAATTTTAGAAAACCCTATTTTAAAATAGACATGTCTATTTTTTTTTTTTTCTATGTAAAGACTACTGCTATATTAAAGAAAAAAAGATATGTACAGAGGTTTACATCCAGCGAGGAGACCGAAGCCAGTCCTCAAGCTGAAGAAGCTTTAACCGATTCATAAAACCCAGTCCATTATAGTTTCTGGACGTCAAAAAGTCTGGACTTAAGCTGACAAAAACTTCATATCTACTGGCAGGACAGAGCCAGTTTACATCATGAACCATTAAACAAAAATAACAAACTGCTGAATCCTGAGACTTGCAGCAGTGGCCTAACCGAGCCCTAGGACTGAGTTGGACACAAAAAAGGACCCAAAGACACAACACAATTTGCATAACCATGACAGAAAGAAAAAACAAAACAGAGCACCCGAGGACTAGACTGGTTGGTCGAACGAAGCCTCCTGCTTTCCTTTGTCTGGGCTTGGCGAGTCGAGCCAAATCACCATCTCGTCCTCATTCTGAATCGGCTCTCCTTGTTCTGGCTGAGCGCGTGCACTGAAAACCTCCACCTCCATGTTTGTAGTGGGTGGCGGCAGGACTTCTTGCACAGAGGCAGCGTAACCAGAGTTGCCCTGTATCGGAGCACAGGAGCTGAAGACTGCCATCTCCCCGTTGGAGTTAAGCGGCATCAGGACCTCTTGTAAAGCTTGCTGGGCTGGAGCAGGTTGAAATGGAGCAACCGCATGACGCCGAGTTCGATACACTACGCCTTCCATATCACCCAGGAGGATATCGCTGCCTTGGACAATTTCAGCAGCAGGGGAACTAGAATTTGACCGGCCAGGCTCTTCTTCTGAGATGAAGACGGTGAAAGTGACAACCACTTCAGGTCTAACAAGGCGGCTTGGAAATATGAATCTGAAGGTCTGGTAGGTGCCCTGAGGCAGAAGACATTCCTGCTCCGAACTGGGAGACGAAGGTGGCTCTGCAGCAATTGGCTCAATTGGGTATAGGTCTTCCAGAACCATGCGGGTACCGGATCTTCCTCCACGCCTAGGAACCCCTCGACTGCGTGGCATGGCTTGTAACTGTAAAAATAGACATGTCTATTGATGCAAATAGTAATGGTGCATTTTAACTTTATTATGTTTTTTCTTTTAGTATAAATTTAGTAATGTTTATTTTTGTGTGTGGTTAAGAATATAGTTTTTTTTTGGGTTAAAATCATAGTTTTTAAATTTAAATTGTGTTCTTAAATGCATAAATGGATTTAACATTGAAAAATAAATTTAGTATTAAAAATTATCTCTAAAATTGTATATGTAGATTTCATAGCTCATACTTTTGATTCCAAAAAATACTTACAAGATTTTGGATAAAATTTAGAAAATATACCCCAAAAAATAAATAATACAAAATTTAAACTATTAAATTAATAATTATCCTAAGTTATATAATGTCATGATGCACAAGGAAGATGTAAAAGATCATTGGAAATAAAAAGAGTTATTTATCTTATAGTTATTATGTCTAAGATCATTGGAAATAAAAAGAGTTATTTATCTTATAGTTATTATGTCTATCTTAGTCTATATTATAATTAATATTTATTTTTAAAGTAATTATATAATTTTTAAAATTAAATTAATAAAAATGTTTTAAAAAATTATTAATTTATTTGTAAATCATTTAAAAAATATTTTATAATACAATATAATATTAGAAATTTAAGGCTGAGGAATTATGTAAAAAAAAGTCATCATGATTTTTTTTACAAAGGCTAAGGTACATTTCTAAATAACACATCCAAAATTATTACTTGAAAAAAATATATCAATCCAATAGAATTAGAAGATTCACAAAAACTACATTGAACACAATAATATATTTAAATAATTGTTTCAACTTATAAACCATTTATAACTAAAAGTTTAGGTACTCTAAAATAAAGAGAGTTTTTTTTGGTGATTAAACATCTCCAAAGGAGTCGCTCAATCACATTTTGGAGTTTAAAAAAATGATTATTTAAAAGTCCAATAATAAGTTAAAGATCATGAAAGAGGCGTTTCATCGCTCGAAGTTAAAAACCACAAACATTAGTAATCAATGCTACAAATAGCAAAACAAATGTAGGCGTTGTATTACATAGAATTATTCTATATAATACGGGTATGAACACATATTATAAATATTAAATACGTGTTACAACTATTAATAAATGATGGAATACAAATTAGGTTAAAATCATATAATCATATATATATATATAATTTAAAATTTTATGAATTTAATCCTTTGAAATGTACAGTGATATATTAATTATACATATGCATTTATTTACTATATACATGTGATGTAGGAGCATCATATTTTATAAAAGTTTATTTTTTTTAAAGTAAAAAAAACATGTAAATTCCCAAGGGGTAGTACATGTTTCCCATATGTATAAATTTTAACATTGAGACAAGTATTTGGATTCCACATTAATCTAGGGATTATAAATTATTTGTTTGGATGATGAGTTGGCAAATTCAGCCCTTCCAAATGTAACTAACCTTAATCAAGTTTTTAGGGAGTTAGAAAAAGGGAAATATGTAATCATCCTAGTTATGTTTATGTGTCCTTATAGTACAACTGCAAAACTAGTTTGTTGTGGCAAGTTCTGGAGTTGGCGAGGCATGGTCATTTGGGAGGCCTTGTTGGCAAAGCAACCTCTCATTGTTTGTAGATAGATGTCCCATTGTATTTATATACATGTGTTCTATAACTAAAAGGTTGTTGTGGGTCATGAGGAAAGGAAGGAGTAAAGCTTGAACAATTCTAGGGGGATCATGTAGTAAACCATTGTGATTTACATTGTAAATATAATCTTCTATTTTAATGAAATCTGAAATGTCTAGGCATCATTGGTAGTTTACTCTTCTATTTGACCCAAAAATGGTGGATAAGAACTTTGTTATGTTTTGTTGATTTTTAAATCCTTAATTTCCTTTAAGTGTGGAAATGATTGTCCCAACATGATTTAGTTATGAGAGGTATTTCTTGCAGAACAAAAGGAATTTTAGGGATTAGAGATAATAGAGCTTGATGGAATAACTTGGAAAATAAAAGCACGAGGAAGGTCTTGAGACGAGCAATTGAAAAGAAGGAATCTGGGGAATCAAAGTGAGATTCACTCAGTGAAGAGCATAAGGAATCAGTTGGGAACATCTGAGGATGTAACCATCCTCATAAATATATCTTTAGAAATGAAGTCAAATAAAAGTTATTCCTTTGTGAATATTCCATTTGTTTGAACAATATGTGCTATTTTCCTAGCTGAGGGGCCAAGGGTATCTGTAACTCTTATTGTAAGTGTCTCTATGTTTAAGTGGTGCAATTATTGTCATACCATCGAGAGTTGGTGTTTTTGTACCTAAAGTTGCATGCAAGTTATGGCACTTACAAAATGCCTTAGTTTTGTGACCACCGGCATGACCATTTTTTCTTAAGTCTTGACCATTTGGAAGAATTGTTTCCACAAAAACCCAGAACTGAGTCATAGTCCAACCTTAAGAAGAGTCAGAGCTAGATAATGAGTTTAGACTAGAACATGATGAACCCTGATCAAGACAAAGAACTCTAAAAATAGTGGAACTCATTTGTTAATAGAGCTTCAATGCCCAAAATTAAAATGGAAGCGACCAACATCCAAACCTCTTGAATACCTTAAATAGAACCTCTATCATTCTGTTGTCGCTACTACAACACCCTAAAAAAAATCACTACACTCAAATTTTGGAGCTTACTTCACCATCATATCTAGTGTTGTTGTGGTCTTCAAGTGCCGTTTCATGTAATTCTATATGTTCCAAGTGTTCTCAAGTGTCATCACATTAATTAGAACATATTTGGTGTATTTCATGGTCATAACATCTTTTTGTTGTTACAAAACAACACATTTTGGTCGCAGTGGCACACATTTCATCCGTTGTACTTGGGGAGTATATGTAAAGTGGAATTTTGGTGCATACTTATCCTTGTTCAGTATTGTCTAAGTTTTCTCAATGATTTAGTCTGTGTCACACATAGTTTTATGTCTGAATTCATCATATTCACCCATTGCTCTATATTCCAAAAGTAGACAAATTTTGGTTACAAAATGAACCATTAAGAAAAGAAACGCATGAGTGCAATCTTAAGCCTCGGCCAGGAATCCTTCATTGGTTGGAAGTGCATCCTATGCCATCCAAGAGTGCACAATGCACTCGTTAAGCCCTCTCACCTTCCTTGTTATGAACTGTGCCCTTGTGAAATAAATTATTCCTTTGAGAATAATCCTTTGATCTAAAAAGGTGCCCCCTCCTTGGGAGCATGAGTGCACCCTCAATACCTTAGGATCCACCCTTCAACTCTCCATAACGCACAGTGTGCCCTCTTGACTGTTTGAGCACATGAATGCACTTTGAAGGCACACAACTTCATCCTTCATCCTTTGGACTTGTGCCATGTTCCCTCCTTGGTCTCTTGAGAACATGAGCATACCTTGAAGGCACAAAGCTCCATCCTTCAATGTTCATGAGTGCAACCTACACCCTCATTATCTCCCTTGATCCGAGAAAAACTAATTTGCATGCATGGGTTACTCTTCCAGAAATAACAAAAGAAAGCATGCAAAAGGAATCCTTAGATCTAGGGATCTATTTTTAGCAGCTAGGGGTAACATGCAAAGCTCGTTTTAGAAACCTCTCACCAAGTGTAGTTTTTTCCTAGATTTGTGGCATGCACGTCATAACATCAACTTTATCAAAATTTATGAACCGGATTGATGAGCCTCATAAATGGGTAATTATATGGGCTCATTTTACCTCCTAACCTAGTCAAATCAACCATTCTCTTAGCTTATTTCATGATTTTCTAATTATATTTATGTTTATAGAGTGAGTTGAGTTGGTTATGATGCCATGAGGTCTAATATGTGTTTAATGCAGATTATTGATGATTTTTGTGGTCAAAGTCAATGATCCAGTGGACAAATGGCAGCAATAACTCAAAGTGGAAAAAGGAGAGGACATATAGGAGGGAATCCCCCTCATTTATTACTCCTCACTTCGAATTTCCCTTCATTCAATTCGGAGTACAAGCATCCAAGTCATGCATTAGCAGGCAGCCAAGCAAAGTGGAGGATAATTGATGTTTATCTCGAGTTTTGGGAGCCAAGCCTTCCTGATTTTGAGGAAGTTGTTGGGAGCTTCATTTGTATAAGTAGAGAGGCCTAGGGCCTCACTAAGGAGTTGGTCAAATTTTTGTTGAACTTTTGCTACAGCATTATTTATGTAAACTCTGCCAACTTCAAGCTTATTATCTTGTGACAGTTCATGTAATCTTAGTATTGTTTTGAGAATAAAGATGGAATCCTTTTTGAGTTAGCAATGAGTCACCTCAGAGGGCTGAAGCTCTTGGGTTAGGGCCCAATCCAAGTAGCCAAGCTCCTCTTTACTTGTATTTTTATGTTTCATTTCAATTTGTAGATTGGGTTGTTGTTAGATGCATTTCTTTTATGGTTAAGAATAGGTTTCTTTTGATGATTTAGTAATTTGTTTCCGTTTGTGTTTTCTATAGCAGGTTAAGCAGTGATAAAGAAAAGATCCAAAAGGCTAGCAGCAGTGCCTTGGCCTCTCTTCCTTCCTTTGGGACAATGATTTGAGGCAAAGACCCTCTTGCTGCCCCAAAAACATAGATTTTCCTCCTTCATAGGACTTCTAGTATTTGCAGCTTTATAGTTGGTTCATAGTCTAGTTTGCTTTGCTTAAGAACTTCTTCATCATGCTCATTTCCTTATTTGCAACAATCTTCTTTCATGCAATGGTTATCAGCATTTCCTTTCATAGATCATAGTTTATTTTGATGCAAAAACTTTGTTTTTTAGATGCACTTATGTCCTTGCTTGCTTAATCTCATTAGTTAACTGTCAGTTGTTTATGCAACAGATCTTTTCTATCAGCAGTCCAACCTATCAGCCATTCCACCCTCCATCTGATTCATGCCCTACAGGTCGCCCAAGTCTCCCCTCAATTCTACCTTAGTTTCGTACATTTTCCATAGACTTTCCTCTCTCTCCTTGAGCAAATCCAATCATCTTTCTCTCTCCTAATGAGTCTTGGTAGACCCTAGGTGCCCTAACACTTCATCCCAAACTTCATATACCTTCTCCACCTACTCTCTCACCTTGAAAATAGTGAAAACTTCTCTCGGCCTCCTCCTGTAGGCCTCCTGTAGAACGATGTTTTTCCTCCTGTAGAATTCCTGTGTCCTCCTATAGATTTTCCTGTAGGCTCTCTTTTGAAGGCCGAATTTGGGAAAAGCCTCCAGAAGGCCACTTGAGACCTCCTATAACCCATCCACATCATCCTACATACTCTCACATCCTGAAACCACCCTCCATCGCCACCTATTCGCTGCCACATTCACAAACAAATAAAATTACATGCATGGAAAATTCACATAAAAATACATAAAAATCTAAAAGTATTCTTTTTGCTCATTTGCTTCCAGTAATAGCTTAGTTAGATGTTGTTTGCTTCGTTAAGTAGGTAATGGCATTCCTTTCATGATTTTCATAGTGCTTTCTGCAAGAGTAAGATTAGTGGTTAACTAGGATTTCCTTGGTTTGATTTACATTTCATTCTTCCTGCAAGTAGAATAGCATCAGCAGAGTAATCTCTCTTTTTCCTTTCATCACATATAGAGCTTCTTCTGGAATCCATAGAAGTTGGCTTGAGCTCCCAGTTGTCTTGTGCTAGCTCACCAAGTGGCAACCTGCAGTAAGAACTAGTACTTGTGCATACAACACCATCGCTTCCAAGTTTGTTACGAACTACCGGGTTGATAAAAGTAAAGTAGGAAGCCGAGGAGATGCAACATTATTACTGCAATACTGGTGCCCAACGCTTTTTGGCGCCATTGCTGGGGAAGCGTCAGAGTATTTAATTATTACTGCTTTCTTCTATTTTCTCTTGCAACATTCTTCTAATAGTTTATTTAATTAAAAGTAGAATGGACATTTTCTTTCTTTTCGTTCTGCATTTCTTTTGCTTTCTTTTCAATTTTACAATTTCCATTTAAGCAAAAGTAGAATAGTCATTTCCTTGCTTTTAGTCTTGCATTTCCTTGATTTCTTCTTCAATTTTGCAAATTTCATTTCAACAATCTCATTTCAGTTAGTTGCAATTTGTTTGTTCAATCAATTCAATTTTGTAAGTACTAGCAGTGTGGGGAAAATGAAACAAAAACCAACCAAAAATATTTCCTTTCATGCTTCGTAGGAATAGAGATAATTTAGGTAAATTTTTGCCCAATGCCCCCACTTCTTCACACAGCCAAACTTCTCTCTTCTTCAGTGGCTGCGATCAAGAAGAACCCTTAGGTGAACAACCTGACATATTTGAAGAAGCCATAGGGGAAGAAGAAGAAGAAGAAAACATTCCTTTAGAGCCAATGGCTGAACACAGAAATGCTACGAGGAATGGAGAAATAATAGAGGGTACCTTTCCCATTCGGGAGACCAATGGGGACACCAAAATGAAGAATATAAGCCCTTGTGCCCTACCTCATTTCCATGGTCTGACTATAGAGGATCTTGACACCTTCTTGTTTGAGTTTGCTATTATCGGTCGAACATATGACTATGCAGAAGATGAGAAAAAGTTGAAACTGTTCCCTTCTACTCTTAAGGATGCAACATTGCGCTAGTTCATGGGATTACCTGGCAATAGTATCACAACTTCGGCTCAGATGCAGCAAGCCTTTAACAACAAGTATCGAGACTATTGTAGGTCAAAAGATAGTAAAGAAGAAATTTTCAGAATGACAATAGGAAGTGATGAGTCCCTGGAAGACTATGAGGAGAGGATCCAACTTAGTTACAAAAGGGTTGGGTGTACACTTGACCCTAAGTCTCTGAAGATGGTTTTGCTCAGGGGAATTTGGGAAGATCTTTTAGACACCCTCCATCTACTGGCTAGGGGAGACATCTACCAACTATCATATGAAGACATAAAGACTATTTTCAGAAACCATTCTAGAGAATCGAGAAAGAAAGGTAGGGGGAGTCAACCTATAGTCAGTATCTCTTCCTCTAACTCATCCATCAAAGGAGAAATTGAAAACATGTTGGAAGACTTCAAGAGGGAGATGTTGCAGACTCTTGCCATGCAAATGGATACCTTGTATATCAAAAGGAAACAAGACGAAGAAGATAGGGCTTTGGCCATCTTTTTCCCTAGATGCACCAGGAGGCATCCTAGGAATGAATGCCCATTGAATTATATATAATTTTGTTCAGTCTATGAAGAAAATCATTGCACAAATAAGTGCCCTTCCTTACTCGGACTTAAAGCTATATATCAAGGGGTTGAGAGAGTCACTGAACATCTCTATTACATAAACCAAATAAGGCCACATGGACCTAGACCATACCAACAGGGGATGCAAGGGACATACCAGGCATACTACCACCCCAACCAAGTCACTTCCATAGCTTCTTGGGGTCCCCCTACTCATCCTTCCTCATCCACGTCTCCTCCTTCATCCTTCACATCTCAATATCATGCCGAACCAGCCAAGCATTCATTTCAATCCTATGCTCAGCCATCACCTCAATGGAATGCACCTCATCAGGGTTGGAGGCCCCAACACAACTCTCTCCTCACTCTTTTTCCTCCACCACCTACCCAACCACAACCGTTACCTCCTGCTCCTCCAAAGAAACCCCAAATGCCTGCCTAGCCAAATCCGAACCCGAACAATAGACAAGCTCAGCAAGTGTATAGTGGGGAACCATCATGCCCAACTTATGCTGTGGAGATTCAGGAGATCAACCTGCGATCTAGGAAAGTTATCCCAGATAGTCAGCCTCCACCTAGGGAGGTTTAGGAAGATAAAGAGGAAAGTGAACCGAAAGTAATTCCACCCTTTCCTAAGAGACTATCCATGACAGTCCAACCTACCCCAGAAGAAACTGAACTCCTAGGGGAATTGAAACATCTATGTGCAAAGATACCACTTATCAAAGCTATAAAGGATGTGCCTATCTAAAATAGGTTGATTAAAGAGAAGTGCTTTAGGCATCTAGGAAGGCGCAAGAGAGATGCCCCAACCATGAATGTCATAGGGCAATTTTCCGACCTCATGTTGGGGCAGGTAATCTGTCCAAAATATCTATACCCTAGAATCCCAATAGTTGATGTCCACATCAATGGCACTATGATTCCACATACTTTGATTGATCTGGGAGCTACCATTAATGTGATGACAAAGGACACAATGCTCAAACTCAACCTTCAGGACTTCTTGAGGAAGACCACAACCATGCTACAGTTAGCAGATCACTCCACTGTGACCCCTGAGGGGATTATGGAAGAGTTGATGGTCTCCATTGATTCTTGGGAGTACCCTAATGATTTCTTACTTCTCCAGCCCAAGGCAAAGCTCACTGGGTATCCTCTCATTCTGGGAAGACCCTGGTTGGTTACTGCCAATGCCTACATCAATTGTCGAGCTGGGAACATGACCATAAAGAATGGAGATATGTCCAAGGAGTTAATCCTATATCCTCCTACCCAACCTTCATTAGAACATGATCTACCTCTCTGGTTAGGGGAGGAAGATGAGGATGAAGTTTATTCTGCACCGCTTTGTACATTAGAAATCACCATGGGAGGGTAACAACAAGATGAGGATGATATGATTGAAAATTTGATTCAAAATCCACCTCCCAGTGTATTTCCTTTAGAGGACATAGTAAGAGAAACCCAAAACAGCCCCTTAACTAATCTCTATGTGGCCGACTCCACTTCTCTCCATGTTAAGAATATAGAGTTCAGTCCAAAAAGAACCTTGAAAATCAATCCATCCCTATCCACTTCCCAGGAGAAGGAACTGTGTAGCCTGCTGAGAAAGCACTTAGATGCCTTCACCTAGAGTTATAAGGAGATGAAGGCAGTGCACCCTTTATTGTAGTCATCATATATACATCAAGGAAGGTTGCAAGCCAGTCAGGTAGCCACAAAGGGGGATGAACGCAGCACTTAAAGATATTATTAAGGAAGAACTGCAGAAATTTCTTGATGCAAGGTTCATCTATCCCATCTCTAACAATGAATGGGTCTCTCCTTTGGTGCTAGTGCCAAAGAAAAATGGTAAGTGGAGAATCTGTGTCGACTATCGAGAATTGAACAAAGCCAGTAAGAAGTACCATTTCCCTTTACCTTTCATAGATCAAGTGTTAGACGGTCTGGCAAGGAAAAAGTTTTTCTCTTTCCTAGATGGGTTTAGCAGGTACAATCAGATTCAAATCAGCCCGAAAGACCAAGATAAGACCACTTTCACTTGTCCTTGGGGTACCTTTGCATACTGAGTCCTTCCTTTTGGTTTTTGTAATGCTCCAGTGACTTTCCAAAGAGCAGTACTGAGTATATTCTCCAAATTAGTTCATGATGCGGTAGAGATATACATGGATGACTTTACTACTTATGGATCTGATTTTCAGGAAGCTTTATCTAACCTAGGAAAATTTCTTGACAAGTGCATTGAGATGAACCTATCCCTCAGTCCGAAAAAATGTGAATTTTTGATGACTGAAGGGATCGTGCTAGGGCATGCAATATCTCAACAAGGATTGTAGGTGGACCCCAACAAAATTGCCATCATCCAACGGGTCCCACCTCCTCAAAAGGTGAGAGATGTCAGAAGTTTCCTAGGCTTAGCTGGGTATTAGTGAAGATTCATTAAAGATTTCAGCAAGCTAGCCTCTCCGTTGTTTGGTCTTTTGGGTAAAGATGTTGAATTCATATGGTCGGAAAACTGTCAAGAAACCCTATACTGGGACCTACCTTTCCAAATTCACACAGATGCCTTGAACAAAGCAATAGGAGTAGCCTTGGGACAAATCGATGAAAAGTTACCTTATGCCATATACTTTATAAGCAAAAACTTGTCAAAGCCAGAGTTGAACTATACGGTAACTGAGAAGGAATTCCTAGCTGTCGTACATTCCTTAAAAAAATTCTGACATTATATCACAGGCTATCAAACCTTTGTGCACACTGATCATGCTGAAATTAAATTTTTAATGAAAAAACCAGATGTGAATGCTTGCATTATTAGATGGTTGCTTTTACTACAGCAGTTTGATTTGACCATTGTTGATAAGCCTAGTAAAGAAAATGTTGTTGCTGACTTTTTTTGTAGAATAAATTTGCCTGCAGGTGAAGAAGGAATGGTGGATGATCAAATGCTAGATGAACACCTATTTCCTATCTTAGTACTCTCTCCATGGTTTGTTGATATATAAAACTACTTGGATCAGCGTAGTTCCCACCACACTTATCCTCAAAGGAGAAGAGAAAAATAGTAAGGAAAAGCGCCCCTTTCACCTGGATTAGGGGCAATCTCTTCAAACATGGCCCAGATTAGATCTTGAGGAGATGTGTCAAGGAGGATGAAGTTTTTGACATCCTCCTGACTTGTCATGATGGGCCTTTTGGAGGTCATTTTGAAGCAAAAACAACTGCCTTCAAGATACTGCAAGTAGGCTACTATTGGCCCACTCTTCATCAGGATGTGAGGAGATATGTCAGCCAGTGCAGTTGGTGTCAAATGATAGGGAAACCCACTCCAAAGGATGAAATGCCCATGCTGCCTCAAGTGACCTTTGAGCCATTCGAGAAATGGGGCATGGACTTTGTGGGGCATATCAGCCCTCCTTAAAAACATAAGCAATACATCATTGTGTGCACCGATTACCTGACAAAGTGGGCAGAGACAAAAGAAGTTAAAGTAGCGACAGAGGAAAAAGTAGCTAAATTTTTGAGAGAGAACATATTCTACAAGTTCGGGTGTCCAAGAGAGTTGGTCACAAATCAAGGAAGCCATTTCACTTCTAACTTGATTGGAGCCCTGCTCACACATCATAGAATCAGGCACATGACTTCCACCCCTTACCATCCACAAGCCAATGGGAAAGTGGAGGTCACTAACAGAGCATTGGAAGGGATCTTGACAAAGGTAGTGAGCAGCGACAGAAAATACTAGGCGAACAGATTAGTTGAGGCCACTGGGACCTACAACACAACATGGAAGACCACTACAGGGTTCACACCCTACGAGCTGGTATATGGGAAGAAGGCTTTGCTGTCAATAGAATTTGAATTCAATACCCTGAGGATGGCAGCTTAGCTAGACCTAGACCTTAGCCATGCACAGAAAGAAAGATTACTCTAGCTCAATGAAATGGATGAATAGAGAATGCAGGCCCTTATACATATAGAGGTAGTTCAACTTTAGAGAAATATATGGAATGACAAAAACATCAAAGAGAAGTAATTTCAAGAGGGATATTTGGCACTACTCTATGATTCAAGATATAAAGATTTCAATGGCAAGTCGAGGACAAGATGGCTAGGACCCTACACTATGGAGAAATGCAATGACAATGGTTCAGTTTTGATCAGAACCATTGATGATGAAGCCATCCCCATGCTTGTCAATGGACACCGGTTGAAAATCTACAAGGAACCCCTCTCCAAGTGAGAGTTCATTGAAGGATTGAATAAGTCAGTGATGGTAGTGGAGCATGTATTAGCCTCCACTTCACCCAATCACTAAAGAAAAAAGCAAAAACAAAAAAACTAAAAAATTAATAAGGACTCAAGTGAAAACCTCCATGAGGCAGTCCAGTGGTGTCAAAAAAGAGAAGAAAGAAAATAATATCCCTGGGTGAAAACCTCCCTTGAAGGTGCACAGGGCAGGCAACTAGGGTGAAAACCTCCCTGAGGCACCCTAGTTGTTTTCAGAAAAAAATAAAAAAATGAATTTCTAGTTGTATTGCAGGTGCAGGAGGACTACAGGAAGCAACAATAGGTGCCAAAGGAGCTCTGAAACCAATACCAGCACCTATCCTACCTTCCCTCGCCTTCTCCATCATTCTTGACATTCTTTTCACCTCACTGTGCTCCTTTTTCGAAAATTGTGTTTTCTACAGGAGGCCCTATGTTTTCTATAGGAGGCTCTTGTAGAAATTACAGAGAGCCAGAAATGGATTTTAAAAGTAGTTCGAGGAGAATAGAAGCTTGATAAAGGATTTATAAATCTTCTTGCAGTCTTCAAACCTCTCTTCCATCATTTCTAGACTTGCATAACATCCCAAGCACCATTCTAACATCCCAAGCACCATTCTTCTCCCATCACAGGAAAAAAAAAAAAAACAATATTTTAGAAACAAAAAAAATAAAAAATAAGAGAAAAGAACAACACCATTCACCTCACCTGAAGCCTAACCATTACCTCTGCATATCTATCTACATTTTTGGCATCATCCTCACAACTCCAAGCATAGAAAAATCTAAAAATTTCAAAGGGAGAAGTATCTACAAGAGCTCCTGTAGGAATTCCTGTAGCAGTTGATCCCATTAAAATCTAACATTAGCAGGATGAGGGTGCAAATCTGAAGGTTGAAGCAGACACTTGAAGATCGGATCCAGCCAGAAAGGAACTTGCACATAGCACAGCCATATCTCAGCAAGAAGACAAGCATGCATCAAAATAAATAAAGGCATGCAGCAGAAGGAAAGGCCATAGAACCTCACAACAAACACATTCAGATCCCAGGTAAGTGACTAACCCGCTCCTCTGTTTGCATTGGTATAATTAGAAAGCATGCAACAACAATGAGATGGTTAAGTTTGTTTGGGGTTGAGGAGGCCTGTTAACTTGGCCACCTTCATCCAGTTGACTTCACTCATCCGAAGATGTCACCACACGTGCGCTTAGTCAAACTCAAGAGAGATGTCAAGGACATGTAGTGGAGGCAGTGGGAACTCCGATGTAATCATCAGGGGTGATTACAAGGAAAGGGAAATGATGAAAAGGTAGGTAGGGACCAACGGTTCGAATGGGGCCAACGTACACTTCGCCAACTCACCCTCCATCACCGGAAATATCCATAAAAAGACATAAGTACTCCTCACCGAAGCACTCTCACCAACTTTCTCCTTCATTCTCTCCTCGAAACTCCACTCCTGCTACCTTCTCGTGCCCCTATAAGCCTCGTACCCATCGTTCTCCACTGATCTCTCCAATATCCCTGCTCTTGGCATTCTATAGGAGCACTTACAAGTTCCACAGGAGAACCTACAGGAATCCTATAGGAGGGTTGGCAGTGTTCTACAGGAGGGCCAATAAGCTGTTTTAGAGAGGAAAAACACGGTTTTTAGCACAATTCTTGGGCTGCAAAGGTAGGTCCTTGGAATACCTCCATTGAATATCAAAATATGCTAATAGTGGTTTAGTTTTTGAGGAGAAAATAGAACTGTTGGGTGGAGGAATTTCATAAAAGAATTGTTTCTTATTTCTTAAAAAAAAAACTGTCTCTGTCTCTCTATTTTTCTTCAAAAAAAAATTCTCTCCATTTCCATAGTTGGTTTTCCAAGGAAGCATACACAAAATGACAGGAGTTTTTATGAGGAAGGAGCCCACCAACTCCTCTAGGCTCCATGCACACCCCCAAGTAGTGGACATATTCACGAGAGCCAATTGGATGAACATTTTTGAGAAATTCTGAGGGTTTGATGAGAAAATTGCTCAGGAATTTGCCCACTCTTTGGTCCCTCGATCCAGAGCACATGCCACTGTCACTTTTAGAGGCCTTTCCATGGAAATAACCCCTGAATTCATCAGTAGGGTCACTACCCTTCTTCTTGGATTGCCTTGGAGCAAGGATGAAAAACCAATTGGCCAGGTGGCCAAGAAAAACTTCTTCCAAAACAATGAAACCCCTGTAGAAGATAAGAATGGAATAAGAAGAGGTAGCATACCATACCCTTGGGATGAGGTTAGCTTTCAAATCATCAAGTATATTTCTTGTGAGGGGAGGTATAGCATTGTCTATGGTTACCACTTTAGAATCATGCATGAATTAAGGTGTGGCATGGACACTCCAACCCCTCAGAAGCTCAGCATTCCTTACTTCCTCCTACAGTCCCTCATTGACTCCAGTACTAAAGTAAAATCAGGAAATTCAAACTAGCTAGCTCACCATGGTTTAATCAAACTTTTAGTGGAAGAAGACCTCCATACCTTTACAATCCCTATAGCATGGGAAATTTTCCGAAACATGACTGCTGAAGATGACATCAAGGCCCTGACCTATGATATTAGCCCCACTGGTAGTGAGGAGAAAGAGTAGCAAGGGGGAGAAGGAGAAGCAACTGGTGATTTAGAGGAACAAGAAGGAAAGAAGAAAGAAACCAAAACAGATCAGGGAGAAACAGAATAAAAAGAGATAAAGAAAAGGACAGAAGGAGCAGAAAAAGGGGTAGAAAAGACAGAAGTGTCTCCTGAAACCCTAGAAAGAGAGGCAGCAGCTACTCTCACTGCCCTCAGCACCCCAATTAAACCAAAACAAAAGAGGAAGAGGCAGACCTCAATGTATTTCAGGGCTAGGAAGAGCACAAGGATCGAAACAGGGAAACCCCAGCCTTCTTCTAAAATGCCCATTGTTATTGAAGATTCACCCTCTACCCAAGGAAAAGAATCCCCTTCCAAGGCACCTATTACATATGAAAGGGGGACTCCTAGATCTCCCACATGGAAAGAAAAAGTAGAACTGCAAGACTCAAAAACAGTTCTATAGGAGGCACAGACTGTTCTCCAGGAAACCCTGTCAAAACTATAGGAGACCGAAAAACTTGAAAAGAGGGTAGAAGGATAGCCACAGGGGGAGTAGGAAGGAACAGAGGCACAAGAACCTGACCCCCAACCTAGTCTTGGCTCTTACTAAAATCTTCTTGAGGGGGGAGAATCATTCCACAAAAAATTGCAATTCCACTATTCTTTGAGTTGGAGAAAGAAAGAATAAGGAGCCATAGGTGGATTCAAATAGCCAAATCCAAGGGAGGTGAGGATATTGGCCACATGGAGAACAAACTTAGAGAAATGGGCAGAGAATTAAGCGTTTCCAGACACAGAGAAGCAATCACAAGAAGTCACTTGGGAACTGAAAATGAATTGCTAACAAGACAACTACAAGAGAAAGAGACCCAACTGGCATGCATGACCAGCTAGTCCATGGAGGCATTGCAATGTAGGACACCAACAAAATTGTATGGCCTATATCTCAAGGACCAATGGATGCAATTTCAGATTAAGACTTTGGCATAAAGAGGCACAATGGCTTTCCAAGATTACAGGCAGTTTATGGACCTGTGTGACCAAAGAACATCAGAAGATAAGGCAAAGATGGCAGAATTCTATGTGCATAACATGGCCCTCATAGACATGAATGTGGGGGACCCCAATGCTAGGTTAGGGGACCGGCAACTAATGGCCATGGCCTCATGGATGAAACATGAAGAGTTAAGGACAACATCAATAAGAAAGTTGATGATAAAGGAGCAGAATGAGCCTTTAATGATCAGAGCTGAGCCATCAAACCCCATGGAACTCATCAGCACACATAACCTGCTTGCACATAATCCTCAGATTTCCCCTAGATATATCAGTGATCAGGCTCAAGCCATTGCACATTTTGAGGATATGGAAAGGTTACTTGGGGATGACTGTGTGCATGCTTGTATGAGGAGATGGAACACCTTACCACACAGTCTGTAAATCAGGGAGTATCACTCCCCAATGAGGATGAAAGAGGCATTAAGGAGAGTGCCAATGTACAAGCACTCCATGCAGAGGTTGGAGGTCAATTGGATTAGCCTCAAATTGAGTCCCCCACTGCTACTAGGAATGCTAGAAGGTAGAAAAGAAGAAGAAGAGCAATAGCAGTGGGAAGATGTAGACAGAAAGGCAGGATTATATGACAAAGAGGAGGAGACCACATTAGAAGCATGGGATGCTAGGGAGGTCACCAGGGCCATCAAAGATGAGGAGATGGACTAAGTTGCTGAGAGGATGAGCAACACTTTCAGTAGACGGGTGATGATGAGCCTCATAAATGGGTAATTATATGGGATAATTTTACCTTCAAACCTAGTCAAGTCAATCATTCTCTTAACTTATTGCATGATTTTCTGATTATATTTATGCTTATAGAGTGAGTTTAGTTAGTTATGATGCCATGAGCTCTAATATGTGTTTAATGCAGATTATTGATGATTTTTGCGGTCAAAGTCAAGGATCCAGTGGAAAAATGGCAGCAATAACTCAAAGTGTACAAAGGAGAGGAATTATAGGAGGGAATCCACCTCATTTATTACTCCTCACTTCGAATTTCCCTCCATTCAACTCAGAGTACAAGCAGCCAAGTCATGCATTAGCAGGCAGCTGAGCAAAGTGGAGGATAACTGATGTTTATCTCGATTTTTGGGAGCCAAGCCTCCCTGATTTTGAGGAAGTTGTTGACAACTTCATTTGTATAAGTAGAGAGGCCTAAGGCCTCACTATGGAGTTGATCGAATTTTTGTTGAACTTTTGCTGCAACATTGTTTATGTAAAATCTGTTCAACTTCAAGATTATTATCTTGTGACAGTTCATGTAATCTTAGTATTGTTTCGAGAATAAAGATGGAATCCTTTTTGAGTTAGCATTGAGTCACCTCAGGGGGCTGATGCTCTTGGGTTAGTGCCTAATCCAATCAGCCAAGCTCCTCTTTACTTGTATTTGTATGTTTCATTTCAATTTGTAGATTAGGTTGTTGTTAGATGCATTTCTTTTATGGTTAAGAATAGGTTTCTTTTGATGATTCAGTAGTTTGTTTCCATTTATGTTTTCTATAGCAGGTTAAGCAGTGATAAATAAAAGATCCAAAAGGCTAGAAGCAATTCCTTGGCCTTTCTTCCTCCCTTCGGGACAATGATTTGAGGCAAAGACCCTCTTGTTGCCCCAAAAACACAGATTTTCCTCCTTCATAGGACTTCTAGTGTTTGCAGCTTTATAGTTGGTTCATAGTCTAGTTTGCTTTGCTTCAAAACTTCTTCATCATGCTCATTTCCTTATTTGCAATAGTCTTCTTTCATGCAATGGTTATCAACATTTCCTTTCATAGATCATAGTTTATTTTGATGGAAAAACTCTGTTTTTTTGGATGCACTTATTTCCTTGCTTGCTTAGTCTCATTAATTAATTGTCAGTTGTTTATGCAGAAGATATTTTCTCGCAGTGGTCTAGCCTATCATCCATTCCACCCTCCATCTGATCCATGCCCTACAGGTTGCCCAAGTATCCCCTCAATTCTACCTTAGTTTCCTGCATTTTCCATAGACTTTCCTCTCTCTCCTTGAGAAAATCCAATCATCTTTCTCTTTCCTAATGATTCTCGGTAGACCCTAGGTGCCCTAACACTTCATAGTAACCTTCATCTACCTTCTCCACCTACTCTCCCACCTTCAAAACAGTGAAAACGTCTCTCAGTCTCCTCCTATAGGCCTCCCCGTAGAACATTGTTTTTCTTCATGTAGATTTTCCTGTAGGCTTTCTTTTGAAGACCGAATTTTGGAAAATCCTATAGAATGCCACCTAGGACCTCCTAGGACCCATACACATCATCGTACATCCTCTCACATCCTGAAACCACCCTCCATCACCACCTATTCGCTGCCACATTCACAAACAAATAAAATTACATGCATGACAAATTCACATAAAAATACATAAAAATCCAAAAAGATGCTTTTTGCTCATTTGCTTCTAGAAATAGCTTAGTTAGATGTTGTTTGCTTCCTTAAGTAGGTAATGGAATTCCTTTCATGATTTTCATAGTGCTTTCTGCAAGAGTAGGATTAGTGGTTAACTAGGATTTCCTTGGTTTGATTTACATTTTAGTCTTCCTTTCTGCAAGTAGAATAACATCAGTAGAGTAATCTCTCTTTTTCCTTTCATCACATATAGAGCTTCTTCTAGAATCCATAGAAGTTGGCTTGAGCTCCTAATGATCTTGCGCCGACTGACCAAGTGGCAACCTGCAGTAAGAACTAGTACTTGTGCATACAACACCGTCGCTTCCAAGTTTGTTACGAACTACCGGGTTGATAAAAGTAAAGTAAGAAGCCTAGGAGTAACAGCATTATTGCTGCAATCTGGTGCTCACCACGGATGTCATAGAGATCATTCTTCACATTGATCTTGTAGCTCTGATATCCCACATCACATCGAGGAGTCTTTGACACTTTCAACTTAGTGGTTTCAGGGTCAGTCTGCTTCTCATGTCTTGCACTGCGTTTCTGTCTCTTTTTGTGTTTAGCTTTGTGTAAGTTTTTTCTACTTGATTTCAATGAGTGCTTGTTGTCATTTTGATGTATGTTAGCATGTAGAAGCTTCGTTTCAATTTTCATTCACATCTCACTAATTCCGAATGCATGACGTTGTTTTTGCAATGACGGTCATCGTTACGGTGACTCGCTTTGTACGCATGCATGTTTCCTCGTTTTCTCAATCCTGCACTTACTATTTGCATACATGATCATTCACTCTTGTTTACACTCAATATAACCATGCATTCAGACTTCTCATGTTTTCAGTTGCCCGTTGGCAGGTCTAGGCCGCCTTGCCCTAGATCTTGCCTTGCCCAACTAGCATTTCACATTTATGGAAGTGAAGGATCTACCTTCCCTCTAGAAATTACGCAAGTGTGGCCCAACACTGACCTCTAGGATTTCATTGTGCAATTATGGGAGGCACTAACTTGCTGGCCCCAGAAACTGCACAATGCAGTTTGGTGGTTTGCATGTCACTGCTAATTGAAATTGAGCATTGCGCAGTTTCAGTACTTAGCAGGAAAGGATAGACTATGCATTGCACAGTTCCAGCAGTCACTCAGCCTCCCAAAGGCCCAGACTATGGTGCAGTTTTGGTATTCAGTCTCCCAACCTCCTAGTGAAAATTGCGCAATCTTCAAAGACAGTCACACAGGAATGTTGCATGTATGTCCTCCAGTTTGTTTTGGTTTTCGACTGAGAGATTTATTGTCATGAGCATTACTATGTCTCCAGGTATCACAGGTGTTCATCTTCCTCTTAGTAGCATAGGTACAATGGATTTTAGGAGAGAAGAGTTAAAGACACCATTGAGAGTGCATTTGGGGATGTTGTCGATCAAGTGTCTATGAACTTGCTTATCTATGAAGACATCATGTTGTTCATGGACAAGGACATCAAGATGAAATGGAAGTTGCATCACGGAGAGTAGCACCATCATCAACAGTAGAAGGTAGCACATGTGCATGTAGCAAATGCAAGAGGAAGGTTGTTGACATCACAGAGGTGGAACAAAGTTGCAAGCTCAAGTAGATCTACTTGTGATGAAAGCATCTTGAGATATTGAGTCTATGAGGTGGTGACATGATAAGAAGATCATGCAAAGGCAGAGAGAGAAACAAAGAAGGATTTATAGGTGTTGAAGTGAAAACTCAAGGAAATACAGGGGTTGCACTTACAACAGAAGGAGTTGCAGTGGGAACAAGCACAACAGGAGGTGCAACATCCATAGATTGATGAAATTGCGCCCATACAGGTTGTGGACCCATCCAGTAGCTGGCATGGAATAGTTAGGGCGAGAAGTGTTGTCGATTCCATGCAAGGGTATTCATAAGCATGGATTTCGTTTTGTGTGCGCATGCGATCCCACCCATTTGGCACACTCACAAAGGAGAATACAAGAAGAAATTATGACTGGAGCTAAACATGTATTTCAACAAGTTGACGCACATGGTCACCAATGCACACTTGGAGATCAACATAAACACTATGCATTAGTATGTTGCTGGTCTAACTGCACTCAAGACGATGAGGCACATGTTATCAAATGATTTGGAAAAAGGATCTAATTAGTATACCCGAATGCAACAAAGGAAAGAGTTTTCTTTCAGTAGAATGTCACCACTGACCACACGGACACCATCTCGGACAACCAAGCTTGGCATCAGTTCACTACCATCAATCACCACAAGGATGTAGAAGAGTTGATATTCCCATAATTGTTTGATTCTAGGTGATTTCTTGCATGGCTTGCTCAAGCCTATTTTGTCTCACATGGGTACATGTGAAGATTGGAGGTAACGTCTTGTAAAGTGAAAGTCCAAGTGGCGATAGTTGAATGTAACAATCATAAGAGTAGTTGAAGAGTCACGAGGATAGGTGAAAAGTCACAAATGGGAATGTCAAGTGTTACCCCACCCTTTGATATATATAGAACCTCATAACTCTTTGTAGAGGCTTTTGGTCAGCCAAGATTCTGATAGGAGTATCTTAGAGAAAACTTGGAGAGTATTGTAACGAGCCTTGGCTTCTCCACACTATAGAGCTAGTACATCTCTTTGGAGGAGTAGGCTGCAGTGATTGTAACATTCCACTATCGGGACTAGTGGTTGGTCATAGTTGTATTATATGATTGGAGCTTTCACTTATTAATATAACAGAGCCAACATGTTTCATGCATATATTGTTATTGTATTTCATCTATCTTGGTTACTCTAATGATATATGTATCTGTTTTTTTACGCATGCATGTATGGAATTTTCTTTTTATGTTTGTATAAGTCTTACTGAGATGTGTTGTTGGTTTAAACATCACTTTGGATTGTTAGCTTACCTTCTTTCCAGTTTGTAATGCAACTTTGCTCATGTGTTCCCTTCTTAGCTGCATATTTTCATAGGTTTCTAAGGGGCGCACTCACCTCACCTTCTGTGTGTTAGAGCTGGTCATGCACCTTCCATGGTTTGCTGCACATGTCACACCCTTTCTACCCCAAACTTTCTGAGGTCTAGTTGGAACTTCTTATTGGGGAGATCCCCTGATGTGTTGGTGGGTCCAGAACCGTAAAAATTTCTAGTGCTAGAAGGAGGGCCAGATGAAAGCTGTCTCCTCTCATCCTGCTTTGAATCTTCGTACATCTATCATGGATTTTATCAGACTCGTCCCTCTGCAATGTTTTTCGCATGCCAAACCTCTCAACATCGCGATGGATATTTGTGATCTCTTGTCTGAATTCACATATGATTGTGAAGGTGAAGTAGCCTGGCCTGAATACTTAGAATACTTCTATGCATTCCATGAGAATGCAGATGAGTTGTATGCAGAAGAGGTTAGCCTGCTGCTTGCATACACACTTCATAATTCCCCACAATGGTGGTGCTAGAGTCTACCTCCTGACAATGTGCACTCACTTGAGCAATTATGTGATCTCATTGAATCTACTTTCCATCATTTTGATCCTGAACCTCTTGACCAAAAACTGCTGCAACAACGGAAGGCCCCACATGAATCACCTATGGAATTTTGGGATCACTTTTATGTGTTGTAGTTTCAAGCTCTAAAAAGTCATATGAAATTCCAGTATCTCATGGATGTATTTGAGTAACGTCTTACCAAATATGTTAATCTTAAAATAAATTTCAAGCCCAAATCCCACTCAACATACTTCAGTGATTGAGTTATGCAATCATAGATGGAAACGGTCACTGTCACAAGTGATTGTCTTCCATCCCCTCATTAAACAACTCCACCACCCTAGAGTGATGTGGGAGGATATGCACACACATCCGTTTAGCTGTCACATCCTCCCAACACCACTTCTCTCATGTTTCATGCAGAATTGGTTGTGAGTCCCATGGGTTGTCACATGTATTTCATTCCTCAACCTACGTCTTTGTATTATTATAATCCTCTGGATTGCATTGTCTTATGTTCTTCTATTAAGGACTCTACACCTGTTGTGAACAAGGATCAAGCCATTAATGGAGTTGGTGTTGCACAACCAACCTGCACTATCATTCATGAAGAGTATGAATGGGGGCTTGAGCACCAATCCTCGGTGAAGGATGAATCCCTTCTGTCTAAGCCTCCTCCATGTTTTCCTGACATCTTTGGTGATTCTTCCATCCCTAATTTGAAATGTGTATATTTGTTTACGTATTCACCCACTGTTAATAATTTGTAGAGCATACTAGATGTTAGTCCATCATCCAACAACGGAGAGGACAAATAATTCCTTGAACATCCACTTGATTCTTCATATTCCTTTTCTAGAAACACAGAGGATGAACATTCTTGCTTCTCATCAACCGCTCTGTGTGATTCATCAAATCGTGAGGATGCTGACAAACATCCTGAATTTTTTGATCTTGGTTGTCATGATATCTCTACTTCTTCATTCGTTCACGATGTTGATTCAATAATTATTAATCTATCTAAGATACTGGTCTATGATGATATATCTGTCGATGAAGTTGAAACCCCACAGACTATCGAGGCACTTCAACCCATGCTGATGGTTATGTCAGGTCCTCACTATCCTGAGGTTGGTTTCACTTTTGATCAGGAAATTGTTGAAAAACCCAAGGCTCCTCATCACACATATGCTTGCATTGAAGATCAATCCCACCCTCAGATTTCGCTTCGTCCACTCGCACTACACGATCCCATCGCTCATGCATTGGAGGAATCTTACACAAAAAGCACACTTGTGCAACGTAAGTGGTCTACCTTTCTCACGTTTGCTTGCATGTCACAGTCAGGAGAATGTTTATGCTTAACATCTGCACACAGTATAGCACAACACCATGGAAGGTCCACAGAGTACATGTCATGGGATTTCACTCACTTCTTTTATGTGGACGCACTTAAGCCCAGAGTGTGTTTGTCTTCATTATTATATATTTCATGTTTGCTAGTTTACATTGTTGTGCTATTCGCGAACCAAGCCTTCACCAACATGGGTCGATCAATTTGTCGATGGATGCATTGGAAGTATCACTTTACATAAGCAGACACATGCACCTTTAGCTTAGGAGTAGGAGTAGTGTTTGCTTTTTGTTTGTTTTCTTGCATGCATGTTTTTCTTCTTAGTTTGCATGTTTGTTTGTTTGCCTACTCGTTTCTTACTCACTTTGATTACACACTTACTTCTACTTTTTCTTTTTTTTGTTGTTTGTTTCCTTGTTTATGTTTGTAGGTTAGTTTCACATGAAACCATGCGCGACTCTTGAAACAAGCTGGGTAAAGTACAAGAAGACTTCTACAGTTGTCAATACTTGGTTATTTGTTGTATTTCCTCTCTATGAATAACTTGTTATCTTTAGTGCATGATACGTCAATGGAAAATATGTAATGTTCAAAGTGAACCTTGGTGAAAACAAAACGCTTGTGCGCTAACTAGTGTCACCTACTCTAGTCGGTTGTTTTTGGGTTAATCCTTGTTAGCTCAGTCAAGTAGAGTAAGGTGAGGGGGAAAAACTTAACAAGCATGTCAGAGGTATATAAAAACTACTTCTCTAAAGGAACAACCCTTTCTTCTCTCAATAAGTCAGGATCCCTTTTCCTCCTCTGAAATGAATAAGTGCTATGCACAGTTATGTAAATGAAAATGTGAAAAAATTTCAAAAAAATGAAAATTAATAAGGCGAAAGAAGAGAAAGGCTTCCTACATAGAGAGGTGATGCAGGTAACTTTGCCAGGGTAGTGACCTAACACACTGGCAGCAGAGCGATGCTTGTGTTCCTGCGTGAATCCGTCGGGGTACTATTCGGGCCTGCTGGTAGCGGAGCAATACCAGAGATGAAACTAAAACTATGATGACCATATGCTTGTGCACCAATATACTCCTCATCCCCAGTCAAAACAATTGTGTTGGCTTGGCTTGGAATGTGTGTCAACCAACCAAGAGCTTGGAAGATGCCACATATTACAATCGAGCAAGTGTAGAAACCAACACGAACAAAGAATTAAACAATACTTCTAGAGGTGTTAGACTTACTTTTCACAAACAAGGTCCATTTAGAGAGCTGGAGTTCTACTAGTGTGTCGCCAAGTGTTGTAGCGGCTACAACCATCTTCCAAAATTTTACATTCGCTTTTTTTTGGAGCCTCCCCATCAACCATCCTTAGTAGCATGTTTTGCATTGTCAAGTACATACACTTAATTGATTTTCAGCAGCTTTCGAGCCTGTGCATGTCAATTTGCTTCAATCCCCTCATAGTTTGTCATTCCAGACTTGGGCTAGTTGTTGGCTGAGCAACTCCCTCATAAAATTGCACAATTCTGGAGGGGAACTAGCCTTCCCCCCAAAAATTGTGCAAATCTACTGGATAGACAGTTGAGCTCCAAAATTGTGCAAAATAGTTAGATATGCTTCCTTGAGAAAACTGCACAATCTGACCCAGCACTACAACTCAACCCAGAAATTGGGCAATTCTGGGAAGAAGTCACCTACTGACCCCAAAAATTGTGCAATCCCTAAGGGATAGCCAATAGAGCTCAGCTCAAAAACTACAAATATCCCTCTCTCATATAAGTAGGTTATTTCATGTGGCTTCAGGTTGATGGGTCCCCTCCGGAGTCGAGAAAAACTAATTTTCATGCATGGGTTGCTCTTCTCGAAATAGAAAAAGGCATCCCTATATCTAGGGATCTCTTTTTAGCAGTTGGAGGTGACATGCAAAGCTCATTTTAGAAACCTCTCGACAAGTGTCACTTTTTCCTAGATTTCTGGCATGTGCGTCATAACCTCGATCTTTTCAAAACTTATGAACTAGATGTTGTAGAGCTCATTTCTCACATCGATATTGCAACTCTGACATCCCACATCACATCCAGGAGCCTTCCACACTTTCATGTTAGTTGTTTTAGGGTGAGTCTGCTTCTCATGTCTTGCATTGAGTTTTTGTCATTTTTTGTGTTTCATTTTGTGTAAGTGCTATCTTCTTGATTTCAATGAGCTCTTGCTGTCGTTTTGATGTATGTTAGCTTGTAGAAACTTCATTGTATTTTCCGTTTGCATCTCACTATTTTCATATGCATGACATTGTCTTTGCACTGACAAACGCCCTTGCGACGACTCGCTTCGCACACATGCATGTTTTCCTATTTTCTAAATCCTGCAATTACTATTTGCATGCATGATCATTCACTCTTGTTTACACTCAGCATCACCATGCATGTATAATTCTCATCTTTTTAGTCGCTTGTCAATGGGTCTGGGCTACCTTGGCCCGGAACTTGCCTTACCCAGCTAGCATTGCACATTTATGGAATTGAAGGCTCTACCTTCCTTCCAAAAATTGTGAAATTTTGGCCCATCACTGACCTATAGGCTTGCATTGTGAAATTCTCGGAGGTAGTGCCTTTCTCGCCCCAGAAACTACACAATACAGTTTGTTGGTTTGCATGTCACTACAGATTGAAATTGCGTATTGCGTTGTTTCAGTCCTCAGCAAGCCAGTTTGGACTGTGCATTGCGTAGTTCCAATAGTTAGTCAACCTCCTAAAAGCCTAGACTATGCCTCACACAGTTTTGGATGTCAGACTCCCAGCCTCACAGTGAAAATTGTGCAATATTCACAAAGAGTGACACAAGTATGTTGCACGTTAGTCCTCCATTTTTTTTTGGTTTTCGAGTGAAAAATTTCTTGTCATGAGTGTTTTTATGTCTCTAGGTATCACAAGTGTTCGTATGCCTCTCAGCAACACAAGTACAGTGGATTTCAGGAGAGCAGAGTCAAAGACACCATTGGGAGTGCAACTAGGGATGCAGTTGATCAAGTGTCTCTGAACTTGCCTATCTATGAAGACATAAAGTTGCTCATGGATAGGGATATCAAGATGAAATGGTAGTGGCATCATAACGAGAAACACCCTCATCAGTAGCAGAAGGTAGCACACTTTCATGTGACAAATGAAAGAGGCAAGTTGTTGACAACACAGAGGTAGAACAAAGTTGCAAGCTCAAGTAGATCCACTTGTGATGAAATTAGCTTAGGAGATTGAAGCTATGAGGTGACGAAACAACAAGAAGATCACGTAAAGGTAGAGAGAGAAACAAATAAGGAGTTACATGTGTTGAATCCACAAGTCAAAGAAGGACAGGGGCTGCACAGACAATAGAAGGAGTTGCAGCGGGAACAGGCACAACAGGGGCCGCAACATGAATAGACTGATGAAACTGTACCCATACAAGTTATGGACCCATCCAGTAGATGGTATGGAGCAGACAGGGTGAGAAGAGTTATTGATCACATGCAATTGTATTCATGAGCATGGATGTCATTGTGTGCATGCATTTGATCCCACCAATTTGTCACACTCACCGAGGCGAAGACAATAAGCAAGTTCGACTGGATTTGAACATGTATTTCAACAAGTTGATGTGCAGGGTCACCAGCACACACTTGGAGATCAGTACAGACGCTATGTATCAGTATGTTTTTGGTCCAACTGCTCTTAAGATGATGAGGTGCATGTTATCAAATGAGTTGGCCAAAGGAGCCATATCAGTCTACCCGGATGCAATGGAGGCAAGAGTTCGCTTTCAGTAGGATGTCACCATTGAGTGCATGGACACCATCACGAATGACCAATCTTGGCATTAGTTCGCTATCATCGATCATCACAGGGATGTCAAAGAGTTGGTCTTCCCACAACTATTTGAGTCTTAGTGATGTCTTGCATGGCTTGCTCAAGCCTATTTTTTCTCACATGAGTATATGTGCATATTGGATGTAACATCTTAGAAAGTGAAAGTCCAAGTGTTGATAGTTGAATGTAATAGTCATAGAGTAGTTGAAGAGTCATGAGGGTAGTTGAACAGTCACAAAGGGGAATGTCAGGGGTCACCCCACCCTTTTCTATATATAGAACCTCATAAATATTTGTAGAGGCTTTTGTTCAGCCAAGCTTCTGATAGGAGTATCTTAGAGAAAGCTTGGAGAGTATTGTAACGATCCTTCGATTCTCCATAGTGTAGAGCTAGTACATCTCCATCGAGGAGCAAGCAACAGTGATTGTAGCGTTCTACTATCAAAACTAGTGGTTGGTCATTGTTGTACTATATGATTGGAGCTTTCACTTCTTAATATAAAACATCCAGCACATTTCATGCATATGTTGTTATTGTATTTCAACTATCTTGGTTATTATAATGATATATGTATATATTTTCTTACACATGCATGTATGGAATTTTTTTGTATAAGTATGTATGAATCTTACTAAGATGTGTCATTTGTTTAACCATCACTTTGGATTGCTGGCTTACTTTATTTCGATTTTGTGATGCATCTTTTCTTGAGTGTTCCCTTCTTAGTTGTGTGCTTTCACAAGTTTCCAAGGGGTGCACTCACCCCACCTTCCATGTGTTAGAACTGTTCATTCACCTTCCTTGGCTTGTTGCTCATGCCACACCCTTGCTACCAACAATGACATATTACTTGCCTCTATGAACAACCACGGTCAAGGTGATACCATATGACCCATTGTTGAGACTCCTACACCAAACAGTCTGAGTTCTAGTTTGGAATTCTTACAGCGGAGATCCCCTAATATGTTGGCAGGTCCAGGACTGTCAACATTTCTGGTGCTAGAAGGAGGGACAAATGAAAAGCTGTGTCCCCTCATCTTGTTTTGAAACTTCGCACATCTCTCAGGGATTCTATCAACCTCATCCTTCCACGATGTTTTTTGCATGTTGAACCTCTCAAAATCATGAGGGACTTTTTTGATCTCTTGTCTAAATTGACGGATGATGGTGAAGGCGATGTAACCTAGCTTGAGTATTTAGAAGAATTCTATGCATTCCTTGAGAATGTAGAAGAGTTGTATGTAGAAGAGGTCAGCCTGCTGCTTGCAAACAAACTTCACGAATCCCCATAGCGGTGGTGCTGGATTCTACCTCCCAGTAGCGTGCACTCACTTGAGTAGTTATCTGATCTCATTGAATCTACTTTGCATCATTTTGATCCAGATACTCTTGAACAAAAACTACTACAACAACAGAAGGCCTCGCATGAATCGACTATGGAATTTTAGGACCACTTCCATGTGTCGCATTTTCAAGATTTGAAAAGTCAGATGAAATTGCAGTATCTCATGGGAATATTTGAGTACTGTCTTACCAAATATGTTAATCCTAAAAGAAATTTGAAGCCCAAGCCACACTCAACATACTTCGGTGATGGAGTTGCGCAATCACAGATGGACATGGTTGCTGTCACAAGTGACTACCCAGCGTAACCTCATCAAACAACTGCACCACCACATAGTGATGTGGGAGGATATGCACACACATTCGTTTAGTCATCGCATCCTCCCAACACCACTTCTCTCATGTTTTTCACAGACTTGGTTGTGAATCCCATGGGTTGTCACATGTATTTCATACCTCAACCTCTCTCTTCATATTCTAATGATCCTCTGGATTGCATTGCCTTGTGTTCTTCCACTCTGGACTTACACCTATTGTGAACAAGGATCAATCCATTGATGGAGTTGGTGTTTGAAAACCAACGTGCACTATCATTCATGAAGAGTATCACTTGGAGCTTGAGTATCAATCCTCACTAAAGGATGACTCCCTTCTATCCAAGCCTCCTCTGTGTTTTCGTGACATCTTTGGTGATTTTGCCATCCCTGATTTCGCATGTGTATCTTCGTCTAAGGATGCACCCATTGTTGATCATTCCCACAACATACTAGATGTATGTCCATCATCCAATAATGGAGAGGACAACTCATTCCTTGAAAATCCACTTGATTCTTCATCTTCTTTTTCTGGAAACGTAGAGGGTGAACATTCTTGCTTCTCATTTACCCCTCTGTGTGATTCATCAAATCATGAGGATGTCGACAAACATCCAAAATTTTATGATCTTGGTTGTCACAATATTTCTACTTCTTCATATGATCACGATGTTGATTCAATCGTTGTTAATCTATCTAAGACACTGGTCTATGATGATCTATCTCTCGACAAAGTCGAAACCCCGTAGACTGTCAAGGCACTTCATCCCGAGCTGATGGTTATGTCGCGTCCTCGCTATCCTAAGGCTGGTTTCACTTCCAATAAGGAAATTTTTGAAACACCCAAGGCTCCTCATAATTCATATGTATGCATTGAAGATCAATCCCACCCTCATATTTCTATTCCTCAACTAGAACTACACGATCCCATTTCTCATACATTGGAGGAATCTTACACAGAAAGCACATGTGTGCAACATAAGTGGTCTACCTTTCTCACGTTTGCTTGCATGTCACAGTCAGGAGAATGTCTATGCTTAACATCTACATGCAGTATAGCACAGCACCATGGAAATTCCATAGAGTACATGTCATACGCTTTCACTCACTTATTTTCTGTGGATGCCCTTAAGCCTGGAGTGTGTTTGTCTTCATTGTTATATCTTTCATGTTTTTTGGTTCGCACTGTTGTGCTCTTTGCGAACCATTCCTTCACCAACATGGGCCGACTAATGCACCGATGGATGCATTGGAAGTATCACTTTACATAAGCATACCTATTCACTGTTAGATTAGGAGTAGTAGTAGTGTTTTCTTTTGGTTTGCTTACTTGCATGGGTGTTTGCTTCTTATTTTGCATGTTTTTTGTTTGCCTGCTTGTTTTCTTACTCTCTTTTCTTACACATTTACCTCTACTTTTGCTTTGTTTATTTGTTTGTTTTCTTGTTTATGTTTGTAGGTTACTTTCGCAGAAACTATGCGCGACTCTTGAAACAAGTTGGGTAAAGTACAAGAGGACTTGTGTAGTTGTCAATACTTGGTTATCTATCGTCTTTACTCTGTATGAAGAACTTCTTACCTTTAGTCCATGATAAGTCAATGGAAAATATGTACTATTCGAAGTGAACATTGGTAAAACACAACGCTTGTGTGCTAACTAGTGTCACCTACTCTAGTCGGTTGTTTTTGGGTTAATCCTTGTCACCTCAGTCAAGTAGAGTAAGGTGAGGGGGAAAACCTTAACAAGCACGTCAAAGTTATATACAAACTACTTCTCTGAAGAGACAACCTCTGCCATTTTCTAACCACGTGGGAAAAAATGGACATCGCATGTGAACAGGTGATAACTGCAGTTATCCCAGCGGCGGTTACGGTTAGCGGTGGCGCAACTGTTACATGTGACAGTTGCCATGATTGACTTCCTGCACAGTTAGGCTGCGGCTAGCGCTAACCTCCATAGTGTTCACATGGCTTACAACTAAATGAAATTATGACTCCAACGCGGTCAATAGCTGTTAACTTCGACAGTTTCCCTCCAGCTCACATGTATGTGGTCTCTGCGCGGTTACCTTTGGCGGTTAGATCATTTTATGATTTGTTTTATATTTAACAATGTTTTGTGTTGTTTAAACATAGGCTGAGGGGTATAATAAGAGTTTAACGCTAGGGTTTGGTAATGGATTTTGAATGCCATTAGGTTTAGAGTTTAGGTATAGGTTTAGCATAGGTTTTGATGTATTTTAATACATGGATATGTACTAGGATTTGGATGTGTAGAATAGGATTTGAACATGGTTTAGAAATAGGTTATCTGCATAGAATTCTTAGGGTAACAAAGATGAATAATATAGCTTAGGAGTTAGGGTTTAGGTCTAGGCTTAGGTTTTAGGGTTCATTTAAATTTCAAAGACCCATGCCAACTCTGCATAGTGACATCAGCGAAACTGAAGCCTTTACTAGACAATCGACCCTGGTACATCCTTGTGGTCTCCATGCGCCATTTGTCAATGTTGCACGACGACGACCATCACATCTTTGAAACTGACACAGGTAACAATGACAAGACTATGTTGTCGACCAGGTACTTTAACTCCAACCCTTTTACACAATCAACTATATCAACCATGAATCCTGCAAATTCAAACAACAAAACACATGTCATTAACCAAACCCTGGCAGAACTGTCGATTCCATAAGTCAATGGCCAAGTACAACACCACATCAAATGAATGCCATGAAACCATAACATTACCTGAACAACCTGATCATAACTAACACTGTCGATCTATCGAAGCTGTACAGAAGCGATGATGACACTGAACGACACTGAACAATACTTATGAACACTGATGATGACACTTCGAACACATGTGCAATTGGATCGATGGATCCTCCTAGATCATCAGTGGTGTATCCTAGAATAAAAGAGATCATGGTTATAATTTGTCTAGCCCTCTCAAAGAAAATGGTGGTTGTAACACCCTCCTCCCACATCTACCGAAGCAACTGGACAGCTGGGGTAAACATGCGATCAGAGGACACTATGATAAGATTCAACCTCCTTGGTGACTTTAAGGAAAAGGAATCTACGAAAAATCACAAAAAGTCATCCAACATCATCCACATAACCTTCAAAAGACAAGTCAGCCACTCAGACTGCCTGTCCTTGGGTCCTACAGTTGTTTGAGAGACTTAAGCGCAGGGTAACGCTCCCTAGACATTGCCTAGGTGAGTTAGTTTCAAGACTAATGCTCCCCAGACAATTCCCAGGTGCTTTATAACACTTCCCAAACACTACCCAGGCGAGTTAGTTTCATCACTAATGCTCCCCAAACACTGCCCAGGTGCTTTATAATGCTTCCCAAACACTACCCAGGTGAGGTAGTCTCAACACTAATGCTAGCATTCTGGGATTTGAGCCACTTTTTTCAGCCCAGAGCCCTGACACTAGCCAGAATGGAATTATCATTTAGAATTGGTAAGGATACAAGGTAACAAGGATACAAAAGCAATAATATGAACAAAATCATAACCAGACCCCTATTAGCCATGACAAGCATTTCGTCAAACATATCATGAACATGTAACCTACAGGTGTAAACAACAGAATTAAGGGTAGGGATCTCATACTTATCTAAGAATCGCTATGAACCATTGCTTCCTCATGTCTTTTGCTGCCTTATCACTTATTGGGTCATAAATAAAATATCCATTCAAACACAAGTAAAAACATGCTCACATCCAAACATAGTTGCTACCATAAAATGTACATACAACCAACATAATAGGAATAGAAATACAATGGACATATCAGCCATCAAAATCCATATATATATCAATACATTTTCACATGAAACTCAAGGGAATGAATTTCTTATTAATAAATACAATGAACCAACCAGTGATTGGACTGCCACGTTCCACCCAACCATAGATTGGCTGAGCCAAGTTTCTCTTCATCCAATCACCCCCATGCCCATCCAATCACCCCCGTGCCATATTCCAATAATGAATGTGGGACTCATAGAACACATCAAAAAACACCAATCAATGTGGATTCCAATGGAGTTCTCCGCCCACACCGTGAGGAATTTGAGTACCTCCTAGTCTCTCAGGCTTTACCGTGCATCCACAGTCTGATCCAGGGATCACTAGGTCCTACACCGAGACATACTATCCAAGCTTTATCGTTCATTCCATCCCGAAATCAATAGGCCCAATGGAGGGAAAATCCACCTCTCGTCTTTACTGTATATCCCACCATTCACAGGCAAGGATTCCTAGGCCCACTAAGGCACACAATCTAGATTTACCTCAACCAACAGTCTGGTTTAGGGGCTACTAGGCCATTGGATTCATGCATCCTCAGTCTAGTTCAGGTACCACTACCACCATGTGTTTGTCAATTCAAAGATCCACCCCACTCAGCTTCGAATCTAATCTGACTATCCCCCACAAAACAAATGAGAGAACCCATCTCATCAAAACTATCAGGAAATGGCAAGGCTAGGCTAAAAATATTGTCACACCTAGAAAAACCCATGCCATGGTAGAAAAGTACCACATGCAATCCCATGCATTCCAAATCTAGCAAGGAACATACACATGCAAGTTGATACCTACAATGAAGGTGGTTGTAGCTTCTTGATCATGCCTCTCCTTGCTTGAACTTTGGTTCCTCCTGCCTTCTTTTCCTTTCTTGCACCAATGCCAAAGTGCTCTAGGAAAACTCTAAGTGTCCAAGAGTATGAGAGAGAGAGAGAATAATGAGAGAGCTCTAAAGCTAAATTGACCAAGTCTTGTCCACTGATCCTCAGAAGCATTTTTATTAATGAGGCCTCTATTTTCTTCATTTTCAATTATTTTCCTTCAATTTCCTCCTCACATGCAACGTGTGACCTTTCACCTTCATTTTCTCCTAATTTCCATTATTTTCATAAATAAATGTGCCAAAATAGCTTTTTTCCTCTTTAATGCCTTAGCCATTGCCTTTGCCAATTTCCTTAGCCATAAACAACCAAATGAACACCTCCTAGGATGTCTTTCCCACCATTCAACCTGGAATACGTGTCCCATCATCTGTGGCATTTATATATTTTTACATGGAATTTTCACTAGGGTTGTTACAGAACCCTTCCCCTTCGGGGATGATCGTCATCGTTGTTCAATGACACCTATAACCAACATGACTGCTAAAAACAAAACATACTTCCCATGGAGCTTTATAACACAACTTGTTGTAGTATTTACAATGAAATTTCTGCTCAAAATCAAAACATCATGACAACATGACAACATAGCACATACTAGAGCTTTATAACATAGCTCATTACGGTATTTACAATAACCACATATACATATACACACATGCACATTTTATTAACTAGGAAATAAAGGATACGATGCCCATATCAATCAACAAGGGAATCTAGAGGATCACACCTCCACCCTCAAAGTAATACCAGGATTCACCTCCTTCCGAAGAAGTATAGAATCCATTGCATATTCAAATCTACATCTAATTTTTAGCACTGTAATCCTGTGCCACTTGTCCTCTTAGTGAATAGTTACCAGCTCATTGTGCTAGGGTGCACTCCCAATGTGCATCTAATTCCAAATGGAAATTCTAATGACCAAAACGAACCCATCTGTGACCTTCCCTTCTCTGCTACATAGTCCCTCGGGAATCGGTAACCCCTTCCGTGCAGTCACTCACCTTCCAAGTTCCACTAGCACCCCCATCCTGGGTAGTCCATCCCTTGGCCAGGCTTCCTCGCATCAAAAGATACAACAACTAAGGCATATTAGGGGAGACTATCTTGTCTGCACAATCAATCCATTATAGCATAATATAACTTCACAACATATCAGTTCAAACATAAATCATAATATCCATAACAATAACTAACTAATATGTTCACATAATAAGCTCATAAGCATTTGTCGTTCATGAATAACAATCACATATGTATGATCAGTCTAGATTAGTACGACACCATATCAAAATATGTCGGATCATACCTGAATATTGCAACCATAACCATCTACATAGGTCAAACTAGGTTAACACATTACATATAACATCAAGATACTCAATGCAATGAACACAACCATCACACATATGACCAATCCAAATTACAACATCAAGATCTCAATGAAATAACTCTAATCATTAAGCTAATAGCATATAACAATAATAAGCTATATATCATGCTAATCAACAACATAAAACTGAATCATCAAGCTAAGTATCATATAACAATCAACAACTTAACCTATAACATACTCATCAGCAACATATAGCATAATCATGAGGTTATCTAATATAAAACAACAATAGTAATGCATACAACTATACGTTATTATAATTCTTGATTATCTAAAACATGTGCACATAACTACATTAATCAACCAACATCTATCATGAACATAACCATAACATCAAATACATTTTTATAAATCTAATGTATATAACCCTAATGCATGTAACAATCCTTAACTTACATACTTGCATGCCAAACATACACTACCTGTATGACAATCTACTCTTATCCCAAAGTCTAATGCTACAACCTCATTATGATGATTTACATCTCATGCTTTACCTCATTCAACACATTAGCATCATGACATACCACTAGCACCATGATGACCTAAATTTCATACAATGGCTTCACAAGGCATATTTGGCCTACTATTCTTGCATAACTATAACCAATACCATACATGCATAATGACTGCATATAGACATATAACACATAAGTACAAAACCATATACACATCCTTCTAGCTAGAGTCCAATCATCAATGTGTGACCATATCAACTACAGAAACCATGAATTCATGCATGACAATAACCATTACTCCATTGTACACATTGCCACATGCAACCAATAGTATGCATAAGCAATGCCAACCAACTACCAATATGCATAAACACATGTAGTCTAACGTAATCAATCAGTTCTTGTAATAAACCTACAAGACTGATGCATGTAATCAAAATATTAAAAATGTAACCTAACATACAAGGATGTAAGTAGGTGACATAAAATCAACATGTAAGTGACATATAATCCATATGCAACCAGTCACATATGCATGACCAATACATTTCACGAAATCAACATCAATTTCTTCATAACACCCATAATACAACCACAGTCAATCATCAAGCCAATGAAACACGTATATAAGTGTAATGGACACACATGCAATTGACATGCATGCATGACCAACACACGTTCAATCCATTCTGTAAGGACCTGCAGTCCAAGGCATCACTGTCGGGCAAGTGCGACAAGTTAGCGAAGGAAAACGAGCGCGCGGTTGAACGAAATATGTTAGGGCGAAAACACTTGGATGCGTGCATGTGAAATTGTAGAGGCAAAGTCATATATTTATAATGGAAGAGCTAGGGGTTCGTTTGAGCAAAGCCAACGATGGATGGATTGTAACTCGGGCGTTGGTTGATGAGCCAACCAAGCAAGTTAACAATGGAAGGCATCGACTGGACAACAAAAACACAGGTCGGCCAAGGTTGGCATGACCGCTCACGATGGATATATATATTGCAGAGCATTGGAGCTTGGAAGACACAATTTGAATGCTCTTCATTGGAACATCAAGTAAAAGGTGCGAAGAAGTGTTAGAAGACCGTGTGGAGGCGCAGGTCTATGCGCCTGCTCATAGGCAGGCTACACAGCGAACGCACAAACGACTTGGGTGTTGGGTGAAAGGCGCAAGCGTGGGAAGGAACACCCATCGTTCAAAAGGATCATGGGTGAAGGTGTCGGACGCCCGGTTGACATAGGTTCTTAGGTGACTCGGGTGAGCACCTGCCCGTCGTGCAAAGACAAATGCAGAGGTGGAGAAGGGGACTTGGGTGAGGTCGCCCGCCCACCGTGCAGAGGTAAACGAAGGGTGACTCGGGTGAGGTCACCCACCCGTCGACACAAGGTTCAGTTGTGAAGTTTGGTTGGCAGCTCATGTTAGGGCGCGTCCGCCCGACTTGGGCAAGGAAATCTTGGTTATCACACGAAGGTTTGAGAAGTTGTAAATTTGGCTAAGTATGAAACTTGGTGTTTCCAAGTATACTTGTAAAGCTTTGTAATATTGAAAGACTGTATAATATATTATTCGGGTAGACTCATTGTTCAGGGAGTTTCCCCTGCCTTTATACTGTGTAATTGTGTTCTTCATGTAAAATTGCTGATGATAATGAATGTGTATGGGTGTTCATTGGTATAAGGAAACATAATAATACTTGGTTGTGAAAAACAAACTAAGTAGACTAATGGTTAGGTGTAGTCCATGAACATAAGTATTGGTGAAAAGAAAGTGTTCGGTGGTGCTGCACCTCGCCAAGAGTGGTTGAAAGGATACCGCCAGCCTGGGGGTGTGATAGTTGGTATCAGAGCAAGGTTGCTCGTGACTATGGTGTTGAAGCATTGAAGCTGATTCAAGGTTGAAGACGCTTGACAATTGATGACAATGGAAGCAGGTACTTACAGGTGAAGGAAGCTAGTTTGACATACAAGTGGAACAAGGGCTGGTTCATGATTGCAGCGAACTTGGTGAAGTTGGTGAATGGTGAAAAACGTTTAGCAAAGGTGAAGCTTAGTGCTTGGGCCAAGCTGAACGACAAGGCATGGCAGGTTTGGAAGAATATGAAGGGAAGCTCTTGCTTACCTTATACAGGTTGAAGTGGATGAAAGAAGAGAATCCCCAGATTTGAAAGGAACTTGAAGTCTTGGAAAAGAATGTTGAAGACAAACTTCTTCAACTTGGTTGGACAATGGAGCAGGATGAAGTTGCAAATTGTGCTGACAAGGAAGAGGAAGTCGTGATGATTGAGGATAATGGAGCAGGATGAAGTTGCAAATTGTGCTGACAAGGAAGAGGAAGTCGTGATGATTGAGGATGTTGCAGATATGACAACGATGGAGGATGAACTTGAGATTGATCAAGTTGGACCAGGATCGTGCAGTTTGCAGACATGGATGAATGAGGATACTCACATGGAGGAGCCTCATGATGATGATGTAAGTACTATTGATACTTGTGTTTCACTTGAGAATTTGGTAGATGAACCGTATGCAGGGAAGAGCAAAGTCAGTTTGCTGATGCAAGGGAACATCTTACCATGGATGTCTATGATGAGACCTTGTATGGAGAAGCAAGGATTGTTGACTATTGCAGGACTTGTTGGGGTTGTTTGTGACCTTATGATAGAAGGTACAAGGGCCCATGACAAGGGATGAACATGACAATCATTGCGGATGAATGGGTCATGCTTTAGCCATATGGAGAATTGGCTAGGTGCCCGACATGACTCATGGACAGATTGGAGGAGGGCACACACTTGAGCTTGATGATACTTGGGTGGACTTCTCATGGCCGAGACCAAGAGCAAGTCTTAGTGGAACCTTTAGTGGGGGAGCCATGGTGGAGAGACCCATGTGATGATGATATGGTTGGGTGACTGAGTTCACTAGACTGAAGATTGCAGACTTGGATGAGGATGACCGATTTTTGTGATGGGTCTACCTAGTTTGACTACATGGACAACTTAGTCATAGACATTAGGTTGGAGACATGGAGCATCGTAGTCTTATGCAGGGGCATTATGCAGGAGCACTTGTAGAGGTGTAACTTATGGGCATCCAATGAGGAGTGCCAAGGCAGGAATGTTGTGTAGGTGGATTTGCTGATGTGACATGGAGATGTTTTACTTATGAGCCGATGGAGAGGTTGCACACTTATGTACAACAAGGCCATGGACTTGGATGGAGTTGTGAGTAGACTATGGAGCATTCCTACTACATGGAGAGCTAAGGCATCTTATAGAGACCTTTGGGCCGAGATTTGTATGCTTGCTAGAGTGTTGGTTGGAGATGACTCATGGAGCTCATGATGACATGAGATTGTTGTGACTTTTGGGGACGTCCTATATGGTGGTCTTGAAGGATCTGATGCATTGAGGTGTTGAGGTCATGTGTGGCTTGGAAAAGTTACTTGGTGTGGAGGATCGATATGAGACACTTTGGAGTGATCGAGTTACAATTATGATGATGCCTTGGTTGCAACGCTTGGGCATGGGTTAAGCTGAGACTTAACCACTTTTGACACATGGGAGCTGATTGATCTATGATCATGGGCAGCACATGGATAGATCACACAGGTGTATACTTGTTTCTATGGTAGACTTGAGGGATGGCACATACAGATATGATGGAGGTAGCTTCATGGACCTGGATGTGGCACATCGAGAGTCGGGTTTGATGCGATGATCTCTTCACTTTGAGGAGATGAATGTTTTTCAAATGGATGATGATTTTGGGGTAGATGTGATTGATTTCATGCAGCACATTAGTACCAAACATCATGGACAACATGTTGCAGATGAGATGGAGTTTACTTCATGGACCTGAGCATGGATTACACTTATATGGAGATGGATTCTTGATCAAGATGAGGATGTGACGGGATGTTCTGAGAAACGACTGATGGTGGCATGAGGATGTGCATTATCATGGTTTGAGTGTGACAGTTGGACTAATCACCCGACTAGTTCAAACATGGGGTTGCAAAGTGTACAGAGATGTGTTAGCATTGTGTTGGAGTATCATGGCAGCAGTTCACACGAGCACGAGACATGATGAGGTCGACACGAGATGCTGCAGAAAGAATGTATCTTGGATGGAAGGGCTAGCCTTCCACGATGGGGAGCAGCATGTGGAGATTGTGACAGGGTGGTTGATGATCATGGATTGAGATGATTTCCGATGTATGACATACCGATGGGGTGTATACCCGAGTATGGTGATCTTGGTGACAGTTGGTTGCCGGGATGAGATATTGTCGAGGACAACATGGTTTCAAGTGGGGGAGGATGTAAGGACTTATAGTCCAAGGCATCACCGCCAGGAAAGTGCGATAAGTTAGCGAAGGCAAATGAGCATGCGGTTGAACGAAATATGGCAGGGCAAAAACACTTGGATGCGTGCGTACGAAAGTTTAGAGGCAAAGTCATCTATTTATAATGGATGAGCTGGGGGTTCATTCGAGCAAAGCCAACGATGGATGGATTGTAACTCGGGCATTGATTGATGAGCTGACCAAGCAAGTTAACAATGGAAGGCGTCGGCTGGACAACAAAAATGCAGGTCGACCAAGGGTGGCACGACCGCTTATGATGGATATACATATTGAAGAGCATTGGAGCTTGGAAGACACAATCCGAACACTCTTCATTGGAACATCAAGTAAAAGGTGTGAAGAAGTGTTAGAAGACTACGTGGAGGCGCAGGTCTATGTGCCTGCTCATGGGCAGGCTACACGGCGAACGCACAAACGACTTGGGTTTTGGGTGAAAGGCGTCAGCGTGGGCAAGGAGCACCCGTCATTTGGAAGGAGTGGGGGTGAAGGTTTCAGACGCCCGGTTGACACGGGTTCTTGGGTGACTCGGGTCTGCGCCCACCCATCGTGCAAAGACAAACGCGGAGGTGGAGAAGGGGACTTGGGTGAGGTTGCCCACCCACCATGCAGAGGTAAATGAAGGGTGACTCGGGTGAGATCGCTTGCCCGTTGGCATAAGGTTCAGTTGTGAAGTTTGGTTGGCAGCTCGTGTGAGGGCGCGTTCCCCTGACTTGGGCAAGGAAATCTTGGTTATCACACGAAGGTGTGAGAAGTTGTAAATTTGGCTAAGTATGAAACTTTGTGTTTCCAAGTATACTTGTAAATCTTTGTAATATTGAAAGACTGTATAATATATTATTCGGGCAAACTCATTGCTCAGGGAGTTGCCCCTCCCTTTATACTGTGCAATTGTCTTCTTCATGTAAAATTGTTGATGATGTGTATGGGTGTTCATTGGTATAAAGGAAACATAATAATACTTGGTTGCAAAAAACAAAATAAGTAGACTAATGTTTAGGCGTAGTCCATGAACATAAGTATTGGTGAAAAGAAAGCGTTCGGTGGTGCCGCACCTCGCCAAGGGTGGTTAAAAGACTACTGTCGGCCTGGGGGCGTGACACATTTAGTCCGAGAGTTGAACCATGCTCTAATACCATTCTGTAATAGCCTCCTCCCACATCTACCAGGGCAACCTACCAGCCGAAGTAAACATGTGACGAGAGGCCACTATGATAAGATTCAACCTCTTTGGTGACATTAAGGAAATGGAATCTACAGAACATCACAAACAGTCATCCAACCTCATCCACATACCCTTCAGAAGACAATTCAGCCACTCAGACTGCCTATCCTTGGGTCCTATAGTTTTTTGAGAGACTTAAGGGCAGGGTAACGCTCCCTAGACACTGCCCAGGAAAGTTAGTTTCAGCACTAACGCTCCCCAAACACTACCCGGGTGCTTTATAATGCTTCCTAGACACTACCCAGGCGAGTTAGTTTCAACACCAATGCTCCCCAAATACTGCCCAGGTGCTTTATAACACTCCCTAGACACTGTCGAGGTGCTTTAGAATGCTTCCCAAACACTGCCCAGGTGAGTTAGTCTCAGCACTGATGCTAACATTTCGGGATTTGAGCCACCTTTTCTAGCCTAGAGCCTGAGCACTACCTAGAATGGAATGATCATTTAGAACTGGTGAGGATACAATAGCAATAATATGAACAAAATCATAACTAGATCCCTACTAGCCATGGCAGGCATTTCGTCAAACATATCATCAACATGTAACCTACAGGTGTAAACGATAGAATTAAGTGTAGGGATCTCATACTTACTTGAGAATCAATACGAACCATTACTTCCTCATGTCTTTTGTTGCCTTATCAGTTATTGGGTCATAAATACAATATCCATTCAAACGCAAGTAAAAACATGCTAAGAGCCAAACATAGTTGCTGCCATAAAATGTACACATAACCGACATAATAGGAACATAAATACAATGGACATATCAGCTACCAAAATTCATACACACACACACACACACACATATATATATATATATTCACATGAAAATCAAGGGAATGAATTTCTTATTAATAAATACAATGAACCAACCGATGATGGGACTACCACATTCGACTTGACCATGGATTGGCTGAGCCAAGTTTCTCTTCATCCAATCACCCTCGTGCTATATTCCAAGCATGAATTTGGTCTCATAGAATACATCAAGAAACACCAATCAATGTGCATTCCATCGGAGTTCTTAGCCTACACTATGAGGAATTTGAGTGCCTCCTAGTCTCTTAGGCTTTATCATGCATCTGTAGTCTGATCCAGGGATCACTAGGCCCTACACCGGGACATTCTCTCTAGGCATTACCGTGCATTCCATCTCGGAATCACTAGGCCCAACAGAGAGAAAATCCACCTCTTGGCTTTATCATATATCTCATCATTCACAGGCAAAGATTCCTAGGCCCACCAAGGCACACAATTTGGCTTTACCGCAACCCACAGTCTGGTTCAGGGGTTACTAGGCTAGTGTTTCCATGCATCCTCAATCTAGTTTAGGGACCACTACCACCATGTGTTTCTCAATTCAAAGATCCACCCCACTCAACTTCGAATCCAATCTGGCCACCCCCAAAAAACACATGAGAGAACGCATCTCTTAAAGCTATTAGGAAATGGCAAGGCTAGGCTAAAAATATTATCACACCTAGAAAAACCCATGCCATGGTTGGAAAGAACCACATGAAATCCCATGCATGCAAAATCTAGCAAGGAAAATACACATGCAAGTTGATACCTGTAATGAAGGTGGTTGTGGCTGCTTGATCCTGCCTTTCCCTACTTGATCTTTGCTTCCTCTTGCCTTCTTTGCCTTTCTTTCTCCAATGCCAAAGTGCTCCAAGAAAACTCTAAGTGTCCAAGAGTATGAGAGAGAGAGAGAAAATAATGAGAGAGCTCCAAAGCTAAACTGACCAAGTGTTGCCCACTAATCCTCAGAAGCCTTCTTATTAATGAGGCATCTATTTTCTTTATTTTCCATTATTTTTCTTCAATTTCCTCCTCACATGCAACCTGTGACCTTTCACCTTCCTTTTCTCCTAATTTCCATTATTTTCATAAATAAATGTGCCAAAATACCATTTTTCCTCTTTAATGCCTTAGCCATTTTCTTTGCCAATTTCCTTAGCCATAAATAACCAAATGAACACCCCCCCTAGGATTTCTTTCCCACCATTCAGCGTGGAATATGTGTCCCATCATCCATGGCGTTTCTATATTTTGACATGGAATTTTCACTCGGGATGTTACAGTGGCAGAGTATGGAGGACTGTTTGTAGGAGTATGAGACTCTTCTAGGATGTAAGTCTGAAAGATTTGAGTCTTCTAGGTAAGGTCCAACTTCAAGTAGAATTCAAGTAGGTTTTCAATGGAAAGTGGGGTTTCATTTGGGTTTGGCTAGATCTGCAACATTTGGTTTATTGACTCTGCAGTGATTTTAAGAAAAATTTGCTGGTTATGAGAGACTACAACTCTTTGGCTTGCGATATAGCAGATTTGACAAAGGTGGATGATTTCAGGGAACTAGTATACCTGTGGGAACAAGTATTTGGGAAAATTTGATTCCCATAGATGAATGTCATCATTTTGGTTTAGGAATTTGTCTTTACTCTAGAAGTGGAGTTTCAATAGATGTCTGGTGGAAACTGTGTCTTTGATTTGGAAATATCTATCAACAATGGGAGATGGTCAACATCCAGGTGAGGGGTTTGCAGGGGTTTCTCATTTAGAATTCTTTGGGAAGCCATAATTTGGTTTATTCTATTGAATTATTGTTTATCAGGCTTAAGGAGTAAGCTCAGGACTTCTGGAACAGTGGGAAGGGTGAATATAGTCTGCAGAAAATGGTTTCCTTAGATGCACAGTGGGTTTCTTTAGTTTGGCATGGTTTTTAATTAATTCAATTAATTAACCTTTTATAATTATTATGCAAAGCTTAAGTAGAGGGCCGTTTTGGTTCTTTCAAGAATACCTAGAAAAACAGAGATTTGGTGTGCAGACAGGGTTCTATGGTAGCAGTGAAGGTTTTTGAGGCTTCAATTGTCTCTATGTTGCTTCAATTTAGAGTCTGCAGGGTCTTTAGGTTGTAAATGGGTAAAAAACGGTTGAGCAGAGTTCCCGGGTGTTAGAATTGGTTGACAGAGGTATTTTACAACAAAATAACAGTGAAAAGAGTGAAAAGGGGGATTTTTTGGCTTTTAACCAACAGTGGCTAAAATTTGGGTGCAAGATTAATAAATGAACAATGGGCAGTTTCCTTTTACACAGGGAGGCGGTTTTATGGCATATCGCACCACTTTTGAGTGGAGGGAAATATTTTTTGAGATCACACGATATAACATGGGGCTGCCACTTAGTAAAAGGTCGCTCGGGAAAAACCACGAATCTCACGCGATTTTGGGATTTTAAAAGTTAGACGATGGGAGCGCACGATATGGATATGGGCCGTCGGATTTGGGAGTGTTTGATCGGAGGGCTATCGTGTGGAGGAGTTGCAAGGGCTGAGTCAGGGTGTGGTTGGCGGGGCCCGGGGATAAATAATGCGAAGGGTTAAATATATTCAAAGGTTTAGTGAGGGTCAGGGAATTATAATGTGGGGGGTTTAAATACATAAAGTGGGACTATAGGTTAGGAAATAACTTAGGATAAGGGGGTTTAGTGGGTTTTTAAGGGAAAAAGAGAAATTAATAAGGGAAAAATGATTTTTAAAGGGTAATGTCTAGGGAAAAGTGTGAAATCAAGGGGAAAAAGGGTTAAAATGAAGGGAAAGGGTTTTTATAATGGGAATGTGTTAAAATAAGAGGAAATGAAAGGGAAGGGTCATTTCAAATCAAGAAGGGGAAATTAGTGAATGAAAAGTGATGAAGGGGTAATGGAGGGAAATTTAGAGATGTAAGGGGTTTAGTGAAATGAGAGGATATTAGTGAATGAGATTTAGTATTTAGCCCTAAAATCATATAGAACTTTTTAGGGTAAATACCCAAAGTAATACACAATTTTTGTGAATGTCCTCTTTCCTTTGATAGTTCCTCCTACATATGAAACATAGGGTTTAACCATGATGAAAGTGCATTTGATCTATCAACATTGTGCATTTCAAAACCTCTTCTACCTACCCTTTATTTACCCTAGCATTTTCTCTTCATTTATTGGGTGCATTTGAGCTTGCTGACCCTTGATTTCTTTTTCTTTGATAAGCAAACTATCTAATTCTAACCTTATAACTTCCAAGGGCTCAGATTAAACTGATGAGTTCCTTATTATTCTCTACCTAACTACTAGTCTGCCAAGATTAAACAGTTTGGCTAGATCTTTATTTCTCTATCTATCAGCATGAAATTTAAAGCATGAATGAATCAAGATTAAACTATTTGATCATCATGGATTGTGGCATTTTTGACAAGCTACACACAATCTTATTTTGCCTAGTAAAGTAAAAAGTAGTGGCATTTGAATTTGCATCACTTTCATAATCTATTTTTTTATCTCTTTTTGGTGGGGTTCATATATATATCTATATATATATATATATATATATATATATATATATATATATATATATCTTTTTCTTTTAGTCCTTTGATTTTTCTTTTAGGACTTACCCTCTTTACATTTTTTATTTTTAATATGGGAGAACATTTTGTAGAAAGAAAAAGTATGTACAATATTACAAGACTAATCATAGCCAATTCAAAATTATGAATCCTATTATTATAGGACCCTAACAGGACACACACACACACATTAATAATGGACTTCACCTAGTGTGGGTTACGTTGTTGAGCCCGGTGTCAACAGTGGGGAGGCCACTTCATTAAATGCTGCAAAATGATGATGATGTACATGGTATATTATTTGTCATTACAAGGATAAATTCCCTCAACTTGAGTGGCATGTCTCTCCACAAGAAGTTCTCCTATAGAAAGTCTCACTCATATGGGCCCTCCTTCAACATGACAAGCAATAAATTCTCACATAACATGGATTACAAGTATCTTTCAACATAATGGTAACAAGGATCTCAACAAAAAAACATACTCTCACCAAATTAGAAGAAAGACATGGCATAACTACATCATATACCTCCACTTTCGGGGATGGCCTAAAAATGCAAATATCTGTCGGTGAAATAGAATGCATTGTTGAATTCATGGGGCGAAATCGTGTCAAACGACTATAACCTTGGCCCCTTTCTGACACCGTCAAATTCTGGACCCTCGGGAATCTCGAAGATTCCCCAAAGATTCTTTCTTATAGATGGCCAAAAAATTCACTACTTAGATAAAAATTCTCAGCACACCACTACACTCCTTGTGAAATTCTGTGAAAAATGACTAAAAAGTCGGCATCATTCTACCTCTGTAAAATATCAACCTCCAAGGGAATCTTATAGATTCTACGAGATTCTGTAAAGATTCCTTGTCATTGGTTGCTTGGATTTCTACTATTCATATGAGGAAATAGACCACACTATCACTTTCCATGTGAAATTATGGTTCGTTTGAATATAAAATTGGCATGATTTTGTCTCTGTCAAAAATCACCCTCTAGGGAATCTTTCTCATTCCTCCAAGATTTTGCATGAGAATATTTTGTAGAATATTCCAAGGAATATTCCCCTAGAACATTCCAAGGAATATTCCCCTAGAACATTATCTCCTCGAAAAATGTGCCTAGTTGGGGAGGGGTTTTGCCTCCGGCTTCCATTTTCGCTCTTCTGCTTGACCTCTCCTTCGCTTCCCTCGTAAAATGAATATTTTGGTTTAATATAATTTCTGAGGGAGGATTCTCCAAGGTCAAACCCTGTTGGCAAATAGGTGCCCAACTAAGTTGGGAGGGGCAATCCCATGTTCCAACCCTCGTGGGACTCCCCATTTAACTATCTAGTAATTTTTATTTTGGTGTATTAATGTTTTTGAATCGTTTTGTAATCGTGGCAGTTTGTTATAACTGATTGGGTGGAGTGGTGTGCAGTTTATGGCATATGTTGTGTTATGGGACCGCCCAGAGGTGGGCCACATAGTTGGTAGAGCAGGATCAATCCCTGCTAGCCCTAGTTTTAGGGAAAATTTTAGGGGCTAATATTCACAAGTGGGCTACTTTTCCATCTGTTTTCTAAAATAATTCAGCCAAATTAGTATAAAATTATTTTAGCCTAAAAATCGCCAAAATTTTGTAGAGACTATATATCATTAGGAATTTGAGTATTTTCACAAATATATCACTAAACATTTTATAGTTTGTTTATTAATGACTAGTAATATTTACCAAGATTTCTAAACATTAAGATAAATTTTCATTCTTAAAATTTTCCCTACCTAGTTTATATGGTAATGACCATGGTATGTGACGCAATGGTGGGGTTTGACCAGTCGCTGCCCTTTATAATATATATATATATATATATATATATCTATATATATATATATATATATATATATATATATATATATATATATATATATATATATATATATATACCATTTGCGAGGTGGTAGCTTGTTGCATTTTTTTTTTTTTTCAATATAAAAAATTAGTGGAAAAAATTTTCAACTGATTTTTAGAATTTACTAGAAACATTAAAGAGGTGACAAATGCTCCCTTTCTGACCGTTGTTTTCCGTGCGCTGTTCCTTTGCCAAATTGTTGCCTCATTACTGACTACCACTTGGTCTAGTTTGACCAGAACTTTAACTGACTATATCTTGAGAATACGAACTCGGATTTGAGTGCCATTCATAGCGTTGGAATCATGACGACGAGCACTACGATATTGTCCTGGTTTGGGTGAAATACGAGATCTTTGATTTGAACTATTTCTAGATTTTGAGCAATTCTGGAGCCACCTAGATCACCAAGAGTAATTTCGGATGTTATGGAAGCATCAATGTAATAAATCAGATTTTTGTTACCTATCATATGATTGTTGCAGCAACTGTCCAACAACCAAATGTCCTCACTGTGATTGTCTTCATAAAGATGGCATGAAAGAAACATTGTTTCAGAAGATTCTCCTTCATTTTTGGGGAGATGGACACTACTTCTTTGTTCATTTGATTATTTCTTTCTACATTCATGTTCATAATGCCCAAATTTCTTTTAATAATATCATTGGTCATTCGATTTAATCCATGTTATGCTTCACTATGTTTAGTTTTGTGAAGGTCTCAAGTGCTTTGGTGCATGATGTTGTTCCTGTTCTGCCTCTTCCTTGACCTCTACCTCACTTTTTATTGCATCTACATCCTCTGCCTCTGCCAAGAGAAAGTTGTGCTTTGAAAGCTTGTTCCATGGAATCTTCTACCAAGTCTTGCTTCATGTCCTAGAAGTGATCCATTCAACTGGTTTACTGAAAAAGTTGTAAGATCTTTTTATTCTAGAATGGTTGTAGGCTTTGAAACAATTTTTCAAAAATCTTCTAATATGTAATGGTTTCACCAATGAGTATGATCTGATTGACTATTCCCATAACTCTAGTCATGAACTGGTCCACATTCTCTGTGTTAGCCATCTTCAGGGTTTTGAACTAAGCTCTCAATGTATGGAGTTTTATAGTTTTCAGTGTATCTTTAACTTGATATGCAACTTTCAAAATATCCCAATCTTCTTTTGTTGTTGATGCATTGGTTATGTTTTCGAATATAGAGTCATCAACTAAGTTCTATATCCAACATTCGGCTCTATTCTCTTTATTTCTAAGTTTTGCAACGACATTCCTCTGATTATTGCTCATAGTTGCTAATTGTTCTTGGTTCGGCTCTACATAACCATTCTGCAAGGTATCCCAACAATCACGGGCTTGCAAAAATGTATTCATTCTTAAAGACGAAAACTCATAATTTTTTCCAAGCAAATTCGAAATTTGTAACAAAACTCGAGAAAGTAATTTTTTTAATATAAACATGCTACTTTTTAAAATCTCATTTTTTAATTACCCTAACAAATTTTATGTCCGTTGTTTTTCTTTTAACTAATTTTTTTTCAATAAAACAACCTTTTTTTCAAATTCCCCTCTCGAAAAAAACTTCCTCCGTTAAAAGAGACCTTTCTAAAATGGTTAAAATGATCTTTCAATTTCGGAAAAAAATAAACTTTTTTTTTTTTTTGTAAGCTTAGGTGGGACCTTCTCATTTTCGAGTTTTTACATGTCCGTTATTCACCCCATTTCCAGGGAGGGTAGCACAAAAATCGAACCCAAGATCTCCGGTTCGGTGAGACTTCATTTCCACGGCCATTGCCACTTGAGCCACCCCATGCGGACCGGAAAAAAATACACTTTCAAAAAACTCCTATTTTTTTAAAGTTTCGAATAATCCTTCACATAATACGTTTATGCCTTTGAAAAAAAATGAGCAAGCCTTCGCGAATAATCCTTCATGTAATACGTTTAAGCCTTTGGAAAAAAATGACCAAACCTTAACATAATTCGATTAAACCTTTGAATCCGAATAAAAAACGTGGAGCCTTTGAAAACGACTTAACGCTTAAAAAAAAAGATGTTTGTCGTTTAGTGCAGCTTGACTTTTCATACCTCGTTTTAAAATGGTCACCGTGCTAAAATTCAGCTCCCTTTTTAAAAATTTCGGCTGCAAATTTAACGTTGAAACGAAGATTTGAAGACTTGTTGTCAACACATTTCTCGATATAAAACGTGTCACCAAATTTCTCAGTTTGGTAAGTCTTCGTTGATCGGCACACTTAAGCACAGAGACTAGGTGTGATGGTCACTTAAATTAAAAAAAAAATAACCGTCTAGCTTGCAACACCATTTCCACGTTTTGGATTTTCATAATTCTAGCTCCTTTCGTTCTCTATTGTGTTCACAAAAAAAATTAAACGCTCTTTTTCTTTTCTTTTCTTTTTCTTTTTCTTTTTGAGTTTTTTTGTTACATCAGGTTCTAATACAATGACCAAAATTGAAGAAGAGAAAACTCAAAATAGAACAACTACTCTTCTTATCCTTCAACATAATTAAATAGACTATATAAGAAGTGTTAAATGACTGGAGTGAAACTCAACTAAAGTGAACTAAATATAAGGCTCTTATATCATGACAAAAATTGAAGAAGTAAAAACTCAAAATAGAACAACTACTCTTTTCATCATTCAATACAGTTAAATAGATTACATAGGAAGTGTCAACAATAAATGACTGGAATGAAACTCAACTAAAATGAACTAAATATGAACTGACTATAACACCTAGAAAATGATGGAATTAAATATGATGACACCTAATAATATCTCAACAAAAACCACCTTAACCTTGCTCAATCTTTGGGACCACTAATCTGACCTGCATGGCATTTCCATGTCTAGACAGGAGTCACCTCACCTTTGGTTTGATCGTTTGTCTAATGCACCTCGGGCTAGTGCCTGATCGTTTGTCTATTGCACCTGGGCCAGTGCCTAAAAGATGTATAAGAGGACTCAAACAACAATTGGCTCACACCACACCAGTCCAAATCAGTTTTTGGTTTCCAAACTTCTCAGGATTCCCAATTCTCTAACCTAACAACATCTTCCTCAATTGCACCATAGTCCTCCACACTCCGTTCTAACATCTAGTAGCATCATGCATCCACAATCCCACAATCCGGATTTTTACAGTGGTCAAATCTCCTCATCCACGAGGGCAATACAAATCCTAGGCAATAGAAGTGTCCCCAACATTTGGCTTTGATACCAAATGAATAAACTTAACCAGAGAACAAAACATATTTATCGAGAGACATAAACTAGCAACAATACACAACAATATACAAACATGTAAACATTGTAAAAACAATATTATCTCGCGAAAATCCTAAAGGAAAAACCTTGGCCAACTGGCCTTGTTGGCTTTAGCCACTCACCTCCTTGGTATACATTATAAAAATTCTATATAGCCTTTTTAAAGGCTCTATTACATGCAATATCAAGAGCAGAAAACCATATGTACCCTATCCCACATGCCCAAAACCAAAATTATTTAGTTTACCTAACACATCTAAACTGACACATCTGAACTGTTTAATCATAAAAAGTGAACATAATAAGTTAAACATTTAAACCTAAACCTGAAATATTGAGCGGGAAGGAGTTTAATCATAAAAAGTGAACATAATTAGTTAAACATTTAAACCTAAACCTGAAATATTGAGCTGGAAGGATACCTTGATCTTGAACGCGCTCATCTTTGATATTATTCAATCAATAAAATGCATGAACCCTCTTCTTTGAGCACCCAATCTGTTTAATCATAAAATGAACATTAAAAAATCTGATGAAAGTAAATACAACTTTCATTAGTACAAATCTACACTGAACAAACAGCTCTGTGAACAAAATCTAAATTGAGTTTTAACATTTGCAAGTACCTTACGGCTTTCCATTATTTAAACGTTGACTTTATAGTTGCATACTAATGCCATCAATTTATTTAAACATTGAGTTTATAGTTGCAAACTAATGCTATCAATTTAGGGCATCCATTGATCAGCTCTTTAGCCAACCCTCTTTCTTTTGTAAAAAAATATCAATGGACTATTGTGCATTGAAACAAATAATTTTATAAACAACGAGGATTTCACCAAAGTCATTTAAATAACATAGGTATCTCTGACGTGGTTTGCCCAAATTACATCACCAATATTATTGAACTGACTACAAAGAGATCTGTCACCCAAAAACATAAAAAATAATAGAAACCTTGCATGCCTTCGAAAACCGCTATGCACTTATGCTATCCACGATATTCAAGGGAAAATGTACCTTCGCCAGAGAACTTGAAATGCCTGTTGCGCCAAGCCAAGACTGACAAACCAATACAGAGCGCTCGAGAATCCAATTAAATGATTGCTTCAGCGGACATTATCAGTGTCTAGTTTGCTTATTGGCATTTGAACAAGATTCGACTCAATCTCTCTAGAACAGAAAATTTGTGGAGACTATATGGGAAATTAACCATGGGGTCGAAACCCTATACCAGATGAGATTATATTCAATATTACAAATTTTCCAATAATATACTTGATGTAATCACTAACCGCAAAGACCAGATTAGTTTATCGCCGCAGAAGGGAGAAATGACCATGACTCCATGGTACATGAAATGAAACCAATATGTAACAGTACAAGTGGCAAACAATAGCATTAACGTTCCCTCATTGTCTATGCTAAAATACATTGAACACATCGAATGGAAAAAATGTTTCCCACATTATCTTCCAGACTTGCAGGGTGAACGGATGGTTTTTGAAATGTCTAAATTGCATTTTCCATCATCGGCACCTCCTCTACTTTCTGGTTATCTGCATGGAGGACCCGAAATTGAAACGGTACGTGATAGCCATGCGAGCGGACAGAAGATCAATGGCTGAATTAATTAATTTTTTAAAAATAGCACTCTCTGAATACCTAAGAAATGGCAGTAATGACCAAGGACGTGGCATGTAAACTCCCTTAACTTAAAAATGAGACCTTTCATTAACTAAATTATTAATTGAGGCCATCTTATGTGAATTTAGACCAAGAATATTCGAGGTTATAAAATCCTGACCATCCAAATCATTTTTTAATTTTAAAGATTTGAAATTCCTCTAACTTAATTGAATTTTAAAAATTTGAAATTCCTAAACTCAAATCCAATATAAACTATAAATTGCACCTTAAGTTCAAATCCAATATAAATCACATCTAAAAAAGAAATTCCTAAACTCAAATCCAATATAAACTACACCTTAACCTCAAATCCAACATAAACCACACCTATAGCGTAACAAAACTGATTATTTATCCTAAACTCAAATCCAATATAAACCACACCTTAAACTCAAATCCAATATAGACCACACCTATAGCGTAACAAAACTGATTATTTATCAAAGACCTAACGTAACGGTCTGGTTTCTGTAATTCGTCATCAAACAGACGTCACATATTCTCATTCACTTTCACGGAAATTTCCTTTAATTCCTTATAAGACAGACGTTGCATATTCTCCTTCACTTTCGTTGAATTTTTCTGTAATTCCTTTTCAAAAATGCGTCTCGTATTCTCATTCACTTTCATGTAAATTTTCTGTAATTCCTAGGCGTCACATATTCTCATTCACTTTCATTGAAATTTGCTGTAATTTGTTTTCAAATATATATCATATATTTACGGGATAGGCGTCTTTTTTATTGGAGTTGGGCACTTTAATGATTTTACTAATCAAAAAAATTGATTGGATAGTTTGAATTTAAAGATGCCAGTATATTCTTGTAGTTGCCACAATATCAATGGATTGAATTCAAACCACTAACTTTCGTGCATATCTAAATCGCATGATTAAACCTTGTTTAAATTAATTTTTTACAAAACTTCATTAAAAATTTACCATGCCATTTGTTAATTGACACCTATCAAGGTTAACCATAATGGGATGGGAAGACTGTAAAATGTAACACATACCTTACACATATACTTTGCATAGTAGTGGGAAGATAAAGTGTGTTTTCTCTTGACAACATGTTTAACACTTCTTTAAATTTCCTTGTAAAATAACCTATTATACATTTAGTTAGAAATGAAAAATTTGCCTTAATCGCTTTCTTATTAAACTAGAAAACATATGTTATCATTTAATCTTTAATTTTTTCCCTTGGAAATAAACTTTGTGAATGTAACTATATTCACATTCTTTTAGGATGAAAATTTACAATGCCAATTAATTTGTATTTTTTTAAGAAGGATTATTCCACATAAGTTTTTTGGCATTCACTCATTTTATGAATATCCTCATTTTAGTTGACATTTACTAATTTATTTTTTGTTGACTTATATTTTTCATTGTACCAACTATTACAAACTATCTTATTGTATATTTTTGTAGCTATCTTGAAAGCATTCTTTCTTTATCCACACATAGGTAAATCTCACTATTTTCTCATAATTTACTTTATAATAGAATGATTTGGAGCATATAAATTATGTAATTATAAAATTACTTCAAATATAATATAAAATATAATTAAATACCGAGATAAACGAATGACTAAATATTGTGAATATGTAGATATTGGAATGAAATAATGAAGAAATGTGTTGATATATAATGAGATGTCAATATATAATAATTTAATCGTTATGAAGTTTTTAAATTGTTAGAAAGATTAGTTTAAAGGAAGGACAAATTATTTTTTTTAAATTAATTTTTTAGTTTATGGATGAACTAATATATTAATAAATAATAATAAATATCTTCCTTTCCTTCTCTATTTGATTCTTGAATTAATAATTAGTTTTCTAATTAATTGATTGTCCTTAAATATTCCCCTTTAATGTAATTAGTCTACAATGTGCAACTGGAAAAGCCTCATAGAAGATTCTTTATTATGGCATTTTTGAATTCTCCATTTTATACTTCAAAACTCCTTTATATTCTTTTATTAAATAATTCATTTTTTTCTTTACTTCTCTTACTTCCACTTAATATATATCACTTTATTTTCTTTTATTATATATATATATATATATATATATATATATATATATATATATATAATTTTCTTATTAAAATAAAGCTTAAATAAACTTTAATTAAAATAATTTTAATATTTATTTTCAAAAAAATATTTTTTATCAAATGACTCTACCAAAAGTTGAGAATAATTAATATTATTTTGATATTAATGGAGAAAATAGTTACATTGTTGTAACTTTCTCCCTAGTTTAGGATTAGTTCCTATAGTTATGGGGTTTGGATGTAACTTCCTATTTCTTAGTCTTCTATTTAATGATGTAATCTTTGATTGATTGTGGAAGAGAGTGGACGAGAGTGATCTCTCAAGTTTTGTGAGTGTAGTCCCCAGGTGCAGGCCACACCTGAGTGCTACATCTCTTTCTTTTCAATTCTGTTCACATTTTATCTTGGTATCAGAGCTCAGCTTGAGTGAGCCCGATCTTTTGTCACCTGTGTGGTGGAATTGCCTCTGTGGCTGGAATAGCCTGTGTGGCTTGAAGTGCCTTTGTGGCTGTGTCTACACGAGAGCTGTGTGCTCAATTGACCAGGTGGACTGTAGAACACCTGGCTCGGACTCGGAAAATTTATTTTTCTGAGTGGAAAGGCGGATTTTGCGCTGACAGTCGCGCTAGAAGCCCGATTAGCGCGAATTTTAAGGGATAAATCGCGCCAAAGCGCCAGAAAGCCCGATTAGCGCGGGATTTTACCGGGAAAGTCGCGCCAATTAAGATACTTACACCGATTTTTAATTAGCGCGGATTTTTCGCTCGGGGTAGCGCCAAGGGGATCTGTGATAGTGTGAACTTCGTTTGGCGGTTTGCAAACAGTGCAGATCGACGGAGTTGCAGATCCGTCCGGGAGAGACAGATCGGGAGAGCGCCAGAGGTGATCTGCAGGAAACCTCGACTTCGTTTGGCGATCTGCAGGAGAGCAGGATCGGTGAAGTGGCAAATCAATCTGGGAGAGGTGGATCAGATCAATTGTGATCAGATCATCGTTTCGGCTGTGTTGAAAACGCCGAATTTTCTCATTGGAGCGGGAGTGCCAGACACTGTAGATCGGTGGCAGAGGTGACAGATCCATCTGTCAGGTATTATATTTTGTTATTGTTAAGTAGATTCACAATGAGTAATACGATGGAATCTTACCTTAACGAATCTGGTAAACTCAACGGGTCTAACTTCACGAATTGGAAGTTTAAGATCCAGACCTTGCTCGAAGGTGCGAATGCTTGGACTATAGTGACAGGCGATGAGCAAAAGCCGACTGCAACCACACAGAAGGAAGACTGGGAAAAACAAGAAAACAAGGCCAAAGTCCTGTTGAATATGTATGTGAAAGACAATGTCATTGCACACATCAGAGACTGTAAAATGTCCGCAGAGATTTGGACGAAAATCAAAAGTCTATATGAAACCCAGAATGCAAACAGAGTTTTGGCTCTGAAAAGCAAGCTATTTTCAATTAGGATAGACGAAAGGGAGTTTTCTACTGCATTTGTTGCCCGAATTAAGGATGTTAAAGACGGATTGGGGGCCATTGGAGTGGCGGTGGCTGATGAAGATCTTGTTGCAATTACAATGAATGGGATGCGTGATGATTTCCAAACCTTCATCACTGGAGTCTCGGCAAGGGAGAAAACACCCACGTTTGATGATCTCACTGCGATCTTGCAGCAAGAGGAAGAGCGACGGCAAAATCTGAATCTGAACCCCCAAAGTGACGATCTCGCGCTGATGGCAAAACGACGACTATCTAAAGGGAAGCAGTCACAGCAGCAATCAGTCCAGAAAGGAGGAACAACACATAAAAATCACTGTCATAAAGGTATGCTTGCAAATCATTCTGAAAATAAATGCTTTTATTGTGGAAATAAGGGTCATATACAGAGAGACTGTTATTATAAGAAGCAGGCTGATGAATCAAGGAGGAGACAGGTAAATCCAAAACACAGAGGATATTTTGTTGAAGAAGAAGACTTCAGTCATGAATTTCAACTATTCACAGTCGACTGTGCCCTTTCAGCATTGAATGAAGATGACATCTGGTATGTCGATTCCAGAGTATCCTCTCACATGACAGGTAATAAGGAATTTTTTGATAGTCTTGAAGAAATTATAAATGGATCAAAAATATATCTAGGGGATGATAATGGATATCAGATTAAAGGTCATGGGGTGATTTCAGTTAAGTTACCAAATGGAAAGATTAGTCACCTTTCAAATGTTTTATATGTACCCGGAATAAAGAAAAACCTGATATCTGTATCCATGATGGCTGATCAAGATATGCATGTCGAATTCTTCAAGACTCACTATGTGATAAAGGATTGCAGGAATGAAATTGTTGCAACAGGCATGCGAGTTGGAGACCTGACTTGGCATACTCAGTTAGTGTGTTGAGCCAATTCATGTCGAAACCACGTGAAAGTCACTGGACAGCAGCAAAAAGCGTGTTGAGGTATCTTTGTGGTACTGTTCATTTTGGTATTTTATACACTGATGTATCTGATGTTACTCTAGCAGGTTTTTCAATCTCAGACTGGGCAGGTAACCTGGATGATCGGAGGTCCATCACAGGTTATGCATTCAACATAGGTTCCGGGGTCATAGCATGGAGCAGCAAGAAACAGAGTACTGTAGCTTTGTTGTCATGTGAAGCTGAGTATCAAGCATTGTGTGCAGCAACATGTGAAGCGATCTGGTTGAGGAGACTTCTCAAAGATGTAGGAAAAGAAGAGAGGCAACCCACTTCTATCAAAAGTGACAACCAGAGCACCATCAAATTAGCATACAATCCAGTGTTTCACAAAAACACCAAACATATAGACACTCAGTTCCATTTTGTTAGAGAGAAAATACAGTCAAAAGAAATTGCTGTTGAATATTGTAAAACTTGTGACAATGTGGCCGATATTTTTACAAAGCCTCTTGCACGAGTGAAATTTGAATTGTTTAGAAAGATGCTAGGAGTCCAGGAGAACCCTTTCTCCATTAAGGGGGGGAGTTGAGAATAATTAATATTATTTTGATATTAATGGAGAAAATAGTTACATTGTTGTAACTTTCTCCCTAGTTTAGGATTAGTTCCTATAGTTATGGGGTTTGGGTGCAACTTCCTATTTCCTAGTATTGTATTTAATGATGTAATCTTTGATTGATTGTGGAAGAGAGTGGACGAGAGTGATCTCTCAAGTTTTGTGAGTGTAGTCCCCAGGTGCAGGCCACACCTGAGTGCTACATCTCTTTCTTTTCAATTCTGTTCACATTTTATCTCCAAACACAAACACATACGGTGATTTGGTGGCTAGCATATTAAACACTCTATGTAATTCAATAAACTTTATTCACTTGCATGAAAATTGTTTTTATAATTTTGGTGATTTTAGTTTTGTTTTTCCAATGGTATGATATTTTTGTTGTTGCTTCCTGCATGAATAGACACCTCTTCCAACAAATTGCACACCATTGATAACACTTTTATTTTTTTAATTTAGGGTAAGATTAAATGAAAACAAAAGTTAAAGTTAATAGTGTGTATATTTTTAATTATTTAAAAATTTCAGGGATAAGAGGGATAGTGTGTATATTATTAATTATTTAAAATTTTTGAGTGATAAGAGGGATAGTGATAATGATAGTCATAGTGATAGTGATAAATATTTTTCTACCATTTTAAAATTTAGATATGAAAGTATAGTATATGTTTTTTTATTTATTTAATTATATCGCAATAAGATCATTTCAAACCATTGGTGACCTGTCCAATTCAAAATAACACTTGTCTGTGGTTTCATTAAATTGTACATCAATTTCACCCTTTAGTGTTATTAATAATAACTCCAAAAAATAGATGTCTCTATAACTCCAAAAAACAGGTGTCCATCAATTTCACCATTCCAGCAATCGTTCCAACAATCCACTAACTCCAAAAAATATGTGTCCATCAATTTCACCATTCATGCTCTTAATAATAACCCCACCACTCCATCTCTAATTGTAATGTGGAGGAATAATAGAATAACTGTCCCACTCCATGCCTGATTGTAACATTGAGCAATAATAAAATAACATCGCAACTCCATCTTGAACGTTTCAAATTGTCATTAAATATTTGTTGTGCTTATTATTCATTACCATTCCATCCATTATAATCAAAGGCTCCGTGGATGCATGCATTTCTTTCTTAGTGCTTGAGTTGTTGAAATTTTTGAAGGATTACTGGAAAGATTACTTTAAACATTTCAAGGGGCTTCTCTCGGCTTCTATCTTCTAAAAAGGGTGAAAAATATTCCATAGCCTTCATTTTCTCTACCTAGTGTTTTTCAAGTTTCCTTCAAGATGCATTGAAGGAACCCTTTCTTAGTGATTGAGTTGTTGGAATTGTTGAAGGATTGGTACAAGGATTACTGGAATGATTTGAAGGGCTTCTGTAGGCTTCTATCTCCTAAGAAAGGTGCACAATTTGTTTTGATACCTATATTTGTTTTCAATGGCCAATGTTAACTAGATTTGTCATTAGTCTAATATTGAATGGCTTTGTTCATTTTTGTTGAAGTCTTGTTGAACAATCCATACCAAAAATCACACACACACACACACACACACACACACACACACACACACACACACACATATATATATATATATATAAATTAAATAATATATAGATTAATGGCATCCATTGTTCATATTTAAAAAAAATAACCTAACCCTAAACATAGCTAGCCACTTTTGACCGCATTGTATGCACACAGGATGTAGAGCCATGATTCTAGAACAAAGTGAAATTTCTCACCATTTGGGAATGAGAGGCTGATCTCCACTTGCGTTGTATATTGTAGGGTGCCTCCATTAACCTCCTGTTTTCTTGTTTATTACACCCTATCTCTGAGATCAACATCTTACCTTAAAAAAAACCGCATGCAAGTGCATCCATCTCATCCCAACATATGCTACATGTTTAATACCTTTAATTGATTGCGTATTAGCTTTCTAAGTGTAACAAGATTTTTTTTATTTAACAATAAGTATTTGTGAGGAATCTAGATTCATAAATTAAAAATATTTTTCATATATAATTAATTAACTTGAAAAGCTTATTCTACAACTTAGTAACCCCATGTTATTATTTGATTTAATATTTCATTTAAAATAGTATTAAAAAATAACAATGCTCCATTAAAATCAATATTACTCTCAAAATCATATAAAAAATTAAACTACAAGCTTCTAAAAAAACTGCTCGCCATTTCTACAAGAAAATGATGAGCATGGAGGGAAGCGTCCCGACTCTCACCCAATGCTCCGCAAGATGACGAGATGGAAACAAAGAACAATGACAATCGTTGACGTACAACTACAGTAACTATACCAATGTATAGTTACTCTATAGTCAAAAAAAAAATTCCCCATGACTTATTTTTCAATTCATTGTTCGCGAGTGTGCACAAGTTTTATTTGTAAAGTAAGTTGATGTAGGTTTAAAATGTGGAATATTCGTAAATGACTATGGAGTATTTCAATTTAATATTTTAATAAAATTATTTATTTATAAGAAATGTTATGTAATTTTTTTTACAAATTAATCAAGGATTTTATTTACAATTTATAGATGTATTGTTGAAATTTTTTATTTAATAAATTTATGACGGTAAATTTGTAGTTTTATGATTTTGATAAGTTAATAAGTTATTGAAATAAAATATATTAAAAATATTTTGAAATTAAGGGATTTTGGTAAAATTTTTTAATAGGTTTTTGATTTATATAATTAAACTAATTTCAATCTTAATAAGTAGATTAATATAATACCAATTATTTTTTTAAAAGAGAAAATGATTTACTGTAAAATATTTTTAAATTTATTCAATTTTGTTTTTCCAAGTCCAAAAATATATATAATTATTGATATTTTAAATTTATTTAAATTATCATTTTTTATTTTTAATTAATCTTTTAATATTATAATTTTAAATAATAAAAATACGATTTTTTTCAAAATTTTAAATATCTTTAAAAATATCTTATAAAAAATTTAAATATTTTATAAAAAAATATTTAAATTAGTTTAATTTATCATTCATTCATATATATATATATATATATATAAACATTTAATTAAAACTATTGTATCTCTTAAATATTATGAAAGATAATAATATATCAAATAAAAAAAATTATAAAATCAAATAAAAATGAGTAACTAAATCAAAATGTGAATGAAATAAGGTAAATTGGTACATAGATTTATAGAACTTTTTTTGTAAATAGAGAACTTTTTATTTTTAAAGATTCTTCAATATCCAATTGAAATTGAATAAAATCTACAATAACATTATTTACATATATAATAAAAAACATTTAGATATCAAATTCAATGGTGCATTTACTTTTTTCCTAAAATATCTACTGAAATAAAAAATAATAGATAATTATCTAAAAGATGTTGAAATTTTTTATAACTAGGAAAGTATTTGAGAATAAACCCATCTTTTATTATCTAAATTTCCTAATATTTTTTAATTTAACCTCCATATACCAAGTAATCATAATCATGTAATATTAATGTAGCATTACAGTGATTAAGTTGTGGTAAATTTATGACTGTAAATCTATAGTTTTATGATTTTGATAAGTTGATAAGTTATTAAAATAAATGAATGATTTTTATTTACAATTTATGAGGTGTATTGTTGAATTTTTTTAATAAATTTATGACTGTAAATCTGTAGTTTTATGATTTTGATAAGTTAATAAGTTATTAAAATAAAATATATTAAAAATATTTTGAAATTAAAAGTTTTTGGTAAACCTTTTTTATTGGCTTTTTGATTTATATAATTAATCTAATTTCAATCTTAATAATTAAATTAATATGATACCAATTATTTTTTTTAAAAGAGAAAATGATTTACTATAAAATATTTTTAAATTTATTCAATTTTGTTTTTCCAAATCTAAAAATATATATAATTATTGATTTTTTTAACTTTATTTAAATTATCATTTTTTTTTGTTTTTAATAAATATTTTAATATTATAATTTTAAATAATAAGAATACTAGTTTTTTCAAAATTTTAAATATCCTATAAAGATTTAAATATTTTATAAAAGAATATTTAAATTAGTTTAATTTATCATTCATATATATATATATATAAGAAAGATATAAACATTTAATTAAAGCCATTGTATCTCTTAAATATTATGAAAGATAATAATACATCAAATAAAAAAATATATAAAATCAAATAAAAATGAGTAACTAAAACAAAATGTGAATGAAATAAGGTAAATTGGTACATAGATTTATAGAACATTTTTTTTTTTAAATAGAGAACATTTTATTTTTAAATATTCTTCAATATCCAATTGAAATTGAATAAAATCTACAATAACATTATTTACCTATATAATAAAAAATATTTAGATATCAAATTCAATGATGCATTTACTTTTTTCCTAAAATATCTACTGAAATAAAAACTAATAGATAATTATCTAAAAGGTGTTGAAATTTTGGATAACTAGGAAAGTATTTGAGAATAAACCCATTTTCTATTATCTAAATTTACTAATATTTTTTAATTTAACCTCCATATATCAAGTAATCATAATCATGTAGATATTAATGTAGCACTACAGTGATTAAGTTGTGGTAAATTTATGACTATAAATATGTAGTTTTATGATTTTGATAAGTTGATAAGTTATAAAATAAATGAAGGATTTTTATTTACAATTTATGAGGTGTATTGTTGAAATTTTTTAATAATTTTATGACTGTAAATCTGTAGTTTTATGATTTTGATAAGTTAATAAATTATTAAAATAAAATATATTAAAAATAATTTGAAATTAAAGGTTTTTGGAAAAAAAAAAATTATTAGATTTTTTTGTTTTATATGATTAAACTAATTTCAATCTTAATAATTAAACTAAGATGATAGCAATTATTTTATTTTTTTTAAAGAGAAAACGATTTACTATAAAATATTTTTAAATTTATTTAATTTTGTTTTTCCGAATAAAAAATATATATAATTATTGATTTTTTTAAATTATCATTTTTTTTGTTTTTAATAAATCTTTTAGTATTATAATTTTGAATAATAAAAATACTATTTAAAAAAAAAAATTAAATATCTTAAAAAATATATTATAAAAATTTAAATATTTTATAAGAAAATATTTAAGTTAGTTTAATTTATCATATATATCTATATATATATATATATATATATATATATATATATATATAATAAGAAAGATATAAACATTTAATTAAAACCATTGTATCTCTTAAATATTATGAAAGATAATAATACATTAAATAAAAAATATATAAAATCAAATAAAAATGAGAAACTAAATCAAAATGTGAATGAAATAAGGTAAATTTGTACATAGATTTATAGAACACCTTTTTTTTTTAAATAGAGAATATTTTATTTTTAAATATTCTTCAATATCCAATTGAAATTGAATAAAATCTGCAATAACATCATTTACATATATAATAAAAAATATTTAGATATCAAATTCAATAGTGCATTTACTTTTTTCCTAAAATATCTACTGAAATAAAAAATAATAGATAATTATCTAAAAGATGTTGAAATTTTGGTTAACTAGGAAAGTATTTTAGAATAAACCCATTTTTTATTATCTAAATTTAATAATATTTTTTAATTTAACCTCCATATACCATGTAATCATAAGCATATAGATCTTAATGTAGCATTACAGTGATTAAGTTGTGGTATTAATGCAATAAATTACAAAGATTATCTTACGATATAACAATCTATTGTTTTATTAATAAATAAGTAATTGATTTTAGATTAATTTTAAATATAAAAAAATTAATATATAACAATGTGTTGTTTTAGAAATTTAATAATATAATTTTAATTTGAAATTTCTGGATTCACTATAATTGACTCAACAAAAATTTGTCAAATTCCAACCAAAACTTCCAAAACTTCCGGGTTTTAGACAACCCATTAAAAATATTTATAAATATATAAAATAAAAATAATAATCAACCTATATATCATTATTTTTTAAAACAATGAAGACATACAAACTTAATTGTTTTAGAAACACATTTTCTTAATGGTTAAGAACATTTAAATTATCATTAATGATTATTGTATGATTAAACCATATATTATTAAATAAGAAACACTATCTTAATAATTAAAAAAAATTATAAATATATAAAATTATGTTGAAAAATCTCACAAACTTAAAACACACTACATTTTTTATTATTCAAATTTCCCAATATTTATTAATTTAACCTCCATATACCCCATAATCATAATCAAGTGGATAAAGAAATTCAAGTTTCCTAGTAATTGATAATGTCAAATCTTATGTGTGTGTGGTTGCTTGACTGAGAAAATTTTGTTGGATTCAATAAAAGGGTGTGAGGTATAATTATGAATATTTGCATGTGTATTACTGAATAAAATTTTTATTGGTTAATGAAAAAATATGGGTTTTAAATGTAATTGGTTTTCATTAATATTGTGGGAATTTTGATGATGTGTATGTGTAATATGGGTAATGTAATTGGTTGTTATTAATATTATAGGAATTTGTATAATGTATATGTGTTTTGCTGGAATGTGTTAATTTAAATAAGAATATATTAATTCAATAAAAGAAATCTTTTCAATTTTTTTAAACAAGCTTTAAACACCTTACTTAATATATGTTTAAATTCATGTGTTGTTAGATTTTCAATTGTTTATAATTTGGCAAAGATTGTTTGGAATTACCAGTTAATTTGATTCAACAAAAAAAAAAAATTACAAGTAAATTTGAGTAAACTATAAAAATTAAGTAAATTTCCTAATATTTATTAATCTAACCTCCATATACCACATAATGATAATCATGTAGATATTAATGTAGTCCATTAGAATGATTAAGTTGTGATATTAATGCAGTCTATTACAAGGATTATCTTATGATATTAACAATCTACTGTTTTATTAATAAAAAAGTAAAATGATTTTAGATTAATTCTAAATATGCAAAAAAATAAATATATATGAATGTGTTGTTTTAGGAATTTAGTAACATAATTTTAATTTGATATTTTTGGATTCATTATGATTGAGTCAATTTTTTTTGTCAAATTCCAACAAGAAATTATTTAGGTGGCTATTACACCTTAAAGACTACTCCGTATTTAGGTGGTTATTACAACTAATCAAAATTGACAAATAGCTAATTATGATTCACATTACATACATAATTAAAACATATATGTATGTATGTTACTTTTAATTTTATTCAACATTAAATTGTTTTGTTGATATCAAATGTGTTTTTTTTTACTGTTATGTGATTTCATTGTTTCATTATGGATCTAGCTATTTGGAGTTGTCTTCCATTCAATGTTCTTGAACTTGTCTTCCTTTGGCTCCCTTTATCGGTTGTGATAATGTTTAGCACTGTTTGTAAGAAATGGAAGAATGCTTTGCAAAACCCTTCTTTCTTTTTACATTGCAAGAATGTCTCTACGAACGAATTTGGATTTCTCGTTCCTTTCATCAATAGTGAAGACAATTGTTTTGTTGCTCAATACCTTAATCAGAATGGCCACATATCTCAATTTCATTTGTGATTCATAGATTCAAGATACAGAGTAGAGTGTATTGTTGGACCAATGGTGGTTTTATCCTTACCAATAAAATGCTCCCAAACACACAACTATTTTGTGACAAATCCATTTACAAAGGCATTTAAAAACATAGGGCCAATACGAATTGGAGACTGGGGATTCTTTTCATTATTGGAAAATGTAAGCAACAGAAAATATGACTGGGTTGTTCTAAAACATATGTATGAAAGAATGCAGTCTAAATTTTATGTTTGTAGTAGTCTTGATAGGGTATGGCAAAGGGATGTTGTTCCATTTGGTGGCACTTACACCTTAAATACTACTCCGTATTTAGGTGGCTATTACACCTTAAAGACTACTCTATATTTAGGTGGTTATTACAACTAATCAAAATTGACAAATAGTTAGTTATGATTCACATTACATACATAATTAAAACATATGTGTATGTATGTTAATTTTAATTTGATTCAACATTAAATTGTTTTGTTGATATCAAATGTCTTTTTTTTAATGTTAGGTGATTTCATTGTTTCATCATGGATCTAGCTATTTGGAGTTGTCTTCCATTCGAAGTTCTTGAACTTGTCTTCCTATGGTTCCCTTTATCTATTGTCATAATGTTTAGCATTGTTTGTAAGAAATGGAAGAACACTTTGCAAAACCCTTCTTTCTTTTTACGTTGCAAGAATGTCTCTACAAACGAATTTGGATTTCTCGTTCCTTTCCTCAATAGTGAAGACAATTGTTTTTCTGCTGAATACCTAATCAGAATGGCCACATATCTCAATTTCATTTGCGATTCATAGATTCAAGATACAGAGTAGAGTGTATTGTTGGACCAATGGTGGTTTTATCCTCACCAACAAAATGCTGCCAAACACACAACTATTTTGTGACAAATCCATCTACAAAGGCATTTAAAAACATAGGGCCAATACGAATTGGAGACTGGGGATTCTTTTCATTATTGGAAAATGTAAGCACCAGAAAATATGACTGGGTTGTTCTAAAACATATGTATGAAAGAATGCAGTGTAAATTTCATGTTTGTAGTACTCTTGATAGGGTATGGCAAAGGGATGTTATTCTATTTGGTGGCACTTCACCCCCTAAGAATGTAGTGTTTTATAAAAGTAAATTGCTTTGGCTATCTCTGGACAAGGAGTATGAAGATTATCCTCGGTGTGGGTATACAATCTACTGGTTTGACGTACTAAAAAATGAGTGGGGTTTTTTATTTGTTCCAATCAGTGACATACGGTGTATGTCGTTAGCAATATACATGAATTAGTTGATATTCCTTGTCAATGATGGCTCCACTTATGTATGGTCATTTTAAGAATTATATCATTTCCAATTTGGTCAACCGTCTGTTGAATGAAGAATTGACTACTTTGAAGATGATTGGGGTTTCAGATGGAAGTTGTTGGAAGAAATTTCTGCAGATATAAACAACAAATGTCCTAGTTATCTTCCGTTTCGAACTATCCATGGTCTGGTTCTTATGTGCAACTGCAGTGAAGTTCCTTTCCTATTATATGACATGATGACTCACATTTGTTTTCCAATAGATATAGATAATTCAACTAATGAGCAGATGTCTTGATTTTGGTACCAAACATTGGAGGATTGCAATGATTTAATTGAGTATGGAAATTTTTTTTCAATTGCTCCCCGTATGGATTCTGTTGATGAGATTCCACCATTGGATATGGATATGGATTCTTAGGATATTAGTATTCTTAGGAGTTCTTATAAATATTTCCATTTTATATACTCTCTATGGTTGTGGAAAATATTTCCATTTTTGTCTCTATACATATTATGGGTCTTTATGGTAATACTTTAAAATTATGCTTGTATCGATCTTTGTGAAGTAAAATATTTCATATTGTTTCCCCTAAAGTTTTCTTATTTACACGTAATTGTTTCTCAATGTTATGCATTTTTCTTTGTTTGTATAATTATAATTTCTATGAGTTATGTTATACATATTATTTGTATTGGTTTTTGTCATTGATTCTCAAACAATGTTATATGTTTATGTCCATTTTAATATTTAAATTTATATTTTGATAGTATATATTTCCAAATTTTTAGATATACTTCCAATTCATATAATTCTTAGAGTATTGTGTCCCAATAGTATGGGTTTCATTTTGATTCCAATATGATATATGGAAATTTAGACTTTTTTGCTTAAGCCATTTGGAAGAATTCATTTCTTTTTTTTTGCCATTTTGAAATTTTTTGTTTTTGTTTTTAGCCATTTGGACAAAGCCTTATACATTTTGATAAGTTTATATGGTTGGAAAAAAATAACATCTACACTTTTTATGTTTTTTACAATTTCCAAAAAAAACTTGTGCCTTTTTCATTCTTTTTTATTTGTTTATATTAGATATTTGTTATGTTCCATGTTTATGATTCCATAATGAATATTTTATTATTCATTGTAGACATATCATCTGAAGGCACAACCAAGTGTACAAGAAAACAAAATTTGTCACCAAAATCATGTGAGAGGTCTAATGAAAGTCGTCATTTACGGTATCAACAAAATAAGGATGCCATAAATGAGCATAGGAGAGCTACATATAATAGAAAAACGAGTGAAGCCACTCTTGAAAATGATTTTATAATTCCTCGTAAGTATCGTACTATGGATGATATAATGGAAAGAACATTTCCTATTGATAGTTCATTATCAGGATATGCTCCTTGTCGGCATAATCTTGTTGTTCGATGCTCTTCTGAAAATGTTCGTAACATTGGGTAAACATCTTGCAATCAGGAAGAACACCATATCAATATTGTGGATGAAAATGTCCACCCTAACCCTTCTGTGTGTCCAATTGCATGCATTGATGGCCAAATATTGCAAAACATCCATGGTGGAAGTAATGATGACATTTTGTCTGATGACTTGGATGATAGTTTACTTGGCCATTTGTTTGATAATTTGGATCCAATTGCTCAAAACATCAGTTCTTAAAATCCTGCTTCTCAAAGTAATGTGGTCCCACCAACAGAATCAGTCATCCTTGATAGCATTTCGCATGGATTATATTTTGATTTTCACTACAATAGTGGTGGTTTTATTACAATCCTATATTTACGAAGTTTTGTTTACTAAACTTATGTTATTTTATTCTCTTCGAATAGGATACAACTTGTTTTAATAGAGGTCTAGAAATTAACTCCCAAAGTGTTCCATCTACTAATCTGAGAAGTGAATATGAAGCATGTCATAATCTTCCTATGCATTCTCCTCAATGATCAAATTGCTAAACTAATGTAAATTTTCAGTGTTTTTCATTTCCTTTTCATTTTTAAAATTTCTAGTTGCTTGGACATTGAATTTTATGGCATACTTTATTTTCTTTGAACATGACACAAGTCATTTCAATGGAGGCATAGAAATTAACTTCGTAGATGTTCCATCTACTGATTTTAGAAGTGAAGAGGAACCATCTCATAGCGTTCATCCACATCGTCAAAAAAATGTAAATTTGACTGCATTTGATATTTTTCTTAGTTTTTCATTTACAGTTGCCTGAAAATTGTATTTTGTAACCTTTCATGGAGAAACCATGATCTCATCTCATTAGGTTGGAGAACTGGAATCCAAAACATCAAATTGTAAAACTAATGTAGATGTTCAATGTATTTGATTTATTTTCAATTTTTGAATCTTTCTTTTTTGGACATTTAGTTTTATAACATATTTTATTTTTTTGAAATAGGAAACAACTCATTTGAATAGAGGCATAGAAACTACATCCCAAAAGGTTCCATCCACTAATCTTAGAATCCAAGAGAAACCATCTCATAACCCTCATCCACATGAAGACACAAATGTAAATTTTGAATGCATTTGATTCTTTTTCATTTTTTTCATTTATAATTAATTGGAAAATAAATTTTAAAGTCTTTTATGACAAAGAGACCTTTACATCCTCTCATGTTCGTGAAATGCACACCATAAATTTAGAAAGACACTCTCATAGATCCAGTCCACATGCTTCAAATTTGCGAAGGGAATCTCATGTTCTTGAAGATGAACTAAATGTTAGAAGTAATTTTACTCTTCCAAATGGTTTTCAACATGGTTCGGCTAGTAGAGATCATATTCATCTTGATGAAAACATGATTGCAGTGCATAAAAGGTTTCAATCAAAGATAGATAGCTTGTTAGTTGTCCAAATGTGCCATATTTTCCAAGAATCATATCCCGGAATCCATGTTGTGAGACATTCTGAAGGACCTATTTGCAGATGATGAAGTGAAAGAGGAGTCCATCATTTTTTTGATATAATAACGTGGATCCTAGTGAGAAACCTCATATTTTAAGAGTTCTTACTCAAGTTGAAGAAATGTTAATAGCACGTGTGAATCCTATTTTGCAAGTGACACATGCTCGAGGTGTGCAATATAAGTATAGTGGTCTTACAATTAGCTTTCCTCAGGATATTTCTACAATTGTACAAAGCATTCCCCAATATGTTGAAGATATTGACTTTATAATTGTGAGGAGACATGCTACTCAGTCTAAATATTATGAATGTTATGTCAAAATATCTCGAGTGATGGATGCATTTCTTTTCAAAATCCAACATGATCAATATTATCGAGATGTTGTAATTGATTATGATTCAGTGAATGCTCTGCCTGAAAGATCAACAGATGTCTCCTCCAAGCTTAAATTTTTTGATTGTGATATTGAAGAATCTGAGATCGGTGAAACTAATAATGAAGGGTTTCCTGCTAATCATTTTCCCTCTCATCCTTCTTCTTTTGTTGCTCACCTACCAAACAAACGAAGAGATGTGGAAGAAATTAGAGAATTTCTTGATAATGTTGATTCTTCACATGTTCAAGACATGGATTGGCCAAGTATCAGAACCTCTCCAGTGAATGAATATAATACAGAGCGGTTATTAGATATGGAATTCCCAACATTGTTCCCCACTAGTGATGATGATTGGTTGCAACAACGTATTTGTAGTGTTGAACTTCATGAGTATGCATTGCATCTTCTTAGGTACTATGATCAGAGATTTGGAAGCCATTCTCGCTTTCGATATTACCTATTAAACATGATAATGCGAAATTGGAGCTAAGCAACTGCTATAGTTTTTGCAAATAAACATTTACATGATAACTCACCTACAACAATTGAAGAGTTTCGTCACCAACTATCTGATTTACCAGATAATAAGTTGGTTAAGCATCTTATGTAGTTTGGTTCTTCTCTGAGAGGTACAAGGGCATACTGGACTAAGTGTCAATCTGAATTGATGGACATGATTACTCAGTTAGGATGTCCATCTTTATTTTTTACTTTGAGTGCAGCTGACACAAAGTGGCCAGAGTTGCATAACCTCATGCCCATACATTCACATTATCATTCTTCAAATGAGCATCGTATAAAAATTGAGAATGTTATCCAGTACCCTCATATTGTTGCGACATTTATGCACCACAGATTCAATATTTTCGAGAGGAAGTTATCCAAAAATATCTTAAAGCTAAAGACTTTTGGTACAGGTTTGTGTTCAATTTTTTTCTATACTTTTTCAACTTTTATTAGGATTCTATTTATATTGTTTGTAGTAACTGTATCTTGATTTTTTCATATATGAGTGGAAACATAAAGGTTCAGCACATATCCATGGTTTCCTATGGTTAGAAGGTGCTCCTAACATGGAAATACCTGATTGGTCAAATAGTTCTGATGTACAACTTGCAAAGATATTCTTTGACAAATATGTAGCTACATGGAATCCGCATGACATACATCGTCACAACATAATGGTTGCACAAAGCCTCAATGATGACCCTTACCTATTGAATATCAGTCATATATTCTCTTCTAATCCTCGTAATCATTACGAAGAATTGTTAAACCGTGTCCAAAGGCACACAAAGTGTACTGTAGATTCTTGTTTGTGTAAAAAGGGCACTATTCTAACATGTCGGTACAATGCTCCATGGGATCTTTGTGATGAATCAAGATTGTTCATAGATGATCAAGGAAGAAAAAATATGAGCCAACAAGAAATGATGGTAGGCTTAATGTACATAACATTGACCTTCTAACAATGTGGCGTGCAAATGTTGATTTCCAGCCAGTGCTTTCTCACTATGATGTGTTGAAATACATTGCTAAGTATGCATCAAAAGTAAAAAAAAGGTTTGAAAGTTATCACCATATGTTAACTAGAATTTCAAATTCTATTGGCACTGAGGATCATGCTTTATGTGCATATAGAAAGTTTCTTGCAGAAACGATTGTTGACCGTGACATTGGAGCACAAAACATGCCATATGTTGCTTAAGCTACCTCTTGTTGTTTGTAGTCGGAAATTTGTTTCCTTAAATGTTGGAAGAAAGGTATTTAGGAAAATCTCAAGGGATGGCTTGCAATTTTCATCTAAGAATACTTTTGTTCAACATTATCAGAAGAGACCTTTTTTCCTTGAATGTCTATATTTGATTGAAACAACAAGATCTTGGACATTTGATAGCAAGCGTAAACAAGATTCATGGAAGCCTAGAGATGTTCATGATATTTTTTGGGTTTTGCCACGGTTTTATTCTATTCTTGGTGAGGCTTTAGAGGAATTTGAAACCTCTTGCTAGACAGAATTGCTCTTGTACAAGCCATTTCATGACATTCCTAGAGAAATTGGCCTTTGAGCTAAAATTATTATTGAAAATTGGAGGAATTTTCGATATCGAGCATGGCATGTTGATCAAAATCCATCAATTATAGACAATATTAAAGATGAAGAAGATGGTGATTTTTCTAACTAGGAAATGAATCTTGAAGATGATTTTCAAGAATGACAGATTTTCTCTCGCTTGGTTCCACCAAATGATGTGAATGTTTCTGATATTCACACCCTTAGTCGAGGGGACTTTGATATATCCTTTGACTAGGAAAGTATAACTATTTCTGATGATGTTGCAGAAGAAGCTATTAATTTTATAAGGAATGCAAAATCAAGGGGTTATATTGTTGACCTTTCAAATAAAACATTTGCATCTTCAGATTCTTTGTCAGAAAAACAATGTCTTTCTTTTGAAATTGTCTTAAGGGGCTTTGATGAATATGATATTTGTGCATCTCTTCTTATGATTATTCAGGGCACTGCGAGCACTGGGAAGTCTTTCCTTATCCATTATATTTTTGAAGCTCTTTCTAATTCGTCAAGTAATGGAAGAAACCCTTTGCTTCTTCTTGCCCCAACATGAATAACTGCTTTTAATATACATGCAAAAAAAATACACTCAGCTCTAAGAATTCCAATTAAAGATATGCAGCCACTACAGGGGCAGTCACTTGTAGTATTCCAAAAAGAAATGCGACATGTTAGATACATATTGATTGATGAAATGAGCTTTCTAGGATAAAGGTTGTTTATGCAAATAGATGCTCGATTATGAGAAGCATTTCCAGAGAAAAATAATTGTCCTTTTGGTGGCAGATCCATCATCCTTGTGGGTGACCTTGGCCAACTACCTGCTGTGAGAGATAAGCCTTTGTATGCAGGTAATACAGTAGGGAAATTCTTGTGGAACAAATTCAACATTGTTGTCACTCTTGACACAATCTTTCGCCAACAAGGGAATAATGAGAAACAATCTTGTTTTCATAGAGTCCTCAATAACATAAGAAATGTAGAACCTGTTCTTGAAGATTGGAAGTTTCTTATGTCACGGGCTGAAATGAAGTTGCATCCTAGAGAAAGAGTTTTATTTAATGCAACAGTTCACATGTTTCCAACAAATAATTTGGTCTCCTTCCATAATAGGCATATGATAAAATCATTAAACTCTCCAATTGCAAGATGTGTTGCTGAGAATTCAAGGCGTTCTAAAATCAGTGGTGTTGATGATGATCAATTGGACCATGAAGGTTTGTTGTGTCGTGGTCAGTGTGTTATGTTGACATGTAATTTATGGGTTGAAGCTGGATTGGTGAATGGTGCACTTGGTTATGTTAAGGATATATTTTATCCACCTACCTCTAAGCCACCTTAACTTCCAATGTTCACAACTGTTGTTTTTGATAAGTATGTTGTTATTCCATTTGTTTCAAGCAATCCAAACATTGTCCCTATCACACCAGTGATAATATGAAATCTAAAAAAAATTCCTTTGAAGATGGCATTGGCTCTAACAATCCACAAGTCATGAGGGATTGAATTTAGAACGAGTGTCAGTTAATATCGGGAATAAAGAGCAACAAGGCCTTACTTTCATAGCCATATCAAGAGTGAAATAAATAGATGGTTTACACACTACACCACCTTTTTCTTTTGAACGTTATGCCAAGATGAAAGATAGCGCATATGTTACAATTAGGAAGAAGGAAGAGGAGCGATTGAAGTCCATATCGTTATGACATACAACTAATAACATTGTGACCTTCTTTATAGTATGTCTTTTGAATTTCTTTTATTGTCCTCTTGATTTACTATAATATAATAATCATTTTCCTATATTTATTATATTAATAAATTCATCATATTCATAGTAATATTTGAGAAAGTTGTTTACATCATTTTCCATCTTGTTCAATTTACTTAATTTTTTTTAAGTGCCTATTGCTCTTTTCTTTGCAACAGACCATTCAAACATAAACAATGAGTTATATAAACCAATCATTCAAAATCTTTTTTATAACTCGTTCATATTGATATTAATATTGTGGATTCATATTACATCATGAAATGAAAAAATGGAGGTTTTGAATATTGGCCATGGTTTTATTCTATTTCCACAATTTTTTCTATTGTATTTTGAAATGAGCCTTATATTTGTAGAAATTTTTATATCATTTGGTTCTTGTAACACTAGATTGTTTTTTTCATGTAACACTATCACATTAAGTTTTTTAACATAAATACAAATGGGGTATTATGTATTATGTGTATGTGTGTGTGTGTGTGTGTGTGTGTGTGTGTGCTTATTTATTTGTGCATGTCTTTATTGATTTTGATTTTGTTTTTATGTCTTTCAAATGCAGATATGGACAACAATGATGTCATCTATTATTCCAAAACAATACGCGATATTGTTGGAGCTATAAGCTTTCTTTCCTATCTTTGGAACAAGTTTGATAGAGAACATGGGTTCCATCCTACATTTATTGATGGTCATATTCGTGATCTAGATCAAACAAAAACACATGTAAAATACTTGAAACATGTGCACCATAGGGAGTCTGGGAGGAGAACAAGAAGGAATTGGTTAGAAAGTGTTAAGTATCATGATCGTTATCCTATTGATTTGAATTGGTGCTACTTTTGTCATCAGTCTGGTTGTCTTTTGAAGTTCAATTTTGTAGTGGAATTATTTGATGTAAAGAAAAAAATATATATATGTTAAGACTCAATGTTCTTTCTGTGGTTGCAATGTTAGTTAAATTGATTTTTTTAAAACATTAATGTTGTTTTTATATAAAAAACTATATATCTCTGGTCTTAAAATGTCCTATTATGTTGTTCTTCTTTAAATCCAATGAGTGTAATTTAGATGTTTTTTTTTCATTTATGTTGCTTTGCTCCAATGGCAGTGTTACTGTTTTATATCTTTCTCTTGCATTTGTGATTGTTGTGGTCTTTTGTGTGGATCCCTTCACTTTGTTCACATCTTTCATAAATGAAAATATCATTTACATTTGTAATATTATTGTTGGTATTTCATGTTCTATGTGTTTATATCAATATTCTTGAGATTTATATTATTAATACATTCATGTATTGATATCAATGTATTTATGGCTTAAAAATTATTTATTGTTTATGATGTAATGATATAAATGTGTTATTATTAATGTAATGATGATTTATCATTTTTAATGCTTTATAGTTTGCAATGTGGTTCTTATATTGGTTTCGGTTTATGTTTTTTATTATTGTTTTGTGTTAGAGCATTATTTATGTTTATAATATTGATGCCATGGATTTAGGGCTTAGGTTCGGTTTAATATTTTCTTGGGTTTATAATATTAAATGATTAGGTTTATTTTTTCTTTAAGTTTGTAATATTAATAATTCTTTCGGTTTATCATTTATTCCCTTTGGTTTATTAATCCCCAATATTAAGGTTTAAATAATAGTCCTAAGGTTTAATATTAATCCCTTACATTTACAATGTTTATCCCTTCAATTTATTAACTTGTTGCTTTCATAATATTAACAATCCCTAGGTTTTATTGATCCCTTAGGTTTATAATATTCATAGTCACGTGGGTTGATCAATTCGTTGGGTTTAAAAAATTAATTCCTATTAATCCCTTCTGTTTTTAATATTAATCCCTTGCCATTTTTTATCCCTTTGGTTTCTAATATTTTTCCCTTGGGTTTATTAATTCCTTATGTTTATAATATCAAATTCTTGGGTTTCTTCGTTCTTCAAATTTTTAATATTAATAATTCCTTGGGTTCATAATCCCTTGAGGTTTTAGTGTTAATCCCTTGGGTTTATTATTCCTTTGGGTTTATTATATCAATCCCTTGGGTTTATATTATTATTCCCTTTTGTTTAATAATATTCCCTTAGGTTCATAATCCATTGGAGTTTTAGTATGAATCCCTTGGGTCTATAATATCAATGCTTGGGTTTGTTATTCCCGACTCAAACATGGTTTATTATAATGTTGACCATGGTCCAACATGGAATTGTGATAAGGATTGTCTCAATATGAAAATCAATGATGGTCGATCATGTTTATTTTAATGTTTATAATATTTTTCTTAGGGTTTATATACATTGGGTTTATAATATTATTCCCTTGGGTTCATAATCCCTTGGGGTTTTAGTATTAATCCCTTCGTTTTATTATTCCTTTGGGTTTCTCATATTAATCCCTTGGGTTTATTATTCCCTTAGGTTTATAATATCGATCATGGTAAACCACTATCAATCATAGCCAACCATGGTCAACCATGCTTGAATGTCATATTCTGACAAGGATTGTCTCACCATGAAAAAAATATTAATCCCTTGGGTTTATTATTCCTTTGGGTTTATTATATCAATCCCTTGGGTTTATTATTCCCTTGGGTTTATATTATTAGTCCATTTTGTTTGATAGTATTTCCTTTCATTCATATTCCCTTGGGGCTTTAGTATTAATCCCTTCGGTTTATAATATCAATATCTTGGGTTTATTATTCTCGAGTCAAACATGGTTTATTATGATGTCGACCATGGTCAAACATGGAATTGTGATAAGGATTGTCTCAATATAAAAATCAATGATGGTCGATCATGTTTATTTTAATGTTTATAATATTTTTCTTAGGGTTTATATACGTTGGGTTTGTAATATTAGTCCCTTGGGTTTAATATTATTCCATTGGGTTCATAATCCCTTGGGGTTTTAGTATTAATCCCTTTGTTTTATTATTCCTTTGGGTTTCTCATATTAATTCCTTGGGTTTATTATTCCCTTAGGTTTATAATATCGATCATGGTAAACCATTGTCAATCATAGCCAACCATGGTCAACCATGGTCAACCATGCTTGAATGTTACATTGTGACAAGGATTGTCTCAACATGAAAACAAATCATGTTTATTTTACTGTTTGTAATATTTATATTTGGGTTTATGCATGTGGGGTCTATAATATTAGTCCCTTGTGTTTAATATTATTCCCTTGGGTTCATAATCCCTTGGGGTTTTAGTATTAATCCCTTGGGTTTATAATATCAATCCCTTGGGTTTATTATTCCCTCAGGTTTATAATATCAATCATGGTCAACCATGGTTGAATGTCACATTGTCACAAGGATTGTCTCACCATGAATAAATCATGTTTATTTTAGTCTTTGTAATATTTATATTTGTGTTTACAAATGTTGGGTTTATAATATTAGTCCCTTGGGCTTAATATTATTCCCTTAGGGTTTTAGTATTAATCCCTTGGGTTTATTATTCATTTGGGTTTATAATGTAAATAAATTGGGTTTATTATTCCCTTAGGTTTATAATATCAATCATGGTCAACCATTTTCAATCATAGCCAACTATGGTCAAACATGTTTGAATCTTGCGTTGTGACAAGGATTGTCTCACCATCAAAATAAACCATGTTTATTTTAGTGTTTGTAGTATTTATATTTGGGTTTATCAATGTTGGGTTTATAATATTAGTCCCATGGGTTTAATATTATTCCCTTCGGTTCATAATCCCTTGGGGTTTCAGTATTGATCCTTTGGGTTTATTATTAACTTGTGTTTATAATATCAATCCCTTCGGTTTATTATTCCCTTAAGTTTATAATATCAACCATGGTAAACCATTGTCAATCATAGCCAACCATGGTCAACCATGGCTGAAGGTCACCTTGTGACAAGGATTGTACCACCATGAAAATAAATAATGTTTATTTTATTCTTTGTAATATTTATATTTGGGTTTACAAATGTTGGGTTTATAATATTAGTCCCTTGGGTCTAATAGTATTCCCTTGGGTTTAATATTATTCCCTTGGGTTCACAATCCCTTGGGGTTTTAGTATTAATCCCTTGGGTTTATAATATCAATCCCTTGTGTTTATTATTCCCTTAGGTTTATAATATCAATCATGGTCAACCATGGTTGAATGTCACATTGTGACAAGGATTGTCTCACCATCAAAATAAATCATGTTTATTTTAGTGTTTGTAGTATTCATATTTCAGCTTACCAATGTTGGGTTTATAATATTAGTCCCATGGTTGAATGTCATATTTTGACAAAGATTGTCTCACGATGAAAATAAACCATGTTTATTTTAGTGTTTGTAATATTTATATTTGGGTTTACCATATTAGTCCCATGGTTGAATGTCCCATTTTGACAAATATTGTCTCATCATGAAAATAAATCATGTTTATTTTGGTCTTTGTAATATTTACATTTGGGTTTACAAATCTTGGGTCTATAATATTAGTCCCTTGGGTTTAATATTATTCCCTTGGGTTCATAATCCCTTCGGGTTTTAGTATTAATCCCTATGGTTTATTATTCATTTGGGTTTTAATATCAATCCCTTGGGTTTATTATTCCCTTAGGTTTATAATATCAATCATGGTCAACCATAGTCAACTGTGGTTGAATGTCACATTGTGACAAGGATTGTCTCACCATGAAAATAAATCATGTTTATTTTAGACTTTGTAATATTTATATTTGGTTTTACGAATGTTGGGTTTATAATATTAGTCCCTTGGGTTTAATATTATTCCCTTGGGCTCATAATCCCTTGGGTTTTAGTATTAATCCCTTGGGTTTATTATTCATTTTGGTTTATAATATCAATACCTTGGGTTTATTATTCCCTTTGGTTTATAATATCAATCCCTTGGGTTTATTATTCCCTTGAGTTTATATTATTAGTCCATTTTGTTTAATAGTATACTCTTTTGTTCATAACCGCTTGGGGTTTTAGTATTAATCCCTTGGGTTTATAATATCAATTACTTGGATTTATTATTGTCAAGTCAAACATGGTTTATTATGATGTCGACCATGGTCTAACATGGAATTGTGATAAGGATTGTCTCAATATAAAAACCAATAATGGTCTATCATGTTTATAATATTTGTCCCTTGTGACAAGGATTGTCTCACCATGAAAATAAATCATGTTTATTTTAGACTTTGTAATATTTATATTTGGTTTTACAAATGTTGGGTTTATAATATTAGTCCCTTGGGTTTAATATTATTCCCTTGGGTTCATAATCCCTTGGGTTTATTATTCATTTTGGTTTATAATATCAATCCCTTGGGTTTATTATTCCCTTTGGTTTATAATATCAATCATGGTAAAACATTGTCAATCATAGGCAAGCATGGTCAACCATGGTTGAATGTCGCATTGTGACAAGAATTGTCTCACCATCAAAATAAACCATGTTTATTTTAGTGGTTGTAGTATTTATATTTGGGTTTGCCTATTTTGGGTTTATAATATTAGTCCCATGGTTGAATGTCACATTTTGACAAAGATTGTCTCACCATGAAAATAAACCATGTTTATTTTAGTGTTTGTAATATTTATATTTGGGTTTACGAATGTTGGGTTTATAATATTAGTCCCTTGGGCTTAATATTATTGCCTTGGGTTCATAATCCCTTGGGGTTTTAGTATTAATCACTTGGGTTTATTATTCATTTCGGATCCCTTGGTTTTTTTATTCCCTTAGGTTTATAATATAAATCGTAGCCAAACATGGTCAATCATGTTTGAATATCGCATTATGGCAAGGATTGTTTCACCCTCAAAATAAACTATGTTTATTTTAGTGTTTGTAGTATTCATATTTTGGTATACCAATGTTGGGTTTATAATATTAGTCCCATGGGTTTAATATTATTCCCTTCAGCTCATAATCCCTTGGGATTTTAGTATTAATCCCTTCGTTTTATTATTCCTTTGGGGAAAGAATATCAATCATGGTCAACCATTGTCAATCATAGCAAACCATGGTCAACCATGTTTGAATGTCGCATTGTGACAACGATTTTCTCACCATCAAAATAAACCATGGTTATTTTAGTGTTTGTACTTTTTATATTTGGGTTTATAATATTAGTCCCATGGGTTTATTATTATTCCCTTGGGGTTTTAGTATTAATCCCTTAGTTTTATTATTCATTTAGGTTTATAATATCAATCCCTTGGGTTTATTATTCCCTTAGGTTTATAATATCGATCATGGTCAACCATTGTCAATCATAACCAACCATGGTCAACCATTGTTGAATGTCACATTGTGACAAAAATAGTCTCACCATGAAAAGAAACCATGTTTATTTTAGTCTTTCTAATATTTGTATTAGGGTTTACCAATGTTGGGTTTATAATATTAGTCCCTTGGGTTTAATATTATTTCCTTTGGTACATAATCCCTTGGGGTTTTAGTATTAATCCTTTGGGTTTATTATTAACTTGGGTTTATAATATCAATCACAAACATCTTTATTAATCTCTTGCGTTTGTGATGTCAATTCCTTGCGCTTCTTGATCCCTTAGGTTTTTAATATTTATTCGTTGGGTTCACTAATTCCTTGGGTTTATAATATTAAATAGTTGGGCTTATTAGTTCCTTGGGTTTATAATATTAGTCCCTTTTGTTTAATATTATTCCTATTGGTTCATAATCCCTTGGGGTTTTAGTATTAATTCCTTGGGTAATAAACCTAATGTAGACGTTGGTTTATAAACCCAATGTATAGAAACCATAAGATAAATATTAAAAATACTGAAATAAACATGGTGGAATTAGTAAAGCCTAAGAAGAAGAAGAAGAAGAATTGTTATTATTAATTAATATTACTAATATTATTATGTGTTTATATTATTATAATAATATTAATATTATAATCATAAATATATAAATATATAAGAATATCATTGTTATTATTTATATAGTTATTAATTATCATAAATAGTTGGTCTTTAAAAAATTACAGATAATAATTCACTTATGACAATTCTAATTATTATTGGATCATGGTTGTTATTATGAGCTAATATTATTATTATAATAATAATTCAGTGTAATTGTGATTATTATTATTATTATTATATAATCATAATATATAATAATAAAATAATATAATAGTAATTATTAGTATTATTAATATAATAACTATATTATTATTATTATTATTATATATTAGAATAATATTAATTATATTATTATTATAATAATAATTATATTTGTTGAATTGAGGCTTTTGTGATCCATATCAAGTTAACGAGAGATTTTTCGGCGTAAATCACATGATATTTCATTTGTCGACGCATTTCGAACCAATGAGTGTGGTTCATCGTCAGGACAAGTTGAAGAATCAGATCAAGCTATGCATGTTAAATAGACAGAGCAGAACCTCCAACGGTTATAATTCTTGACCAGGCAACAACTATATTGACCAACGGCTAAATTTGACTGGGGATTAGTTAGCATGACCAAGGGCATAAAAATAAGTTAATATAATAATTTTGGAAGTTTAGTTATAATAAGTCAAAGGGACGAATGACATCACCTTTTATATATAATAATACTAATAAAATAAAGTGGATTCTAAATGGCTATTAAGTTATAGTTATTGGTATTGTATATATTTATAATAACAAGAAACTAATGGTATTATATATATATATATATATATATATATATATATATATATATATATATATATATATATATATATATATAATAAAGAGGATTTTTAATGGTTTTTAAGTTAATAGTTAGTTATAAGAGGAATGATCTACTAAAAAAATAATAACAATAATAATTTTCAATATTCATATTGAAATTAATTGTTTAACTAATTGTTAAATAAATTATCGAGATTAAATTAATTGTTTATATATACCTAAAGGTTTTTTAACTACTTTCTATATATATATATATATATATATATATATATATAATTAAATAAAATTAATTCTATTAAGATAAAAGTTAGTGATAAAAATATTAATAGCTTAATAATACTAGAATAATAATAATAAAATAAAGTAGATCTAAATGCTTATTAAGTTATTATTATTGGTATTATATATATTTATAATAACAAGAAACTAAAGGTTTTATATATTAATTGTTTCTATATACCTAAAGGTTTTTTAACTACTTTATAAAATTATATATATATATCTATATATATATATATATATATATATATATATATGAAATTAATTCTATTAAGATAAAAGTTGGTTATAAAAAAGGATTTTCATTTGAAACCTTCTTCTACCCTTGAATGGGTTTTGGAAGTTAGAAGGGAGTGGTGGAAAATATTAGTAGCGACATGCAGCTAGGGTTTCTGAGAGTTACAGAGCTCGACCCTAATGGAGGGCCATAGAGGAGGGAGATCCACTCCCTCCTACAAGGATGCCATTGCCAGCAGAGGTAAATTACCACTAGGTAATGTCAAAGGATCCGCGAAGGAAGAAAAAAGAAATAATGAAAAGGAGACAGATGGGGCCAATATCAAGGAAAATAACAACACAAAGGACAAGGACGAAGAAGAAAAAAGCCATGAAACAAGGGGAAAAACAAAAGGGACCTTGCAGACCCAAAACGGAGATCACTCCTAGAGTAGTATTAAATGATCCTGCACTGCAGGCGCACAGAGAACACATGGGGACTTACACTATAATCTGTAAATTCATGGGATTATCGCCCACTGAAAAGGATTTACAGACATGGATATCCCTGGAAGCCCAAAGGAAGCATCGATCTCCATCTTGGGTCAAAGGGATTTTTCACTGTGGTGTTCACAAATATCGAAGACAAAGACAGAATATTCGAAGGACGACCCCACTTTTATGCAGCAGTTGGCCTCTATATGCGGCCTTGGATTATGAACTTTGTTCCAGAGTGGGAAAATTTCACTTCAATACCTATCTGGGTAAGGCTCTATTCTCTACCTCTTGATTGCTGGCAAACTGAATCGCTTGCTACCATAGGCAACAAACTAGGTCATTTTGTCAAAGCTTCGGAAGCCACAAGAATGGGAAAATATACTTCCTATGCAAGGATTTGTGTGGAAATGGATCTATCAGGAGCTCTTCCGAATGAAGTTATCTTGGAAGTCTTTGATGAGGAATGGGTGCAAACTGTGGACTATGAGCATATCCCGTTCAGATGCCGTAAATGCCATGAACATGGACACTTGTTCAGAGACTGCCCTCTTAGTAAAGCAGACAACAAGAGAAAACCTAATACAATGAAGGACATAGAAAGCTTTCAGAAAGTGGCAAGTAGAGGAAAAGGAGGTAAAAAAGGACCAAAGCAACAACGTAATGAGGGGAAAAAGGTCAGTCAGAATAAGTTTCAAGCACTGGAAGAGAATGAAGAAATGACAAAAGAAGACCAATCTATGGAGGAAGACCCTAATGAAAAGGAGAAGGAAGAAGACTACAACCCAACACAAGATATTGGTAAGAAGAAAGAGACTATGATGAGTGAAACAGAACTAGAGATGGATCAGGAAATGACCCAGAGTGAAATAGATCTGGAGGACCATGAACTTCAGGAAATTCTAGATAAGGAACACCTAGATCTGGAAGGGTTCTTGATGCAGGGAACCATGGGAGGGATAGATTCATTACCTCAAGAAGAATGTAACAGAATACAGCAGTTGTTTTTATGGAAAACTCAGGAAAGGGGGTTTGATAAAGGAAAAACCATTGACAAACAAGAGTACAGAGGTGTGAAAACAATGAAATCAACTCCAGGAGTAGCTACTAGAAATGCAGGAAAGAAGAGGGGCAGGAAAAAGCAGAAGGAGCTCTTGATGGAGTGTGGAAAGCTAATGATAGATTCCGATAAGATGAAAGACCTAACCAGTTACTCCTTTACAAATCTTTAATCATGAAGTTCACATCTTGGAATATCAGAGGTCTAGGTAGTAAAAGAAAACAAAGAATGCTTGGTTATAGAATGAAACAAGAAATGCCAGATATGATCTTCATCCAGGAAACGAAATGCTCCATTCAGAAATTAAAACTAATCCATAGCAAATGGCTCAATAGCTTTGAGTTTCTAGAAGTTAAAGCAGAGAACACAGCGGGGGGCATTCTCACTCTTTGGAACCCCCAAAAAGTCAGCATAATAGATGCAGAGGCATCTAGAAATTATTTATCAGTGGTTATTCAACCAGTGGGGGTTTCGGAAACCTTCCTAGTCACAAATGTTTACGGTCCTCAAAGAATAGATGATAAACTCAGATTGCTAGAATCCCTTATGGATCTCAGGAACAGACAGGCTAGAATTCCTTGGATCATGGGAGGGGATTTTAACATGATCAAATCTCTTTCGGGAAAAAAAGGAGGTACCAGAGCGCTAAACAAAGACTCCTTCACATTCCAATCATTCACAGATAATATGAAACTGGTTGATTCAGAAGCGAGCAATGGCCTTTTTACTTGGAACAACAAAAGAGGAGGTGAGGCACTGGTAGCCTCTAAGTTGGATAGGTTTATGATATCAAAGGAGCTTATGCTTATAGATAAAGAAATAATAGCAAGAGTTCTTCCCTTTGGAGGCTCAGATCACTGGCTGATTCAATTGGAAATCAAGGGTATTGATTCTCCCAGGAACAAACCCTTCAGACTTGAGAATATCTGGCTCTCCTACCCGAATTTCATCAGTAACATTGAAAAATGGTGGTCTGAAGACATGCAATTCTAGGGATCAAAAATGTACCTCCTTCAGAAAAGAGTAAAGCTCATTACGTTCAGGCTCAAAAAATGGAACAAGAAGGATTTCGGTAACATTTTTGTCGACGAAAAATCAGTGGAAATCAAAATTCAGAAACTCAACCAGGCTCTGATCAAAGATGGCTTTGACAAAGTCAAAAGTGATCAGGCTGATAAACACCATCAAGAATGGGAGAATTTATGCAAAGAAGAGGAAATATTTTGGAGGCAAAAGTCTAGAGTTCAATGTCTCAAAGAAGGAGAGTGTAATACAAGTTTTTTCCACAGATCCACTATGGCTAATAGAGCATACAATAGAATCTCTACGATAAAGGATGAGGATGGGGAGCTTCAGATCACTCATAAGGATATTGAAGTTGTGTTTGTTCAGCATTTCTGAGGCATCACTTGGGAAAACAATCTAGACAGGGAACATTCCATCAGGGAAATTACAAGGCATATCCCTAAGCTGGTGTCTAGAGAGGACAATTTTAACCTAAATAGACCAGTAACTAAAGAGGAGGTCAGTGAGGTTCTCAAAGACATGCAGAATGGCAAAGCACCAACCCCGGATGGTTTCAATGTGGATTTTTTTAAAGCTTGTTGGAATATAGTCAAACAGGATATTTTGGATGTGGTGGAGGATTCCAGGAGGAGAAAAACTATCCTGAAAGCCCTCAACACCTCCTTCATTTCCCTAATCCCCAAATAGGACTCAACTCAAACCGCAGATAAGTACAGACCCATAGCTTTATGTAATGTGGTTTACAAGATAATATCCAAGATAGTGGCTAACAGACTCAAACCTCTCCTTCCTTCTTTAGTGTCAGAAGAACAATCAGGTTATGTGGAGGGCAGACAAATTTTAAATAACATTATTCAAGCCCATGAGGTGGTTCACACGCTAACTAACAAAAGGCAGGCGAGGATGATCATGCAATTGGATATTTTCAAATCATATGACAAGGTGAATTAGACTTACATCAAGAAGGTTCTTACTGCTTTTGGGTTCGATCACAACTGGGTCAGATGGGTTATGGCTCTGATGACTTCTCCCAGCTTTTCAATTTTGGTGGATGTCTCTCCCTTAGAGATCTTCATTCCTTCTAGAGGCCTCAGGAAGGGAGATCTGCTCTCTCCCTTTCTCTTCATCCTCATGATGGAAGTACTTGGTCGGTCCATTAAGCATGCCAAGGCCATGGGCAAAATCAAGGGCCTTCAATTAACTGAGAATGGTCAGGCACTGACTCACCAACAATTTGTAGATGATACCATGCTGCAAAGAATCCCCACAGTCAAAGAAGCTTTAGCCTACAATCAAATCCTTAATGAATTTTCCATGGCTACAGGTATGGAAGTCAATCTCTCCAAATCAAAAATCTTCTTCTTTAACACTAACATTGCTATTCAGAGAAATATCACAAGAATTCTTGGCTTCCAAAGGGATTCCCTCCCTTCAAAGTATTTGGGAGTTCCTCTCACGGCCAGACCAATGCACAAGAGTATCTAGGAACCGATGCTTATTAAGATGCAGAACAAGGTCAAAAAATGGACCATCAGAGCCTTGAACCTAGCTGGCAGGTTGGTACTGACAAAGGTTGTTCTGCATTCAATCCCGGTATTCATGTTATCAGCCCTCCCAAAGGTGCCTTAGAGTAATTCAGGAATATTCAAAGAGATTTCCTTTGGGGTAAGGAGGAAACAAGGAAGAAAAGGGCCCTGGTTTCTTGGGATAAAATCTATAAACCCAAGAGCCACAAGGGTCTAGGCTTAGATGATCAGGAGATTCTAAGTAAAATTCTAAGAGCCAAGCTTTGGTGGAGATGGGTACAAGAGCCAAAAGCCCATTGGGCAAGGATCTAGAAAGAAAAATATGCCAGCTCCTCGCACACTAGTGATCTCATAAGAATGTCTAGAAACATAAAGGGCTCTTACATCTGGAATAAAGCCTAGGAAAACAGAAGCTTAGTACAAAAAAACAGTTTTTGGGAAATCAGAGCAGGAGATCTAGCACTCTTTTGGGAGGACAAATGGCAACAAGAACCAACGCTGTTAAAAGAGGATTTTTTAAGCCTCAAGCAAGAAACAGATTCCCAAGGGTTAAACAAAGTAAAGGATTTTTGGGATCTTTCTCATAACTCGGGAAAGTGGAGAAGCTGGAGAAACATTGACTGTAGAGATGACAGCCCCATAAAAATAAAAGCAGAGGCACTTAAGAGCTTGCTAAAACAAAGGATGATCTTGGTAACAGAGGGGCAGGATCAATTGAGATGGGGCAACAACAATAAAGGCACCTTTAATCTTAAGGAAGCTAAAGGTATTCTCCTTGAGCTTGATTCCAGTGTTCCGGACAAGACCTGGCAGCACCTCTAGAGACACCAAGGTTGGATGAAGATTAAGCTTTTCATGTGGTTGGTTCATCATAAGAAAATCTTGACTTAGGACAACATTAGGAAGAGGGGGGTTATGGGGCCGTCTAGATGCTAGCTATGCGAAGAGTAGGAGGAGACAATGAAGCACATTCTCAATAGCCGCTCTTACACCACATGGTTGTGGGATTCTTTCGCTACCATTTTCCAACAGATAGATAGGGACAAAGGTAGTATTATAAATACCCTAAACAAGTGGAGAAGAAACTTTACGAAGAATGAGTTCCTTAATTTGGCCTGGGCCTTCACGCCAAGCTTCATTATCTGGAATGTTTGGAAAGAAAGGGATAAAATAATTTTCAAGAATGAAAATTCTATCCCTCATCGACTATTTGATCTGATCTTGAAACAGCTCAAGGAGACAGTTAGCACCACAGTTCGCAATCTCCCCAAAAATCCCCCCTCAAAGACTGAGTTGAGAACTTTCAGGCTACTGGGAATACAAGTGATTATTCCCCGAGGAATAAACAAGAATGTAATAGCTATGGATATAGAGAAGGATTTCTGGCAATATCCACCGCAAGGCTATCTGAAATACAACATTGATGGTGCTTCAAAAGGCAACCCGGCTACAGTTGGTTTTGGAGGAACATTAAGAGATGAAAAGGGTAGTATTATCTTTATCTTCCACTGCCATTTAGGAAGAGCCACCAACAATATGGCTGAATTAATGACAGAGGAGCAATGTCTAGACTTTCTGATTCAGAACCATGGCTCAAATGTCATTATAGAAGCGACCTCAGAGATAACCATTAACTTTGTGAAAAGAATCAGTTGTGGTACTAGGCCAGAGAAAGTCTCAAATCACTGGAGACTAATCTAGGTTTACCAAAGAATTCAAGTACACCTCCAGGGACTTTGTACTGTTAGTTTCAACCATGTTCGTCGAAATGCCAATAAGCTAGCAAACATACTAGCCAACCAAGGTGTAAACAATACAGAATGCAGGATGGCGAAAAAGTGGCAGGAGATGCCCTAGAGCCATTTAAAAGCTCTCTGTGATGAACAAGATGCAAAGGATAGAGAAATTTTTCGATATCGGGCCAGGGTGACTAGCACGAATTGATTTTTCCCTGCAAGAGCAACTTCAGCCTTTCAGTATGTACTTGGAAGAAGGGCACGTAAAGTCCAGCCTCAACTTTCCCTGGAGTAAGTTGACCGATGTCATTTTTTTGGACGGTAATATGATGGGACAAATTTCAAACAAGCACAATCTCGAGTTTAAGTCCCGAAGAAAGTTTTGGCAGGACGGGTGGTTGGTTTTTACCGGCAGCTAGAATTTACCCCCATTCCGCTTTCGGGCTGGAAAACCATGCCCAAGTTGGTTTTCCAGCGATCGCACAACTCTTGAGCGGTTAACGGTTTTGCAGTTTTGGAAGCGATTCCATAGGGCTTCCAACACGTGGCAGGGTGGAGGATTTGGAAACCACCCTCCATCGCACACTATCGTTTGGTCGTTTTAGGTTGAGCGATTTGGCTCCTGGCCGTTGGATCCAGCCGCCTAGATCGACGATTAGGATTGACCGTGTTGTTTTGTGGGGCCAGGTGGGTTATCTCCACTCATCCTGTAGGCGCATCTTTTCCCTCTTCTGTTGTTTGCGTGTATTGCGTGGTCGAGGGTGACTGTTGTCATTTGTCCGCTCAGGGGGGAGTGAAATTTTCAGAGCTTCCATAGTGGTTGGGGGATCTTGTAGCCTTTCAAAGTGTGTCTCTCTTGGTTTTGGTGATTTCTAGAGTAGGGTGGGAGGTTTAAGTCATTTGCAGGGAAACCTTTTTTCTTGAGTCCATGTAATCGAACAGTACTTTTGGACATTATGTAACTTTTCTTTTGGATTTTGAATAGAAGGATCGGCTCTTGCTTCAAAAAAAAAAAGTTAGTTATAAAAATATTAATAGTTTAATAATACTAGAATAATAATAATAAAATAAAATAAAGTAGATTCTAAATGGTTATTAAGTTATTATTATTGGTATTATATATATCTATATCTATCTATATATATATATATATATATATATATATATATATATATATATATATATATATATATATATATATAATAAAATAAAGAGGATTTTAATGGTTATTAAGTTCATAGTTAGTTATAAGAGGTATGACCTTAATAAATAAATAAAAAGAGGAATAAAAATAAAAATAAAAATAAAGTTAGTTAATAATATATAAAAATAATATATATAATTAATTCTATTAAGAACAAAGTTAGTTAAAAATATTAATAGTTTAAGAATAATAATATTAGAATACGTCAAGGGTTGGAAAGAATAAAAATAATTTAAACATTCAAATATTATTAATTGTATATCTAATTGTTAAACTAACTTATTAATATAAGTAATTATATTTTATATTAGTAAAAATTCTTAGCAAAAGCCAAAAAACAAGGTGGGAGGGGGGGTGGCCGAGACGATGGGAAAGGAAAAAAACGACTAGGAAGAGAGTGCTGGGATCCAACAACTACTGATCTTCCAGCCATCCTCTCTATTGAGATTTCTTGGCCTCTTTTCAATCTCAAGGGCTTCCCTAAATTTTCGATGATGGAACTGCAAAACTCTAGCAATAACACTAGACTCTTCAATACAAACATGATGCTTGGTTTTTTCCGCATGCTCTGCTAAAGCAGAAGATTTGGATCTCCTATGCTTAAGGTCAGCTGCGTGCTCACTAATCCTTTGATTAATGGAGCGACTAGTCTCACCAATATAGGGGGTCCCACTGGAACAAGGGATAATATAAAACCCTTTCATATATTTAGGGTCAATCAGATCCTTCACTGACATAAGGGATTTACGAATGGTGTTAAGGGGCCTAAAGGTCACAGGGACATTATGTGTCTTAAGAATCCTTGCAATCTTATCAGTAGTCCCCTGAAAAAACGGAAGATGGGCACCCGGAATCCTCTCCCTCGGTTCTCTTTTAGTTAGAGAATTCTTGGGAAAAGAAAGCACCCACAAGGGATTTGAACCAATGACTTATTGCAAGGAGTGCTTTAATAGTGCACCCATTCACCGTCAATCCAAAGCCCCATGGGCTACTGATAAGATTGCTAGGATTCTTAAGACACATAATGTCCCCGTGACCTTTAGGCCCCTTAACACCATTCGTAAGTCGCTCAGATTAGTGAAGGATCTGATTGACCCTAAAGATATGAAAGGGGTTTACATTATCCCTTGTTCCTGTGGGACCCCCTATATTGGTGAGACTAGTCGCTCCATTAATCAAAGGATTAGTGAGCACGCAGCTAACCTTAAGCATAGAAGATCCAAATCTTCCGCTTTAGCAGAGCATGTGGAAAAAACCAAGCATCATGTTTGTATTGAGGAGCTAATGTTATTGCTAGAGTTTCACAGTTCCATCATCGAAAATTTAGGGAAGCCCTTGAGATTGAAAAGAGGCCAAGCAATCTCAATAGAGAGGATGGCTGTAAGATCAGTAGTTGCTGGATCCCAGCACTCTCTTCCTAGTCATTTTCTTCCTTTCCCGTCCTCCCATCTCCCACCCCCCACCTTGTTTTTTTGGCTTCTTCTAATAATTTTTACTAATATAAAATATAATTACCTATATTAATAAGTTATTTTAACAATTAGATATACAATTAATTATATCTGAATGTTTAAATTATTTTTACTCTTTCCAACCCTTGACGTATTCTAATATTATTATTCTTAAACAATTAATATTTTTAACTAACTTTGTTCTTAATAGAATTAATTATATATATAATTTTATATGGTTAAAAATTTTAGGTATATATAAACAATTAATTTCAATCTAGATAATTTATTTAACAATTAGTTAAACAATTAGTTTCAATATGAATATTGGAAATTATTATTATTTTTTTTTTGTTTTTTTTTTTTTTTAAGGTCATACCTCTTATAACTAACTATAAACTTAATAACCATTAAAATCCTCTTTATTTTAATATATATATATATATATATATATATATATATATATATATATATAATACCATTAGTTTCTTGTTATTATAAATATATATAATACCAATAATAATAACCATTTACAATCTACTTTATTTTATCTTATTATTATTATTATTCTAGTATCATTAAATTATTAATATTTTTATAACTAACTTTTATCTTAATATAATTAATTTTATTATATATATATATATATAAAGTAGTTAAAAAACCTTTTAGGTATATATAAACAATTAATTTAATCTAGATAATTTATTTAACAATTAGTTAAACAATTAATTTCAATATGAATATTGAAAATTATTATTATTATTATTATTTTAGTAGGTCATTCCTCTTATAACTAACTATTAACTTAATAACCATTAAAAATCATCTTATTATATATATATATATATATATATATATATATATATATATATATATATATATATATATATATATAATAACATTAGTTTCTTGTTATTATAAATATATACAATACCAATAATAATAACTTAATAATTATTTAGAATCCACTTTATTTTATTAGTATTATTATATAGAAAAGGTGATCTCATTCGTCCCTTTGACTTATTATAACTAAACTTCCAAAATTATTATATTAACTTATTTTTATGTCCCTGGTCAGTCAAATTTAGCCGTTGGTCAATATAGCTGTTACCTAGTCAAGAATTATAACCGTTGGAGGTTTGCTCTGTTTATTTAACATGCATAGCTTGATGTGATTCTTCAACTTGTCGTGACGATGAACCACACTCGTTGGTTCAAAACGCATCAACAAATGAAATATCATGTGATTTACGCTGAAAAATCTCTCGTTAATAATTATATTTGTATATTATTATAATATTATAATGAGATATTATTACTATAAATTATTATTATTTTATAATATAATATTATTATTATAATAATATAATAATAAATATATTTTATTATTATATTAATAATACAATATAATTGTTATTATTATTTTTATAATATTAATATAATATTCATCTAATAGTATATATAAATATTGTTGTTGTTAATATTTATATAGTTATTAATAATTTAAAAAAAAATACCTATAATAATTATAAATGTGGTTGATATAAACTTATATGGGTATATCAACCATATTAGAAAATGTTGTATATATGTTTCATATATGCCTATCAGTGTTTATCAACTACATTGGTAAATGTGGTCATGCTAGTATAATCTTCTTTCGTCGAAATTACATATACTACAAACATGGCCATACAAATGCTTCGAAACTGTAAAAATATAAAATATTTAATTGTCATGTTTAATGAACAAGGCTTAATAGATGGCAGTTGTCTGTAACGCGACTTTTTGAAAGCTTTTTCGGCGGGTTTTTTCGGTCGAAATCCGGCAGGAATTTATTGGAATCACAAGTTTGATAGCTAGTTTCTGCACAATGAAAGCGTCCCAGGGGTTTTCCAGGGTGCTGAATCCAAATATGCAGTTAAAAAACACATTTTAACTGCAACAAATCAAGATTTAACCTCAATTTCTTCCGCCGGATTCCGTCACCGGAATCTCCAAAAAGTCGCATTATAGACAACTCCGAATAGATGTAGGACTATAATGAATTCTACATCTAAGCCAGTGATAGGTTTGACTTGTATTTCTGCGCGTAAATACTCAGACAAAGTCAAATGTATGCCCTGAAATGTTACTACCACGCATTATTTGACACCTTCGTATTTTACGATGGTCCTTGTTCGGATTCGACCCGCACACTCATGACCGGTAAGCATAGTTACCAAGTTCGGCCGTACCGGCAAAAAGAATTCGGAAATTCGCTGATTCGGTTCGGTACGACGAATAATTCGTCAGTTTCCAATTTGGTACAGGTCAGCGGCGAATGATTTTGGTCAAAGCTTTCTATCAGTTTATGTCCAACATCTACTGTGCTGCTCCTGTTGAGTTGACGAACAGTGTGGCTGTGTAAAACAATGAAGCTCAGGCTCTGTGTAACCATGGATACAAATCGCCCCTGAATAAAATCACACAAGAAATAAATTGAGTTTTTCAAATACATATTATAAAATAACGCAGCCTGTTGAAATTTTAGAATTGAAATTTTATAAAAATAATGCAACGATCTTTTAGCTTTAATGCTATTTTTTAAAGTTTTAATGCGCGTAATTTTTTTAGTTTTTATAAAAAATTATTCGGGTACTTTTTTAGAGGATTAATCAGAAAATTGGAAAAACATAAACAATAATTTTTATAAAAAACAAAATAAAAAATAATAATTCTTATATTATAAAAAAACAATTTCTATCAAATTTCTCTATAAAATGTTAAATAGGGTTAGAAATTTGGTTAGAAAATTGATTATTTTAATTTTGGTTTGATTTTGGTATTTTATTATATATTATTTACAAATTGTTTTACGATAGAATATGGTATAATCTAAAATAAATTACTAATACTAAAATGTAAAATTTTTATTAAATAATTAATTTAATTAAAAATGTAAATTTTTTATTAAATAATTAATTTAATTAAAAATGAATCAATATTGTCATTGACATTAAATAATATAAATAGCTCCGATACATATTTAGGAGGCATCATGTGACTCAATTGTTTTAAATGAGAGGTGAGTTAGTAATTTCTATATAATTGCAACTAAAAGAAATATAACTTCTATCTTAACAAAAAATATGAAATAATGAATTGGTTGCAAATTGGTACCTCTTTTATAAAAAAAAAAAAAACCTAATTTCTATATTTGAAAAAATTATAAATGGAGAAATTTAAACAGATAACTAGTTAGTGATTTCTATATAATGACAAATTGCAAAAAAAAGATAACTTCTCTCTTAAAAATAATTATAAAATAGTAAATTCTTTGCAAATTGGTAACTCTTATAAAAAATAAAAATCATAACTTCTATATTGGAAAAAATTATAAACTGACAAATTTAAGTGTTAAATGGATAACTCCTATAAAAAAAAATAGAAAAAAGATAAATCAATATTAGAAAAAATTATAAATCATATAAAATGGTAAACTTTCAAATCCATAACTTTTATACAAAAAAAAAATAGAAAAACAGTAACTTCTATATTACAAAAAATTATAAAATGGCAAAATTGAGTTAAAAAATAGAAAAAGATAAATTTAATATTAAAATAAAAATTAAATATTTGTAATGTGTATAATGTCGAATTTTTTCCGTATTAAATTTTATAGGATCGAATTTTTTCTGTATCAAATAGAATTCGAATTCGGTAACTATACCGGTAAGCATGTTGTTCCATATGATCAGTAGATACCATCTTTACGTTGCATTGTAGTACTCAATATATTACATTTTGTAGCCGGGCATCTCTTACCTCTACTTGATTCTAGGAAGAAGAATTCAATGGATAACGCTGCTACGATGTCAAAACTCCATTCTATGTCCTACTAGCTTCTATTCTTTACTGATCGTTGACTTTGAAACTATTAATGGATCACGCTGCTACAAAGTCAAAACTTCATGCTAGAGTCTAGTAGAATCTCGTCTTTATCAATTGACTGTAAATATATGCAAGTTGCTCACTGCAACAAAGCTGGTGGGTTGTAAGCTTATGTGGAATATCATGAAATTTTTGGCCGTGGTGTGATGCAATGATATGTAGTATTAAGATTGGTTTATAATTATAGCTACCATAATCATATTAATTAATATAAATATAGAAATTCCATTTGTATCGACCATTAATAAATATATAATTATATAAATAATAATTAAAAAAACTATTTCAAAGATTATAGTTAAAAATAATTATATTTTTACAACAAGTATTTTATATTAAATGTTATTTATTATTATTTAATTTTAAATTATGTAATATAAATGTGAATTTTAGAAATATAACTTTTTAGATTAATAAAATTTTGGGAATAATATTATAAACTCAAGGGATAATAAACTTCAGGGATTAATACTAAATTGGGTTGTAAATTTATGTAGAATATCATGAAATAAGAAATTTTTGACCTTGGTTTGATGCAATGATACATGGTATTAAGATACCTTATAATTATAATTATAAATTGGTTAGGAGAATTACATACATTAATTATTAGTGTAACACAAAGCTTAATTTTTCGTCATTTATATGTCAATAAATTTTTATAAATATGTCATTAGTAATAATTAATGAAGTTGTCAATAAATTTCAGCCGGATTTTAGAGAAAATAGACCACCGGAGAAACTTCAAAAAGTCTCATTGAAGAGAGCTCATTAATGTTATTAATATTATTAATAAAATATAATTAATATAAAATTAATATTAATATTAACATTAATAAACCTATTAATATAATAGTCTTAGTCAAACTAAGGAGATGCTCTACAACCTGCGAGATCCACATTCTGCGCGATCTGAAGCCTGCGAGCACGTTCGCTTTCCACGCGTTCTGAATCTGCGAGCGCGTCCGCCGAGGGCTCTGCTGCAGGCTACAGCCGGCCTAGCTGGGTCTGCTGGCTCTTCATGGAGGAGCTGACTCCCCCATAGGGGCCTCCCTCTCCTCCTTCGCCTTCCACCACTGAGGCCTTCAAAACCTTGTCGGCCTCTCTGCCCAAGAAAAAATGCATGGAGCAGCAAAGTTTGTGAAAAAACTAGAAGATATCCCTGAGATCGCCCTTCTGCCAGAAGAACCGATCCAAGTAGCCTTGTCTCTAGCAGATCATGCTTTGGTTGGTTAGTTTACAGGACTTTGGCCTTCTCCGAAATCAACTGAGAACTGGATCGCCAGGAACTAGGCACCTTTGATAGAAAACAAGGTAACCTCTTACTTCCTCAGAAGAGGATATTTTTTGTTTGAATTCACTGCAAAAGAGGACAAAGATCTCATTTTTAGGAATGGCCCTTACTTCATGGGCCCTCAAGGTCTGTATTTAAATAAATGGATGCCAGACTTCGATTCGGTGGTGGATGTGCTTATAGCGGTCCCGGTGTGGGTGAGACTCCCCAACCTTCCAGTTCACTGCTGGAACTGGGACTCTCTGAAGCACATAGGACATACCCTAGGAAAATTTATAGACAATGCCAACAGCAAAGATCAGTATGACTCTGCCAGAATCTGTGTGGAGGTAGATCTAGAGGTCGGACTACCGGAAGCCATCAAAATAGTTGTAGGTCCCTGGACTCATGTATAGAAACTGGATTATGAGCAGTTGTCGTTCAAATGCCGGAAGTGCCACGTCTACGGACACTTTGCCAGAGACTGTCCGTCCAAAGGGGTGGAAGAAAAAGGGAAGGAAGATGGATGGAACCAGGCAAAGCGCTCCAAAACTTCTCACAAGAAGAATGCAAATGTAAATGCTAAAGCTCCTCAAGCGGGTCCTGCTCAGAAACCATCCATGGAAAGTCAAGGGAATAAATTCGAGATCCTTGGATCTGAAATCATGACCACCCAGGAGACAGAAATCCCAAAGGAGGCCTCTCCATCTAAAGCCTCCCCCTCCACCAAAAGTGTACCAGAGAGATCCAAAGGGAGGATATCAAAAGAGGAGGAGGAAACCCAAGAGTCCGAGGAATCGAAGGAAGAAGGGGAAATAGGTGAATCCCAGTCTTCTCCTAAAAGATCTACAAGAGGACACAAATCTGCAAAGGAAAAAAGAGAACAAGAAACTTATAAGGAAAAGCTCCAAGGCAGTCAGCCAACATTAGAGAAACTCCTAGCAAAAACCCTGAAGATGACGAGGATTCAATCCCAGGGCTCCAAGGGAGCTCATCACAACAAAAATAAATGATAAAGATAGTCTCCTGGAATTGTAGGGGAATGGGCACCACAACTAAGGAAGAAGCAATGAATAGTTTAATAAGATTGGAAGCCCCAGATGTCCTCCTCATCCAGGAGACTAAATTGGAGGACACATCTTTCCTCCAAGCGAGTAAAAAAATTTGGAATAAAAGTGGAGTGCATGCAATTTCTACACTGGGAGCATTGGGAGGGCTTGGATCACTCTAGAACACTAATAAGTTTTGATTAATCTCTGAGTCCCTGAATACCCATTGGATATTTTTAAAAATGCAGCATTTAGAATCCAAGGAGATTATTTGTCTATTCAACGTGTACGCTACTAACAATGCAGGTGAGAAAAAAAAACTGGTGGGACTCCGTCAAAAGCCTGGCAAATCTTGAGAATCTGGAAAACATAATCATAGCCAGAGATCTAAACCTCACCCTCCTCTCAACAGAAAAAAGAGGAGGTAGCATAATCAGAGATCCGGTAAGAGAATGGGTGGAAGACTTCATGCAAGACTGGGACATGCTAGATATAAAGCCGGTTACTGGCACATTCACATGGTCAAAAAAGATAGTTGGACGGGTCACATAGCGACAAGACTTGATAAATTTTTTGTTCAAAGTTCCTTCTTACTTCTTGGGTTAGAGACTAGAATGTGTATTCTCCATAGCAGCGTATCAGATCACAAACCCATTAGCCTAAAGCTGTTGACTTCTAAGGATCTGGGGCCTATCCCTTTCAGATTTAGCTCTCTATGGACTAAAGAGACAGACTTCATGCAAAAGGTCAAGGATTGCTGGAAAGATCGAGTAAGGGTTCCCCTTTTTGTTTGGGAGGAAAAACTTCAAAGAGTAAAAGCTATGCTGAAAGGCTGGGTTAAGATCTTGCCCAATCCCCCTGTTGACAGAAAAAAAATCCAAAGCGACCTAGAAAAGCAGCACCTCCATCTAGAAGCTGCCGAAATCACCAAAGAAGAGCTAGACAAGGAATCTCAGTTACAGCATAAATTCCATAAGGCTTTTCTGGCAGAAGAAGAATTCTGGAGGCTCAAGTCCAGGAGTCTATGGCTCAAAGCTGGCGATAGAAACTCTTATTTTTTCCACAAGCAAGCTCAAGCCAGGAAATGTTGTAATTCTATCTCTGAAATCAAAAAAGATAACTGCAGCTTAAAGGATTTTTCCAACATTAAGAAGGCAGCTTCAGATCACTTTGAGAAGATGTATAGTGAAGCCATGAAGACTAGTCAAAACGACAATCTGCTAGATGTTGTTCCCAACCTCATCACATCTAACATGAACCAAGTTCTTGAAGGCAAAATCACCAAAAATGAAGTTAGGGAAGCCCTCTTTGCAATGGACCCTAACAAAGCCCCGGGACTGGATGGTTTCACGCCCAGATTTCTTCAGACCTGTTGGCAAATAGTTGAGACGGAGCTCTTTAAAATGATCCAGAAGTCCCAAGAGTGTCAGAAAATTGGAGGCTACACAAACTCAGCTTTTCTTGCCCTCATCCCTAAAGAAAAAGGTGCAAACTCATTTAATAGATTCCGCCCTATATCCCTATGTAACATTGGATATAAAGTGATTACCAAGGTAATAGCAAACAGGTTGAAGAAAATACTCCCCAAAATCATCCCGGAGAATCAAGGTGTATTTATACATGGCAGACAGCTAGTAGATAATTTCATCCTGGTCCAAGAGGCGATTCATTCAAGCCTTCATCGAAAAGAAAAATGTATGGTCATTAAACGAGATCTAGCTAATGCATTTGATCGTGTAAGACATAGCTTTTTGTTTGTTGTTTTGCACAAGCTTGGATTTCGTCAAAATTTTATCAAATGGATTAGAGCTTGTATTTCGGAACCCTGCATTGCGCCTTTAGTGAATGGCAGGGCTGCTGACTTCTTGAAAGCTTCTAGAGGACTGAGGCAAGGGCGCCCCCTCTCACCCCTCCTCTTTGTGCTGCAGGCCTCTGTCCTCAGTTTCTATTTAAATAAGAAGCAACAGGACCAAGATATTGCTGGCCTGTGCATAGCAAGAGGGGTTAAGAGCATCAACCATGGCCTCTTAATAGATGATACCTTGTTGCTGAGGGCTGCAACTCATCTTTCTGCAAACAAATTTAAAGAAGTGCTGGAAACTACTATAAAGTATCGGGCAGTGAACTAAACAAGGATAAATGTCATATATACTACTGGAATATATCAGCTGCTTCTGCAAGTTCCATAGCCAGATGTCTAGGCTTTGCAGCTTCAGCATCTTGGACCTCCTTTAAATACCTTGGGATGCCTTTCATATGAGGTCTTTGAGCAAGGATTGGCATCCCCAGATAGAAAAATTCAAAACAAAAATGCAGGCCTGGGGATCCTCCTGGCTCAACATTGCCGGAAAATCAGTGCTCATCAAATCTGTGCTAAGCAGCCTGCCGCTATTTCAATTCTTTGTTCTTTTGGCGCCGGTGGGAATCATTAAGAGGATGGAGGAGCTAATCAGGAAATTTCTCTAGAAAGGAGGCAAACATAATGAGAAGAGAATTTCTCTTGTTAATTGGAAAATAACCTCCAGACCGCTACAGGAGGGAGGATTAAATTTCAAAAATCTCAGTATACAAAATTTAGATATGGGAGCCAAACTGATTTGGAAAATCTTTGCTCCAAATCCAGGATGGGTTCAACTAGTGCTGTGGAGGAAATATTTCAGAGGACAACGACTTCGGTGCTTGGAGCAGCCCAAAAACCAAAACAGAACTCCCTTTAGCACTCTAATTATTAAAACTGGCCTGCTAATAAGAAACAACGCCTACTGGATACCAGGAAATGGTAAAAACATCAGGTTGTGGGATGATAGCATCATGAACAAGCCTCCGCTGGTGGACTCGGGTCTCAGGATCGAGCTGAAGGCATGGATGGATGAAGTAAATATAAAAATGCTCTGGGACATATCGAAATGGTGTGGAGACAGCTGGTCTGGCTGGAAACAGATCACAGTCCCACCTGCGTTGCAATCAGATTATGCTACGCTGTTAAAGATGCTGCATGGGATGGCTCTGTTGCACGCAAGAAGAAGAGATACAAGAGGTTGGGGACCTAAGCAGATAGGTTATACGGTGGCTCACGGCTATGCCAAATACATGGAGAGACCTCACGTGCCTCCTAATCCTACGCCCTAGGTTGGTATTTGGAACTTCCTTGCCATTCGAAAAATTGATCACTTCTGCTGGCTACTATGCCATCAAAAAATTCTAACAGATGACAGGCTAAAGAAAAGGGACCTTTTAGGGCCATCAAGATGCACACTATGCAAGGAAAGTTCGGAATCCGCTCTTCATCTCTCGCTGGAGTGCAAATACACAGGTCTAATCTAGCACGAGCTCCTTGGATCATCGAATTTTATGCTCACCTTCCCCCACTCTATCCCGGACCTGTTTGCTGGGTGGATGGCCAGGTATCCAGGCCCAAGTCCAAAAAACAAGATAGTCAAGGCAGCATGGACTGCTCTGCCCAAATTCATCAGCTAGCAAATCTGGTTGGAGAGGAACAGAAGGATTTTCAGAAATAAGGAATAGAACTTCATACTAGTAGCAAATACAGTGAAAGGTCAGTTAAATGAGTGGCTAAGAGACAAAATCGATGACACAAATCTATGCCAGTAGGATATTGCGTTTGGAGTAGCCCTCAACCTCAATTTTCAAAAATCAAAAACCTCACCTATATGCCTCAAGGATTGGAAAATCAGGAAAAATGAAAAAGAATTTCAATCTTGGCTGTCCAAACAAACACTCCCCTGTCTTTTCTTTGACGAGGCAGCCAAGGGAAATCCAGGAATGGCTGGAGCAGGAGGGCTCATTATAAATACAGAAGAAACATCTATACACAGGTTTGTAGGGGGACTGGGCCACTCCTCAAGCATACAAGCTGAAGCCATGGCCCTGTTTTAAGGTATCAAGCTACTTAAAGAACTAGGACACATGGAAGCAATTGCTTTCGGCGATTCCCAGGTCATCATCAAAGAAATGGTGACCAACACAAATTCAACAGATCTTCGACTTGCAAGGACAATTACAAGAATTAAAGGCATGACAAAGCTCCTAAACTTGAAATTCTTTCATATCCTGAGAAACAACAACAAAGAAGCAGACATAGAGGCAAATAAGGCAGTCCAGCTAGCTGCCGGAACTATTCTCAGAGATAATGAAATCTCTTGGGACCCAATTCCCTAAATTTTCTATGTTCTTCTGCCTTTTATTGAATCAATTTGTATGCATTCATAAGCTTGGGAAATCAACAGCAAGAGTTCAGTTGATGAAATGTAAAAAGAGGCGATTCATAAGCATATGCGCTATGTCCTGCTTGTTGGAGAGATGCCAAGAAGCCAGCTTCACTTTTTGTAACCAGAATTATGGCTTTTTGCCAAATATTTAATGAAATCTCATAACCGTTTCTGTAAAAAAAAATAAACGTATTAATACTAAAATTAAGCAAAGTTTTTCGGTAGAAATCACATAAGAGAATTTTTTGGTCGACGCCTTTCGAATCAGCAAGTGTGGTTCATGATCAGGACTAGCTAAACCAACAAGTGTAGGACCAACTGAAGAGGCAGGCCATGACAAACGCTTAAGTAGAGAGCAATGTAGAGACCAAAATTTCAAGTAACAACTATATTTGAATAATAATATTTAAATTATGATATTAATATATTAAAAACAAATATTATTAAGTATATATATATAAGGGAAACATGGTCAACAATAAAATATGGGGCTGAGACCTATTAAACAAATAACAAAAATACTAAAAAGAGTTAAGAATGAATAAGATGATAAAATACTTAAGAAAACATGAAGGATCAATAAAATAAACTCTAATGAAGAAAAAATCGACAACAAATATTATAAAAAGGACACCAATACCTACATAGATAAACAAATAAACAAAATAAATCCCAAAAAGAAACCTAAAAAACTAGGAGGATAGGACAGGGACCCAACTTCTACTAATATTCCAACCATCGTCTCTATTCAAATTATTGGGTTTTTTTTCAATTTCTAGGGCCTTCCTCAATTTACGATGACGGAAATGACTAACCATAGCAATGACTTGTGCCTCCTCAATGCAGATGTGATGCTTAGATTTATCTGCATGCTTTGCCAAAGTAGAGGAGCGAGTCCTGTCATGCTTTATGTCAACAGCATGCTCACGAATCCTTTGATTAATCGAGCGACCAGTGTCACCAATGTAGGGAGTCCCACAAGAGCATGGGATAACCTAAACACCCTTCATATTCTTGGGGTCCACACGGTATTTTATAGATCTAAGGGAGCTCAAAATGTTATTTAAAGGCCTAAAGGTTGAAGCCACCTTATGTTTCCTTAGGATCCTTGCAATCTTGTCAGTGGTCCCTTAAATAAAATGAAGATTAACACCGGAAAATTGATCATTGGTATCTTTCTTAGCACTAGGACCTTTTTCATCTCTGAGTAAAGCCTTAGTACATTGGTGTCTACTATACCCATTATTAAAGAAAACACTTAGGAGATGTGCTTTATCTTGATAATTTAAATATTATTATTGAAATATAGTTGTTACTTGAAATTTTGGTCTCTACGTTGTTCTTTATTTAAGCTTTTACCATGATCTGCCTCTTCATCTGGTCTTGATGATGAAACATACTTGTTGGTTCAAAAAGCATTGGCCAAAAATTTCTCTTATGCAATTTCTACTGAAAAACTTTGCTTAATTCATTATAAATCACAGAAAACTAAATATAAAAAAATATTAAAATTATTAAATTTTAACATTAATATTAACTTTAATATAATAATAATTATTAAAATTAAACTTAATAAAATTAATAAACCTACCATTACGACTTTTGTTTGATTTCCTAGCGTGCACTGAATGTGTACTGAAATGAGATGAGATGTAATGAGGAGTTGATGAATTTGCAAATAAAATTTATGTCGACCCCTAAATATTGTAACCCTAGGCGTTCCACAAAATCTCATGCTTCATTAGATGCACTGAAATGAAATGAGATCAAGTATATAATGTAATAAGTTGTTGATGAATTTGAAAATAAAAATTACGTGAACAATAATAGAAAAATTATTTTATGGCAGTAAATAAAATGACAACGCTGACATTTCCCACAAGGCATTCATCTACACGAAGAGTGACTGTTGAAATGGGAGTGGAATTGAAAGTTTGGTTTGATTACGGTGTTGGTGTTAAGGTTAGCATTTGGGTGCCAAGCAGCAGCCTGTGAACTGAAAGTCGCATTGAAACCCTAAATATTATAATCCTCGCGTTCCACAGAACGACCGTCATTCCAGACTCCGTTAGATGCATTGAAATGAAATGATATCAAGTAAATAACGCAATGAGTTGCTGATGAATATGCAAACAAAATTTATGTCAACAAAAATATAAAAATTATTTACCTTGTGAAGCTCTGGCATTAAATAAAATGACAACGCTATCATCTCCCATAAAAAATTCGGCTATAGGAAGAGCAATCGTTGAAATGGGAGTGAAATTGATGAGTCTAACATCTAGAGTATGGCCCGTGGAAGAATGAGCAGCCGAAGAAGACAATGGAGAGGCATGGAATCATTCATTAACGACAATATTTTAATGGATGAGTGGATTAGGGCGGAAGAATGGAAGTGGTGGAAGACAATGGAATGGAAGAAAAAATAATGTTTAAATTTAATTTGTAATTCTGTGATATGAAACTGAAAAATTATTAAAATATTTTTTACTTTATCAAGATAGTGTATTAAATGAAGAATATTTTTTAATACGAAATCTTGTTTATTCATTTAGTAAAAATTTAAAATTCCTTGAGTTCAATTTCAATATCTTTGTGTGTAATTATATGATGTTATAGTAATTTATGAGAAATAGTTGAATTGTGTTATGAAGTATTGTATAAATTATCAAATTCAAAGTTCAAATCTTTATTGAATAAAGACAAAATAAAAATTATATAAAGAAAATAGCATAGTCATATAAATTAAATGGCATATTTATCAAAATACGTCAAAATAATTAAATTATATTATTATTATTATTATTATTATTAAATAATTAATAGATTAGTCAAACATATATTTAGTTAAAAAAACAAATAACAAGATTGTTCACATTCACATCTATTTTACTATGCAGGTTCTTAATCTACAAATAGATTTTGTTACAATACCATAGATATGACATTTTTTTACTTAATCAATTTAATTAAAAGTATATAAAGAACATAACTATATTCTAGAGTATTTTTGGACGTCAAATCCCTACCATCCACGTAATAATCATTGATAACTAAATTAGAATTATGTAGACCTATTTGAAAATAGAAACACCTATGAACGTAACTAGTATAACTATATACTACTTAGTCTAGTTATATAAATTTAATTATATATACATTTAAAAAACATGTAACAAGTATCTTAATCATGTAGATTTACTCTCGCTTTGTTATTCAGATTCTTAGCCTATAAATAGGCTTTGTTACAATACTCTTAGTCAATTTCAACCCTTCCTATCAATACCACAACCTCAAAAACTCATTTACTCATTAAATATTTTATACATTTTTTTATTTTAATATGATTTTATAACACTTTTTATAGGCACAATTAGTAATGGTGAAATTTAACTTTTTTATGTTTTGTATTTTTTCCTATAAATTCAATGATTTTTTTTTTGTTTACAGTAAAATCATGGTTTTTTTAGCCGAAAGGCTCATTCTACACCGCAATATGAGGGGATGTGTAAGTCTATCCATCGTTCAGTCCCCTTGAAAATAAAAATAAAAAATAAAAATTATGTTACCAGCATAGATCCATCTTAAGTACGAAGAAGGATCAAATTTCTTCACACCCAAACTTCTTTAGAGTGCAAAATACAATTTATTATTTTTCATTGTTTAAATTGTATTTTTGAAAAAATTTCATGATATGTACATAATGTTTTAAAAATGATATATAATATAACGTAATTGACATTAAAATATTTTACATAACATGTACATCGAGAAATTTTATTATCATGCAAACTAAAATGGCTTTTTTATTATTAATATATTTTTAAGTATACGCTAATGTGTTGTCGCTTCTGGAGACAACCTCGGATTGCTTACAAGACCAGTGCCTGGTAACATCTAGATTTTATGTGTCTCATACGATCTTCAGGAAAATAGAGACATCATATACATATTATACACATATGTAAAGCCATACAATAAACAACAAGGGTTGGTTCATTCATCCAAGGACATAAGCCATCTATTTCTCGTACTCCTTCACATATACAATACATAGAAATATATGTATGAACGAGTGGAGGCCGAGTAGTTCGAGGGCCTACAGTTTAAACAACTTTAGCATAGCATTGAAAGAGTAGAAGGAGATAGAGTAACTCATCATATAGAGCTTGAAACCTCAATAATTCTACATTTATCACATAGATCTTGCAGCTTCAAGAGTTTTACACTTATCTAAGTTACAAATAGACATAATGGATGAAGGAGAATTGGATGTGATGATTCATGGAGTGAAATTTAAAGATATAATCTAGATGCTACATACAGGCATGTGCATTAACAAGTCAACACAAATGAATCTGTAAGAACGAATGAAACATTTATGGCAGCTACAATTACATGAAATCAGAGAGGAAACATGAAAATAGTGGAATTTAACATAGAGGTAACATAATGTAGTACTTGAATGTAGGAATCACCACCATTTCATTAATATTCAGAAATAACATGTGGTTATTCTTTAGAATTCAGAACCATTTCTAAGTGTTTATTCCTCCCCTTTATAAGGAGAGCGAGAACATGAAATTACAAAATATCTCATGCTAGAGCTTCCAGTAGCCTATAAGCCTAGCTGTCTAGGCGTGTTGGCTCTGTCACCTCCAATTATTACAACAGAAATATACTTTTCTTGGAAATAAAACAGAATAAAAATATCAATAGAAAACAACAAAACATAATTGACAAGTGTACTGAAATGATGGTCTTATAGAAAATATATCCATGTGACTCACTTTGTTGGCCTCTGGTTCAACTGAGTTTCTGTTATATTATGCCTTATGGTCTCTCGGTCGGTTCCCCATCGCCTCCAGTCTTAACACCTTTTCTTATTCTCTTACAAGAAGCGGGAGTGATCACCCATGACAGTCACAACAGATTCTGAACATTGTTGCCAACTCATCCGTCCGTTCTTACGTTCTTTATTAAGCCAATAGAACCAATCGTGCTTTGTGAAACAATCATGCAAGTGTATCGGGGATCAGGCAATTCATGAACATTAAACTGAACAAGATTCATAAATTTGTGATCGTCGATCTCCTTTGGCCCCTTGTGCCTTAGGTGAAAATTGCATGGTAGAAACCTAGGGACTCAAGGCCTAAGCCTTCTGGACCTAAATGCCCTTTTGGTGGGACGGGGGCTGATTATTTGATATATTGCATTGTAATTGGTCCCAACGCATAATATGTAGGATCATACTACATATGTGCCTAGGTCCCTTTTGCAATATCGGATCTCAGAGATCGGGAATCTCTAATCCTTGCCTCTCGTTGCACCCTCCCAACTCTTGCGATTGCGATATGTGACGTGGTTTGGCCCACGTGTAAAGAGGATAAGGGAGGGCCAGCACAAAGGCTTTGACACAAAAAAAACTTCAACAACGTCTCTATTGAACCATTGGTTTTATACATAAAGCACACATAATCATGTGACCCGCCTTATGCCACCTGTCCACCTCACTTTGGGCCCACGATATTGGGTGTTTAATTATTAGCACTTTGCACTTAAAAACAATATAAAATAAGTGAGTTCTAGGAACTTTAGGCCCTTTATCGTTTAGCCCCTTTTTGCATTCCTTCTTATATGACCAGGCAGAGTGACCTGGTGCTTAGCCTTATATTGGAGATCGACAATCGGGAGATTTCTAATCCATGCCTCTCGTTGGACCCTCCTAACTCCTGTGATTGTGATATGTGATGAGCCGGGACCTCTGATCGTCGATTTGCGATATGACGTCATACTTTGCTGCGTGTCACCTTATGAGTGGTGACACGTGTCACCCTGTTCTGGCCCCTTATGAACCCTAAAAACACCAAATTTTCATGCCACATGTCCTTCGTTCTTCCACAACATGATGACGTCAGCCGCCACATGGGTTTAATGGGACCACTAGTATTTCGCCATGTGGCCTATTGGAGGAGAGAGAAAAGGCCCGTCGTTCTCTAGTTTTGCAATTGATTTCCTTTGTTAATCACAATCGTACTTCCCTGGTGCTCTAACACTAGAGGCCCGAATCTCGATGATTTTTAATGTTATCAGCCTTCGGCATTTTCATTACGTCGTATTTAGTTGTACCCTCTGTTACTTACAGTGATCGATACGCCAATTCACCCTGAACCTCTGATTGCCTACTCATCTGTCACTGCTAGGACCTCTGATGCATGATATATTATGGGCCATGGACCTCTAATTATTTATTTTCAATATTGGCGATCACTGATCGCATGTTCATTGTGCCCTCTCCTATTGTTGCTTTGCCAAAAATCCGATTTGCGATATCGACGATCGCTGATCACAAATTTTACTATATTCCCCTACTCCTGCTTCAGAAAACTCTGATTGTGATTTACGATGAGCCTTACCCTTGGTCCTTTTCTCTTTTTTTTCTGGCTTTCAAAGGGTAGCTTCAATCTACTCTAACTTCTGATCCAAGAGTCCATTTTTGGACTTCCATATACCGTTGGAAAGCTTATTCCGAGAACTATCCATTGGAGGGGGTCTGATTTAGATTTATGGGACTTTGTGGATTGGAAGATGACTGCAAAATTATATGTTCTTTCAACCTCTTTGTACAATTGGAACTCTTTTTTGGATGGTGACGTCATTGGCTCTACCTGGGGACGGGGCATTGGATTGCAATGCGTTGAGAACCTACAGTCTGTGAACTTCTCTTTTTTGTGCATGGATTCTTTTTAAACAAGTGAAAATTTTGTGAAAGTGGAACTTTAAACAGAAAACTAAAAATTTTATATGATAATTACAATACACACACTGATATTTACATGTACGTTTAATTCTAGAAATAGATTTTGGGGAACTGACCATTTACTAGCAGCTCCAATGGCTCACCTTCCAGATTTTTGAGTAGGTACGTATTATTTCCTTTTTCCTATGAAATTTTGAAAGGGCCAAACCAAAGGGAATCAAATTTTCCATGTTTACCTTTTTCTTCCCTTCAGATGTCCCATCAGAGAACTAAATCTCCTGGTTGAAGAGGTCGATCCTTGGCCTTTCTGTCAAACATGGATTTCTTTTTTTGTTGGTAATTTGCCAATTTAGCCCCCACCTATTCCCTGTTTTCATGAAGCTCAACTAGTTGGTTTATCCTTCATGTAAAAGCACTTGGCTCCTCCTCAACTTCTTGTAGTAACTTCGCCACTAGCATTGCTAATTGGATTGGGAATACTGCATCCTTACTATACACTAGCTCGAAAGGCAATTTTCTAGTGGAACGTTTAGGAGTCACTTGGTTGGCCTAGAGGGAAAACTTCAATTGGGTGTCCTAATTTCCGTGATTCTTGGTGATGGTATTCTTTAGCACTCTCACCATGGTTTTCTGGAGGACTCAACTAAAATATTTCCTTGAGGATAATAGGTAGTGGAGTGCCTGATGATGATATTGAACTTCTCACAGAAGCTAATCAATTTTGCAGATTTGAAGACTTGAGCATTGTCAGTGATAATTTTGATAGGGCAGCGAAAACACAAACTTGATTACCACTGAATTTGTAGCATTTATGGATGGGTTCTTCCACATGCACTGGGATCAGGGAAGAGGAGAAAGTTTTTGTCTCTCAACAAAGCTTGTCACTTCTAACATGTCCTCACTTGTAAATGAACATCTCCAAATAGTGTAGGCCAGTAGAATCCTTCCTTGAGGATTTTTTGATCTGTGGTCTTCCAGCTATAGTGACCTCCACAAACTCCTCCATGGAATCCCTCAATCACTTTATGAGTTTCACCTTCTACCAAGCATAACAACAAAACTCCCATTAGGTCCTTCCAGTAGAGTTGACCATTGGATATGATATACTTTTGAGCTTGTAGTTTTAAAGTCTTGTATTTAGATTTGTCCAACTTTAGTGGGCACCCTAGGAACAAGAGATAATGGATGATATTATTATACCAAGGTGATCGATCATATTTAGCACAGATCTTTTGCTCTGATGTTTCAATCCTATTCTACTGAACTTATGTTCTGCCTTCCTCGGTTATCAGGTTTATTCCCAAAGCTTGGCAATTAGATTATGATAAAACCTTAGCCAACCCTTGGGCTTTTATGTGCTTAGTAGGCTTTATGTCTAACTCATATTCCTGTATCTTTCCTATCCACCTACCCCTTTTTCCTTCACTGTCTCCTTGCACAAGTATGTGCTTGACCACTGTCGTTGGGACAAATATTGTGATTTCTGACTGTAGCAAATATACTCGAAATGCCTTCAACATTTGACTAATGCATATGCTTGTTTCTCTAAGATGTTATATTTCCTTTCAGCATCCCTTAGGACTTGGCTGAAGAAGGCGATGGGCTGCTCATAACCCTATTTATTCTTCTATAGAAAAACTACAGCAATAGTATGCGTAGAAGCAAAAGAAAAGATATAGAAAGGTGTTGAGTAGTCAGGGATGACTAGTACTAGTTCTTTAGCAAAAGCTTCTTTAATTCTGGTAAAAGAATATTGAGAGGTATGGCTCCATTTGACTTCATTTTCCTTTTTAATCATATCTGTAATACCCTTCACAACTTTTGCATAGTTGGGTATGTACCTTCTCAAGAAATTGATTCTCCCCAAAAAGACTTGGACCTCTTTCTTATTTCTGGGTAGAGGAATGTGACTCATAGCTTCAACTCGCTTGGGATCAATTTTCACTTCTTCTTGCACTACTATATGTCTTAATAGCATCCCCTCACTAAGGGAAAACTAAAATTTCTTGGGATTAAAATATCGTCCATATCTCCTGCATTTCTCAAAGGTGAGCTTCAAGTGGATGATGTGCTCTTCATTGATCTTAGAGAAGACTGTGATATCGTCCAAATATATCACTACAAAATTGTCTTGCTCTCCTACAAAATCTATATTCATAGCTCTATGAGAGGTAGCCCCTGCATTGATAAGACCGAAAGGCATGCGAGCACACATGAAAGTTCCCCAAGGGGTGGTGAAAGCAGTCCTCTTCTGATCATTAGGGTGGACTGCCACTTGGTTGTAACCAGAGAACCCATCCATCATGGACATTCTAACTGATTGAACCACCTTCTATGATATGTAATCCATCTTGGGCAGTGGGTAATTGTCTTTCAAAGATGCCCTGTTAAGGTTACGAAAATATACACATAACCTTATTTCTCCATTCTTTTTTCAGACTGGGACTAGGTTGGCCACCCACTCTAAGTACCTTAAAGGCACTATGATTTTAGCATGTAGAAGTTTCCTCACTTCTTTTTCAATAGAGGGCTATATGAGTGGATTAATCTGCCTGGTATTCTGTTTTCATGGTTTTACTCCACTCTTTAAAGGAACCTTATGTTGTATGATGTTAGTATCAAATTCTTTTAAATCCTCATAAAACCAAGCAAAAACATCCTTATAGATTTTGAAGAGATTTAAATACCTGTGTTTATATTGTGCAAGGATTCTTTTTGATAGTCTAACCATCTTGGGTTCATCTTCTGAGCTAATATTGTAATATTCCACTTGTTTGTCCATCTCCAGAGCCATTGTTTTGGAGGCTACATCATTTTGGTTAAATAATCTATCCAGTGGAACTAGCCCACGAGGAATAGTATTCCCTTCAAGTTGTAGAATTTCCTATCCAGCCATTGTGTCTTCCCACGAAGTTCTTGATCAACCTATTTTTCTTCTCCTTGATCAATAGTTGAGATAGTGAACTCCCCAACTACTTCTATAAATCACTTGATCTGCTCATCATCCTCGAATACCTACCAGTGCTTGACATTATTAGGTATAGAGGTTCTATGTTAGACCTCCACCTCATACCTGAGAAGCGGATTTTGAGGAGATTTGAAATTTCTTGTTACTACCATAAGGGAGTCAGCCATTATGTTTCCTTCTCTAGGAAGAAATTGGATATTAAAGGCAATGAAGAAGTTATAAATTAAATCCCATACTTCATTCTGGTAAGTCTTCAATCTTGGGTGTTTAGCCTAGAATTGATTTAGGATCTACATTACAATTAGCTCATACTCTCCATGCACAGTTAAGTATTTAATATTCATATTCCTTGTTGTTTGTAGCCGAAGGAGCAATACTTCATATCTTCCATGTTGTTGGTTACCTCAAACTCCAACCTGAATGAGAGAGGTATCAATCTACCCTTAAGACTTACCAACAATACTCCGACTCCATTTCCCTATTTGGAATTCCCTCCATCAAAGTATAATTTCCATACTTTTCTTTTATCTATGTATTAGTTATCTAACTACATGTTTAGATGTACTTGTGTTTCTTCTAAGATTCTCTCATATTCATCTAGGAACAAGCAGGAGAGGTCGCTTTCTTTTCCATTTACTGGAGAATTTTTAGAACCCTCAGCTGGGGTCACAGTTTTTACAAATTTGGACTCTTTGTACAACCTCCTTTCTTCACCTCCAAAAGTGGGAATAGTGGCATAAGTTAGATATAAATTGATAGAGCCCCCCACCTTGGAACCCCAAGACCTAGATAGGAGCATGCCAAACTGAGGGGTAGTATCTGCCACTACTATGTCCATCACTATGCTCTTCATAGGGATCTAATCCAGGTTTACCACCAAATATTTTATCACTCCCAAGCATTTGACCCTCTTAGAGTCAAAGAAGTATAGGTCCTTGTAGGGTCTGTTGATCTGCAAGCCAAGTTGTTCCATGATGGCTAAGGGCATGAGGTTATGTGAGGCTCCAAAGTCCAACATACAGTTGTGCAATAAGAGGTCATGAATTACCAGGGTCACATAGAAGGGTGTAGTGCAAGGATCAAGTTCTTTGACATGAGGCCCAAAGATAACCATTGGTCTCTCCTCTTCAAGGTTTAAATAGTCATGGTTCAGTACTAAGGTGGATGGGAGAATGAATTGGGAGACTTGAGATTTATAAGTGGGTTTTTTTAGAAGTTAAGCTAGGGGAATAGGGATCTTTACCTTCTCGAGTTCCTTCTAAAGATTGAATGCAAACTGGCCCTTTTCTACGCCTCCGAGCTCTACCTCTCTTTCTTGATCACCAGTAGCTTTTATCAGAACCGCTGCCTTCTCTTATGTGTGTCCCTCAGAGCTATTGCATTCCTTATTTTAGGAGACTTTTACTTTGGATAAGTCAGGTTTGAGCTTCCCTTTTCCTTTATTTAACACCAGGGGAACATTTTGGGGAGAAATTTCCTCTTGTTGTTTAGGTTTCCTTGACCTCTTTTTTGAAGATCTAAGGTCATACTTTCGATGTAGATGTGCTTGCATGAAATCTGCAAATTTCTTACAATAATCCCCTATGTCTTCCTCATTTACTATTGCTTCTCTATCATGGCACATCTCATGGTGAGCCAGGTTTTCAAGTTCCTCTTCAGAGGAGGAGGAATATAAGTTTCCCTGCATCTCATGTGTATCTGGTAGTTTCTCATCTAGATAATATTCTATATATAGAGGAGGGGGGATTTGATCGAGTTAATCTTTACTTCCCCTTTGAAGTATATGCAATGGTGGCCTTCTGTATTGTGGGTTATAACCTCGGTCGTTACCTTGAGCATTCTGTTTCGAGAGACTCTTGTTCTCTAGATCAAGTTTCACCACCTTATGACATAAACTCTTAATGAGTTTATCCATTTCTTCCCACTACAAATCTGGTAATTCTTTAGCTTGACCCGACAAGGAATTTTCTTCTTTCCCCTTTTTCTTCTCAGTAGGTTCATTCTTTCCTCTTGACTTCCCTATTGAGGTGAAATTTGATTCTACCTCAAGAGCATCAACTTGGAGTTGATCCAAAGTACGAGACTTCCTCTCCCTTAGGATAAAGCCAAATTCAGACTCAAAGGATCCCACAAATATTACATGAGTAGCAGCTTGAGGAGGCTTTATCTCAACATGCAGGTTATTATATTGCTTATTGAACCTTTTTATGAATTCTAAAATATCCTCTTCTCGCTTCTTCCTTATAGAATTGAACTCTGTGAGGACATACTTGTGATCTCTCTTTTCACCCCATTTTTGTGTGAAAGATTTTTCAAGTTCTTCCCAGGTAGTGATGGACGCATCAGGTAGGGCCTTAAACCATTTTATGGCTTCTCCATAAATCGATTACATAAAGAGTCTTAGGACGACATCTAGATATTCTACATTTAGATTCTTAGCAAAAGCACAGAAGGCTTCAATGTGTCTCCATGCAGTGTTTTCATCCTCCCCATTGAACCTAGGAAAAAGGTTTAGGTATTCATGAGGCATAGAACTTAGGGGTTGAGGTAAATCAAGAGGGTCATATTTATTCAATAAGGAACCTAGAACAAACATATTGATTAATGGGGGAGGATTAAGATTTACAGGAGGAACTTGGGCCAAAACCACAGTGGTTGGAGTAACTAGACTAAGAGTTGTGAGGCTGAGTGTATAGTGGATATTTCTATTATTGAGGATATATTTACCTTTTTCAATCTTAGGAGGAGAAGGAAATGAAATGAAAGGAGTCGTAACTGAGATTTCTTTCTCTTTGATCTTTGATTTGAGGGCACGACTCTCTAGCTCATCTTCTGTAGGGTATGTAAGGACCTTAGGAGTAAAATATGAGCAGTGGATGAAAACGTATTGGGAGTTGGAGGAGGAAGCTTCAAATAATGATGAGACAGTAGCACTGGTAGTAGGAGTTTTCTCCTTCCAGACTCTCCTGAAAATTAATTTCTCTAGGTCAGTTACAGAAGGTTTTTTGTGCTAAGAGGTATCTAAGAAAGTTTGAGGCTTTCTGAAAGCTAGGATGATAAATGATAATGAGATTTGTGGAGTTGCAAACATGATGAGGATGCAATCAGAATGTCTTTGCCCACCTACACAAAGAATTCTTAAATTGTCGTATCCCAGGGGGAAAATCGATCAATACATTCCCCAACAACAATGCCAAAAGATGTTTTCGCTTCCAAAGACAGCCTTGGATAGCTCAGAAGACCAATGCCTAGTAATATCTAGATTTTATGTGCCTCATATGATCTTCAGGAAAATAGAGACATCATATACATTTTATACACATATGTAAATACATACAATAAACAACATGGGTTAGTTCATTCATCCAAGGACATAAGCCATGTATTTCTGATACTCTTTCACATATGCAATTCATAGAAATATATGTATGAACTAGTGGAGGCCGAGTAGTTTGAGGACCTACAGTTTAATCAACTTTAGCAGAGCAATGAAAGAGGGGAAGGAGATAGAATAACTCATCATATAGAGCTTGAAACCTCAAGAATTATACATTTATCACATAGAGATTGGAGCATCAAGAGTTCTACACTTATCTGAATTATAGGTAGACATAATGGATGAAGGAGAATTGGATGTGATGATTCATGGAGCGCAATTTAAAGATATAATCTCAAAGCTACATATAGGCATGTGCATTAACAAGTCAACACAAATGAATCTGTAAGAAAGAATGAAACATTTCTGGTAGCTACAATTAGATGAAATTAGAGAGGAAACATGAACATAATGGAATTTAACAGAGAGGTAACATACTATAGTACTCGAATGTAGGAATCACCACCATTTCATTAATATTCTAAAAGATGCAAATCTTGAAGTCATATAGTTTCAGAAATAACATATGGTTATTCTTCATAATTCAGAACCTTTTCTAAGTGTTTCTTCCTCCCTTTTATAAGGACAGGGAGAACATGAAGATCACAAAAAATCTTAGGCTACAACTTCGAGCAACCTACATGACTAGTTGTCTCGGCGTGTTGGCTTTGTCAACTCCAATTATTACAACAGAAAGATACTTTTCTTGGAAATAAAATAGAATAACTATATCAATCAAAAGAAACAAAACAAAATTAAGAAGTGAACTCAAATGATGGTCCTATAGAAAATACCTCCACGACACTCTCTTTGTTGGCCTATGATTCAATTGAGTTTTTGCTACATCATGTCTCGTGGTCTCTCGGTCGGTTCCCTATATATTTCAGTCTTAACAATTCTGCTTCCTCTATTATAGGAAGCAGGAGTGATCACCCATGATGGTCACAACAGATTCTGAACATTGCTGCCAACTCATTCGTCCCTTCTTACATTCTTTATTAAACCAACAAAAGAAATTGTGCTCTGTGAAACAATCATGCAAGTGTATCAAGGATCAGGCAGTTGTGAACTTTGAATTGAACAAGATTCATAAAGCTGTGATCCCTGATCTCCTTTGGCCCCTTATGCCTTAGCCCCAGGGTCTTAGGTGAAAACTGCATGGTAGAAACCTGGGGACTCAAGGCCTAAGCCTTCTGGAGCTAAAAGCCCTTTAGCTAGCATGGGGGAAATTTCTTTGATATATTTCATTGTAACCGGTCCCAATGCATAATACGTAGGACCATACTACATATGCGCCTGGGCCCCTTTTGCAATATAAGATCTCAGAGGTCGGGAATCTCTAATCCTTGCCTCTCGTTGTACCCTCCCAACTCTTGTGATCGCGATATGTGACATGGTTTGGCCCACATGGAAAGAGGATAAGGGAGGGCCATCATGAAGGCTTTAACACAAAAAACCTTCAACAACTTCTCTACCCAACCATGGGTTTGATACAAAGCACACATAATCATCCAACTCACCTTATGCCACCTGTCCACCTTGCTTTGGGCCCATGATATCGGGTGTTTCGTTATTAGCCCTTCACACTTAAAAACATTACAAAATAGGTGAGTTCCAGGATCTGTAGGCCCTTTATGGTTTAGCCCCTTTCTGCATTCCTTCTTATATGACCGGGGGTAGTGAATTGGTGCTTAGTCTTATATCAGAGATCGACAATTGGGACTTTTCTAATCCATGCCTCTGGTTGCACCATCCTAGCTCTTGCAATTGCGATATGTGATGAGCCAAGACCTCCGATTGTCAATTTTCGAGATGACGTCATACTTTTCCGCGTGTCACATTGTGAGTGGTGACATGTGTCACCCTGTTCTGGCCCCTTATGACCCCTAAAAATGCCAAATTTTCATGCCACATGTCCTCCATACTACCATGTCATGATGACATCAACCACCACATGGGTTTATTGGGACCACTAGTAGAAAAGGCTCGTCCTTCTCTAGTTTTTAAACTGATTTCCTTTGTTAATCACAATCAGACCTACACAACGCTTTAACACTAGAGGCTTGAATCTCGACAATTTTTAATGTTATTGGCCTTCGGCATTTCATGACACCGTATTTGGTTGTACCGTCCAGTACTTGCGATCACATATATGCCAATCCACCCCGAACCTATGATTGCCTACTCATCCATCACTACCAAGACCTTTGATGTGCAATAAATTATGGGCCATGGACCTCTAATCACTGATTTCCGATATTGGCGATCACTCATCGCAAGTTCGTTGTACCCTCTCCTATTGCTGCTTTGCCAAAACTCTAATTTTAATTTTTTCTATATCGGTGATCGTTGATTACATATTTCACTGTCTTCCCCTACTGCTCCTTCAATAAACTCTGATTGTGATTTGCGATGAGCCTTACCCTTGGTCCTTTTCTCTTTGTTTTATGTCTTTCAAAGGGTAGCTTCAATCTGCCCTAACTTCTGATCTAGGAGTCCATTTTTGGACTTCCACATACCATTGGAAAGATTATTCTGATCACTATCCATTGGAGGGGTCCAATTTAGATTTACGGGCTTTTGTAGCCTAGAATATGGCTGCAAAATTCTCTATTCTTTAACCCTCTTTGTACATATGGAACTCTTTTTTCAGAAGGTGACAACACAATGTTAATTTGTATTAAAATGTTTTATTGATAACTCACATTGAATATATTTTTTATATACAACATTGAAATATTTTATTTTAAGAAATATCTTATAAAGTAATTGGAAGTAAAACAATGTGTGAGTAAGATGTTTAAATCTTATACTTTTCAAAAATAGTTCAACTTCTCAATGTACATGTTATGTAAAATATTTTAATGTCAATTACATTATATTATATATCATTTTTATAAAATTATGTACATATCATGAAAACATTAAGTTTTTATGGTTAGTCCTATATATACCCTATTTAGCATTCAGAAAATACAATTTAAACAATGAAAAATAACACATTATATTTTTCACTGTAAAGAAGTTTGCGCATGAAGAAATTTGATCCCTCTCCACTCATGTTAGATCCATACTTAAGATGGATCTATGCTAGTGTTATTTAAACTGTTCTTTCAAATGCATAGATAGATTTATATTGAAAAATATCTCAACATTCAAATTATGTAGATTCATAACTCAAACTTGTGATTCCAATGAATCCTTACCAGATTGCTGGTAAAATTGACTAAAAAATTACCAAAAAAATAAAATATATAAAATTAAAACTATTAAATTAGTAATCTTAGTAAATGATGTCAAAAAAATGTCCTTTAAAAACTTAGTGTGGTGTTCCATAAGGAGAATGTAAAAAAACATTAAATGTAAAAAGAGTTATTTAGCTAATAATTATTATCTCTATCTTAATCTCAATTAATGTCTATTTAAATATTCAGTAATTTTGATTAATATATAATTATTCTTCATTGCATCAATTTTTAAACTAATTAAATAATTAAAAAAACTAAATCAATATCAACCATCAAAACAACCATGGTTAGCCATTATTAATCATGGTCAACCCTCGTTAACAATTTTTAACTATAGTGAGACAATGTCAACCATAGTCAACCATGGCCTACTAATCTGTTGCCCCATGATGTCATACATCAACTAGCACAACCACATCAATAAAGTGGTTAATATAAACCGATTGGTGTTATTTTTCAACTCATAATAATACCCATTTGTTAACCTTGGTTAACCCCTTGTCAATGAAGGTCAACTATAGTAAACCTTATCAACCATGGTCAAACATTACCAGTCAACCCTTTTGAACCATATTCAAGCATCATTAATCATAAAAAAACTCTTAGCAGCCATGCTTAACTATTCTTAAATTTGGTCAACTCTAGTCAACAATTTATAACCATAGTCAAACAATGTCAACCATAGTAAACCATGGCAATTAGGGACAACATGGACTACCATGTTCATGGTCAACCATAACTTGATGATATTTAACTATATTCAACCATGCTCAAACAAGGTCAAGGAAGTTTAACCATCGTGAAACATAATCACCCAATTTACCTTAGGTCAAGGTTGCTAAGCAATGTAAGATAAATACATTTCTACATTAATGGTTAACTATGGTCAGTGAAGGTAAACCTAAACAACCATATTCAACCATTTGTGTAACATTAATATCAACACAAATGTAATATCAACCATGGTCAATGAATATTAATGTAACAATGTTCAACTTTAATGTCACATGAATACATTATTACATTAATGGTAAATGATGATCAACCATGGTCAACGTATTCAATGATGGTCAACTTCATAAACTGTTTGAACCATAGTCAACTATCATCGATCATAAACAACCCTTCGCAACCATGGTTCCATTGTCAACATTGGATAACCCTCATTGAGAATTTGTAACCATAGTCAAACAATCTATACCATAGTTAACCCTGGTGAAAATGTATTTCCATGTTCATGGTCAATCATAACTTGACCATATTTAACCATAGTCAGCAATATTCAAACATAGTAAAGCAAGCTTAACCATTCTCAAAGATGCTCGCCAACTTTAGCCATGGCTAAACTTATTTATAAATGTAACACGAGTACATTTTTATATTAATGGTTGAGGATGGCCAACTGTAACAATAGAATTAAAATTAACGTAACATGAGCCATGGTAAACCATAGTTGAAAAACATTAATTTAACAATTCCCAACATTAATGTAACATGAAGACTATGGTTAATCAAGTTCCACCTCATTAACCATTAATGTAACATTAATATTAACACCAATGTAACATCAACCATGGTCAATGATGTTTGACAAATATCAATGTAACAATGCTCAACATAAATGTAAGATAAATACATTATTACATTAATGGTTAACCAAGGTTAACCCTACTCAACCATGGTCGGCCTTGTCAACAAAATTCAATTATAGTCAACCTTGTTGATGATGGTCAACCATTTCCAACCTCATAAATTCTCTTGAACCATAGTCAACCATCATTAACCATCAACAACTCTCGACAACCATAGTTAACCATTGTCAACCATGATCAACCTTTGTCAACAATTTTTAACCATAGTGAGACAATACCAACAATAGTCAACTAATCTACCTCATGCATGTCATGTGTCAACTAGCACAACCACATCAATAAAGTGGTTGATATATGATGATTGACGTCATTTTCCACGTTTCATATGCCAATCTACACCCTTATGAGTGGAAAATAATGCTTACTCACATATGTCAACCACTGTATGTATGTGATTGTATTAATATACCAATTAATCTTTACTACATTATTCTTTATAATAATAAAATCATTCAAAACAATTATTCATTTATAAGCAATTTTTGAAACATTTTATAATATAACATTTTATTGGGAAAAAATATTTATATAATTAAAATTAAATTAATAAAACGATGCATAAGCATTCGTCATTTATAAATTATTCTTAAAACCATTTTCAGATATAATTGTAGATCATTTTACAACATACTTCATGATCCAGATTTAAATAGGAACGCAACAAATTACATAGATAACCATAAACATAGAGATGTAGTGGAAATAATACTTCATTTCATTAATGTAAAACACTAAAATATTCTTACAAACAAAATTGGAAATAAACCAGCTAGGGCGATGGTAGCTTATCTCTGAGAAGAGATGTGGCGGCTACATGCCTTTGAGCCATGTTACAATGAGGCTCGAAGGCCTACTTATTGCTGGGAAACAATGGAAACCCCTTAACATTCCAAAACCTAACCCTAGAAGAAGAAACGCCAAATTGTGGGCCCCGTTTGGGTAAATTGGTACATCAACTTCCCAGGGTCGTAACTTTGGCATACGATCTCCATTTGATGTGCACAATATCTTGTTAGAAAGACCTATTTGAGAAATATAACTTTGGGAAGAACAACATCAGTCCATGGACCCATGTTGCTCCTAGTTTTCCCATAAAAACATTGTTTAGGGCCTCAAAACGGCTCTGGAAGTTCAGGACCCGAAAAACTACTAAAAATAGTAAACTGGGATACAATTAAGGAAACTGAAAAGCTGAAAGTAACAATAGTGGGGGTCCAAGTGGATTTTTCAGGTGGCCACCAATATCCATCTGGATCATTCCTCTCCCCTTAGGAGGCAATTGTCCCCATTGCGTTGAGTTCCTCCATGAGATGAGGAAACTTCTGTTGAACTCGGTCCCTGGTGAGCCACTTGCCCTGGTGAAGGAGTTGGCCTACTTTGACAACTCGATACAATTAGATATTCTATTGGTGAGTGTGTTTGATCTGTGAGTCCATGATCCGATCAGTTGCAGCTTATTCCATGCAATATGGGTTTAACTCTGTGGGTGTGAGCTGTTCTGCAATGTCAGATGTGTATAGTAATGGTGGAAAGTATGGCCAAAGGCAGTCCACATTGAACACTGGGTGAAGATCAAGGAATGGGGGAATGCTGAGCTCAAATGAATTGTCTCCCACAGCCTTGGTACTGGTGTAAGGACCATATCGGAGTGGTCTGAGTTTCCGATAGGCTTCGGTGAGGCGTTCCTTTTGCAAATGCAACCAGACTTTGTCAGCCACCTAAAACTTGTGTGGCACTCGATGTTGATCATGTTGCTGCTTGTACTTGGCATTTGATTTCTCCAGAATTTCATGGACCTGCTGGCGAATATGTTGGATGTGCTCAGTGAAGTTGTTTGCCTTATTTGTTTCAGACTGGACATGAGCTGAATCTGCGTGAGTAGATACGAATGGCATGGCCACATCAATGGGACATAGTGGTTGGAATCTCAAGCCCACCTGAAAAGGGTTGTGGCCAATCGAGCTATGGAGAGTCCGGTTGTAGCTGTAATGAACATAGGGGAGGCTCTTGTCCCATGTGCGTGGATGCTTTGAGTTGTACATGCACAGAATGCGTACGATCATCCTATTGACAACCTCTGTATGGCCATCAGTTTGAGGATCGAAGGCTGTGGACATAGTGAGTTTGGTGTCGAGCATAGACCAGATACCTGACCAAAATGTATTGAGGAACCTGTTGTCCCGATCTGAGATGATATACTGTGGGATCCCAAAGTGTACCCACACCCGTTCAAAGAAGAGTTTAGTAGTGGCTTCTGTTGTGATGTTCTTCTTGTAGGCAGCCATAATGGCCATCTTCAAGAACCTATCAAAAACCACAAAAACACAGTCATTTCCATGCTTAGTGGAAGGAAGGCCTGACATGCAGTCCATGGAGATGGATTCCCAAGGTGGACTAGGGGTACGCAGCGGGGTATAGAGGCCTTGCTTCTTGATGGTCGGTTTGGCAACGGCACAGACAGTGCATGATCTGATGTACTTCCCGACATCCCATCAAAGATCCGGCCAATAGAAATACTTCTGCAGTACTGCCACCATTTTCTTGACCCCGAAATGTCCAACAGGCTGACTGTAGCGTGCTTCCCAAATCGTCTTGGCACGCTCGCTTGAAGGAACATAAAGGTGACCCAGGTGGCATAACAGGGAATCCTAGAGGTGAAAATCTGGAACATGTTGACCCTCCAAGAGTGTCTAGTAGGTGTGGCCAAATTCTGGGCCGCTTTTGTAGAGAATTGGCCAATCAGAAATCTTGTGCCCACAAGAGTCGAGCACAGTGGTTAACGCCATGATCGGTGGTCGACTGAGGCAATCTGCGACATTATTGGTGCCACCTTTCTTATACTTAATATTCAAATGGAACTGTTGCAGGTATGTGGACCACTTCTTATGGCGATCATTCTGCAATTTCCCTTGGGTCTATATGAACTGCAGGGGTCAGTGGTCTGTGTGGATGACTGTTTCCTTCCCCAAAATGTAATTCTTTCATTTTCGGCAGGCCTGCACAATGGAATACACCTCTTTGTCATAAGTGGGATACTTCTGAACTGTGTCTGAAAGTGTCTCACTGTGATATGCCACTGGATGCACGTGTTGAGTGAGGACTACCCCAATAGCATAGTCAGAGGCATCTATCTCAACCTTAAATGGTTGTTGCAAGTCTGGTAATGCGAGCACCGGTGCCGTGCAGATGAAATCTTTCAACTCTTTGAATGCCTTCTGTTGAGATTCAAACCAAAAGAATTTTGCTTTTGCTCCTCCCTTGGTGACTTGACTCAAGGGCCAAGTGATATGAGAAAATCCCAACATGAACATGCGATAGAAGTTGGCAAGACCTAGAAAGTTGTGAAGCTCTGTCAGAGTGGTTGGAGATGGCCAATCTCGATTGACATGGATCTTGGATGGATCCACATGTACCCCTTGTTCATCAATAATGTATCCCAGATACTGAACCTGGGTTATGCCAAAAGTGCATTTCTCCAAATTGGCACATAACTTGTGTTTCCACAGTGTTTGGAGAACCTGTCGGATGTGGTGGAGGTGTTCTTCCCAACTCTGGCTGAAGATTAGGATGTCATTCAAGTATACCACTACAAATGAGATGGTGAATGGCTGCAAGATGTCATCCATTAGCCTCATGAAGGTTGCAGGAGCATTCGTCAATACGAAAGGCATAACCAACAATTCGAAAAGGCCCTCCTTGGCTTTGAAGGCAGTCTTCCACACATCAGAGGGTTCGATTGGTACCTGGTGATATCCTGACTTCAAATCGATCTTGCTGAAATATTTTTCCCCCTTAAGTTGGTCCAAGAGGTCATCAATCCATGGGATCGGGTACCTATTATAGACAGTGATCTTGTTCAGCGCTCAATAGTCAATACAGAGTCTCCAAGTCCCATCCTTCTTCTGTACCAACATGATTGGGCTCCCATAGGGTGATAAACTTGGACGGATGTGACCTTTCTATAGTAGCTCTTGAATCTGCCTCTTGATTTCATCATTCTCCAGAACAACGTGCTGATAGATTGGTCCATTGGGTAGCGGTGCACCTGGGGTTAGACCGATGAAGTGCTTGACCTGACAGTGTAGAGGAACCCCTGTGGGGGAGGTGAAGATATCCTCTGTGGGGGAGGTGAAGATATCCTCGTACTTCTTCATGACATTGTCCATCCGTAGTTGTCATGCGGAGGGGCCCTATCTAGAGGTTGTGGCCACCATCTTCTTCGTTCCTTGAGAGCGTATCATCAGGAAAACAAATTTCCTGGTTTTGGAAACGAGCTTATTGCATTGTTTTGCAGTAATCAAAGAGATGACGGTAAGCGGTGCTACCTCCGATATCCTGTACAACTTATTTCCCAAAGTAACAATAACAGCACGGGACCTTGATTCATACACAGCATGTCGCTTCCACAAGTAAGGATGTCCTAATAATACATCACAAACTTCAAGGGGAGCAATATCACACAATACCTCATCTGTGAAGGGCTTGATGTTGTATGGAAGGTGACACTGTTGGCTCATGTGAAGATCTCGTCCTTGGTGAAGCCACCCGATGGTGTACAGTTGTGGATGTGCTGTGGTTGGTAAGCCCAGCTGCTTCACGACCTCTACCGAAATGAGGTTCTTTTGGCTCCCGCTATCGACAATGAACTGTAGTGGGGAGCCCTTTACCCACATCTGGGAGTGGAAGAGACGCTCCTCCTCCTCTGGATCTTTAGATTCCTCCTTTTGGATCTTCATGGTGGTAATGGTGGCGTTGGGCTCCGCATCAATAATCTGCTTCCCTTTGTCATTCCCCTTGTCGGGTTCTGACTCAAAGTCAGAACATGCATCTAATTCTGAAACCTTTAGCTCGGCCACCAGTGACTGTTTGGCCTGACACTCACTTATGTTGTGAGTGGACCTCTTATGGAACTCACACCACTTTCCTATGTCCTTTTTTAGCTTCATGGCATTGTTCTTTGCTTGCAGCTTTGGCGGGTTTTCTTGGGCCGCCCCGCCTTGGATTTGTCCTTTTTTCTACGGTTTGGGGGTACCTTTCCCTTGCTTCAGATTCACAGATCCAAAGTCTCGCTTCTTCTGTTTAAACTTTTTCTCAACGTTGATGGCATATCGGTAGTCCGTGCTGAATGAGGGGATGTTCAAGAGTTCTATTTCTTCCTGGATGTACTTGTGCAAGTAGCCGCGGTATTTGAGTATCAAATGCTACTCTAAATCCTTGATACCTAACTTTGTGTGAATGGTATGGAAAATATTGATAAACTCCAACACGTCTTGGTCCCTTCCCTGCCGCAGCGTGGTCCACTTTATGTATGATCCTCATAGCTTCCGATAGGGTAGTATTGCCCCTTGATGACCTATTGAAATGAATCCCAAGTGGGTGCAGCTGAAAACATGGAGCATGTATTTTCATCCTTCTGCTCGCAGTAGGTTTCCCACCAGTCCTTGACGTGGGGGGCTACTTTGAGAAGAGCGAAAATAATCTTTTCTCAACTAGAAAAATCATGAATAGAAAAATAACCCTCTAGCAAATTTAACTATTTATCGACACCATCTGCTTCTATCTAACCCTCGAATATGGGGATTTCAAAATTAACTTGTACCTTAAATGGTGTGGCGTTTGCAGAGTAGCTGTTGGAAGCCAATGCGTTGCCCCTGGGTAGCCGCTGAAGGATCTAGGCGAAGTTGTCCATCATCGTGTTCTTTCTCGCTCGAGGGCTTCTTCAAGCAAGATTTTGATAGGATCTCCTACCCCCTTGTCTTTCTTTTCATCCGCCATGGGAGGCCGTCAGGATTTGCGAGGCTGGTCTTGCAAAGGTTCGACCAGTTCAAGCCCTAACTCCTTATATCTCGACCTCGTTGGGGACATGCAAAGAAAAACAGAGAAAAGGCAGACCGCTCTGATACCACTGATCCGGATTTAAATAGGAACGCAACAAATTACAGAGATAAACATAAACATAGAGATGCAGCGGAAATAATACTTCATTTCATTAATGTAAAATACTGAAATATGCTTACAAACAGAATTGGAAATAAACCAGCTAGGGCGATGGTAGCTTATGTCCGAGAAGAGATGTGGCAGCTACATGCCTCTGAACCATGTTACAATGAGGCTCGAAGGGCTATTTATTGTTGATAAACAATGGAAAACCCTTAACATTCCAAATCCTAACCCTAGAAGATGAAACGCCAAACTGTGGGCCCCGTTTGGGTAAATTGGTACATCAACTTCCCGGGGTCGTAACTTTGGCATACGATCTCCGTTTGATGTGCACAATATCTCGTTGGAAATATCTGTTGGAGAAATACAAATTTGGCAAGAGAAAAATCAATCCATGGACCCATGTTGCTCCCAGTTTTCCCGAAAAAAATGCCGTTTAGGGCCTCAAAATGGCTCCGGAAGTTCAGGACCTGAAAAACTACTAAAAATAGTAAACTGGGCTACAATTAAGGAAATTGAAAAGCTGAAAGTAACAATGGTGGGGGTCCAAGTGGATTTGGTAGGTGGCTACCAATATCCACCTAGAATCACTTCATGAATAAATACAATATTATAGTTTTTTCCACAAGAAGGTATTTTCAACGGCTCTTGATTAGAAGATAAACTCAAAATAGAGAAGAATACAAATTATGACAAACCATAGTTGCTCCCTTAATAAGTGTAACACCATAAGTAATACAGGTTATAAATTAATGTAAAAGGGAAAGAAGGGGAATAGCTACGTTGCAGCATAGTCCATGCCTCTATGCTAATTAATTAATTTTCACATTTACATCTCCGCATATGCTTCTTCTACATAGCTTTCTCTGCACAACAAAACTCCACATTCTTTCACATGGAGTTGAGTTGTTCTTTTCCTTGTGTGAAGAGGTTAATTGTGTGGGACAATAAACTTCTCCGCACATTAACCAACTACTCTATCAATTTTTTTTATTTGCGCACATCAATACTTCCACACCCCACACAAAAAGCAATATTTGTCATACTAGTTTAAGGATACTCGATAAATTAATCACAAAATAAAACATTCAGGCCCCACCTCCTCGTTTCTTCCACCACACCTATGCACTCTTCCCCTCTGCACATGGCCTTATAATCCATACATGAGATGTATGACTTCCATATCGGTACAACTCAACTTCTGCTTGTTGAAGGAAACAATGAAAGAGTTCTAAAAGTGAACTACTTAGAAAAAATGACAAGGCACATTGGATAATATTTTGAAATGTGTCCCTAGCAGATGTGAGTAGCTTTCCATCCCCATAGATTGGAGATAATTCTTCTTGCAGACATACCCATAGAGGATGCCTTCAAACTAGTTAGAAATGGTAATACATTTGAATTCGTGCATAAATTTTTTGACCCTCTTCTTCTAAAATATCCGTATATCATGGGAGCCATTTCATTGTAATTTTTACTTTCTATAAATGCTAGAACGTCCACAATCTGCATCACTTTATAGGTGCTCGTGAGAAAACAATTTTTTCATTTACATCCTCATCAGAAATCCTTCTGTAGTTGTCCCTTGCAGTAACGCACTTTTTGAAAGTTGGTAGGAGAGTATTTTTCTTCAGCACTGATGTCCCGCACCCTATAAATAAATTTTATTTCTCCAGTAGCCTAACTATCATTGGATTTAGGTGTTTCATGCTCGACATTTGTTGGAAAGGCAAAGGAGGATAGACACAAAGTAACAAATAATTCACACACAATTACATGAGTTGCGACTCTTCTATTGATCACACAAACTTGATAATTACAATGAACCCGATGAGGGTTTTTAAACCTTTTCTGACTAGTGACTCACCTAAAATAATTTTACATGAAACCACACACTAAATTTGACTTTACTTAACTCGACTTGACTGAATATCTAAATTTAGCTAACTCTTCATTCAAGAGTAATTATCTATTTTAACACTCACCCTTAATTATGGCCGCTAAAGTAAGACATGACTCATGACAACTCAAACATGCATTTTGGTCTATGTCTCAGCTAGGCTTACAACACCCAAGTTTCTTCTATGGAACTCAAACACATATTTTGGTAATGACTTAGTAAATATATCAGCCAATTGATCACTAGATTTACAAGGCTTCAAGTGGACTTCTCCATTGCTCACAAGTTCTCTAATAAAGTGATATCTAGTATCAATATGCTTTCTCTTTTGATGAAACACACTATTCTTGGACAATGCAATCACTAAGGTGTTGTCACAATATATTGTTGTTGATCCTTTTTTTTCTTCTTGAGTGCATCCAATACTCTTCTTAACCACACTGCTTGACATGTTGCTGATGTTGCTACTACATATTTTACTTCTCTTGATGAAAGTGTCACAATAGGTTGCTTCTTAGATGCCCATGAAATCACACCACAACCAATATGGAACACATAAATGTAAGTTCTCTTCCCATCATCCAAACTACCTAGAAAATCACTATCTATATATCCAATCAGATCCTTCTTTTATGTGCTTGCATACATTATGCCACAATCTCTAGTTCCTATTAAGTATCTAAAAAAAAAATTTACTTCTCTCCAAAGTGTGTCTTTTGGAGTCTCCATAAATCTGGAAATCAAACTCATTCCTTGTATAATATCTGGTCTTGTAGTTGTGAGATACATGAGGCTGCCAACCAAACTTTTGAATAGATTCAGATTGACATATGATACTTCATCATCGTTCCTTAACTTTGTACCTATTGCAACTGGTATAGGGACATGTTTGCAATTCTCCATCCTAAATCTTTTCAACAAATCACTAGCATATTTATTTTGACAGATAAAAATTCCTTTTCTAGATTGCTCAACCTCTATGCCAAGAAAATATTTCATAAGACCAGGATCTGTCATCTCATATTCTTTCATCATGGCTTCTTTAAATTCATCTATCTCAAAATCACTTGTATAAATCATGTCATCAACATATAAGAAAACAATAAAAATATGTCCATGCTCATTTACCTTTGTGTATAAGCTAGACTCAATCTTTCTTTTGCAAAATCCATTCTTGATCATGTAGCTGTCAATTCTGTTATAACAAGCTCTAGGTGCTTGCTTCAGTCCATAGAGCGCTTTCTTCAACCTATAAACTTTATCTTCCTTACCGTCAACTTCATAACTTGGAGGCTGTTGCACATGAATTTCTTCTTCTAGAATTCCATTCAAGAAGGTTGATTTCACATCCATCTGATATACTTTCCACTTGTTCTGAGTTATTGTGGCTAGAAATTCTCTTATAGTATCTAATCTCGCTACTGTAGAAAAGTTTTCTCCAAAATATATCCTTGGTTGTTGTTAGAATCCTTTTGCAACAAGCCTTGCTTTGAATATATCAATTTCACCTTTCTCATTCAACTTTGTCTTGTACACCCATTTCACACCAATGAGGTTTTTATCCTTTGGTAAATCAACCAAATCCCATGTTTCATTCTTTTCAATAACTTCAATTTCTTCTTCCATGTCTTGCACCCAATTTTCATCTCTGATTGCTTCTTCAAACAAATAAGGTTGGAATGACAACAATGCAAAATTTGAACTAACATCCAAATCATCATAAATATCTCTCATACTTCTCATCTTTCTCTTACCATTTCTTGATTCATCACCTAATTGATTGTGGGGAGAATTCTGTTCTATTGATCTACTTGAAGATCCATGCTACCCAGAAAATCTTGGAGTCATTGCTAGTGTCTTCTCTTGTAATTCTTGCTTCTCCTTCTCTGCTACATCTTCTTCCATCAATGGTGCTTGTGCATCAACTGTTTTGTCTACAGTCCCATTCCATGACTCTTTTTCTTTGAAAACAACATCTCTGTTGATCATGGTATTCTTGGTGACATGGTTATACAACTTGTAAGATTTTGACTGCTCACTATAACCAATAAATATGGATTTTTCACTTTTATCATCCAACTTACCTCTTAGATCCTTAGGCATATGTGCATAAGATATACATACAAACACTATGAGAAGAGATACGTTGCAAGACGTACCTGGCCATGCTTCTTCTGGTACTTTGTTCATCACACTCTTTGTAGTATATCTATTTATTACATAAACATCGATTGCAACGACTTCTTCTAAATACTCATTAGACAAGTTTCTTCCTTTCAACATGCTTCTCACCATGTTCATAATTGTCTTGTACTTTCTCTCAGCTACACCATTCTGCTGCAGTGTGTACCTGGTTGTAAATTTTCTTCTAATTCCATGTTATTTGCAATAATCATGGAATGCCTTCGAATCATATTATTCATGACTATCTGACCTCAATATCTTGATCTGTCGATCAATTTGGTTCTTTTCTAAGGCTTTGAATTCTTTGAAATTTGCAAAAGTTTCAGACTTGTGGTTCAGGAAGTAAACCCAAGTCTTTCTACTATAGTCATCAATGAAAGTGAGGAAGTAAAAACTTCCACCAATCAACTGTGTCTGCATAGGTCCACACAAGTGTATATGCACTAGATCAAGAGGTTGATTTTCTCTATATGCAACTCCCTTAGTAAAAATTTCATAGTGTTTCTTTCTCAAGATGCAACACTCACAAGTAGTAGTAGGTTCTTTGATGGGAGGTAATCTGACCATATGTTTCTACTGCAACAATCTTAAACCAAACAAGTGCAAGTGCCCAAACCAAAAGTGTCATAACCAATAATCATTAGAACATGCAACTGTAAACAAACTGACCTGATCACTCTAATTCATGATTAGAGGAAAGAGTATGTTCCTCATCATCTACACCTTTTCTATCAGCAGCTTGCTTGGGGCCCTGTCATATATAACGCAATCATGTCCTTAAAAGATAAATTTGTATCCCTTATGTGTCTATTGACCAACACTTTCAAATTATGTTTGAGACCAGGGACATAATATACCTCTGAGATTTTCTTTGGCTCCCCATGCTTCATTAGAATGTTGACCACTCATTTTCCATCTACATCCACAGTCTTTCCAGTTCCCAACTTTACCTCTGTCTTCAAAGATTGATCCAAATGTGCAACCAAGTTCCCGTTGCCTGTCATGTGGTTACTGCAACCATTGTCTAATAGCTAAACATTATCATAAGGTTCATGCATGGTATGGAAAGCTAGGAACATGGAGTTAGTACTCTCTGTAGTGACATTAGCTCTCTGGTTCCTTGATCATCTATCCTCTTCCTGCAATCACGGGCATAGTGACCAAATTTATTGCAATAATAACAACTCACCTTTGATTTATCAACTCTTCGTTTATTGTTGAAGCTTTTGTTGTTGTTTCCACTATCATGTTCATGCTCTTCTCGGTCATCTCTCTAACCACCATGTCTTCGCCTCATCCTTTGCCTCTCAATTTACTTCTTCCTCAAACTTTGTCTCTTGAAATAGAAACCCGATTTTTGAAATATGTTTCTAAAGTGGAATCCTTATTTTTGTCTACCCTTGCCTCATGTGATAGAAGTAATCCCATCAACTCGTCAACTATCAATGATACCAAATCGTTAGCTTCTTCTATGGCTATTACCACATCATCAAATTTGGTAGACAAAGATTTGAGGACCTTCTTAACCACTGTTTGATCTTTAATATCTTCACCTTAAATTTTGAACTGATTTATGATAGCCATGACCTGATTCATGAATGAATCGATGTCCTCTGTCTCCTTCATATACAAAATTTCATATACTTAGCAATACTGACTTTTTCCATACCTTTATAGCTTGTCACAAAGGTCTCCCATGTTTTCTTTTCTGAAGACATGATCATAATCTTCTGGAACACTGCTCGTTCCACTCCCTGCTAGATAAGCTGTAATGCTTGTGCATTCTTCCTTTTGTCTTTCTTCCAAAGAACCCTCTCTGCATTAGTGAGAGCTCATTCTTCTACTTCATCCTTAGGTTTGAAAACCCAAACTGGACATGATCTCAAACATCATGAGCCTTCAACATGGTCTCCATCTTAATGGCCCACACTGCATAATCCTTCCCTGTAAATGGTGGGAAATGGGGCTCGAAATTTGAGAAAGCCTTCTTTCTTCAAAAACTTCTATTCAAATAATACTAAAACCCTTTTAATGAACCCTCAATTAATTTTTTTAAATAAAATACTTTATAAAAAGATTTATATAGAAAAAATTTTTGATAACTTAAGCCCCTTTTAAAAAAAACTCCTTTAAAAACTTTAAAGTCCTTTCAAAAACAATATTATAAAAATTCTTTTATAAAATTCTTTTAAAAATACTTTTAATTAAAGCCTTTTTCAATAAAACTCACATATTCTTTGAAACTGTGTTGTCTTTAGTGCGACTTTTTGAAAGTTTTTCTGGTGGGTTTTTCCAGTCTAATTTCTTTAAAATCCAGCAGGAATTTATTGAAATCATAAGTTTGATGGGTAACCCCTGCACAATCCAAGTGCCCTAGGGTTTTCTAGGGTGCTGAATCCATATATATAGTCAAAAAAACCAGTTTAAATAACACAAATCAAGATTTCACCTCAAATTTTTCCACCGGATTCCAACACCGGAAAGTCCAAAAGGTCACACTAAACACAACTCCCTTGGAAACTACGTAAGCCAAAGAACAAACAACCAACGTGACTTATGAAAAATTATTTTTTGAATTTCATACTTTTTGCTTCCTCGCGGGATTTTTTAGTATGTCACGGTTGTCGATCTTTTTAACTCCTTACATGGCTTTCACACCCCCGACAAAGTAAAACTGCACACTTAACCCGAATTTTGGCAGAATTGTGGTTAATTGAGATTTCACAATTTTTGTAGTAATGAAGTGCAGATTTCACACCAACTGTGCACTTGTCACTCCTTAACAATGCGATGATTTGCAACACAATTTAAAGTAAAGGGAAAATAACTTTTGGAAAATAACAATACATTTTTAGATGTTAAAGAACTAGAGATAAAAGGAGACCATCATATACATGATGCCACTAGGGAGAATGCTCATAATTCTATCTAGGAACAATTAGAAGAAAACATCAAATTGAAGTAAAGAACAACAAAATTGGAGTCCACGTTGATTCCTAAATCATTATTTACTCATCCCTTGACCGTTAGGACACAAGAGAACAACCTAAAGAAATTCCATAGATGAATACCAAAGCAAGGATAACACAAGGGATGTTGTAGGGGGTTAGAGAGACAATAATAGAAAATATCAAAGAGTGGATGAATTTGTTAATTGACCTATGGGAATGGATGAGAAATATCCTAATATTGTTACAAAAATTATTTCTTTGACTAATTCTTTGAATTAATGAGTCCAAGTTATTCAATATTTTGTAAAAGCTACGTTAACACTTTCATCAAAGATATTTTTGATATAAATAAATACAAAAGGAAAAATGAAAATATACATTTGAATTGAGGCTAAGGTAGGCCAAGGTTGGATGAGACACTTGAATTGATCCTAAAATAATTTATTTCGACTTGTAATATGTTGGGGGAAGAGATACAAAGTTTTATTTAAGGTTATTTATGAAATAAAAGAGTCAGTTAAACCCTCAAGTATACAAAAAGACAATGTCCTTAACAAAAATATGAGTTGAAGTAAAGTACCACCAAGACCTCACTGGTCGAGCAATTCAATAGACTTACCAGCTTCTTTAAGAAGGAGATAATGTGATGGATTAGTGATATTCTTATTGAAAAATTTAGGGTTGATCCATTAATACAAGAGAAATTCATATAATTTAGTGAATTTCAAAGAAAAATATTTATGTTAAAGGTAAAAGAGGAGGTAATAGTGGGACCCATAAGAGATTACATGAGGAATTCGACCAAAATGGCATCATAATAGATGTCTAAGGCCTTGCAAATTGTAATTAACAAGAGAGTGAGGGTTTGAGGAGTCTACCCATAGCATTAGAAAGTATAAAATTGGTGCTCTAAAATAATAAATGGTTCACTTCCTAGATTTCATGCTTTTCTCAATTTTGAAGTTTTCCTATTGTGACTTTCCCTTTCATCTTTCCCTCAATGATGTACTTTTCCATTAGTTTTTTCATATATGCCTTCCAAGAGGACAACCTATCACTGATCAACTTCTTATTATTTTCTTCCTAGAATTATGTTTATTAGTTTCGGTCAATTAGAGACCCATCCCAACTCCTTTTACAAAAAATAATCACTTCATTTAATTACCACTATTACCAACAAAAAAAAGGCCTTTAGGGGTGATTTGGTTTGCTGCAGTCTCGCCAAAACTGCCGATTTTTTAGGGATTTTAGGGTGGTTTTTGAAGCTCACCCTTGCTAAGTCATTAAAATTTGGAATTTTCTTTTTTACCCTCTTTTTACTAGCTATGTAGGCACCATGGATCTTGTGATTTTTCCTCAACTCTTATACCAATACGCTGGAAAGGCTGAGGAGGACATGGAAAAAATAACAAATAATTCACACAAACTTGATACTTACAATGAATCTGATGAAGGGTATTTAAACGTTTTCCAACTAGGACTAGCCTAAAATAACTTGATATACAACCACACACTAAATTCAACTTTAATTAACTAGACTTAACTGACTCTCTAAATCTAGCAAACTCTTCATACAGAAGTAATTAGCTATTTTAACATCATAGACATTGCATTCTCCCACTCCAACTGTGTGTCTACATTCTTGTCGAGGTTCCCAACCCCTGCACTCGGATTTGCTTGAGGGATGATGAGAAGGTTACTTATTACGTATACAAACGGGGCATTATAATTTCACTAATGCCAGTTTTCCGTATCCAAATTTCTCAAGATCCTCCGATGATGTTATGATTAGCTCTGTTGATGTTATGATTTGTTCTGTACACTTAGTATTGTTGCCCGAATCAAAGCCTCTGTTTATCCGGACAAGCATTGTGTGTAACTTTGCATATAAGGAGCTTCCTCACAATAAAAGCTCCACACAAGAAAACCTCCGCACAAAAAGGTCTTCAAACAAAGAACTCATAATTTTAGGTGTGCTTGGCGAACTGCCTAATGGTGTTCTTAGGGACCTGTTGGGGCTTTGCAACTCAAAATACACTGAAGTCGGCCTCATCTGAGAGGCAAAACACTGAAATGAATTACATATGATGGTATAATCCCGTACCACTGTCAAGTAGGCACTTTTCGCCATAGTGATTTCTAAAAAAACATTTATTTATGCCGGTCTTGGTATCCATGCCGCTAGAAAAGTTTTCCCTGTTTCCTTATTCTTTAAAACTAATTATCATTTTCACAAAAATGATTCAAGAGATCACCTATCAAGAGATTGTGAGGGCCAACCAATACTTTTTGATGCAGCCTTGAATTTTGATTGTATAGGTAATTGAGAATTCGAGGAATTTTAATTGAAGAAGTGTTAGCCGCTACAAAAAATTTCTAGCAAGATTTAGACAAAATATGTCCGCCTACTTGTGGATTATTGAATATCGCATCTTTCAATTGTTTTTTGTTATCATTCTATTGCATCCAATATTGACGTTGTTGCTGCTTCTCCCTATAATTGTTAATGGGAGAAATTTAATTTGGTTATTGAATATCGCATCTTTCAATTGCTTTTTGTTATTATTCTATTGCGTCCAATACTGACATTGTTGTTGCTTCTCCCTATAATTGTTAATGGGAAAAGCTGATTTGGTGGGCGGGGATTAAAAACTAATTAAGCTTCTATTACTAACATGCATATCGATTACTTTTTTTGACTGTAAGAACGAATCCGGCTGATGTGTAGAAATGGAATGAATCTGGCATATCAATTGGCCTATAATCCAACATGCCTATGTAATCAGAAATCATGTGTACAGCCCGGATCAAGTTGGGATAGTTGGAATGGACTTGGTTTGTCGTGCTGTAAACCCGCTAACCAAAGTTATTGAATATAGTATAGAGGATGTGAACACTGTGGTTACCACGTGGAAGAGAATTAGTGTAACGGATCATGTGTTGTGCTAGATTGGCAGGACATAAGTTTTGAGGGACATTGTTTATTTGTATAAACATGTTCTGGAGAATTACAAACCCGCCAGGAAAGGTGTGGAAGCGACGTCGAATAACAATGTCCTAGCTGGCATCCCAAGCGCGAGGAGGATAATTCTGGTCACGAAGCAACTGTTAAAGGACTACAAGAGGAAGATGACTAGGAAAGGTGCAAATAATGACTGGGCCATCGATGATGACGAGATGCTCAGGGTGATATGCAGTGTGGTGTTTCCAGAAGTGCATAGCCTACCACGTCCTCCACCTCCTGCTGACATGGTCGTGTTACCCCACGCGACTGTCGGAGACCCGAAGAAAGAAGCAGAGAGAGCCGTGAGAGAAACATACATTAGCATGCAAAACTTCAAGGTCGAATCCCATTGCCATAAGCTTCTCCAGAGGAGGCACGAACTACGTAACAGCGAAGAAACGATAACAATGTCATCCACTGGAGTTATTTCTAAGGCCTCACTGTGTAGAGAAACCACTCCAGTCAGTTTGATGTATTCAGAACAACCGGTTCGTGGCTCCATCAGTGTCTTGTGACACCAACCTCCAACTACTTCTTGGTTTAGCTTCTCGCCTGTCCTTTTCTCGTTTTATTTATTTCAAAGTCAGAGACTTTTTATTCCTTCGCGTATGTCTATTGGGTGGTTCCCCCGTTTGGGAGGCCTTTATATATTATAGGTTCTCTTTGGGACCGACCTCTTTAGCATACCTTCTTGATATCTAAAATGTTATACCTTGTCTATTCTGCACTCATATGCTCTCTTTTATTCTATACTAGTTCAGGGGGCATTTTTCTTCTTATGACCTTGCTCTTCCTTGACAAAAATAAAGAGTTTGTGGTTGGGACATTGTACCTCCTACATTTTTTGTTGCATTTTATCAACTAGTGTTATGATGTGAATCTCTTTCAAAGATAAGATAGAAAACTTGAAGGCATTTATTGCTAAATCTGATCTCTCTTCGAGAAATTTCAATGGATCTCGTGCTTCATGTACGTAATTTTGATAGAGACTTCAATGACGGATATCTCTATTGTATACATATCAAGAGAGCTCACTCTAGGTTTTGATATTTTTAAGATGAATTTAATGGTTTCCAACTTTCGTGACTAAAGCTTACTATGATGATGAACTTCGGGAAGTGGAGAGTTTTGTGTCATAGCTAAGATCCAAGATCTTGTGCAAAAGTTCATTGTTCATAGGCTCTCCCCGCAATGACCTCGTCACAATGAACTTCCGTACACTATTTTTAATATGAACTTCTACACAAGGATAACTAGGCAACCACACGTAACTATACGTTTTTATGGTGCTCTAATTTAAGCATAATACAAACATGCATATACAACATGTGGAAATTATACTACTGACATTTGTGACCAGTTTCCATTTGTCAGGCTAAATGGTATATAGCTCGACGGGAGTAGTGCTACTTGTCGATGTATGTATGTAAGCATTAGATTCAGAAAAATATTTTATGGGTCCTCGCACTCTAACGAAATGGTGCTCTATAAGGTATAGCCGGAAAGTATACGATTAAACGTCCCTTACCATATAAGATTCTGTTTTTAAAACAAGTTAAATTTCTACGTTTGCTTGACCTATAGCTACAGCGTTAAGTGATATCAAAATAAATCATTATGTGTAAGAGCATTGCATTCTTCAAATATTCGGCATAAAGCCGCAAACTTTGCTTTATACTACTTTAAACTAATTTTTTCCCCACAACAGGGAAAGTCCCACGGTAAAATTGTACTTCATAAAAGGCAAGTCCAATTTTAAAGGTGAGTATACTTTTTAATTTTAATAGTTAAAAATAATGGAGAAAAATTGTTTCATGATTGTGTGTCTTAGTTTAGACTTAGTTCTTATTTTCTGGAGATAATTTTGATCCCCCTAAATTGAATGTAAATATTTTTTTTTGATCAATGGATTAGAGCGGTACTGCTTGGGCAATCGTCAGTTGTAGCTTGGCTCACCTGTGAGCTGTTAGTTTCATTTTGTAAGTTTCGTTCTAATTTGTCTTTCCATTTTTTTAACATGGTATTAGAGCATAGAGAATGAACTCTGTGTGAGTTGGGTCTGTGGTGAGTTGAACGTTTGTGGCTGAGAGCCCTAGTGGTTGAAATTGGAGAGTGAGTAAGCCTCATTTGCTAATGAGCGCAGGTGAAGCTGTTGTTGGAGGAGACATAAGATCGGAAGAGGAATTGCTTAGGGAGAGGTATGCTCATATAATTTTTTTGGTGTGTGACAGAGCGATGAATTTTTTTAATTAACCTGATCAGCGCGCCCCCAATAAAGAGAGGTCGTATTGATCAGTGCTGGAAGTACACACGTTGATGGTCAATACTACTACCCGCGCTGATAGCATAAACTTATAGATATTTTGGTCAACATGACCTGCAGCAAGGTGAACTGGAAATGGTGTTTTTTGCATGTTAGAGGTGGCTCGAGACCAGATGTACCTATGTTGGTGGTCCTATCCAACGTTCTCTTGTATATTGAAGGTCATTTATCTGGTGGTAGATTCGTAGATCGATTGTTGGAGAATCTGGAGGTGGATCCATAGATCGGATGTTGGAGGATCTAGTGTTAGATCTACAGATCGATTGGTGTAGGATTTGGTGTTGAATCCATAGATCAATTGCTAGATTACTGGATCTATATATTGGACCAATGGATCTATTATTTGAGTCGTCGATCTATTGATCAAGTAAGCTACTAGTGGTGCTCATGAATTAAAAGCAGAGAACTGTTGAAATTGTTTCATCACAATGAATAATCATATTGCAGAGACATACCTTAATGAGAACAATAAGTTCGATGGGTCAAATTACGCCAACTGGAAGTTCAAGTTACAGACATTGCTCGAGGGTTCTAGTGCATGGACAATTGCAAACAGAGATGAAGCACAACCAATTGCAGTTAGTGGTGCCATAACAACATCAGTTCAAGATTGAGAAAATATGGAAAATAAAGTAAAGGTGTTGTTGAAGATGTCAGTAAATGACAACATAATCCCTCATATCTAAGATTGCAAAACTTCCAATGAGATATGGGTGACACTCAAGGATTTGTATGAAACGAAAAATAAAAATCGTGTGTTGTTTCTGAGGAGTAATATTCTCTCCATTGGAATGGAATAGAATGAATATCTTGTTGCATTCATATCACAGATTAAAGAACTGAGAGACAAGTTGGGAGACATAGGGCAGAAAGTGTCCAACACTCATCTCGTAATGATTACCTTAAATGGCATGACAAAGGATTATTAAATGTTTGTTACAGGGTTTGCAGCAAGGGAGAAAGCTCTCGCCTTTGAAGAGTTGATAAGGAATTTGATGCAAGAAGAAGAGAGACATAAGAATCAGAAGCCTCAAAATGTAGAACTGGCATTGGTGGTATAGACAAATTTCTTCAAAGGGGAACCAAGAGGAGGACATAAAAGTAGTGGTCCATGTCAGAAAATTCCATTTCAAGGTGTGTCATCCACTAAAAATGATTGAGGAATTAAGTGTTTTTTTGTGGCAGAACTAGTCATATTGTTAGAGACTGTTATAAAAAGAAGAATGATGAAAATAAATATAGATGCAAGAGGCATACAGGGAATTTTTCTGGTGAAGACATGAATCATGATCTTAAATTATTTGTGTCTAATGCTGCTCTTTCTACTGAGACAAATGAGGGTGGAACTTGGTTTATGGACTCTAGAGCATCCACTTATATGACATGTAATATACATTGGTATGAAAATTTTAAGGAGACCAGCAATGGTGCTAACATCTACCTAGGAGATGACAGAGCATATCAGATTAAAGGGTATGGAGATATTCCTATGATATTTCCTAGTGGTAATATCAGGCGCATCGAGAATGTCATGTATGTGCCTGGTATTAAAAAGAATTTGATCTATGTCTCCATGATTACAGATCATAATTTAAATGTAGAACTTTTTAAAACCTACTATGTTTTAAATGATTTGTTGGATCATCAGAAATCGGTTACATCAAAAGTATGAGTTGGAGGCCTATATAAGTTGAATGTTACAAGCATGCCACATCAAGCTTTCACTTCAACGACTATGAAAACAGAGAATCTTTAGCATCAAAGGTTTGGTCACATAAACCTTCATGATCTATTGTTGGTATAGAAATAAGGTATGGTTGATGGACTTCCTATTTTAAGAAATGAACATGTTGATTGTGAACGATGCACAGCTGGAAAAATGCATAGGGATGAAATTCCCTCTAGCTTAAATTGGAGGAAGAAAGATATACCTAAACTTGTGCATACTAATATTTATGGACCTATGCAGACAAGGTCTTTAGTTGGAGTTTAATATTTCTTGGTTTTTATTTATGAATGCACAATGTATACCTAGGTATACTTTCTTATAAGGAAAAGTGATTCTTTCAAAGACTTTAAAGAATTTAGAAATTTAGTTGAAAAGCAAACAAGAAAAGTCATTAAAATTCTACGCTCAGATCAAGGAGGAGAATACAGGCTTGGAAACTTCATCAAATATTCCGAAGATCATGATATAATGCAACAATTTATAGTACCCCACAATCCACAACCGAATGGGGTTGCAAAAAGAAAGAACAGAACTCGGGTGGAGTGTGCACGTAGCATGATTAAAGGTAAGCACCTATCCAATGGTTTTTGGGAAAGAACAATTAGTACTACAGTTTACTTAAAGAACATAAGTACAACTACTTGTCTTGATCTCAGGACTCCATTTGAGGCGTTGTATGGTTTTAAACCTGCAGTCCATCACTTGAGAGTATTTGGTTCTAAATCTTTTGCACGCATTCATAAGGAAGATAGGAAGAAATTGGATGCTAAATCAATAAAATGCATATTTGTAGTGTACTGTTCTTATTTCAAAGCATATAAGATGTTTAATCCATCTACTCACAAGGTGTTTGCGAGTAGAGATGTTATCTTCCATGAAAATTTTGACGAAGGGAATCAGGAAAAACATTATGAGGAGTGGGACATGCCTTTAGTGATTGAAGACACCAATGATGAATCCAAAGACAGTCATTTGTAGCAGCAATAGCAGAAAGAGGAATCTAGTGATGTGGATGCATTCAACAGTCGAAGTCCATTCAAAGGTGAGCAAGAAATCATACAGGATAGAATTGAATCAAGTCCACCACCAAGGATATCAGGACGACATACTCCTTCAAGGTACAAAGATTATTCTCTTATGACTAGTATTTTAAATGTTGTTGGGCCCATGAACTATGATGAAGCAAATCAGTATGATGAATGGAGGTCTGCTATGAAATAAGCGTATGAGTCCATAATTAAAAATAAAACCTGGGAATTAGTTGTAAATGCCTATATGAACCTAAGTTCAAAGAAGATGGTAGTGTAGACAAGTATAAAGCTAGGTTGGTGGCCAAAGGGTACTCACAGAAAGAAGGGATTGATTATGAGGAGACTTTTGCTCATGTAGCTAAGTTAAATACTATTAGGATCTTAATAGCTCTAGCTACAAAGTACTATTGGATCTTACACCAATTAGATGTAAAATCTTCTTTTCTAAATGGGGAGTTGAAGGAAGAAGTATATTTAACACAACTAGAAGGGTTTATTAAAAATGGGTAGGAACACTTGGTCTATAATTAAAGAAGGCATTGTTTGGGTTGAAACAAGATCCCGGATCTTTGTGTGAGAAAACATAATCTTTCTTCTGACAACTTGGTTATAAGAGAAGTAAAATTGATCCAAATTTGTATAGCACATTTGATTCAAAGGGGTAGATTGTGTTGATTTCCTTATATGATAATGATTTAATTGTTACTGGAAATTTTGATGAATTAGTTGAAGAGATTAAAGTGTAGATGTCACAGGTATTTGAAATGAAGGACCTTGGAAAACTACATTATGTTTGGATCTTGAAGTCTAGAGGGATTTTGGAAAAAACTTTTGTTACTCAAGGAAAGTATGTCAGGGAATTGTTGAAGAAATTCAGAATGGATCAATGTAAAGTTGCTTTAGTACCTATACAACAAAATGTTAAATTTCAAAGTGATGATGGTTCTAAAGAGGTGGATGCTACATTGTACAAACAACTGGGTGGAAATTTGATTTATTCGACTACAATCTGACCCGACTTAACATATTCACTCAGTGTGTTGAGTCAGTTTATGACAAAACCTTTTGAAAATCATTGGATGGCAGCAAAAGGTGTCCTAAGGTATCTTCAAGGAACCATAAATTATGGCATTAAATATACTGATTCTTTTGATGTTAAACTTACAAGCTATTTAGATTCAAATTGGTCTAGAAATCTGGATTATAAAATATCTATAACTGGATATGCTTTCAATATTGGGTCTAGGGTCATTTCTTGGAGCAGTAAAAATCAGGGTATTGCATATTTATCATCAATAGAAGCAGAGTATCAAGTTGTGTGTGCAACCACTTATGAAGAAATTTGATTAAGAAGACTTCTTCATGATGCAGGAGAAGAACAAAAGGATGCTACTGTGGTTACATGTGACAACCAAATTTTAGTCAATCTCGCAAATAATCATGTCTTTCATAAAAGACACTAAACTTATAGATACTCAATTTCATTTTGTGAGAGAAAAGGTTCAGTCCAAACATATTTTTCTTGAATATTGTAACACCTATGAAAATGCAGTTGATATCTTCACCAAGCCTCTTGGGAAGATCGAATTTGAATTGTTTAGAGATATGTTAGGTGTGCAAGTGAATCGTTTCTCCATTAAGGGGGAGAGTTGAAAATAATGGAGAAAGTTTGTTTCACGATTGTGTGTGTCTTAGTTTAGACTTAGTTCCTATTTTCTAGGAGATAATTTTGATCTCCTTAAATTGAATGTAAACTTATTTATTTCTGATCTTATGATCAATGGATTAGAGCAATACTGCTTGGGCATTCTCCAAGTGTAGTTTGGCTCGCCTTTGAGATACTAGTTTCAATTTGTAAGTTTCATTCTAATTTTTCTTTCCATTTTTTTAACAATAATGCCTTATAATGCCAGAGAAAGGGGTATTGGTAAAAATAATCTCAACCATTGTAGTTATTAAACTAACAACAACCATATGTGTGGTACACCTTTAATTGCAAGTTACAGATTTTGTTTGCACACTAAAGGAAAAATTAAATGATGTTTAGAGTAGCAGTACAAATTCCCCATTCCGCAACACATCAAACCATCCCTCAACACACATCAAGCATTTAAGAACAAATGGACACTTAATGAAGGGTTGGTGAAATATGTATGGTCAAACATTTATTCCACCATTGAAATATGTACTCCACAACATAGGAAAACATTTTCTGTACAATCACCCATCCTTTGTCTTCATGCTTTGCTTTGTCATGATCAAATCATTTGTCCATATTAACATATTGTCATTTTTCGTATTTGCATTGCCACCATTTCATCATAACACACCATCATTAATTTGCAATCACATATGCTATCTAATTTGATTGATGTTATTATATATGTATGAAAGTAACTTTAATCAGTCTAGAATGAAAGGGAGGGTGCAAATGTATTCATTTCAATTAAATTTAAGATATCATCTCTATATAGTAACATATTCTGTTTTTTCCATATTCACCAACTCATCATTTGAGACCATTGCCAACTCAACCTCTGAAACCATCGCACTCACATATGCTAACTTTTACTTTCCTGCTATTTTTTATATATAATGTATATGTGTTGTTATTAAACTTAACATAGACTCACTTATTTTTTTACAATTTTTCATTTATATATATATTTCAACTTCAACATTACAAGTAAATCCAATTATAGAAAAATGATATATTCAACTAGGAAATTTTGTTGTTTCATAAAGTTGGATAGAGGAACAATCTACTCACTTACTAGATATTGTCTTTGCACAATTAAATCTAAATATCAGCTTGAATGAGAAAAATGATCTACCCACCTATAAGATGTTGTTTTCATAATTGTAAAAAACTGATTTAAATACACCATAAACCAATTTTGACCCCACAAATAATTCTCACTATTAACTCCTCTCATAAAATTTGAATATAAAAAGCAAATAATCAATAACTTATAAATTGAAGATTAAACTTCATAGAAAGCAAATAATCAATAACTTATGAATTGATATGATTATAAAAACTTATCAAATTGTTAAATTCGTGCAATTGGAAGTGTAATTTGACTATGTTAGTAGGAATTTGTTGCTCGTAACTCTAATATTTGGAATGTTGATGGAAAAATAAATGTAAACCAAGAACACACAATTCCCCCTTTCTTATTAGTCCCTACCATTTGGCAATGGCCAGGGACTATAGTAATCGATTATGCCCATCTTAGCATTAGTTCACCCCCCACTGATCACGATATAACCAAAGTTTCTTGAGTTTCTCGACAAAGACCGATTCGCCATCCAAAGTTTTTCAATACAGATTTACTTTCCTTCTTATTTGGCCTTTTCCCAAGGCCGAAGGGCAAAACCATATGTTATAATTACCAATTTGTTTCATATTTTCAAACTAGTAAATACTAGTTGAATTAATGCTAGCATTAGCTAAGCACATTAAATGCCAGTTCTGTTTCACTGGCATACATGGCAATTTTAATATGTTTCCTTTCCTAGCTTTCCCTTTTTGACGTCTGGATCTTTCCGACACTGCCATTTGGGCCTTTGTAACACTTATGTGGCTTGGGATCTCTAGAGCTGGGTTTAATACCTTATTGCTGAGGATTCCTGATCTCTGATCTCTGCTGCACTGACGTTGTGGGTGATCTGCTGAAGTTCTGGCCTGAGTTCTGCTGCGCTGTGGGTGATCTGCTGAAGTTCTGGCCTGAGTTCTGCTGAAGTCCTCCCTCAGCTGGGCCTGAGTTCAAAGCGGATGTATGTCAGGTATTTTGCATTAGCTCTGCAATTCTCCATAACTCCATAACCAATTTGTATCCCTGTAGCATCCACAATAATTTTAGCTTAATAAAGCCCAGGAATATGATGCTACAACAATTTTAGGTCAATTGTTTTGAGTAAAGCCCAGGAATATTGTCACCATTCAGACTTCAAAGCTGGTTTCCGACTCAATTAGTATGAAAATGAATTTTAACAGCGCTACCACACCTAACCATATCATCTACTGAGTTCTATGTTTGGCTAATGGTTATCACGTTGTTTGAATTATATGGGGAAGGAAAGAAAGTGATTCTAACTGTGTTCTAATTCCCTACCCTTGGTTGGAACTTAAGGTGTGGGTCTGCCTGGGTAATTGCCCTCGCCTTTAGTTCGCTTACGGACTAGAATTTAGGCTATAAAAATTGGGCACTAAATCAATTGAAAGGAAGCAGGCAGATTTCCTATTTGTTACTACGGCTACTTCATCAACTGAATAAACAGACTCTATTGAATAAGCTACCAATAGAAACTACTTACAAGTGTGCTTCGAAGTAATCTTCGGAGTTGTCAGAGTTCCAAGAGAAAGGCGCTCGGAGATGGTATCGGGGCATAAATTCATATATAATGTAATGGACGGTCTTGACCTGCCTGAGAGAGGGGAGAACCACCTTACTGGATTCCTTCTGTCAACACCCCACCGCAAGATCAATTCCCTTCGAATCGAGAGGGTTTCTGCACACAATAAAATAAAATTATTGCTCATTATTTCCTCAAAGAAGTAACAGAGATACCCTTCAAATTGTCTTCTTTGCTCGCCATATATCACTCATTCCTTAAGAAACGCACCCACCTAAAATTATCCAGCCAAGTATGTCGAATTAGTTAGTTGTGGTTCCCGTTGTCTATCCCCCATTATCAGTCGCCCTTCGCTCATTTTAGTAGTGCATTGCTTTGCCCCCTTTCGCTCGATCTAGTAGTGCATTGCTTTGCTTCAGACGAGATTGGGTATTGAACGAGGAAGGGTCTTAAAGATTACAGAGAATATTATCGCAACATTTCAGGTTGGTACAGTGATGTGTGGTTTGACGGTAAGTCACATGGGTGAAGCCCGAGGAGACCGAAGTTCAAATCTCATTGAGTACAATGACCTGTTGTGGTGGCGGCTAGAGGGGCAGATTCCCCTTTCCCGTGAGTCTGCTCTTGCTAAAATCATAGGAACTTAGTATACCCAACTTGCAAGTGGTTGGTTATGCTCTTGGTGTTATAGTGGCAGCTATGAGGTCTGATCCTAGGTCTCCCATAGATTAGGCCTGTCAGTTATAGATTCACCATGTGGTTAAAAGAAAAACATATCACGTTGGTTTGTTAAAGAATAGGTTAATAGGCCATAAAGAGACATGTGTCATCCATGCAGGTGGGTCACACATATGGCACTGTGCATGGTGATCATGGCGACAAGTAAAATGGGGCCCGCGACAAGTGGAATGGTAAACTAAATAAATATCATATATTTAGTAAATTCATGTTTTTCCTTGTTAATCGAGTGGTCATAACATCCAGGTAAAATATAATACTAATTCTAATGAATTATTAGAAGACTATCTTACACATGGTGTTCAATGCTGCATGAATAGTGATACCGAGGGCTCTGCCTCCTGCCGTTTATCACATCTATTCTAGGTTCAATTTTAAGTGCATTCCTGTATGGGTTCTACCCAAAATCCCCCAAAAATAATGTTGTTGTCATGGTTTTGCAATTTTTATTTTAGTGTCTTGGATTGCTTTTGATCCTTTGTCATCTAAGCTTATGTCTTTGTGCAGCAACGCGAGGAAAGGCAGAAGAAACATCAAGGAGGCGACGGTGCAAAGGCTTTGGCTGTGTCTGAGAAGTGTGGGGACGATGTGTTATCTGGGCAAAAACACGCTCCGGAGAGCACTAATGTTGAGCTTGCAATTCCTGACTTCGATAATGCAAATGAATTAGAACAGGTAAATCTAAATTTTTCTGAAGGCTCTCTTGAGAGCCAAAAAGCTCATTTGGAGGACAAAGTTGTTGCAGGGGATGAAATAAACTCATTTTTTGTTTTTATTTTCTTATATATTGGGCATTGAGGATGTCTTTATTCATTTATAAGCTCACCTTGTTTTGGTTAGGGTTTTGCAGGAAGTCGGGTCTCCAGTTCTGGACTTGAAAAATGATGAACATGGAGACCTATGGGGAGCTGGACAGTGTAGTGAGGATAGACCTGTTGCATTTTTTAAAAATTGCAGTTCACAGCGTTCTCATGTTGATGTCCTACATCATTTCAAAGGTGACAAGAACAGGAATATGAGCATGGACGAGTCCTTTGTGGATGAGCTTGACCATCTAACAGAAAGTAGAAGTGTAAGTCTGGAAGAGTCTAGTTTTCTTCTGAAGGGCGATTTTCTTGAGAAGGAAGGTCAGTTATCAAAACTTAGTTCCTTACGAATTACTAATAGCAGTTCCTTACCCAGCAGTAGTTACAATCCCGTGTCCGAAGAACTTGGTATTCTGGTGACTCAGTTCTGTTGAACGGGCCAACCTCTCTATCTCTCTAGGAAAGCCAGTCTCTAGGATTTCTTTTGATCCTTTGTCATCTAATCTTATGTCTTTGCGCAGCAATGCGAGGAAAGGCAGAAGAAACATCAGGGAGGAGATGGTGCAGAGGCTTTGGCCTTGTGACCCTTCAAGCTTCAATCAGGCAAATCAATCTTTTGCTTCCCGATTACAGGAACTTAAACATTGCTTAGTATTCCTTTGAACATCTGAAAAAAGTTACTATATCTTTCTTTGCATACATATTTCATTTAATTCCGTGGAGCTGGGACTTGCTCTAATTTGTTAGATCATGCCTCGCCTATGGGCCAAGTAGCATGTCAGCCTGAGAATAGAGTTGCAGTACTCGTTTTTCATTTTTGAGAAGCAGAAAACCAATTATAGAGTTACTTCCCAAAGCAGCATCAATCAAACTCGCTCCCAGCAATTCCGAGAGCATTCCCATTATCAGTCGATCACAGGATTCAAATCATTATTGAACCGGATCATTTCTGAGAGAAATCATTCCCAGGAGTCGAAAGGGTTCCCAAGCATCATCATTCATTCTAACTGGATCATTCCTAGCATTTGAAACGATTATTTAGACAGAGTCATTTTTCCATCAGCGATCGAACTGACATCATAATTCTTGAGAGCATTTCCCTCTGGTAATTCTGAAATAACACAAGCGATATATTGAATTACACCAAAAAATGCTAGTTTCCAAAAATCTTAACGAAGGTCAAAAATAAACTTCGCTAAAAATAAATATCGCTACAACTTGTTGTGCCCTTGCTTCAGCAAGGCAACCGCAACAGCCCGGAACAGCCCGCTTCACTCCCCAGGAACAGAGAAAAACTAGAGGTTTTTGCGGCAATATCATCACCTGAGACGAAGTAATCCAGGACGGAGAAGCGCAAGTGGCTGGCCCTTTCTTCCTAAATCAAGATAAATAAAGTTCTGTTAAGCTTGATGGCATAGTATTTGCCAGATTGTAAGCCTTATAGCTACTATTTTAGCAGTGTTTTGTTGTTAAAGTTCTGTTTTAACTGCTAGCAGGGACTTGCTGCTTCGCAGCGGTTCTTGTTTATATATAAATAAACTATGTTATTCCGCACAAGAAATTATAATCATGTTTAATTCTAAAATCATACTATAAATATTTAAAATTGGAAAAATTCCCTAGACTGTGACATTAATTTTCCACTTTATAGAAATTCACTATCTTCTTTCGGAGAAGGGGGTCTTGTCAATGGTAGGGGACATCGTTTTTTCGCGCATTTTATTCAGTTGTTTGAGGAATGAGTTTCAATTTCCGATAACCACTTTAGTAATATGATCTAACTCTAAATTACAGGCACTCAATTTCCTATATCGTCAGGTAACCAAAAATTTATACAGTACTTACACCCAAAATTTATAGAAGAATTCTTGTCATAATTTATTATTTTACCAAGAGAATGTAGCAGTTAATACACGCGGTGAAGAGACAGGAGTACATATAATTTAATCGTGGTTAAGCACAAATACATTTCTAATTGAATTAAGAATGCAAATTTTAAGCCAATGAAAGGAAAATTTCCAATCTGTTTTAACTGTTTGCAACCCTGCAGTTGGCCCGGACTCCTCCTTGGTTGCCAGTCAATACACTAATCTCTCCCATTTTTATCATGGCGGTAGCAAATTTTTTCTGCCATCCTACCAAGTTAAGCCCCGAGTTTGCAGTCACACTGGATTTGGTGTTTGGATCTGTAAGCAGGGTTGCATCAGATGTAAACAGACCACGGTTAGCTATAACTTCGTCGTAATAGACGTTGTCCAGGGTGAGTGGCGTATCAGGATCCATGAACACGGTCGTGTTAACGTTACTGGGGCTGCCTTGGGGACAACCCTGCTTCAGTATCTGAGCATATGTCGGATCAAGGGATGGGTCCGTCGTATTCGTGCCGTTGAAATTGTAGAGCCTGCCGACGAATGAAGAACAGTGAGAGACACCAATTGTGTGTGCTCCTGCATTCGCGCAAACAACACAAACATGATTATACTCGACAAATGCTTTTGCTGAACCATTATTATCATCTACTAGTATTGACATATTGATGATTTGCAGGTCTGAGAGTATACCTGACAATGTAACCATCTCGTCCTGGGATAGACCTTTGGATGCAAATAGCTGAGTTAGCTGGGTTACATTGAAGGTAGGGGGAGGTAGATTTCCCCGAATATTGGAAGCTAGTGAAATATTTCCATCCTTTCTTCCAGCTGGAACATCCCAGCAGAGAGGGATGGGAGATGCCTGCGATCAATCATGATTCATTATTAGAAATCATTGAGCATTTCTGCTATGCTATGCTATACTCAATTCAGTTGTAGTCATGTATGATGTTTAAGACGAGTACCAGTGATGCACTATCCCTAGCCGCGAACGCGACTATATCTGCACAGGAAACCACCTTTGGGCAGACCGCCTCTAATTGCAATTTTGCTTCGTCAATCACGTCGAATCCTCCAAGGCTCGGATTGTTAGCCGGAGAGTCTTTCTCCGCTACGAACTGGCCAGGAATGGAATCGATGAGAACGGAACCATCGCATCCCTGAAAGTGCAGGAGTTCGACATCCGTATTTCAAAAACCTCATTCATTTACACTCTAGCAAAGTACATTAGCAAACGTAATTTTGATAACTACCCTGACAAAACAGTCGTGGAAATGCAACGGTATAAGCATAGCAGCTATTCCAGTAAAGTTGAGGAATGCACTGCTAACCACCCGACGCACAATGGGTTCCGCATCTGGACAAATAGTATTGTAATAGCCCACTTGAAGGTTGTCGCTTACTGCAGCCCCAGCTAAGGCACAAAATAATACAGCAAAGAGGGTCACCTTATGGCACAGAGTCTTCGCCATTTCACCTCCCTGGAAACCGACATCAAGAAAAACCAGAAAATGAAGTCATTCCGATCATTAATTTGCTCACAAATATGCATCCCGAAAACGTCTATCAGAACGCCTAAAAGAATCTATTGCTACCCAAGTTCTCACCTTGGATGACAGCTGGGAGTTGATGGTTCTGTGTGCTATTACTCAAAATCCTGAGATGGGAGATAATAGTAGTCAAGTTCGCTACTGAATACTGAGAATCATGTATGCGAAGCTACAAGTATTTATAGATGTATATAACAGTATTTGTGTCGGTGAATGGAATTGGTCTAATAAAAGTTACGGTTGTATTAGGAATTCCATGGATATCAGTAAAAAGTCAATTATTATTTGTTCCACTCTTCACTCATGTTCTATAATTCGAAAATATTTTCAAAATTTACAATCTTTACATTTCAAATTATTTCTGAAATTTAAAATTAACTTCAAAAACCATAGAATACTTTACATCTTGTTTTTTGAACTTATCTGATTAAGGTAAATTGAGAAAATTCAAAAGTATTTGATTATAAACAAATTCAAGATTAAAAGTGCAGTTTCTTATGTTATCTGGTTAAGTAATACACAGGCTGCTCCTATTGAAGCAATTTCTATGGTGTCAGTCATAAGTTATTTAAAAAAAATTGAGCAAATAGAAGAGTGTAGATAGCCCAAGGTTGTCTTTAACCACATATTGTGCAACACAAAAAAAATCTTGGATGAAGCAAAATAACATATGTTTTTAGTAAATGGGGTATTTGGTTGAACAGGTGTCCCATAAACAACAAAGAAATAAAAGCTTTTGTTATGGATAAGTTTCAAAGCTTACTTGGATAAGGAGCTAGGAAGAAAAAAAAAGTATTGTATTGAAGTTTTTAATCCCACTCATAGTCATCAACCAAAAGCATACATACATAAAGGCCAATAGAACCAAAATTCCTATGGCTCAGTTAAAGTATTTCAATTTAGAATGTGAGGCCTTACCCAAATATGCTGGCAGCTAGCTGGGATAATCTATTCAGCTCTAGAAGCTAAAATATTTATTGTGAAGCTTCACAAAAGAAAACCAACAAATAAAAAAGCAATCTGTCCCATAAATGTTAAAATCATTTCTTTCTTTCTTTCTAAAAATATTTCAAAACCTAATAATCAATTACCCAAGTGAAACGAAGACTACAATCCAGATAAAAATGCTCATCCTGTCGAACCCAAGAACACGTATTGTCTGAAGCAACCTCACGCGTCTTGTGTGACCCTACCGCACGCGGTCTCTCTGACGCTTCCTCCCGCTATGGAACAAAACTGATTATGTATCAAAAACCTAACGTAGCGGTCTGGTTTCTGTAATTCGTCATCAAACAGACGTCACATATTCTCATTCACTTTCATTGAAATTTTCTGTAATTCCTTTTCAAACATATGTCACATATTATCATCTTCTTTCATCGAAATTACATATACTAGTACAAACATGGCCTTACAAACGCTTGGAAGTTGTAAAAAAAAAAATAAAAAAATTTTCATGTTCCATATAGCTAGTTTAATCGATGTAGGACTGTAATGAATTGTCAATGTAAGCCTGTGATTGGTTTGAGTTCTATTTCTGTGTTGGGGATTTTTCTGAGAAAATCCCAAAAACAAACAGAATAAACTCCACAGAGGCAATGCTCTGTTTCCTTCTGCCACACGATTTTTTTGCACAAAGAAGCTTTTAATAAAAATTCTCAGAACAGAGTATTACACAGCCATAAAAATCCTTGTATTCATTAAAATATAAAATGCGTGAAACAACATTCATCCTCTTTTACTGAGAGGGATTCACCAAAATTACTTTCACCCATCAAAAACAAAACTCTTCTCCACCTGAGAATTTACTGTGCTAGGTTTACTGCTGTAAAACCCCTTTTTACTTTTACTGGTGTAATAAAAATTTACACATATTGCTCTAAAAAAAATTACATACGCTGCAAGAAAAATTATGTGTTGCTCACCCCACACATGGGATTCATGCGCGTTTCATTACATAATGCACTGTTGTGCAAAACACATAAGTTTCTTCCAAAAAAAAAAAAAAAAAATTCATCCAACATATGCGCTCCCCTATTCTCTTCACTCGCACTGCTGTGCATACATTTTCACTCTCACACTACGAATTACATTACAATGAGGAACAGTTTCTTATGCACTGCTGTGCATTTCAATAACGAGAGACCTTTTTTTTGTTCGCACGAGCTGTGCAACACCCTTGGCTTTCGCTGCCACTCTATTTCTCAAAAATATGGTCAACACAAATAAAAAAACTTAACCTATACAATGTGTGTGCCAAAACAAAAAGGATATATTACGTATGAGCCCATACCTCCGACATATGCCCATACCTCCGTGTAATTTGAAATTTAATGTTCTGCCAACCATTTACGAACCACAATAAATTCCATTTAAATCCTTTTGCAGACAGGAATGGCGGTCAAACAGACTTTTATTTCACTCCACGCAATGCTTTTAATTCGTTGGCTCGTATGCAGGTTTTGTTGATGATGGACGACGGAGGACGATCAGGCAGATCAGACGGCGGACAAGAATATCGGGAGGCCTTTTGCTGCTGAACATTAGCGCCCGAGAAATGACCTCTGCTTACGTATGCAGCGAACCACGTGGCTGCATTATATTGTATCGGGCCCTTGTGTACGGAAACTGCTTGCTGCTGGAAAGCGTTCCGAGATGTTTAAGCGGTTTTGGAGAGGCAGTTTCATGCGCTCTACGTGCTTGCTGAGTCGGCTGCCATCGCTGTCCATGTTGCGTCCACAACCTGCAGTTGGAATTAATATTCTAACACTCCCCTTTAATTTCAGTTGCTGGGCGTTCAAATATACCCAAACACTTCCTCACATAGAGGGATTCACCAACACTGCTGTTACAAATACATCTTCCTCACATAGAGGGATTCACCAACTGCTTCTGATGCAGTTCCACAAACAACAAAATAGTCTTCCTCTTAACAGAGGGATTCACCTGATACTATGCTTAAGAGCACCTTCCTCTTGACAGAGGGATTCACCACATTATGCTGAAAAGCATCTTCCTCTTGACTGAGGGATTCACCATGACACTGTGCTGAAAAGCACGTTCCTCTTTAACAGAGGGATTCACCAAGAACTTCACTTCCTCTCACGGAGGGATTACAAACAGACATTGCTTTAGATGCAGTTCCAAAACAACCGAAAATATTACTCTGTTTTCCTCATGAGATTTTACATTGCTGGTGTGTAAAAATCTCATTTACATTAACTGTTGTAAAACAGAGTTTTGCTTATATTGTTGTAATAAAAATATTTACTTACATTTACTGCTGTAAGTAAAAATCCTCTTGCTTCATTCACCTTTTCACTGATGTGTAAAAACACATTTCTTCATTCTCACTTCTCTAGTTTCATTTTCTTTGCACTGCTGTGCTTCTCCTTCTTGCCATCACGCTGCTACCTTTTTTTCTTATGTACTGCTGTCCATACCCATAACCATAGACTCTGTCTCCTCTGGGTTTTTATTCGCTGCTGTGTTGCCTCTGCAATTTCTGCTACTGTGCGTATTTCATTTCATCACACTGCTGTGCCCATACACTAACTCTTTACTCTGCATTACTTGCATATAAAAAGAAATCATCCTCACGCTGTTGCGCTTCATTCTCCACACAAAAAAAATTAATACGGGCTGCCCCTGTTCCTTTTTACATCCTTGCTTCACACAATCTTCGTCTTCATTTTTTTATTTACACAATGCACTGTTGTGCATATATTGGATTTCAGTTCAATGAACAACACACTCACTGCCCTTTCATTTACTACTGTAAAGAAAAATTTCTTTTACATGCGCTGCTGCCCATTACATTTCGTTTTTTTTTAACAAAAAAAACTTCATGCTGCTGCGTTTTTCATATTCACATTGTTGTGTGAAAAATTTCATTGCATTCTCAAACACTGGGCATTTACGCTCTGCTGCGTTTTGCCCTCCTCTCATTTTCCTCTCACTGCTTTGCATTTTCATTGCCAATACAAAACATTTCCATCTGCTGTGTATTACACTCACTCTGCTGTGAGTATATTCTCTCATATTACATAAAAGGAAAACTACATTCCATTGCTATGCATTTCAATCCATGTGTTCCACAAAAAAATTTCCACGCTGCCCCTGTTCTATGTTCTGCCTTCGCACTGTTGTGCGGGTCTCCTTGCTTTGCATTACAATGCATATACAATGCATATAATTCACATCTAATTCATCTTCATCTTCACTCACACACTGTTGTGCGTTCTACTGCTTCTCATTTTTCTTATCGTGCTGCTGCACTTCACATTTCAACGCTGCCCCTTTTTCTTCTCCGCACTTCTGTGCATATTGCATTGCATATGTGATAAAAAAATTACATTTTTCAACACTGCTGCATATTACATTTCAGAGGGATTAACAACAAAAAAATTCATTTGCGCTCTGCTGCGCTACAATACATCCTCCATGCAATCTCCATGCCCTGCAGATTTTTTCTCTGCTTTTATGGCAGATTTAATTCCATATCTCTCCCCTATAACAAGATCTTCATCAAAGAATGACTGTTAAAACAGTTCAGCAATTATGATAAAAAAATTACAGGCTCCCCTTAACTGTATGCATCATCTTGTTTCAGCAAAGTTTTCTCAAAAGAAACTTAGATCAACTAGGGAGCTCAAGGGGCTTTCAGACTGTGTTTTCTTCCTTCTCCATACTTGTGTAACTTTCTTCTTTTGCATGGGTCTAGCTTGTGTAAGAGCCAATGTTAAGTTACAATCACATGCCATATGCCCAATGTTATGACACTTGAAACATTCTACATTGTAACATTCTACATTGTTCATGAATAAGAATTCATGATTTCTTCTCATAAAGTTATTTCTTGGAGATTGTCAGAGACTACAACATCTATCTCTATGAAATGCTCTACAGTCTTTTGCCATATGACCAAAGTTTGAACAAGACTAACAATAACCATAAAATGAACTTTGGTACCTGGGAGATGGAGGTTTCCTTGATGTACTTCTGAAGCCTTGCTGCCTTGAGATCCTTTGATGATAACCATTACCTCTTACCTCTTTGACATCAGCTACATTTCTTCTTGGAGCTGGTTTTCTACTTGGAGCAGAATTTCTTCTATTGCAACCTTCATTTTTCTCCTTGCCTTTGCTGGAACTAGGAGCATCACAATTTCTTTCTGGCTTCTTCACATCTCCTTTGCTTAAAGCATTTTCATTCTTGTTTGAGGGTTCACCTACATACCCAAGTCCTGATTTATCAGATGGAGATCTGTGATAGTTGAGCATGTCATCCAAGGCTTGAGAGCTCTTCATAATTTTGTTCATCCCTTCAACCTTTTTCTTGAGGAGGACAATCTCTTCTTTCAATCTTTCACTCTCATTATTCTTCTTTGCAAGTTGTTCCTCAGTTTCTTCCTTGCTACGAGTAGCTTCAGCTGCTACTATTTTGAGGGAGATAATTTCTGACTTCATTTTGGAGATTTATGCTTGATTGCTCTCCATTTTCTTCTCAGCTTCTTGTGCCTGCTTCCTGGCTTCTTGTAGTTCAGACTTAAGGGAGGAGACCTCTACCTTGTACTGTCCAATCTCTTCTACAAGTTTATTCACTCTCTTGTGCCTTTGTTCAAGTTGACTTGACAAGGCGTCTTCCTGCTTCTTTGCTTCATTCAGCTGATTTGTCATGGATATGACTTCTTCATGATGTTTCCTCTTGCATTGATCAAGCTCCTTCTTAAGCTTGACGAGCTCTTCATCCCTTTCTTTTACTTGAAGCTTGATGAGGTCAACCTTCTCATTTTCAGCTTCTATGATGGGTTCAGAATTTTCTTCTTCACTGATGGTCATGGTCAGTGCTCCCTTTGCATGAAGGTCATGAAGTCTGTCCCATATATCCTTTTCTGATGAATATTTTCCTAGATTCTTTTTTTACAGAATCAGGTAGTCCATCTAAGATAGTCTTTGCTGCCTTTGCATTGTACTCCTTGGATTCTTTATCCTTCTTGCTATCATCAATCACTGATTCCCAGATTTCAATCCCTTGAGACTGTAAGACAGCCCTCATTTTTATTTCCCACATATCAAAATTTCCATTAAACTTTGAAGCCTCAAATAGAATGCTTTCAAATAGATTGTTTTCTATTTTAATAGAAGCGGGAGACACAACCTTAGGAGGATTGGAGGCTTTCTTCTTTGACCTTGCCATTCTTAACTATTTTTAAAATCCCTGACTATGTTTTTAAAATGACTCATTGTTTCTTCAACAGCAACACAGAAAAAAAACTTTGAGGAATACCTGGGTTCTTTTGCCTGAGACTTCACACTGCTGGAGAAGTTTTACTGCTGCTGCAACAAGAATCTTTCCTTCAGCTTCTTTGACACTTTTAAAGAGCCTGAACCAGCTCTGTCACCATCAAAGAGCCTGGACCAGCTCTGATACCACTGTTGGGGATTTTTCTGAGAAAATCCCAAAAACAAACAGAATAAACTTCACAGAGGCAATGCTCTGTTTCCTTCTGCCACATAATCTTTTTGCACAGAGAAGCTTTTAATAAAAATTCTCAGAACAGAGTATTACACAGCCATAAAAATCCTTGTATTCATTAAAATATAAAATGCGTGAAACAACATTCATCCTCTTTTACTGAGAGGGATTCACCAAAATTACTTTCACCTATCAAAAACAAAACTCTGTCTCCACCTGAGAATTTACTGTGCTGGGTTTACTGCTGTAAAACCCCTTTTTACTTTTACTGGTGTAATAAAAATTTACACATACTGCTGTAAAAAAAATTACATACGCTGCAAGAAAAATTATGTGTTGCTCACCCGACACATGGGATTCATGCTTGTTTCATTACATAATGCACTGTTGTGCAAAACACACAATTTTCTTCACACAAAAAAAACTCATCCAACATATGCGCTCCCCTGTTCTCTTCACTCGCACTGCTGTGCATACATTTTCACTCTCACACTACGACTTACATTACAATGAGCAACAGTTTCTTATGCACTGCTGTGCATTTCAATAACGAGAGACTTTTTTTTGTTCGCACGAGCTGTGCAACACCCTTGGCTTTTGCTGCCACTACATTTCTCAAAAAAATGGTCAACACAAATAAAAAAAACTTAACCTATACAATGTGTGTGCCAAAACAAAAAGGATATATTATGTATGAGCCCATACCTCCGACATATGCCCATACCTCCGTGTAATTTGAAATTTAATGTTCTGCCAACCATTTACGAACCACAATAAATTCCATTTAAATCCTTTTGCAGACAGGAATGGCGATCAAATAGACTTTTATTTCACTCCACGCAATGCTTTTAATTCGTTGGCTCGTATGCAGGTTTTGTTGACGATGGACGGCAGAGGACGATCAGGCAGATCAGACGGCAGACAAGAATATCGGGAGGCCTTTTGCTGCTGAACATTAGCGCCCGAGAAATGACCTCTGCTTACGTATGCAGCGAACCACGTGGCTGCATTATATTGTATCGGGCCCTTGTGTACGGAAACTGCTTGCTGCTGGAAAGCCGTCCAAGATGTTTAAGCGGTTTTGGAGAGGCGGTTTCGTGCACTGTACGTGCTTGCTGAGTCGGCTGCCATCGCTGTCCATGTTGCGTCCACAACCTGCAGTTGGAATTAATATTCCAACATTCTGTCGCTAAATACTCAGAGAAAGTCAATATATGCCCTGAAAAGATTGTATCACGCATTATTTGACACCTTCGTATTTTACGATGTTCCTTGCTCGGATTCGATCCCCAAGCTCGCGACGGGTCATGTTGTTACATGTTATCAGTACATACCATCGTCACGTTGCATTTTAGTACTCAACATATTACATTTTGTAGCCTTGCATCTCTTACCTCTAGCTTATTCTGAGGAGAAGAATTCAACGAATCACGCTGCTACGATGTCAGAACTCCATGCTAGAGCCTACTAGCTTCTCACTTTATTGATCATTGATTTTAAAACTATGAATGGATAACGCTGCCCCAAAGTCAAAACTCCATGCCAGAGTCTACTAGCTTATCTTCTTTATCAAGCAATCGACTGTAAAATTATGCAGATCGCTCACCGAGTCACCAGAATAAAGCTGGCAGCCTGCTAAATAATATTTATTTTCGATGGTGGGTCGTAAGATTTAGTGGGATATCATGAAATTATCCTGTTGCTTATGCTATGTTATGTAGTATTAAGGTTGCTTATTGTTGGACACCTAATCCTAAAGGGTTAGTGTGGAAGCCGAAAAGACTAAGCAGTCCAAAAGACCTTGGGATCTGAATCCCAAGAGTCACATATGTGTACTATAAATGTATATCTATTGTTAATAAAAATGAACTCACATGATTTATCTTTCACATTGTTTTACTGTCCATGTGTGTTTAACATGGTATCAGAGCAAGTTCGTTCATAATATTCTCAATCCTTTGTGAGCCACTTGTTTTTTGTGGCCTGTGTAAACCTACGCATCGATTATACACTGGTTGTATATGTAAGATGGTGATGGCAAATATATTTTGAAGACCGATTATATGCTGGTATATATGTTCGTTGGAATGCTTTTGAATAATAACATTTGAATGGTTGATGCTTGATATTGCCTTGTTTTTAAATCATTTGAATGGTATATGGTGCGGTTCATGAGTGTAATGGTGCGTTACGCTGCTGGAGACCATTCAGTGGCTGTTGTAATCAAAACATTCTGTCAGTTCTAGAATCGAAACGTTCTCTCCCATAAATTCCAGCGCTCTGTCCTCTACCTCTGCCAGCGCTCTGTCCTCTGCGTGATTCTCTGCACCTCCTAGCGCTCTGTCCTCTGCCTGATTCTCTGCACCTCATTGAATCTCTGCGCATCCGTTTTCTGCTGCGACAGAGGTGTCATGAAGATGTGTTTTCTGCTGCGCTCAGTCATCAGGACAGAGGTGTCATGAAGACTGCGCACTATACATCCGTTGAAGCGTTTGAACACTATTTTCGGGTTACATGCATCTGAACGTGTTTTGCTCAGCCGAGAAGATTCAAACTGTCGTTAAAAGAAAATCCTTTGCCCAGGTTTAAAGTTTTGTGCAGAGAAAATCCATCTTCCCATTAATGCTCTTATCGAAAGGTTTTTCGTTAATTTGTGGAAGGGAAGGAAAGTTTCAGAACATAATGTCAACCCTGGGGCCACCATATGAAGCTCCGCTCGTCCACTCCACCAGGAATTGATTTACGGAATGCATCTGCCCCACGCGGTTATGAGGTATGCTCAACGGTATTGTTAAGTAGAGGCGGATTCAGCTACTCAAAGTAAGGTTATTCGGTCGCTGTTACGTAATTTTCTCCGTGTATTTTTCTTGTCTGGAACGCTGAGTTACATATCTGTCATAACGCATCATTTACATATCTGTCATAACGCTCACCCCGCTCCGTTAAACGTTGAACATTGAAAAATTGAAAATCATGCAATTGAGGCATGCGAGGAATGCGAGGCTCTCTTGGTTTTGCTGGCCCGCCCTGTCGCATTGCTTGTTTGAAATAATCTGACTCAGAGTAGTTGCATTTCCGTTCACGCTTCGGAGGTTCAATCCAGTTATCAGCGACCACTTTCTTGAAGTCAAACTTTTCATCCTTTTCATCGTCAAAATCATAAAGCTCAGCATTGTCATCCATCTTGAACTTGATTGCATCTTCTGTGAACTTCTTCATCTTTGCATCCAGCTCTGGTTGAAAGGAAGAAAATAAATTTTTCACTCCCAGAAATGGTATTTAGCTCCAAAGATAGCACCATAACTGATGAAGATATTGACCGAATTATTGCGAAAGGCGAGGAGGCTACAGCAGAACTAGAAGCTGGTCCCCTTGCGTGATAAACCTGTTTCTTGCGCTCATTAATTTAGAAGATTTTCTACCACTATCAGTTGATATTGAAGTCATTCAGATTTCACCATTGAGCTTCAATGGAGAGCAAGATTTACAAGAATAATTGAGGAGGTACTCATGTGCTTTTAGTTGGTTTAAGAGTTTATTGGATATTCTCTATACATTTTTGCAGGTTGGGAAGCTTCCTTGCAGTCAGAGAGAACAAGCTCAGTTTTGGTACCTTGGAAATTGAATTCAAGAACAAACAGAGGTCAAGTCTGAGTCGGGGGAACACCACTGTCATCGTGGCCATTAAATTGTGAAGGGAAATGGCTCAATTTCTCTCTTAGGAAGAGCAGTTCGAGGACTTGGCTAAATCCACGAGCTATTTCATCTACTGAACGAATTTCTTGTGGACTGAGTGTAGGAGACTGGACTGAATAAGCTATTTGTGGGACCCATTCTCTGTCATACCCAGGTCGTACACCTTTCTGCTGGACGTGGGGCCTACCCTTGTGCGTAGATGCCAAATAATCAAATTTAGGGGAAGTCCGTGAGCATTATTTGTGACTTTGGTCAGACGTATTACCTTTGTGAAATGTAACTGAGATTACACTAATGCATGGAGATTACTCTTACTCTGTGGGGGTCATGAAATAATACTAAGTTGGCGGATATAAGTCTAGGAGACCAGCACTGCATGCTTTGTTGTGTATTTGCTTAGGAGCAGAGGTTTATCACTGGTTTTCCAATGTGTTGAGGACGTGGTGACTGTATATCAACTGGGAAAGGTCCAGAACGTGCCTATTGTTAACCCATGCAAACAGCAATCAATTCTGAGGCAGAAGCACAATGAATATCAGTTATTAAATTTGTCTAGCTGAGCGTAGGAGTTACTGGTGCAAGTTCTGTCTTGCGCTCAATAATTTCTGGACTTAACTTGAATGAGGACCACTTGGAAGGGAAATTATTGCTGCTTGTTCAAATTCAAGGCCAACTTTGTATTTTCTACAGCGACTTCCATAAAGAATGATCTAGCCCCAAGGCTACAAACTTGTATTTTCTGTGGTTACACTTATCTACAGCCACTGTTCTTCCTAACATTTGCTGAATTTAAAGAACAGAATCTCTAAAAGTCTGGTGATATTTGTACAATTTTGACAGTTTCAAGATATCTCTGGTTGATTTTTCCCTTTAAGCTATAGGGCTCTCTTGTGCAACTTGAAGATATTTAGCAGCTTACATTTTCTGTGGGATTTGGAGATTTTTAAGGTGTAGAAAAATGGCTAAGCTTGAAAGAATATTAGAATTATTGAGAACTCTAATCATGTCCACTGCTAACAGCACAGTCAAAATTAACAAAGCCTCTCTTTCAGACATTCAAACATGTCTGCAATATGCACAAGAAAAGATAGAGTTTTTGCAGCTTGAATCACAGCTACAGCAGGAAGAATTACAGCAGTGGAGTCATCATTCTGAACCTATTTCTGTTCAGAACAATGAAGCAGACTCCCATAAACAGCAAGTCAATATTGTTCAAGTTCATTCAGATTCAGTACCCAATAAAGCAGCAAGTGTACATGCAGATGCAGAAACTAAGACTGCACTTCCCAAGCCCATCATCAGACCTTGGGAACAGCTTGTCCACAACAAGCACAGAACTGGTCTTGGATATGACAAGGACTTGTCCTTTCATATTCCAGACTATGCCAAGCCCATTCAGTTTCAAAGTGCTAGATTTATTCATGACAGTTCACCTGCTCCTCATGACAGTTCACCTCCAGCTGTTCCAGATTCTGCCCCTCTTCCACAGCAACAACAACAACAACAGATCGTGAAATTCCAACACTGTGACCGAGTTGGCCATTTGAAAGATCACTGTTTTGATCTTCATCCATGTAAGCACTGTCATAAAACCAGTCATTCTTCACACAGATGCTTCAGAAATAAACATTCTGCAAGAACAAAGATTCATCTTGGATGGATCGCTTCTTGGCAATGGGCATCAACAGCCAAGAAGATATTCCAAACACATGTCAGAACTTGTTCCAGAGTATTGAACAGTCTTGCAGTTGAGTTTTCTCCATCATCTCACCTTGTATCTGACAGGGGGGAAATGATGGTCATCTACAAGCTTCAAAGCCACATCAAGCGAGCCTGAGCCACAACCTGCCACACCAGTTTCAGAGTTGTAGCCAGTGACAAGATGCCTGAACATGCCTTCAGTTGGCAATCTGGGACTTCCTCTAGCAGAAGACTCCAGCTTCATGCCAGTTTTGGAAGAGTTCCAGCAGAGTTGTTGGTCATCCTTAAACCATCACAGATTAAGAACACTTCCTCTAGCAGAAGACTCCAGCTTCTTGCCAGTTTTGGAAGAGTTCTGGGAACTGCACTAAGCGTTCCAGTGTTGGTGGTCATCCTTAAACCACTGCCCTTTATACCAACATTTCATAGAGCACATTCAGCCTAGTGATGCCATGCATTTTTTGCACATGTTGTATTACAGCTCTCTTCTTGGACTCATACATAACCCTTCGGATTAAGTGGGGGAATGTTGGACACCTAATCCTAAAGGGTTAGTGTGGAAGCCGAAAAGACTAAGCAGTCCAAGAGACCTTGGGATCTGAAACCCAAGAGTCACAACATTGTATTATAAATGTACATCTCCTGTTAATAAAAAAATGAACTCACATGATTTATCTTTCACATTGTTTTACTGTCCATGTGTGTTTAACAAATTATGATGTCATCTTTTATAAATGGGTCATATGTAGCGAACAATATATGTATATGTATCATATTAATAACATAAAAGAATTTCGCGTAGGTTAATTTATGTAGAGTTTTAAGTTATAAATAGGTTTGGTTACACAATTTTGGATTAGTATCACTGTCTATACGTTAAGAAAAAACCATATTTTATTTTATATTGAAAATATTTTATTCCAATTATATTTTATAGTTTCTTTTAATTAAATTCAAAACTAAAATTGATTCAACTATTTTTAAATAAATGTAAATTTTTTATCATAATTATTTCCGAAAATATTTCATAATTTTTTTATAAAAGTTTTATTATCTATTTATTAATTATGGATAATTAAATTAAAATTATAGAAAATCCTATTTCAAAATAGACATGTTTATTGATGGAATTAGTAATGGTGCACTTTAACTTTTTATGTTTTGTACTTTTTGATATAAATTTAGATTTTTTTTTTGTTACAATCATGGTTTTTAAAATTTAAATTGTGTTCCAAAATGCATAAATAGATTTGACATTAAAATTTCTATCTAGGACTCACACCTGTAGATTTCAAAATTCATACTTGTGATTTCAACAAAATATTTTGGATAAAATTGACCAAAACATATAGTGAGAAAAAAAAAAAAAAAAATAATTTAAACTATTACATTAATAATTATCCTAGATACCCGGATGCGGGCGTCAACAATGGTATTTAAACCAACAAGACGGATCGCCGACGGGTTGGGAAGCCATCTAGCAAATTGCTTCGTTCTGAGAGCTCATCGTAGATGGATTATTAACACCTTACAGGCGACATTTATTGACTCCGAAAGCTGTGAGGAGCTCACCCCCTTCAACTCCATGGCCCCTGCAATTCATTATGTTAATCCTCCTCTTCTTCATGGAATTTTTTCTCCACAAGCAGCTGAACCGAGTATCAAAACTGCAAGAAGTAGTCGCTGACTGATTCTTCCGTGTCAAGATTTTGGTAATGGTTTCCATTTTACGCATTCCCGTCATTGTCTTCTCGCTCGTGGCCTGACCTCCCCTGCTCACGCTCAGCGTCGCCTTTCCTCCAACTCCTTCGATGTCATTATAGCTTACATCTATGCCATGGCTCGCCTTAGGCACCGCATGCGCAGTAGACGTGGAGGAACGCGTGGGAGTTTTATCCGCTCGCATGTTTCGACCAGCTCCGCCTCTAACTCCCCGAACTCATCCTCTGATATGCTCAACCCACTCTCTAACTCCACTCATAGCTACCCGAATACCAGAAGTGGTAGAGGTAGGAGGGACAATGTTACCCTCACTGACGATCTCCCACTTCCTCCTTCTCCTGCCCCTCACAGCACTCTGTGACATAAGCTCCTCTGTCAAGTCGTGCGAACAAGCATAGTAGGGATGTGCCTGGTAGTTTTGGGATCAGCATCCCGAGTAACAAACAGTAAGGTGAAAGCAAAAAGGTTTTGCATGGCAAGGCCAAAGCTGGTGACACTTCTGGTGAGGAGGACAAGCGCAACAGCATGAAAGCTTCAGGCAGTAGGCAGAACGATACTGGTGAGTGACAGATGGATGCAGCAGGCACTGTGGAAGCTCCACCTGTTCAGGGGTGTGGCGCATCTGATGAGGATGACGATTGGTATCAATTTGCCTACCGGATTGAGGAGAAACTTGCTCCGGAGGATCCTCTGGCATAACATGTGGCCTCATGCATTGTTGTCCAACTTCCAGGTGGATAAGACTCACTTTTTTGGTGGTTTCTTGGTCTCTTGCAATGGTGTTTGACTTCCAAGTGGTAATAGTTCACTTTTTTCGTGGTTTTATGGTCTGGACGTGCAATGTTTCTACGCCATGTGTCTTGGATCCTCTGGTTGAATCTCTGCCAGGTGGACAGGTTACATTGTTTTTGGTTATGTTCCTGTCTTTGGTTCTAGAATTGCATTCTCCTTTTGTTTTTTTGGAAAACCAAGGTCTGCTTTGAATACAATTTTTATGGTTCAATGGCTGGTTTCCCCCACAACAGGGGTAGTCTTTAAAGCTTCTTGGACTGGTTTCCCCTCTGTTGGGGCAGTCCAAAACAAACAGTTTCATTTTGTGATGATGACTGATGTTCAACATCTCTGAGATCAGGTCTCTCTGTAATTATTTGTATCATATCAATAGATCAATATTACTTAGAAAAAAAAAAATTATCCTAAATAATATTATGTGATGGTGCACAAGGAAAATGTAAAAAACATTAAAAATAAAAAGAATTATTTAACTCATAATTATTATGTCTATCAATCTTAATTATAATTAATATTTATTAATTTTTCTTAGAGTAATTATATAATTTTAAAAATGAAAATTAATAGTTTAAAATATTTATTGATTTTTTTTAATTATTTAAAAAATAATTTATAATCAAAATTATTGTTTGATATAAATACATCAATACATAGAATTAGAAAATTTACACAAACTACTTTCCCAAGAAGAAAAAATTATATCTAAATAATTGTTATAAATTATAAACCATATATAACTAAAGGTTTAGGTACTCTAGAATAAATAGAGTTTTCTTAGTGATTAAACATCTCCAAAAGAGTTGCTCGCACACCGTGGAGCCAAAAAAACAAAACTGATGGTTCAAAAATCCAATAATAAGTCAAAGAAAGTTGAATTCTTGGTTAATAAATCACTTAAAAATTATATATATATAGATGTTAGGAAGAAGTTGTGGTTAATATCAAATGTCTTTATTTCCATTCTCATCCAATACTTGTACAAGGAAGGTGGTGTTAAGAGAATCATACCAGTAAGGGTAACACAATCTTATAGGACAAAAACTTTGAACTAGAGTTGGAGCAAGTACGTATTAGAAAGTAACATAGAAGTTTCAGATAGTATCTTATTGTATAATTAAGCCATAAAAAATATATTGGAACTAAGTATATCAAGATGTGAATTTACCTTAAAGTTTCTAACTAATCTTAGCTTGAATGATCGGTTAGAAAATTTATGGTTAGACAGGAAATATAATATTCCTATGGAGCCATAAACCATGAAACCATAATATAAAAGATTAATAGATTGAAATGTGTTAACAAGTTAACAAGAACTTTAAATTAATGTTAGGAGTCAAGAATATTAATGGTAAATCTTACCTTGAACATATGTTTGAAAGAAATCGAAGTTTTGGAAGCCCTATAAAAGTATACATATAAATAGGAGTCTGAAAGACATTAATGTTTATAATTTTAAAGAAAAAGCAAAGAGGGGATTCATAAGATAAAATTCCTATTTCCTTAAATTATGATAACCAATGTTTAAAACTCAATCATTTAGTTGCAGACATGATTAGTATAGAAAAGAAGAAATTCAAAGAAATGAAACCCTTCTTAGTCTGCATACAAGGTTTTGAGACCCACAATTTTATAATAATAACAATAGTCAAAAGAAATGGTTTTTAAAACCCTTCCATACATAAATAGAAACATGATTAGAAAGGAATAATGGAAATGTCAAGGAGAAATTTTACTTAAACCCTAACAACCCAAAATAAAAATAAAAGAAAGTAGCAAGAAGGGGAAAAGAGGTATAATACCTGACCAAATAATGTTTGTGTCCATGACAGGCCTGGTGCTAAAGTAACATGGTGTTTTTCATCTCGAACCCTAAAATAAATTCAAATCAGAAAATATTTGCATTAAAAAACCAAAAGGTATTTAAGTTGAAATCCCTTACCCTTTCTTTAATATGTTAAAAGTCAAATGCTCTTAGGTCCCTATAATACTAGTGATTCCCCCAGTACTATCCATATTGTTATTATTGTGCCCCATAGAAGCCAACTATTGTTATTTTTGTGCCCTTATATTATTATTGTCAGCTCGGCTTTGGTGATATTGTGACCCCTTAGACTCCTATATATATAAAGGAGGTTTTGTCATTTGTAGCATCCAAGAATTGTTCATTTATGTAATGTAAAGGAGGTTTCCACCTCGAAGAGGCTTATTTCTAAGGCGTTGTCTATAATATTTACCTTTTTGTGAGCTGATTTCATAGCATTTGGTATCAGAGCTTGGATTCTATGGTTTCGCTACTCCAAACAGGTCATTGTGGAATTTTCACTATAAATGTTTTCTGCGACGTTTCAGAAACGAAAAAATAAACCATTCGAGCTGAAATCTCTCTGAACCTTGGGTCCTAATTTCAGATCTTGTCTTGATATATTTTCGGAGATATGATCCAAGGGACTGAGGGTTTTTACAGGATCCTGAATTATATCTCAAACAGGTGACCTAAGGTTTTTTTTTTTTTTTTTTATCAGATTGAAATTTCATAAGAAGGTATAGAAATAAGATGGGTTGTAGTTTTATTTGTATCAGTTTCAGATCTTAAGGTCAAAAAAGTGACACATGGCACTTCGTGCAAGCTCGCTCTACTGAACCAATTTTGGCATAACTCTTTATTGGAGAATCCAATTATGATTAAACTTGCAGGGTTAGAAAGAGTACTAAGAGGGTTACCGCAGGAAAAAATTTCAGACCTTAGAGATCCCAAATTATAGAGATACATTAGATTCAATATCGAGCTCCTACAAAGTCAAAAATGGTGTGTAGTTTTTTTTAAATTTTTGCATAAGTTTGGGTTGAAAAATTAGTTTGAAGGAATTCAAAGGGCATAGTGAAAAATAATTGTCATTAATTGATGCCCTAAAGAAAGAAAATGGAAACACCTAGTAAGCAACCTGAAAACTCTAGCATGACTCATGAAGAAGAGGAAGAAATGCAACATGATATATCAAAATTATGAGACCAAGTGCAACAAATTTCACTCGCACAAAAAGTAACATAAGCTAAGATGGATGGTTTAAATAAAGATGTAGAAGATAAGATGTATGGTGTGGAATCTAAGATGGATGGTTTAAAGAAAGGCGTAGAAGCTAATATGGATTATTTAAATAAAGGTGTAGAAGCTAAGATGGATGGAATGGAAGCTAAGATGGATGTAGTGGAAGGTAAGACGGATGAGTTAAAGAAAGGCATGGAAGCTAAGATGGAAAATTTGAAGACATATTTGACAAAGTTTCTACAATAAATGCTTACTAATGGCAAAACGGTAGTAAATGAAACTCATGATGAGAACAAAATAAATGTTAATCATGATTTCATTGACTCTAATGTTGGATTGAAGGACCATGATGTTTCGAAGATCGATATGAGGAAGTTTGATTGCAAGGATCCCGTATCATGGACACTACAGATGGAGAAATTCTTCGATCTCCATAACATGCAAAACACACAAAAGGTACGCATTGCAACTTTATATTTGGAACCAAATCAGTTTATATGGTTTCGATGGATTTTCTCTCGTAAACAAATTGTCACTTGGTTATTTTTGTGGATGAAATGATAGCACATTATGAGGATACAAAAAGAAACACTTTTTTTAGCCAATTAATCAATCTCAAATAAAAGGTTTCAATGATGGAGCAATTGAGGACTTCCAAAACTTGAATATAAGGGTAAAAGATATTATATAGGAGCATAGGATTGACGTGTTCATAAGGAATTTAAAGGATAACATCCAACATGAGGTTCGCCTTTGGGAACCTGATTCATTGGAGAAGGCATTCAGGTTGGCAAGAAAAATGGAAAGAAAAATTATGGAAACAAGGAAGCCTACCACTCACAATCATAAAGATGGAAGGATTGTTGCCCCTAGCCATCCACAACCTACAAGGTTGACACCACAACAATTGAAAGAAAAAAGAGAAAAAGGGCTTTGTTACAGTTGTGATAGAAAATACACTAAAGGTCATAAGTGTGCTGAGAAGAAATTATTTTACATAGATTGTGAAGATGAGGAAGGAAAGGAAAAAGAAATGTCAAAAGAAGAGAATATACACCAGGAACAAAACCTAAAGAAAGAAGAAATGAATCCTACCAGATCGTGTAATGCATTGGCTAGAATTACCACTCCTCAAACTATCAAGATAGAAGGGGATATCAAGAAGAAAAAGGTAATAGTGTTGATTGATTCGGGCAGTACCCATAATTTTATTCATTGTAAGATGGCCAAGGAATTGAATTGCTTCCTATATCCAGCACCAGAGTGTCAAGTGATGGTTGCAAGTGGAGGAACCATAAATTACTCAGGAAAGTGCCATAATATCAAAATATCCATGGGAGAATATGTATTGAATAGCCTAATGCTTTCCATTCCAATGGGTGGTGTTGATGTTGCATTGGGAGTCCAATGGGTACAATCCTTGGGTACAATAACTTTTAATTTTCAAGAAATTTTCATGAAATTTTCTTTAGAAGAAAGGAGGTTGAATTAAGGGGTATCATAGGGAAATCGAGAATGATAATCAACTCTAACAGAATGAAAAAGCTTCTAAAGAAAGAAAAATGAGGTATAATTGCACAATTATGTTCACTAGAGGTTCCCACGTCGAAATCATTTATTTCTCTAGATCTCCAAAATGCCTTGAAAAATCATTCCAAGGTATTTGAAACTCCCAAATTCCTACCACCTATTCATGATCACGGTCATGCTATTCATTTAATTCTAGGAAGTGTTCCTCCAAACATCAAGCCTTACAGATATCCCTACGACCAAAAGAGTGAAATTGAACGTGTGGTTGCAGAAAAACTAGAGGTCGGTATAATTCAACCTAGTCAAAGTTATTTCTCTGCTCTACTAGTATTGGTTCACAAGAAGGATGGATCATGGTGCATGTGTCCAAATTATAGGGAGCTCAACAAGCTCGCTATTAAAGATAAATTTCCCATTCCTGTCATTGATGAATTGTTGGATGAATTGCATGGATCAATTTACTTCACCAAGTTGGATCTTTGTTCAGGATATGATCAAATCATAATGAAGACTGAAGACATTCCAAAACCAACATTTAGAACTCATGAGGGTCATTATGAATTTTCGGTCATGCCTTTTGGCCTTACTAATGCACCTTCTACATTTCAAGGTTTGATGAATTCCATTTTCAAACCCTTCCTTAAAAAAATTGTGTTAGTATTTTTTTATGATATACTAATCTACAACAAGTCTTGGAAGGATCATGTTCAACATGTGGACGGGATGCTCAAACTATTGGAGGAGAAACAATTATATGCAAAAATCTCCAAATGTTTCTTTAGAGTACAAGAGGTGGAATATCTGGGTCATATTGTATCTTATGAAGGTGTTAAGGTAGACCCTAACAAAATTAAAACCATTAAGGAAAGGAAAATCCCCACATCCATAAATCGTCTATGACGATTTCTCGGGTTGGCAGGGTATTATCGCAAGTTTTTTAAGAATTATGGTAGAATAGCAGCACCTCTAACAACATTATTGAAGAAAGATGCATTTTCATGGAGTCCAAAAGCAATGAAGGCCTTTGAACATCTTAAAGAGGCAATGCGCCAAGCATCGGTCTTAGCTACACCAGACTTCACAAAAACCTTTATTGTAGAATGTGATGCCTCAGGAAATGGAATTGGCGCTGTTTTAATGCAAGAAGAAAGACCCATTGCTTTCGAAATTCGTCCAATCAAAGGAAAGTATTTACACAAAGCTATATATGAGAAGGAAATGTTGGCAATACTACATGAACTTAAGAAATGGCGACCATACCTAATGGGAAGACACTTCAAGGTAAAAACAGATCATGATAGTCTTAAATAATTTCTAGAACACATATCATCTTCAGAAGAGCAACAAAAATGGGTCACAAAGATGTTGGGTTATGACCTTGAAATCATCTACAAAAAAGGAAAGCAAAATGTTGTGGCAAATGCACTCTCAAGAAAGGATGAGGATGTGGAAGCATTTCTTTGTGCCATTTCTATTATCCAACCAGATTGGATAAACGAAGCAAGGGTTGAATGGAAGAATGACGAAGAAGTGTGGGCACTCATTCAAAAGTTACAACAAGATCCCAATACATTTGATACATTTAGCTGGAAAAATGATTCGTTATGGTACAAATATCGGTTATACCTATGTAAGAATTTCAAACTCAAATAAAATATTCTTAGGAAATTGCACACCTCTCCCTTAGGAGGGAACTCAGGATTTCTAAAAATGTACCATAGGGTTAAGAAGGATTTTTTCTAGGACGGCCTTAAATTGGATATTCAAAAGTTTTTGGCGGAATGTTTGGTTTTCCAACAAAATAAAGTTGAAACAATTAAGACCCCAACTCTATTACAACCTTTATCCATTCCAAGCCAACGTTGGGAGGAGGCTTCAATGGATTTTATCAGAGGATTACCCAAGTCTGAAGGAAAGGGTGTTATCATGGTGGTAGTTGAAAAATTTACCAAGTATGCACACTTTTGTGCATTATGTCATCCATTTAAAGCGAGTACAATTTCTACTACATTTATGGAAACAATTCAAAAGCCACATGGAAACCCAAAGATTATTGTAAGCGACAGAAATCCCATTTTCATCGGAAATTTTTGGACAAAATTATTTTCCTGTCTTGGTACTCAGTTAGCTCATAACTCATCTTATCATCCTCAATCTGATGGGAAAACTGAGATAGTAAACAAATGTTTGGAAGGATATCTTTGTTGCTTTGTATCTGATAAACTGATACAATGGGTCAAATGGTTGCCTTTGGCTGAATGGTGGTATAACACTTCCTTCCATACTGCAACAAAAATGACCCCCTTTATGGAACTTTATGGATATCATCCACCATCCATCACAGCATATTTAAGAGAAAATTCTAAGGTTCAAGTAGTGGAAGATCACATCGAGCATCAACAACAAGTTCTCCAACTCTTAAAGGATAACCTCACCTTGGCGCAGAATAGAATGAAACAACAGGCAGATCAACATCGTGGTGAAAGAGGTTTTGATGTAGGTGATTTTGTATTCCTACGGCTACAACAATATAAAAAAATGTCCCTCAAGCAAGCTAAGAAGGATATTAAATTATCATCAAAGTATTATGGTTTGTATAAGGTGTTGCAAAAGATAGGTACTATGGCATACAAATTGGAACTTCGTGGAGCTTCCCAAGTGCACCTAGTTTTCCATGTTTCATGCTTAAATAAGGTTATAGGTGACAAGCTCCCAGTTCAAACAATATTGCCAGAACATGATGAGGAAGGAAGAATCATATTGGAACCTGAAGTAGTCAAAGAAACAAGAACTCGACAGCCACGAAATTGATCAATTTCAGAGTATCTCATCAAGTGGAAGAATTTACCCATTGAAGATTCCACATGGGAGGATGAGAATTTTTACAGAAGCATCCAGAACATAATTAAGCTAAAATTCCACTAATAGCATATAATCAGATTAAGAAATAGAAAATAGAATTGCAAGGAGAATTTAAGAAGATTATATCTCTGGTATTTGATGGTGAATTAGAGGAGGCTACTAAAGCACGTCAATTGTAACATCAAAAAATATTTTCTAGTATATGAATATAATAGTAATGTGAAATCCAAATTACACACTTACTAATTGCAAGGTAAGGCATCCCTATACTAGGATAAAATAAAAACTATACATAATATAGAATCTAAGACTATAAGTTGGGAATATTTTCAAAAATATTTGAAAGAAAGATATGTGAAAAAAATGTATTATGATGACTGAGCTAAAGAGTTTCATGAGTTGAAGCTTTGTCAGATGACTATGGATGAATTAGTCACTAAATTCACCCATATCCTATGACATGTATTGTACATTCATAAAGATAAAGATAAAATTCAATGATTCATCAACTATTTACCACTTTCCTTCAAAGAAAATATTAAGTATGACATGAATCCCAAGACTATGGATGAAACAATCCAAAAGGAAAAATCATGTTACCAACAATCTAAGAGAATAAATGATAATTCAAAACCTTGGTAAAATAATAAAAAAGATAGGTTTATGCAAGGGAATAAAGGGTTCAAACCTTCCTCCTTTAAGAATTCTATTAAGAATAATCAAAACACAAATTTTAATAGGACCAATAATCAACAGAAGACTCAATTGCAAATAGGATCTTGAATCAGAATTAAAGTAGCTATGAATGATTCAAAAGTTGGACATAAATCCACTATGATCAAATTAGAAGGTAACATTATAAATAAAGCTATTTTAATTCTAATAGATCGAGGAGCTACATTAGGTTATGTTAGTCCAAAAATAGTGGACAAATGTAAGCTAAAAAATGGAAAAATATAAAAAATCATGGACAATATAGCAAGAAAATGGTAGAAAGAGGAAGATTACCAATTTTGTTAGGGATTTTTCCATTAATTTAAATGGGTCAAAGTTTGAAATGAATTTGAATATCCTACCTCTAAGATCTTATGATGTGTAAATAAGTATGCATTTGCTGGAAAAGTATATAGCTTTCATGAACTTCCTAGAATAGACTATTACTTGTGCTGATGATGAGGGAGTGGTACAAGTCATTCGAGAACAATCCAAACAATATAGATATCAACCTTGCAATTAAAAATATGTGCAAGGAAGGGTTGTAAATTATTTACAATATAGGTGGAAAATTTAACATAGGAAAACAAAGAAAACACTTTGGATGACTTCGCATTAGTGAGGGAATTTAAGCATGTTTTTTTAGAATAAATTCTTGTGTTTCCACCAAAAAGGGACATTTATTTTACCATTGAATTAATACATGGGGAAACACTAATTTCAAAGGCACCTTATAAAATGATTGTACCAAAGATGAATGAGTTAAAAATGAAACTTCTAGAATTTTTTGGAAAAGGATATATCAAACCAAGTGTCTCACCTTGAAGTTTGTAAGGAAAAAGGATGACACTCTTAGATTATGTATTGATTATATACATCTAAACAAGTTTATAATTAAAATAAAATACCCATTTCCTATAATTGATGATCTAAGAGTCTTCTTTAAGATAGACTTGAGATATGGTTCCCATGAAATCATAATTAAATGTGAGGATATACATAAGAATGCCTTTTGAACTAGATATGGCCATTATTAGTTTGTTTTTCCTCCTTTAAAACTCACCAATTCCCCAACCATGTTTATGTGTCAAATGAATAGTGCTTTTAGTTAGTACCTGGATAAATTTGTATTGATTTTCATTGATGACATCTTGGTTTATTCCAGGACATTAAAAGGTCATAAAAAAACACTTAAGAATAATGTTGCAAACACTTAGAGAGCTTCATATATATGCCAAATTTAGTAAGTGGGATTTTTATTAGCATCAGATTCAATATCTGGGGCACGTAATATTCAAAGAATGAGTTGTTATAGATCATAAAGTGGTCAAGACAATTCTCAACTAACCTATTCCGAAAGATGTAGTTGACATCATATCCTTCATTGGAATTATAAAATATTACCATAGGTTCATTGAAGGTTTCTCCAAGATGTCCTATACTATAACATATTTACGAAATAAAGGAGTTAAATGTATCTAGACTCAAAAGTGTTACGAAAGTTTTAATCAATTGAAATATTTGCTAGTTGTAGCTCCTATAGATAATATTGTTGATCCCAATAAAGAATATATAGTGTGAAAATATGATTTTCTAGAAGGATTAGGTGTAGTGTTAATGCAAGATAACCATGTTACAATCTATAAGTCTTGGAAGCCAAAGGATCATGAAAAAAATTATGTTGTGTATGACATAGAGATAGCTATAGCAATTCCTTTTATTAAAATATGATGGAACTATATTTTGGGAAGGAAATTCACATTAGTTACTGATCATATCAGCCTGAAATCCTTTTTTATTCAACTAGATTTAAATTCAAGGAAAGCAAGTTGTATTCCTTTCCTTGGTGAATTTAAATTAGACATCAAACACATTAAAGGAAAAGAAATAAATTGCAGATGCATTGAGTAGAATCTTAAATTATATATCTAATATGTTTCTTAGAAATGTTAAACACACTTAATGGATATATTGAGGTTATAGCCATAAGAGATCAAGAATACTGACAAATACAAGAAAGATTGAAAAATGAAACTGACTCAACAGAAGGATCATATTATGCTTTAAATAGGGATGATTTGTTGAATTTCAAAAACATAATTTACATCCAAAATGTGCACAGAATTAAACAACTGATCCTAGATAAACATCACAAGAAACATTTTTCATCTCATCTAGGCTACCAAAAACTTGTTACAACACTTGGGAAATTATTTTATTTCCTAGGAATGAAAGGAAAAGTAGTTGAATATTTAGCAAAATGTATAAAGTGCCAAAAATTTAAGGTGGAACACTATCATCCTGCTAGGTTATTATACTCTTTGTCTATTCCTTGGTGGAAATGGTAAATTATCTTCTTAGATTTTATTATAGGCCTACCTAGAACTAGAAGAGAACACAATTATATCATAGTGGTAGTTGATAAACTGATTAAGGCAACCTATTTTATACTAGTGTTGTCAACATTGAAATCTTTGCAAAATAGTTGATATTTTCATGAAATAGATATTCATACTTCATGGGGTACCAAAAATTGTCATATTTGACAGAGATGCAAAATTCACTCAATTTTTTGGAAGGCACATTTTATAGGATTTCATACCCAATTGAATTTTAGTACTTCCTATCATCCTTAAATTAATGGATATACTGAAAGAACCAACCATATCCTTAAATACATGCTACGTATGTATGCAATGGATCAACCCACTAAGTGCAATGACTATTTACATTTGGTTGAATTTGCATATAACAATAGTTATCTAACATCGCTTAAAATGAGTCCTTTTGAAGTCATTTATGGATGAAAATGTCATACTCCATTGAGTTGAAGTCATTTATGGATGAAAATGTCATACTCCATTGAGTTGAAGTCAACCAAAGGATAAATTGGTTTTGGGACTTGGTCTCTTAAAGAATATGGAGAAGGTGGTTAGAAAGGTAAGGCAAAACTTAAAATAACTCAAGATAAAAATAAAAGTTATGCAGATTAGAAAATAATTCAAGAAGAATACAATGTGGGGGAACATGTTTATATCAACGTCAGAAAAAAGAGAATAACATTTAGGCTACGAACTTGTGTTATGCTAACACCTAGGTTTTATGGGCCTTTTAAAATACTAGATAGAGTAGGACTAGTAGCCTACCAACTAACAGTACCACCCCACATAAAAGTGCATAATGTACTTCATGTATCATTTCCAAAGAAATATATTAATGATCCAAATCATATTATTGATTGGAGTTTCATATAGGTCGAACTAGAAGGCGAGTTCCAAGTCGAGACTCCACGAAATTTAGATAGGACATAAACTTTACTCTGGAAGCACTTTGGCCTTGAGGAGACCACCTGGGATATGGAAGAGAAAATGCAAGAAACATTTCCTTCACTCTTTCAGGAGCGATGAGTAAAAGGAAAACATTGGTCTTAATGTTTAAATAAAGGGGAGAGTAGATGTACCCCTAATGAAATTAGTTTTTCGAACTCTATTGTTTTACATTTATTTGTAATTACCTAATTTTAAAAAACTAGCTATGAGATAAATACTAACTTTGATTGAAACATGTAAATAATTATGTGCAATAATAAACCATAAACCATAAAATCAATAAACCCAAGAGATTAATATTGTAAACATTAGGCTTAATATTAAACCATAGGAATATAACCCTATGATTAATAATATAAACCTAACGAATTTACATTATAATCCTAATGGATTATAAACCCAAGGGAGCTATATTAATTCCTAGGATTAATATTATAAACTCTATCAATAATAATATGCACTAGGAATTGAACCCTTACGTTAATAAACTCAAAGGATTGATATTATAAACCCAAGAAACTAATAAAAACAAGGGATTAAAACTAAAAACATAAAAAAACCAAAGGATTGATATTGTAAACCCAAGGTATATAAACCCTAAGATAAATTTTATAAACCCTAAAACAAAGATGGTTGACCATCATTCACCATGGTTGATTTCAATATTAAGAAAATATTGTCACAATGTGAAGTCATACCATGGTTGACCATTATTGATTTTTATATTACGAGAATCTTGGTCACAATGTGACATTGGACCATGGTTAACCATGGTTGAAAATGATTGACCATAGTTGACCATGGTAGATTTTCATATTGACAATTTTTGTCACAATGCGACATTGGACCATGGATGACCATGGTTGTGAGAATGTCACATTGGACCATGACATAATCTTTGTCACAATGTACCCATGTCTATTAACGATCAATAACCATGGTTGATTTTCATAGTGAGACAATCTTTGTTACAATGTGATGTTGGACCATGGTTGAGAATGGTTGACCATGGTTGACGATGGTTGAAAATGGATAATTTTGATATTGAGACAATATTTGTCACAATGTGACCTTGCACCATGGTTGACAATGATTCACGATGGTTGATATTCATATTGGCCATGATTGACCATGGTTGATTTTCATTTTGAGACAAGCTTTGTCAAAATTTAACATTTGACCTCGGTTGACTATGATTGAGGATGGTTGACCCTGGTTGATTTTCATATTGAGAAAATATTTGTTATAATGTGATGTAATACCATGGTTACCATGAATGACCATGGTTGATGATGGTTGATGATGGTTGGACATGGTTGATTTTCATATTGAGACAATCTTTGTCACCATGTGACATTGGACCATGGTTGACCATGATTAAAAACCCAAGGGATTGATATTATAAAATCAAAGGGATTAATAAACCCAAAGGATTAATATTAAAAAACAAAGGGATTATAAAACCAAGTGAATAACATTAAACTCTAGGATGAATATTAAACCCTAGGAATATTAACCATGAAATTAATAAACCGAAGAGATTAATATTGTAAACACTAGGCTTAATCTTAAACCCTAGGAATATAAAACTATGATTAATATTATAAGCCTAAGGAATTTATATTATAAACCTAATGGATTATAAACCCAAGGGATCTATATTAAATGCTACGATTAATATTATAAACTCTATCAATAATATTATACCCTAAGAATATGAACGCTTACATTAATAAACCCAAGGAATTAATAAAAACAATGGATTAATAATAAGAATATAAAATAACCAAAGGATCAATATTGTAAACACAAGGTATATAAAACCTAAGATAAATTATACTATAAACCCTAAAATGACCATTGTTTACCATTGTTGATTTTGAAATTGAGAAAATATTTGTCATAATGCAATGTTGGACCATGGTTGACCATGATTATTTTTCATATTGAGAGAATATTTGTCACAATGTGACATTGGACCATGGTTAACGATGGTTGACCATGGTTGACCGTGGTTGATTTTCATATTGACAATCTTTGTCACAATGTGATGTTGGAACATGGTTCACCATGATTAACTATGGTTGATTTTAATTTTGAGACAACCTTTGTCACAATGTGAAATTTGACCATGATTGACTATGATTGAAGATGATTGACCATGGTTGATTTTACATTTAGAAAACCTTTGTTATAATGTGACATTGGACCATGGTTTACAATGAATCACCATGGTTGACCATGGTTGATGATGGTTGAACATGGTTGATTTTCATATCGAGACAACCCTTGTCACAATGTGACATTAGATCATGGTTGATTATGGTTGACCATGATTATAAACCCATGGTATTGATATTACAAACCCAAAGGATTAATATTAAAACACCAAGGGATTATAAACCCAAGGGAATAATATTGAAGCCTAGGATGAATATTAAACCCTAGCAATATAAACCATAAAATTAATAACCACAAGAGATTAATATCGTGAACACTAGGCTTAATATTAAACCCTAGGAATTTGACCCTATGATTAATATTATAAACCTAGGGAAATTATATTATAAAGCCTAATGGATTATAAAACCAAGGGATGTATATTAAATCTCATGATTAATATTATAAACTCTATCAATAATATTATAACCTAGGAATATTAACCCTTATATTAATAACCTAAGGGATTGATATTATAAACCCAAGGAACTAATAAAAACAAGCGGTTAATACTAAAAACCTAAAAACCCCAAAGGATTAATACTGTAAACTCATGGTATATAAACCCTAAGATAAAGGTTATAAACCCTAAAACAAATATGGTTAACCATGGTTAATTTTCATCTTGAGACAATATTTGTCACAATGCAACATTCAGACCATGATTGGCCATGATTGATTTTCATATTGAGATAATCTTTGCCACAAAGTGACATTGGACCATAGTTAACCATGGTTGACCTTAATTGGCAATGGTTGACCATGGTTGATTTTCATATTGACAATCTTTGTCACAATGCAAAGTTCGATCATGGTTGACCATGGTTGGCCATGGATTACCATGGTTGTGACAATGTGACATTGGACCATGGCGATTGACGATAATTGACCATGATTAACCATGGTTGATTTTCATATTGACACAATCTTTGTCCCAATGCGATGTTGAACCATGGTTTAGAATGGTTGACCATGCTTGACGATGCCTAATTTTGATATTAAGACAATCTTTGTCACAATGTGACATTACACCATGGTTGATTGTGATTGACCATGGTTTATTTTCATTTTGAGACAATCTTTGTCACAATGTGACACTTGACCATGGTTGACTATTGTTGAAGATGGTTGAGCATGGTTGATTTTCATATTGAGAAATTATTTGTTAAAATGTAACATTGTACCATGGTTGACCATAAATGACCATGGTTGATGATGGTTGAACATCGTTGATTTTCATATAAAGATAACCTTTGCCACAATGTGACATTGGACCATGGTTGACCATGATTATAAACCCAAGTTCTTGATATTATAAACTAAAGAGGATAATAAATACAAGGGATTAATACTCAAAACCCAAAGGATTATCAACCCAAGGGAATAATATTAAACCTAAGGGTTTAGTATTATAAACCCAAGGTATATAAACCCTAAAATAAACATGGTTGACCGTTGTTGACTATGGTTGATTTTCATATTGACACAATCTTTGTCACAATACAACATTGGACCATGGTTATTCATGGTTGATTTTCATATTTAGACAATCTTTCTCACAATGGAATTTTGCACCATGGTTGACCATGAATGATTCTCATATTGAGACAATATTTGTCATAATGCAACTTTGGACCATGGTTGACTATGGAAGACCATGGTTGTCATAATGTAATGTTGGATGAGGAGACAATCTTCATCAAAATGTGATGATGGTTATTAACCATGGTTAACCCTGGTTGACCATGATTCACCATGTTTGATTTTGATATTGAGACAATCTCTCTCACTATGCGAAATTGGACTATGGCTGACCATGGTTGACCTTGGTTGACCATGGTCGATGTGTGTTGACCATGGTTGATTTTCATATTGACACAATCTTTGTCACATTGTGAAGTTGGACCATGGTTGACCATGATTGACCATGGTTGATTTTTATATTGACACAATCTTTGTCACATTGTGACGTTGGACCATGGTTGATGATGACTGACCATGGTTCATTTTCATATTGACGATGATTGACCATGTTGAACCATGTTTGAACATAATTGACCATGAATGACCATGATTGACTATGATTTATTTTGATATTGGAACAATCCTTACTACAATGTGATGTTTGAATATATATTATAAAATCTAAAATAAACATGTTTGACCATCGTTGACCATGGATGACCATAATTGTCATAGTGTGACATTGGACCAAATGACAATCTTCGTCACAATGTGACTATAGTTATTGACCATGATAATATTATTTAATGTTATTAATAATAATTAATATTAAGAGTAATAAAAATATTAATAATATTAAAATTAGTATTAATATTCATATTCATATTAATTAATATTAGTATTAATAATAAATATTTAAATAAATATTAATATTAATATCAATATAACTTTAATATATATTATATATTATAAGAGTTTTTAAATAAATACTAATAATTAATATTCAAATTAATATTAATATTAATAATATTAGCATAATAAGAGAGCGATGGAGTCGAGGGTTTCAATGGTTTGTGGCTCTCTTTTGCCCACCGCGCTGAATGATTTCTCTGTCGCAAACGCACTGTCAGTCCCATGGTGCGTAAAATGGCTTCTGGTTAACTACATGGAATCCAAAACCTGGAATACTCTTGAAGTATTATTGCATGAAGAGGGGTTCATAGATCTCTGTTGTTTCTTGGTCTCCATGCCAGCGAAACTCTTAGTCTCGAAGACGGAAGATGCCTTTGCGGTGGCCGTTGGCATCTGCCTTAGCGCAGAAGAAATTGAAGGCATCAAACTCGATTCTGGCGCTCGAGCCACTGAGCGCGTAAAGGAAGGGGAGCATTTTTTGAAGAAAGATTTCAGGGGTATCCAAGCGGGGGGGCTCAATGTCACAGATCTGCACAATGGGGTCACAGATCTGCATTTATTACAGATCCGCATTCATCGAATCCTCAAGATCAGACGTCAAGATACCGACTCTGCGGCAAGGTCAATAGCGTTTTGTCCATATCCTTCCTATTCACCCAATCTAGTCCAGGTTGTGTTTGCAGGGTCAAAGTACAGTTCTGGATCGGGCGTCCTGACCATGGATGGCAGTCAGATGCTCAGATCTGTAGTCAAACCAACAGATCAGAAGCCCAGAAGATCTTGGGGCCTTAATAAAACCCAGATCTGTGGGCAAGCAACTATCAGGCGGCAAGTTCAGACGAGCTCAAATCTGAAGCAACTTTCTCTCTTGAACCAGCCAGATCTGCCTGAAGAATCACATGCATTTCAGATCCAAGTCAATCTTTCAAGCAAAACGACAATGCTATGGGTTCGCGCAACAGATCTTGTGCAGGATCTTCTGCAAAAACTCGAATGCCGGCTGGGGATTCCCTCCTCTTGCCTTAGACTGCTATATAAGGGTAAGCAACTTATGCATCCCCTTCCTCTCTCCTTTTACAGCATTCAAAAGGATGCTTCTATTGGGGCTTCTTTCCATTTAAGAGGTGGTTCCTTTGGGCAAACCTCCTCTGCCCCATCTTTCTCTTACAAAGATGCAGCTCGCAAAGACGCTGCCCAACCACAATTCTCTTCAAAGGCAGCCCAGCTAAATGGCGCTCCAAAGCCGTTTCTGGTAGACAAATCAGAGGAAATTCCCTCCATTAGCTTCTCTAATCCTGGGATTGAAAACCGCTACCAGATATTTGTAGAATCAGCACTCATATGCAGATTTAATGGGCTATGGCCTCGCACAGCAGATCTTTACCAATGGGTCCATTCCTTTTGGACTAAAAAATGCAAAATCTTCTTATGTTCAAAAGGTTTCTTCCTGGTGGTTTTTGACTCAAACGAAGACTACCAGAAAGCCTTAACGGGAGGCCCTTGGTTCTGGGGTTCGGCTGGGCTTTTTCTTACCCCTTGGTTTCCTGACTTCGACCCTTCTACAGCTGTCATCTCCAAGCTTCCCATTTGGGTCAGGCTCCCGAATCTTCCAGCTCATTTTTGGGATTTCTCTGTCTTCTTAGCCATTGGAAACACTTTAGGCCGATACCTGGCTACAGATACCTCAAGAAGGGAAAATGGTCTCTACACTTACGACAGACTGTGTGCAGAAATAGATATCAGCAAAGGACTGCCGGATCAGATTAATCTCAAGTTTGGAGATTTCCACTGGACTCAGCCACTGGATTACGAGAATACAGCCTTCCGCTGTCGCCATTGTCATCAAACAGGGCACCTTCAGAGCACATGTTCCCAGTTCAAAGATAAAAAGAAGAATCTGAATCGCAAGCCCAAATCTAAGAGATGGAATCCTTTTGAGCCTCCCTGTCCTTTGGACGATTTAGGTTTCTCGAGTTCGGAGGAGGAGGAATCTGAAGCAGATGTGCAGGTTGATGAGGAAATTGAAGCTGATTTGCAGAATGATGAGAATCTGATGGACGCTCCCTCGGTTGGTCCGGAGGTTCCCTCTAACCCTCAGATTTCTCAGAAACGTTCTCATTTTTCTTCGTCCTCAGACTCTGATAAGGATACTCAGCCGCCAGAACAGAATAATCTACAACTTGTTATGACTCAGCCAAGCTCCACTGGGTGGATCAAAGTGAGCAAGAAAAAAGGCAAAAAATGTCGTTTTGCAGGAAATAACCCTTCGGGGTAGCTTTTTCTGCTCAGTACTTTCCTTTGTATTCCTATGCTTTCTATGGCCCTTTCCTTGTCTGTCTCTATGGAGCAAGGTTGATTCCCTATCACCTCCGGCTCCCTTGCTTCTCTGCTCTGCCTGTTTGCAGGCTTGATTGTACTATATTTTTCCTCTCTTAATAGAATTAGTCTTTATTCAGAAATAATAATAATAATAATAATAATAATAATACAAATTATTATAAATTAAATTTTATTAATATTGTTGTTAATACTAAATTTTGTTAATGTTATTTATCAATATTAATGCTAAACTTTTTATAATAATAATTTTAATATTATTAATTAAATGCTATTAATATTAAAAATAAATATTGAAATTAATATTAATAATAATTATTAATATTAATAATAATTATTAATATTAATATTGATATTAAAAATAAATTTAGTATTAACATTTATTAATATTATTGTTATACTAAATGTTGCTAATATTATTTATCAATATTAATATTATTTATAGTAATAATTTTAATGTCATTAATAATATTAATATTTTATGTATTCACGCTTCTGTTATCCATAATGAATTAAGCAAAGTCTTTTGATACAAATCACATAAGAGAAATTTTAGGCTGACGCATTTCAAACCAACAAGTGTGGTTCATCATGACGACTAGATGAAGAGGCAAACCATGGAAAAGGCTTCAATAGAGAGCGATGTAGAGACATAATTTCAAGTAACGGCTATATTTGAACAATAATATTTAAATTATGATATTAATTTATTAATATATTAAAAACAAATATTATTAAGTAACGGCTATATTAAATGGCTAGTTTTTGAAAAATAATATTTAAATAATGATATTAGTTTATTATAAATATTAATAGGTAACGACTATATTAAACGGCTAGTTTTTGAAAAATAATATTTAAATAATGATATTAGTTTATTAATTTATTAAAAAATATTAATAAGTAAGTTATGATATTAGTTTATTAATTTATTAAAAAATATTAATAATTAAATTATGATATTAGTTTATTAATTTATTAAAAAATATTAATAAGTAAATTATGATATTAGTTTATTAATTTATTAAAAACAAATATTAATAAGTAACCACTATATTAAACAACTAGTTTTTGAAAAATAATATTTAAATTAATTAAAAAAAAAAAAATCAGAGTCAAACTCTAACGGAGGGAAGTCAAAAATTATAAAAACAAAAACCTTAATTGAGACAAGATCATTTAATAAATAAAATAATTAATGGAAATAAAATAAACTAAATTAAAAATAATAAATGGAAAAATAAATAATAAAAAAACAAAAATATACACAAGTCAAAAGAAATATATATATATATAAAGAAAAGTAATCAATAAATAAAACAAGGTCAACAATAAAATATGGGGCTGAGGCCCATTAAACAAATAACAAAAGTACTTAAAGCAGTTAAGAACAAATAGGATGATAAAATACATAAAAATCATGAAGGATCAAGAAAATAAACTCTAATGAAGAATAAATCAATAACAAATACTATAAAAATGACGTCAATACCTACTTAGATAAACAAACAAACAAAATAAATCCCCAAAAGAAGCCTAAAAAAATAGGAGGACAGGACAGGGACCCAATTTCTACTAATATTCCAACCATCGTCTCTATTCAAATTATTGGGTATCCTTTCAATTTCTAGGGCCTCCCTCAATTTACGATGATGGGAATGACTAATCCTCGCAACAACTCAGGCCTCCTCAATGCATATGTGATTAGATTTATCTGTATGCTCTGCCAAAGCAGAGGAGCGAGTCATGCCATGCTTGATGTCAACGGCATGCTCACGAATCCTTTAATTAATCGAGCGAGCAGTCTCACCAATGTAAGGAGTCCCACAAGAGCATGGGATAACATAAACACCCTTCATATTCTTAGGGTCAACTGGGTATTTTATAGATCTAAGGGATCTCCATATGGTATTTAAATGCCTAAATGTTGAACCCACCTTTTGCTTCTTTAGGATCCTCACAATCTTGTCAGTGGTCCCTTGGATAAAAGGAAGATGAAAACCAAAAAATCGATCCTTGGTAGCCTTCTTAGAACTGGGACCTTTTTGATCTCTAAGGAAAGCCTTACTACATTGTTGTCTACTATAAAAGAAAACACTTAGGAGATGTGATTTCTCTTCATTGAGATGGTTGTCATAAGAAACTCTTAAAGCCATAATCACTAAGGTATTGAGAACACCAAGCTTTTGAGCTGGGAAATGATGAGAATTAGCATGAAGATATTGTTTCATATGATTTTTCTTACAAAATACCTGATGAGAAAAAGAGCCATCATTATTCCTTGAGAGGAGGACATCAAGAAAGGGAAGACTACAATTCATGGTGACCTTTATGAAACTAGATTGGTTGTTAAGATGGAGGAAAAACAGTTCCAACTCTTCTTTACCACGCGACCAGATGACACAAGTATCATCCACATATATCCATTACTTAATAATATTTGTTTTTAATATATTAATAAATTAATATCACAATTTAAATATTATTGTTCAAATATATCCATTACTTGAAATTATGTCTCTACATTTCTCTCTATTTAAGCCTTTGCCATGGTCTTCCTCTTCATCTGGTCCCGATGATGAACCACACTTGTTGGTTCGAAACACGTCAGCCAAAAAGTTTTCTTATGTAATTTCTACCAAAAAACTTTGCTTAATATTAATATTATTAATTATATTTTATTAGAATTAATATATATAAACATTAAAAATATTATAAGTAATATTAATATTCTTATTCAAACTAATTGATCACTACTGCATAAAGGGGGGTTTTAAAAAAATATTTGAGACAATTTTTGGGTAAATTGTCTTAACTTGAGACAAGAAAAAGTTGTGTATTGTCTTAGATATTGTCTTTAAGCGGGTGTCTCAAAAATTATTGTCTTAAAGATTATTGTCTTAAAAAATTGTCTCTATAAAGACAATATATAACACAAGCATTATTGTCTCTTAGGAGACAATTTCATTTTTGTCTCTCTAGAGACAACATTTGGATTAGAGACAATATGTCTTTAATACTAGCTATTGTATCTGTAGAGACAAAAAATATTTTATTTAAATATCAATTTTGTCTCTCTAGAGACAATATAAAACAATGAATCTAGAAATATCTCACCATTGAAATAAATCGATATAAAAAGAATTTAATTAAAAATAAACTACAAAATAATTGATTAATTCATGTTAGCACATAGTGGAATCGAACCACCAACCTCCTTCTTGTAAGGAAGGCGCTCTTCCATTGAGCTAGCACACTTTAAAGAATTATGTGAAGAGTTATGGCAATCCTGAAAACTACATTTATAGTAACTATGTAAGTGTGTAAGTGGATCTTTAAAATCGGGAGAGAAAAGAACATTCAACAAATATTAAGTTACTAGCATTTTCACCAAAACATGCAAGGGAACATTGATAGTGTTTCAGGCATTTTTGACCCTTCAAATATATATATAAACAGTTGAAATACATGCAGAAGGATATGCAGTCTTGGAAATGAAAACATTGCTAAAGGACAGGTGGGCCCAATAACAAAACCATCAATGGTTTGAGAGACCCCTGTTCCAATTTTGAAAACTGGAAGAGGAGGAAGGAAACGCAAAAGAGAATACAAGGTGTATATGTTATATAAGGAAAGTAGAGTGTCTTTTTTGAATAGTGAGTTGGGGCCTATTATGTCCCAATAACAAGTGGTTGCTAGTAATAGACTATCAACAAAGCTAGACTAATAATACGTGATTGTTTTGTAATAGACTATCAATAATAGGTGGTTTATTATAATATACGGTTATGTGAAACAGAATCTTAATCATCTCCTTAGAAACAATTTAAAATTAAGAATAAATAAATAACATAAACAAATAAAAACATGCAATATATTTTACTATAACAAAGTAAAATGTTACAACCACTAAAATCCAAATTAAAAAACATTAAAAAATGGTTCATATAACTAACCCAAGTACCAACTTGTGACAGTTTTGAAAAGGACATTATTTTGTTGTAGCAAGCTAGAAACATGCTAAGTGATATGTTATTTTCATGTTTTTTGAACATAAGGCACTCAATCTAACAAGAATTATGTGAAACAACTTCAAAGTTCTTATAAAGTGGTTATAGAGTACAATATATAAATCATGAAGGTCACGGAAAAAATTAAGCTATATATAATATTTCACAAACAAATGGTTAAACATATAGTTGCTAACTATTGCTATTAGCTTAGAAATTGAAACATGTATCTTAGGAGGTATGATGGTCCAATCAATGTGCTTAGTGTCTTGTTCTTAGAGCCAAAGAGAAAAAAATGTAAGTATGGTTTCCTCCTCCTTGCTTTACTATACTTCCTAAGCCATCCTAATTGGTGCTTAACTAAACTATAAATGGTTTTTGGTCCTTTTTATTGGTTCTTGGTCAAGCCAACTGAACATAGACAAGAGTGAGTTTCTCTTTGGATTGCTCCTCATTCATCACATCATTTTGGTTTATTTTGATACACGCAAAAAACACCATTACGAAACTTCAAGTCATTCACTTTTTCAATCTCCACTTAGTCTTCTATACAATATGAATTGTAGTTCGGGGCTAAAATCAATCATATATATATATATATATACATACATATATATATATATATATATACATATATATACATATATATATATATATATATACATACATATATATACATACATATATATATATATATATATATATATATATATATATATATATACATATATATATATACATATATATATATATACATACATATATATACATATATATATATACATACATATATATATATACATATATATATATATATATATATATATATACATATATATATATATATATATATATATATATATATATATATATATATATATATATATAATAAAATTCCCTTTCAAATGAGAGGTCAATATTGAGTGCTCACTTGAGTTGGTGAGTTACATTTTTCAATTAATTAAAATAAATTCATTTTATTTCTTCGGAACCAACGACTCTAGCTAGGGCTCATCCTACGTAGAACTGGCATGCATTGGGGCACAATAAAATATCTGGAACTTGCAGGTCAAGGGAAACGTTTGATTCTTTTTCTCATCACTATAGGTCTCACTCTATCCATGATATTTCTCTCAGATGGAGCTCATTAGTTCATCGTGGAGTCACTAAATTTATCTTTGTTTGGCATTATCAGAATTGAAATTGCTTGATGTGCATCTTTTACTGAGAATCTATCCTCTTCTCCCATCATACACTTAAGTAGGATCCCAAAAGGATTCCTCCAATGCAATTAGCACCCAATGCACAATACCCAACAACCTTAAGCTTCAACGATCTCCTATGTGATTTGTCCATCCCTCGAGGGAAAATACCTATGGTAAGAAAATGGGATATGTCCTGGTATCATGGGGACTAGTGATATCAAATCATATTGGGGCTCTTGAAATTGATCCAAAGACCTAGGAATTGTTATAGTGGAAAGTGGCAATTGCCAGTGAGAACAGGACTAGTAAAACGTGTAGATGAAACCATGTAATAGTCCTGACTCCATACCAAGAAAAGAGAATAATAACTTGGTAGGATGTTAAAAACAATGTGCAAACTGCACAATTCACAAGTCAAGCACGGACCCAAGGATAAACATGAAACTAAAATCTCTTTAAATTAGTCCCAAAATTACTAGAATCAATGCAAGCGTTTAAAATCTATTAATGCAACTACAATTTTAACTTCACTAGGAACATCCAACCATATGAAACAACACAAAATTGGTTGATCATATAACTACACTCCATGAAATAAAATTCCAATATTAAAGATTTGAATTCTTTCAGACAGCTTGAGAGATTCCATGTCAATGTAATATACAAAAGCTGGACCAAACTCATGGAACTCTAGGTTTTGAAGGTAAACCCTAGCCTCCTCTAAAATCAATGGCCAGAATAACCCAATAGCCAATTGTTAACTGCCCAACATATATCCTTGTGGTAAGAAGTGGAAAGCATTCATACATAAGAAATGGTAAAAATATATTCGTGGACTTTAATCTACATTTCATGAACATGCCTATCTCAATACATGTTAACAAGGGACTATAATACAAAATGACAAAAGAAAAGGTTCTTGGCATACTGCAGATTAGGATTCAAATATCTAATGGAGCACCCTTTAAGATCACAAGGAAACATGCAAATAAGCCAACTCTCTTGTGCAATGCAATTTACTGTTGACTGGTCTAGATGAACTCGGATATGATGGTGTTCATCTTTTTAATAAATGCATGTCCCTGCACAGCAACTCTGTACACTTCTAGCAATGAGTTAGCTGGATGGAAAATGTTCTCAAGGATTCAAAACTGAGATTGCAGTTGGATTAAGTTTGCACCACACTTGTTGCAACTTTCCCATGCAATCTAGGTGGAGTGCTAGTTGCAGGGCTAATAGGTCCCACGGCTAATGTGATTGAAGGATAGTGGATAGAAATCAGATGCATTTGAACAAAATGCATAGCAGTTGAAATCACAGAAGTTGCTTTTGCATGTTGCATTGCATTTCCATTGGATTCCAATCCACTGTTGTGAGCTCTAACACCAGAAGATAGTGCCATGGACAGGCTTAGTCTACCTGGACTACTCATCCCTTTTGCCATATTGCCTCCTGACTTTTTCAGGCTTCTTGAAGCTAGACGTATAGAAGATGCTTGAGGAGAAGCATTGAAATTTCAAAAGGATTATGTTCTGAACAAAGGATGTACATAAATTAGCAGGATTTTGTAACATTTAAACTCCATTTATATGATCTTGATTCAAGACATCTGCTCAAAAGTGGCCAAACAATAAGTAGCTGATCTAAAAAATACATATATATGACACACGCTTGGAAAGGTCTATGTCAATAGTTTGCTAAATCACTAAATAGGAGTTTCACCTACAACAATTTTTTTTCTCTATGGGATTTTCAGATACATTTGTAAATGTTTACTTATATTGAGAAGGTAGAACTGCATGTGGGCTACCTGACTGATGTTGGCCACTATACTGTGCATGTAAATTGACTCCAAGAGATATACCAAGATTAATATTTGGGGGGCCACCACCCAACGTTAATGTTGGAGAGGCAAGTGACAATGTCCTAGAATTGGATGATGTTGATGAACCTGGCTGCATTTGTTGCTATTGCTCCTACTGCTGACACAAATGAGGATTACTGAAAGATGTTTCTTGGGAATTTAACCCCTGCATTTGTTGTTTCTGATGGAGTCCCGATACTTGATGAGCAGATTGAGGTAAAAACTAGGATTGTTGTATTGCTTGTTGTTGCAGATACGGACTATGGGTAAAAAGGAATTGTTGTGGATTGAAATGAGCTTGGTTATGATATGGTTGGATCTTTAATCCAACTAGTTGTCCAGATACCATTAAGGAGACTAACTATTGTGCTTGTTGCTGGTATTGTTGCTATGTAGATTTTCTTGATGAGATTTGAGATACATGTGAAGGCCCCAAAACAGATGGTGTGCTCCTGCTACCCACTCGAGATGACTTTTTGTTGGAGATAGGAGCTATAGATTTCTATTGTGAGATGGGTCGTTTGCTCCCAGTTGCAATCCTTAATGTTAGTGTGCTTACAAACTTCGAAACTGGAGGTGACCAACTATTAAAGTGGGCACAGAATTTGCTGGAGGAAACTTTGGAGCCATGATAGAGCAAGAATTAACCTATTGATTAACTAGTGGTTGTCTAGAACTCTTTGAAACAAATGAATCTTGAGATGGGGCAACTAGACTTGCCCCTATACTAGGGTTTCCCTATTGATTTCTTCCCTACTGGAAAAAACAAAATTATTGTAGCGAGAGCAGTTTGAGGTAGAGCACTTGCAGCGGTGGGCATAGTTGTTGGCGTTCTAGGAGTTATTTTCCACTGATGAGATTGTTGTCCCCGCTTTAGATTCTGGCCTGTAAAAGGTGGACATGCTTGAGAAAGGTCATATTCATGATCTTAGAGTGAAAGGGTCATCCTGAATGGTATCATTCATGGTCTTAAAGGAAAGGGTTCATCCTGGAAGGTCTTAATCATTGTCTTAGAGAAAAGGGTTGGTTATGAAAGGTCTTAAGACAATTATTTAAAATTTTAAAAAATAACTTTTCAAATTTTTCATGTGAAATTAGAATGTCTGCTCTCGCCATATATATATAATTAATAGATATTTCATGTTTCTCGATGCCCAAATATTTGACCTCTCAAGGTGCAAAAGACACCCTATAAATCTATAAGCATATGAATCTCGTATTATAGCTGTTTAAGCACATCCAGTGGACAAATTTTTTTTTCTCTAAAGAGTCAGTGTTAAACACATTTATCAAACATTGGGAAACATATTTATTAAACATTCAGATTCTATTTTACATAGAGGGAAAAGGTTTCAATCCCCAAAGATTCTCCGAGCCCTAAAAATAGATTGCAACCATTATACTAATTTAAATAAATTAAAAAATTACATCTCATAAACAAATTAGGAGGGCCTTTTCTTCACAACACTAGAAAGAAAAATGAAAGAATATCCTTTGCCTTCAAATTAAGAATAAAAATTTACATCGAAAAAATAACACAAGCAACCTAATTAGAAAAAGATCCTGGTAGAAAACAACTTTTCCATTCACATACCTGCAAATTCAATCGTTTTTCTTTTCCATTATCTTATATAAAGGCGAGCTCCAGTTAGGGAATTGATTTTTCTTATAATCTTTCCATTCTTCCCACCAGATCATGAACCTGCTTCCCTCCAAGAAAACATCTGAAGAAATGCTTAGAGCATTTTCCATCTCTATCACACACTCTTCAAACTTTTCAAGATTTTGTAGGATCTAACTTTGGCCTTGTTTCATATTTTCCAGATCTTTCTAAGCCTCTTCTACATGCGCCCAAAAGCATGAGTCCGAAGTGAGGGATGCACACTTTGTGCGAGTTCTCTGCCCTTTCGAAATGTGAGTTTTTTCTTTCTCTTCGATCCATTTCTGAAGAATTTTATGACGATTAGGTCTTCCCTCTGAAAGATAGTTTCCATTATCGTTAATGCTATAATAATGTGCAATATCTAGAGGCTCTGCAAATCTGTTGTATGTGTTACCAACATTTATCCACTTATTTTGGAATTGGAAATCACTTGGAAATTCATGCCCCTCCCATGCTTCAATAACATCATCCCAAAATATCCCGAGATTTATCCTACGCCCATCAGCATCGATATCCCTCTTGTCACGGTTCTTGAAGGTATCATAATATCAGATGCCACTGTGTTTCTCACAACACTCTTTATACCACTCAAGATCTACCATCATATTTGATTATGATGATCTTGACCTTGATTGACTTCTTACTGATGGAATGATCTTGCTTGTTTTATCTTTTAAGTATTTCATTTCGTTCCACATGTTTTTTTATGGCCTGTAGTTCCTAGAGCTATTCAGAGATCTCCTAACGAAGCTGTAAAGATTCCATTAATTCATGCAGTAGGCATAAGAAGGTCCTCCCTAAATCCATGTGATAAGGTACAGAGTGTTTAAGTTGTGAAAGGCCGGAAGCCTGCATCTGTTAGATCAATGAGGTTCTGTTGATTGATGCTAATTACTATTCGAACAAAGGCTTAGAATAGATCCAGACCTTACAGATGTACTGGGAAAAATCATTGTGACCTTGCTTGGGGTTATCGGTACTTTGTTTTTGGCTTAATTCAACAACTAACTTATGAACAATCATGTTATGCTTATTTTCAATTTCTCCATCTCTTCATAGGGAAAGTGCCAAGTTGTGCTTGATCATTCTGGGAAAAGTAATCAACAACATTTCAAGCAACAATTAGCATGCTGAAATGAAGAAATTTCAATTCAAAAGTGTAGATAAAAAAATTATTATACTTTAATCTTATATTATAATTGTGTATGAGATCTTTTTTTTGTGTGAAAGAACACATTTCATCTTTTTATTTGTGAGATAAGGGATTCATTTGGGTGTAATAATTTGAATGCTAAAGTTTACAAAAGCAAACATATTCTATTCATTTGGGTGTAATAATTTGAATGCTAAAGTTTACAAAAGTATACATATTCTATCCCTTTGGATTTGAATTTAAGACCTCTTAAAAGGAAACACATATTGTTAATCATTAAACCCACTAAAACTATACAAATAAATAGAAGATTTAAAAGTCCAGATTAACAATTTCTTCCATAGATTCGAATCTTGATATATGAAAGAAGTAAAACGCTTTACAGAGATATATATACGATATTCTTCTGGATGTAAACCATTAGACCCACTAACGATATACATACTTTGAAAAACATAAACATTAAATTTCCTTTTTCTGTTATTTAAATGTTATTTTAAATAAGGTATTGAGAATTACCTGAGCTCCAACACCGGTAGCTTCTAACTCCACTGAAATTCCCATGTCGTAAGAAGATTCTGAATCCGGATTTGGAAATTTTCTCCCACTTTTGTAGTTTTCTATGACATGTTTCAAAACCGAAGCATACCATATATACTCTGAAAAACAGTCCTCTAATGTAACATTTGAAATATTTTCATGGCTCTGCGTTGCATCTTCAAAATGGTGTCATAATTTTCAATACAAGCTATGCCACGGCTTGAGCAGAACATGTAAGTGTCAACATGTCTATATGGGCTTCTCTTGTGCTTCTCTTTGTGACCCTGTATCATCACTTTGGAAAATGAAACAGATACCTTAAGTATACTACATGAAATTATTGAGAAGAATCCTACAAGCCTATTTAATAGAAGAATATGGGACTTTTTTGTTAGGATATTCCGACACATAGGATATAGTTAAGTTCAACTTGGTCTAGTGTAGAGTTAGGTATAGAGTTAGGTAAAGTGTGTTTCTTTACCGTTGTACATTTTGTAACTTACAATCCGACGGTCACAATATGTAGTGATCCGACGGTTCATTCTCTCCTCGGTATTACCGACACTTGATCCGTGGCTTGACACCCGATTGGTCCATGAGTTCTATTTAAAGCGCATGGAGGGTCATTGTTCGGGTAACCCGTGCATGAGGGAAGCTTATGTAAATTTTCATTCTTTGATTAATAAATTGCCTGTAGTACCCACGTTGGGACAGGCCGTGGACTGTTTCCCTCTTTGAGGGTTTTAACCACGTCAAAAATATTGGTGTATTGATCTGTGATCTGGTTGTGAGCGGTGTCCTTTTGGTATTCTTTCTGAGGAACTTACCCTGTAAATTCCTACATGGAATCAGAGCTATTTGAGGGCCGCGTCCATTGGTGATCCAAATCTGAAGCCGGTAGAACTGCATGCGGCTGTCGTTTCCTAGATCTGCTATTTCTGACTGCTTTCGGGCCGAGAGGACTGCTCTGTTGCGTTCGGAGCATCTGTTCCAGTGAGGAACCCCTTTCGTTTCACGCGAAAAGGTTTCTGGTAGCCCTAGCTGCATCATTTTTTTCAGATCGGGAGGTATACAGTGTTTTTTGCAGTTTACTGTTATTTTCTCTCTGCTTATTTCGATTTCGGTTTATTTAGCCTTTTTTTTTAACCGGATCTATACCTTTCATTTCTGCGTATGCTCTTTGCCCTGCGACTTTGTGCGATCTGGGCAAATCAGAAACAGAAAGGAAGGATTTTTCTCATGCGTATGCTCTTTTCCCTGCACCTTAGTGTGATCTCTGAAAATCAGAAACATTGAGAAAAATATTTAGTTTTTCGGCTAAAGCTAACCCTGAGATTTTTTTTTAAAATTTCTAGTTTTTTGGCTAAAGCTAACTTCGAGCCGCAAGGTTCGTTTTTCTTTGCATATTCGTGTTGGGTTTTGTGTTTTGTGTTTTGTAGCGAAAAAGAGCTTTCTCAAGGCAAGCACGCAAACCAAGTCCCCCCCCCCCCTCGCTCTCTCTCTCTCTCTCTCTCTCTCTCTCTCTCTCTCTGTCAAATTTTTTGTATAGATCAATTGGTTCAAAGCTATTTTAAGAGAGTAGAGGTCTTGGGTTCAAGTCTCCATTTTGTGGGGGCGGATTTTTTCATTCCCGCAAATTCGCGCACCTTGCCGGCAACGTCAACAATTTTTTTTCAAAAAGCCATAACTTCTTCATCCGGAAGCCTTTTTCAGAGCCGTTTTTTTTTAAACCGCCTATTTTTTTGAGATCTATCCATTGGAACACTTACTTTCAGCATCTTCAGCTTCAGTTTTTTAAAAAAAATGGAAAGTCCATGCCAAGTCATTCTTGACAGCACTAACTACTTCCAATGGGTAGCCTACATGGAAGATTTACTTAGAAGTAAAGGTCTCTTCAGAATAGCCACAGACCAAGAGAAGAAACCAAAAGATGAAGACAAGGCTGCAAAATGGGAAAATAGACAAGATCAAGCACGTGGTTTGATAGGGATGTCTATTTCTCCTGATCTTAGATTCCACATTGCAGAACTTGAGACTCCTCATGAAGCATTAGAAAAACTCGCTAAAGTTTTTGGGATTAAAAATGAAATTAGAGCCCATCAACTTGAAAATGAGTTACTTACTTTGGATCCTAATAATTTTTTTTGCATTGAATATTTCTTGTCCAAATTCAAGACCCTTAGATATCTCTTGGAAGGTGTTAAAGTTAAGAAATAAGATGGTAACCTTATTTATTCCATCCTTACTAAGTTGGGACCAGCCTACTCTGTATTTGTTTCCACTTTCCATTCTACAAGGGAAGCTTTCATTTGTCAAGGAAAAGACTACAAGGCCCCTTCCTTTGACTCCTTTTGTGATTCCTTAATAAGAGAACAAGAAAAACTCTTACACCTTGGTCTTCTTAATCTTGGAAACTCTTCCACGAAAGCGTTAGCCGCCCAGCAGCAACCAAATTCAAAGAATCCTAAGAAGTCATATCCTCAAAAGAATGGTCCTAAACCAACTCAGCCTCAAAATGAAAGATCATTTCAGCAAAATGATAAGACCAATAAAAACAAATGGAAGAAGACTGATAGACATTGTAACTTTTGTAATCGAGATGGCCACTTAGAATCTAAATGCTTTAAGAAGATGGAAGCCTTGGAAGCCACAATGAAGAAACATAACATCCATGTGGAGCCTACTTCAACTTCAACTTCCGGAATGGCACTTTCTGCATGTCGTTGTCAATCATCTCAGTCTGGTTATGCATTAAATGTATCTTCTTCTTCTTCTCATTCTCATGAGTGGCTCATTGATTCTGGAGCCTCTTATCACATGGCCAAAAACCAAGCCATGTTTTCTTCTTTAAATGATTGTAACACCAAAAATATATATGTTGGTGATGATAGATCTCTTAATGTTGTAGGGACTGGAACTGTTCATCTAGACAATGGTCAGTTTAATGATGTATTATGTGTTCCAACCTTATCCTGCAACCTTCTATCTGTCTATCAGATAACTCATTCAGGTGAAGGTAAAATTGTTGAATTTTCACCTCATGATGTTGTAATCAAGGATCTAAAAGATCCTAAACAGATTCTAGCTACTGGTCTTGCTGATGATTCCACCAGGTTGTATAAGTTTCACAACTTTGGGTCATCAAATCTTCCCTCAGTATTTGTTGCTCATAATGATGAAGTGAGCAAACTTTGGCATGAGCGATTTGGTCACTTAAACTATCGCTCCCTTCAGCATCTATGTAAAGAAAATATGGTGACAGGTCTTCCTATGGTATCTTGCAGAGATGGTGTTTGTTCCGGATGTGTACTCGGAAAACATCATCGAGACAGTTTTGACAAACGTGCCTCTTGGCATGCCTCAACCCCTTTACAGCTTGTGCACAGTGATTTATGTGGTCCTCTTCCTGTTGCTTCATTCTCTGGCTGCAAGTACTTCTTAACTTTCATTGATGATTTCTCCAGACGCACTTGGGTATACTTCTTAAAACTCAAGAGCGAAGTATTTAACACATTTTTGGCCTTCAAAGCCTTTGTTGAAAAACAATCTGGACATCAAATTCTTAAGCTAAGAACTGATAATGGTGGAGAATATGTTAAAAACACATTCATCAACTTTTGCACCGAAAATGGAATTCAAATGCAACATACTGTTCCATACACTCCACAACAAAATGGTGTAGCTGAAAGGAAAAATCACACCTTAAAGGAAATGGCTAATTGTATGCTGCAATCTAAAGGACTCAGTCTTAGTTTTTGGGCCGAAGCAATTAATTGTGCAAATTATATAATCAATCGCACTCCTACTAAGGTTCTAGAGAATATCACTCCAGAAGAAGCTTGGAGTTCCATTAAACCAGATGTAAGTCACTTTCGTGTGTTTGGAAGTGAAGCATGGGCCCATATTCCAGATGAAAAGCATAAAGCTTTAGAACCTAAGAGTGAGAAATGTACTTTTGTTGGATATTCTGAAGATGTAAAGGTTATAGAATTATTCCATTTAAGTCCAAAAATGTTATCATTAGAAGAGATGTAAAATTTGATGAAAATAAATCGGCCTGCGAGCCTAGTCCGGCGGATGTTCCACCTCTTCCTATCTCTTCTACTTTTGAAAACATTTCTTCTTCAGATGATGAAAGCGAGGATGATAATCCTCCCCCACCTTCTCAGGATCCTCAACTTCCAAGATGGGTCCGTGCTACTCGGGATGCAGCAGGTGATCTTGCCGGTTATCCTACAGATCAGCGACGTACACATTCTCAATTTGAAAGAGCCTCTTCTTTACTGGCTCAAGCTCCAGTAAATTATGATCCTGACACTTTTGCAGAAGCTTCAGGCCATCCACATTGGGAAGCAGCTATGAATGAAGAATATCATTCATTGATGACAAATGATACATGGGATCTTGTTCCTCTACCAAAGGGACACAAACTTGTTAGATGTAAATGGGTTTACAGAACCAAGTATGGACCAGATGGGAAAGTTGATAAACATAAAGCTCGTCTCGTTGCTAAGGGCTTTTCACAGGTTGAAGGCATTGACTACACTGAAACCTTCTCCCCTGTTTCCAAAATGAACTCTATCCACCTTGTTCTTTCCCTTGCTGCCTCTTTAAAATGGGAAGTCCATCAGATGGATGTTAAATCTGCCTTCTTGCATGGGGACTTGCAGGAAGAAATCTATATGGAACAACCCATTGGCTTCATACAAACAGACTCCAGCCTTGTTTGTCGACTTAAGAAATCCCTTTATGGCCTCAAGCAAGCTCCTTGGGCTTGGTATGCCAAAATGGATAGCTTTCTTTTAGAATCTGGCTTTTCTAGGTGTCATTCTGACAATACTGTCTACACCAAGAAAGTGGGCAACTCTCTTATCATCCTTGTTCTTTATGTTGATGATCTTATTCTTACTGGTAGTGATCCCAACCTTATAAACCATGTGAAGTCCAGCCTTAAAAAGAAATTTGAAATGACAGACTTAGGACACTTACACTATTTTCTCGGTCTTCAAGTCTTGCAATCCCGGGAGGGTATTTTCCTTTCCCAGTCCAAGTATGCTTGTGATATTCTTCGTCATTTTCACATGGAAGACTGTAAGCCAGCCTCTTCTCCCTTTCAGTCTGGAGTCAAAATTTCAGTCTCTTGTACTTCTCCTGAAGTTGATGCTACCTTATACCGTCAACTTGTAGGAAAACTCTTGTATTTAACCCATACTCGTCCTGACCTTTCCTTTGTTGTTGGCCTTGTTGCTCGTTGTATGCAAAACCCCCGTGAAAGTCATTGGAAAGCAGCTAAAAGAATACTTCGTTATGTTCAAGGTACAGTACAGTTTGGGATTCATTACAGTGCCAAAGCAGCTCCTCTGTTAGTTGGTTTCACTGATTTTGATTGGGCTGGTGACCCTGATGATCGGAAGTCTACTGCCGGTTATGTCTTCACTCTTGGTTCAGGACCTATTACATGGGCTTGTAAGAAACAGGCTGCCATTTCTCTTTCATCAGCAGAAGCAGAGTATCGTGGTGCCATGGAAGCTAGTAAGGAAGCCTTGTGGCTTCGTCAGATCCTATCAGAGTTTGGCTTTGAGCAGCAGCATTCAACCACACTTTGGTGTGATAATCAAACTGCCATTCAGCTATGCAAAGATCCAGTCCAGCATCAGCGCAGCAAACACATTGAACTACACATGCACTTCATCAGAAAGCTCATTCATGACCATGTTCTTGAAGTGCAATATTGTCCAACAGATGATCAGGTTGCAGACATCTTCACAAAGGCTCTCACAGAGGCGAAGTTCACTAAACTTCGATATATGCTTGGAGTTCAGGAAGTTGTCACTAAGGGGGGATAGGCTCTAATGCCTCCTTCCTTCTCCTATTGTGTCATATTTGTAAATCCTTCAATCCTATCCCAAGTTGTTCTTAAGGGGGGATGTTAGGATATTCCAACACATAGGATATAGTTAAGTTCAACTTGGTCTAGTGTAGAGTAAGGTATAGAGTTAGGTAAAGTGTGTTTCTTTACCGTTGTACATTTTGTAACTTACAATCCGACGGTCACGATATGTAGTGATCCGACGGTTCATTCTCTCCTCGGTATTACCGACACTTGATCCGTGGCTTGACACCCGATTGGTCCATGAGTTCTATTTAAAGCGCATGGAGGGTCATTGTTCGGGTAATCCATGCATGAGAGAAGCTTATGTAAATTTTCATTCTTTGATTAATAAATTGCCTGTAGTACCCACGTTGGGACAGGCCGTGGACTGTTTCCCTCTTTGAGGGTTTTAACCACGTCAAAAATACTAGTGTATTGATCTGTGATCTGGTTGTGAGCGGTGTCCTTTTGGTATTCTTTCTGAGGAACTTACCCTGTAAATTCCTACATTTTTCATGCCAATAGGGAAAATAGCAGTAAAAGGAGCAAAAATTGCCTCAAGCAGTGCAAGGAGCATCTAAAAAAAATGGTCATGCTTGGAAACCACATGGAAACAGTTGCCTCCCCAATTCTCACGGCCAACTGCTTCAACGAGTTTTTCATCTCCGGCCAGATGGAAACCAAATGTGATACAAAAGGGAGAGATTTGCATTAACATCTGTCCTAAGAATGATAGTGTAGCCAAGGTCCAAAGGAAGACCCACAAATATAATAGGTTTGTGTTTTCTTTGTCTAGAGTCCGTATAAACCTGTAACTGATCAATCTGGAATACATCAACACAATGTTACTTTTCCCTTTGAATTTCAATAATTTCATCTATAATAACTATAAAAGTAAACCCTTTTGTTGTGAAACTGAGGCCGCTATTGACAGTTATATTTAGATAAATCAAGTTACCTTTTCTTGGAAATTTATTTTCTCCGTAATATCCAGGAAAGACTTAAGAGCTCCCTGATGGACGAGGGCTAGTTTATCATCGTAACCCTTGAGGAAATCCAAGAATACCTGGTTTTTTTTTTTTTTTTGCCTGTATTTCCCTCTCCATCGATGAAACTTCATATCCATGAGGTGCTTGTAAGCATGTGTAGGCATAAAGAGTGGTTTTCATGCTGGGGAAGCCACTAATCCTAGCAAGAGAAGGCAGGCCATGCTTCCTTTTGTGGGACTGACATGTGATGGAAATGTGTTGGGTCTTATGAAATGAAGGGTAGAAAACATAAGCAACACCTCGATGCTCCTTCAGATTAAAACTCTCTGAATTTCTTTCATGAACTTACTCTTCCCAAGCCTTGAATAGTATATCACATGAAGCAAGAATAACTACAGTCTCTTGATTAACAATGAACCTGCAACAACATATCTATACATTAGCACCGTAATGGCTATGGATCCCTCAAAATTTAGAATTTTTGTTTAAATATTTTGCACATTTTTGTGGATTAGGAGATAGGGAGGACATTACCATATTCAACCACAATAAAATAATACCTCCATTATCTGAGATGAAGATAAAATATGAAACAATGAAAAAACATTGTATCGGATTACAGATACAAGCTAGGCTTCCAAATAGGATAAATGAGGTGTCTAATACCCTTAATCCACTTAGCATGCGAAAAACTGCAGATAAAAAACTTATATATCCAACTTTTATATTTGTTTTTATGAATGAATACATGAAAAAAAATATTCTTTATAACAATTCTTTCAATCATGTCAAGGCCACACATGATGTTCGTATTGGCAACAAGGGATTGATTAGGATCTCCCATTTTATAATTTATAATGTTTCATTAATATTACTATCTCTATCTCTTTTTATTAAACAATGTCGATGTTAGAAAGTTCAACTTAACAAACTCCTCAATGAAGTCAGAGTGTTGACAAAATCTTGATTAAAACTTGGGGGGCCTTTTTTCATTCCTGGCATTTAAATTTGATTGGGAGGAGTTTTGTCCATCCACTCATGATTTAGATTGCCTAGTAAAAATAAACTAGGCATTACTTCCCTGTTACTTCTTAACATCATCATTAAATTAATAAATATTTGTATCCTTATAAGATAACACCTTGATAGAGTTTCCAACTTTATTATTTAATTAACATTCAATATTTGATGCGAAGTTTGGCCATGAATGATCTATCATTAACTTGTATATTTCCTTGTATAAATGCAAAATATATAAAACAAAATCGTCTTTATAACATTTCATGTGATTTGATTTCTTATTCCCTAACATTTCCTCAATTCCTTGCTATTTCCTATGCATGTGTACCCCATATTTCTTGCCCATAGTTGGCCCAACCACTCTTGTTTCTATCAATTGATTTCCTTCCATTTCGAGTTTGTTTTCTTTGGGACAAGTACTTTTATGTCCATTTCTTTATCCAATGCAGGCTATAAAGTTATATAGGGTAGGAAAAGATAGCAAAATGTTAAAAATGAACATATTAGACATGACATTTTACAATCAACAAACCTTAAAAGGCCACCCATAGTATTTCATTAACCATAAAAGTAATTTGGTTGGAAATTATAAAAACTTTAATTAGTCATTCCTCTTACAAGTTATAAGAAAATTTGAATTAAGTGGAGCATGGATCAAAGGTTGCAAATCTCCTCACTCATTTGCAGTTCTAGTTAACCTAACAATTTAATTTCTTTAATATATCATCACTATTGTTGTAAGGTTGCCTCTAGCCAACAAATGATCTTAGTAAAAACATTGATAACATTGAGAAAAGAAAATAAAGATATGCCAATTTATATTTTTGAGTAATCATCAAACATTCAAGACATTTTTAATCCATGCAGAATGAGTAAAAATAAATAAATTTAAAATATTTAATGGGAATACTTGATAAAAGTAAAAATAAATTTGACTCAATTTTACCATGTTCTACACAAACTGTAAAGCGGGTAGTAGGTACAAGTGAATATAAATTTTACCAATTTTGACAAAATTTTATCCACACATAAAAGTAGGTGTCTTCACTGAAATTGTGGTAATTTTCAAAGGTTACTTCACTCTTTCAATTCTTTTGTCCACGTAGATGGACTAAAAGATCAAATAATTCAACCAATCAGAAAATATACGTTTTATAGAATTGGCCATACCATATAGTAGGCTAGGACAGAGAAATCTATGCTCATCTCTTCTTCCACTTCCCTTTCTCTACCTCATGAATCTACCGCTCCTCTCGCCACAAACATTCTTGTCCATTAGAGGCAAAGGCCGCCCCACACACCAACCCCTTTTTTATTGATAGGGCCTTATAACGACCTGATGAATCTATCTATATCCACATTTTTACGATTTCCACTGGCAAATGGGTGAGGGATAGAACCACATTGGAGTAATTTATGTTAACACGTTATGCTTAATTGAAGTCATGATATAAAAACATTAAATCTCAAATCAACCACTAATTTTGTAGGTTTGTATTGTAAAATGCATATTTTCCTTCAATATTTTAACATAATGTGTAAAGAGTAAATCATTATGCTCATAGTGATTGCATAAAAAGAGATACAACAAGCCTAGTGATCTTATCATTCTTCTCAAAATAATCTACTAGATGTAGGAACCAAACTTTGATCTAACCACCAATAACAATAAGTCAGGCCAGCATCTTGCAGTAGCCTGCTCGCCTTCGATGTGCCTAGGGGGATTCCCAAGCTTGGGATTAGAATTGGTGTTGGGAACGAATTTCCTTTGTGGCTGCAAATGCTGAGAATGAAAAGGATGATGCTACTGATGTTGATGGTGTTGATAGCGTCTTTCCTTTTTGGCTTCGTTTGAAAGAAATGGAGATGCGTCAACACCATTGTTCTATTTTCCTCTCAATTTATTCCTATAATACCCCTTGTTTCTGTTCCTACCCTCAATGACTTGGCCAATGGCAACGGGTGCTATCAACCACTGAGATGCCATAAACAAAGATTGGATATTAAAGGATGTCCCATTCTCCACAAATCTCTATACATAATCTGCAATCCTCGTGGAGGTTTCATCGCATAACCACCCCATTAGAATAATTACAAAATGCACTCCAAAATCCCTACTCTGACAAACCCCAAAACCCCCAAAAAAATCCTTGAAAGCGTAGAATTTGAACTTAAAAATGAACAAATATATAAATAGAAAGGCTTGCCTTTCCAGTCTTTTATCTTTAATGAGTGAGTCTTTGGCCCAAATCTGTTAAAATAAATAATAAAAGTTGCAAACCGAGACATATTCTCTAGGTTTTACCGTGCATTCCATCCTGGAATCACTATGCCCAACAGAGAGAAAATCCACCTCTTGGCTTTACCATATATCCCGCCATTTACCGACAAGGATTCCTATGCCCTCCGAGGCACATAATCTATCTTTACCACAACCCACAGTCTGGTTAAGGGGTTACTAGGCCAATGGCTTCGTGCATCCTCAGTCTAGTTTAGGGACCACTACACCATGTGTTTTTCAATTCAGAGATCCACCCCACTCAGCGTCGAATCCAGTCCGACCATCCCACATAAATCGAATGAGAAAAACCATCTCAACAAATCTATCAAGAAATGGCAAGACTAGGCTGAAAATACTGTCACACCTGGAAAAACACATGCCATGGTAGAAAAGAAACACATGCAATCCCATGCATGCCAAATCTAGCAAGGAAAATAAACATGCAAGTCGATACCTGCAATGAAGCCTATTGTAGTTGCTTGATCTTTGCTTCCTCTTTCCTTCATTGCCTTTCTTGCTCCAATGCCAAAGTGCTCCAAGAAAACTCTAAGTGTCCAATAGTATGAGAGATACAGAGAATAATGGAAGAGCTCCAAAGCTAAACTCACAAAAGGTTACCAAATGATCCTTAGAAGCCTTTTTATGAATTACGTCTCTATTTTCTTTATTTTCCATTATTTTCCTTCATTTCCCTCCTCACACGCAACCTTTGACTTTTCACCTCCTTTTTCTCCTAATTTCCATTATTTTCATAAATAATTGTGCCAAAAATGCCATTTTGCCTTTCCAAAGCCTTAACCATTGCCTTTGCCAATTTAATTTAGCCATAAACAACCAAATGAACACTCCCTTAAATGTCTTGCTCTACAATAAGCTTGGAATTAGTGTCCCATTCATCCATGGTTATTGTTTTTAACTTTTATTACATGGAATTATCACCAGATCTGTTACAAAACCCTCCCCATTTGGGGACACCGTCCTTGGTATTCAATCACACATATACCTCAGGAACCCGCTGAAAGAATACATACTGCTTATGGAGCTTTATAACATGGCTCGAAGCAGTATTTACAATGAAAGATCTACTCAAGAGAAGAACATCAAGACAACATGACAACATAATGCATAGTAGAGCTTTATATCACATCTCATTACGGTATTTACAATGATCATTCTGCTGAGTTCCAATCCACATGACATCATAACATCATGATAACATAACCATAATGACTTGATACCCATACCGCATAGTGGAGCTTTATAACACAACAAGCAACATCACCATAAATATAGATACCAAAACATATGCCAAATCATATACCAAAACATATATCAAACATATACTATTCATCATATATAAGACATATTAAAACATCATATAGCATATATCAAACCATCATAAAGCATATATCGAACCACCATAAAGCATATACCAAACCACCATAAGAAAATACCAAACCACCATAAGCAAGTACCAAACCACCATAAGCAAATACCAAACCACCATGTCAAGCTACTTTGCCTCAACCGGAAAACAAGGAAGGATACATGGCTTGCATTTGATCCACTATCTCCAACGTAGCTTCATCATGCCCAAAGTGCTTCCACTACACATTAACTTGCTCGACTGCTCGGTCAGCATGATAATCTTTTTTCTGTAATATACACTGAGACTCCGGCTAGAATTCTCCATCTGGTTCCACCTACAATACAAATTAGTCAATTACATGATCATCATATTTGACATAATTCTTAAGCAAAGATACATGTAAAACATCGTGGGATTTCACTCTTGGAGGCAGTGCAAGTCAATAGGCTACTCGCCCAATCCTCTCAATGAGATACTGAGTCTGCACACATGATACTCTTGATCAAATATCTCAAAACCTTTTTGTTACTAGGTACACCTCCTCCTAAATAACCCAATTGCGAAATGTTGTTTTTACACCCATCTGGTGGATATTCCACCCTATTTGCATAGTCAGACAAAGAATTTATCTAATGGATGGGTACCTTGCTACAAGAGAAAAGATCTCCTCACAGTCAATTCCCTCAACTTGACAGTACCCCTTGGCCACAAATCTAAACTTATACTTCTCTATGCTTCTGTTTGTTGTCTGCTTCACCTTGAAGATCCATCTCAAACCCACTATTGATTTATATGATGGTCTTGGGACCTTTTCCCAAACACCATTCTTTGCAATGGATTCGTATTCCTCCACCATTACATCAACCCATACAGGTTTCTATATTTCTTCCTCAAATAGGATGGATCAATCTTTATAAGCTTAGTCATCAGAGCCAAGTATGTACCTCTCAGGTGACCTCCTTTTCTTATGTAAATTTGAAGGATATCCCACATTCTCCCTTGCATCTTGCACAAGTATATCAACTTCCTTAGTTGTTTTTCTACCTTCTCTGGAGGTTTTGCTTTAGTGAATGTCTCCACTCTCTGCTCCACAATTTGTGGTTGCTCTACAAATTCCTGAGGTTCCTCTTTTGGAGCTAAAATCTCATCTTTTGGTGGGATCTAAAGTTCCTTGTCAAGAGAGCACCACATAGCTTTCTCCTCATCAAAATTTACATCCCTTCACACAACTATCATTATGAGTGATGGCAAGTACACATGTTAGTTGTGGGGAGTTTCTGTGTAACCCACAAATACCCCCAATTCTACAGTCGACTAAATCTTATTCCTTGATTCTTTGGAGACATGGCAGTAAACAGAGGCTCCAAAAATCTTGAAGTGCGACACATCTGGCTTTCTTCCTGAGAAAGCCTCCTCCAGTGTAATGATTCCAAGAATCCGATGAGGACTTCGGTTCTACAACTGGACTGTTGTATTGTATGCCTCAACCCAAAAATACAGAGGCAAGCCTTGGTCATGTAACATCACCCTCGTTACTGCCAAAATGTTATGGTTCTTTCTCTCAACCACCCCATTCTGATATGGGTTGTGGGGTGTTATCAACTCTCGTCGAATGCCTTCTTTCGCACATAAAATTTTAAATTCATTCAATACATACTCACCTCCATTATTGCTCCTGAGAGCCTTCACCTTCTTGTTGGTTTCTTTCTCAACCAGTGCCTTGAATTCTATGAACTTGGAGAATGTCTCATCTTTCTTCCGCATGAAGAGATATAACACCTACGTGAGAAGTCATCATTAAAGAGGACAAAATATTTGTGTCTGACAGTGGAGGCTATCGAGAAAGGTCCACAGACATCAGAGAGGATCCTTTCTTGGACTGCATGCACTTTTTTGTCCCGATCATGGAATGCAGATTTTATGTACTTCCCCAAGGTACATCCTTTTCATACATCTTGTTGCTCAAGTGATCCTTTAGGGAGGCTAGTGGCTATTTGTTGCATAATATTCAAGGTTCCATGATGCAAATGGCCAAGTCTTATGTGCTAAAGTTCACCTACATCACAGCCCTGCACTTTCTCTTCCTTAGTGCTTAATGCAACACAATATTCCAAATCTAACTTATATAGATTCTTCATGCAAACCTCAATATTCTTCACCTGTCCCATGGCTATGTGTCTTAGGAATGCTTTTCCTTTGTTGAAGATCACATTATAACCATGGTCTTCCAAAATTGCAATAGAGATGAGATTTTTCTTTAGGCCTAGAACAAACATGACATCCCTAAGCCTGAGAGGGGAGCTTGACTCCCTCTAAAAGGTGATTGTACCAATACCGGTCATGTTGTACCTTCCATCATCCCCTAGATCGATGTGCATCTAGAGATATTTCTCCTCTAGGTCACTAAAAAAATCTCTACACCATGTCATGTGGAACAATGCACCTAAGTCCAAGTACCACACACTCCCCATCACTATGTTGGACATGCATGCGATAAGGGTAAAGTCAAGGTCGAACTGTGAAGCCAAGGCTTCACCCACTACTCCTCCTAAGGTATTATTTCTTGCCTTTTTCTATGGGTACTTCGTGGCATAGTGCCTGTATTCATGACAATGGAAGCATTTTAATTTTGACAAATCTTTCTTATTTCCCCCTTGGTTGGATTTTGGTTTGGTTTGAGATTTCTTCCCTTTTCCCTTCTTTCCCTTTCCAACCGATGCAAAGTTTTATTCATCCTTGCCCTCAGATGAGGTCCCATCTCTGGTATTCTGCCTTATTTCCTCCTATACCAAATCATACCATAAGTGTTTCCAATTCAGTAGTTTCTCCCTCCTGTTCACTTAATCTTGATAGCTATGCCAACTCTTGGGAAGGCCTAGAAGGGATATGCTTACCAAGTCATCCATTGAAATAGTAACACCAACTCCTGCAAGCTCATCACAAACTTGTGTGAACCTCCTCAGATATTGCAAGATAAATTCATTCTTCTACATCTTTAAGTTTTAAAGTTTATCCTTAAGCACCAAATTTTTGTGGTCACTACTAGTCCAGAACAGATTTCTAAGTGCCTACCACATTGCATAAGGATTTTCTTTCCCATGGAGATTGTTGACAATGTGGTCCCATACTCCCTCCAATATTATTCTCCACACCTTGGCTACAACTTTATTCCATTGAGCAAGGTTTTGGGCATCTGATTCATACTGGTTTTGTAACATCTCTCTTGATGTACTCTAGCAACCCATTGTCATCGAATAACTCCTCCATGCGATCCTTCCATTCAATGAAATTAGAGTTGCCTTCCAAGGCATACTCTAGCCTTAGCTTGTTGAAGGTCATATTCTCAACTCTTAAGAGATCTTGCTACACTAAACTACAAATTCGAACCTCCTGAGAAACAAATTCAAAATTCCTGCTCTAATGTGAATCCTGCTATGATATGATGTAGAAATTATGGTGTAGATTTGCAATTGCTCATGAAGTTTTTTCAAAATCATAAGACACAAACCAACTCTACTGCTCTACGGAAGTTAATTCACAATTTAGAACAAAAAATTCAGACATGCAATAAGAAATAAAACACATGCACACAATATTTTTCCTAGGGAAAGCAATCTGCTAAAAACTCCAATGCCTTCTTGCATCAATATGATGAATATAGATGTATTAAAATTGCTTTACTCAATTGTGCACAACCTGTAAGTGAATAACCTATCTCTTTGCTCACTAAGAAGCCCAAACCCAAACTTCGTCAATTTCTGCCTCTACTTGAGCCCCTATTTCCTTGTGCAATTCCTTGAGAAATTAGGCCCCTATTATTTAGGTTTTTTTCCAAAATGGATTGCGCAATTCCTAAGGTTGATCATGTGATTGCATGCAACATCTATACGTTCAAGTCTAGTCTACAACTAATGTTACACTGTCTTGGAATCTTCACCATACCTGAGGAACTTGAATTCTTTGCATGCACTAGCTATTTTGGGATGATTGATCAGTTAATTAGATGATCATTACATTTGACTGAAATCCCATTGCATAACTAGCCTTCCACTAGTTCCTCCAACAATTAGAACTAGTTTAATTGAAAACAACTCGAGATAATTGACTTTGATTGCTACAAATTAGCAATCACACATGTTTAACTGAACTCTAACTCCTCCAACTCAAATTTATTTACTAAAATGGGTGACACAAGCCATGTCATACAAGTTAATTGCATCCAAGTTGTTTGCCGATGTGGAAATTCAATTTTTCTCAATTTAATCAAGGCAAAATCAAAATAAGAATTTGTTGTTGCATTTTTCAACAATCCTTCAGGTGGATCTAATCCATGTTTCCAATCCAGCACAACAATGTGTTAATAACAACAACCAATGGAGATAAGTAGCATTCAAAATAAATAAAACAGTCAAAAAACACATATTAAATCACAATTGATGGAGACCCCGAAAAGTACTCCAACTATGTTACCACCTATCCACATTCATCAAAAGTGCCTCCATTGCTCCTCTCATGACACACACCTCTGTTGTCGGCCTCCAACGCCCTAAATCCCATTAGTTGTTGTCACCCTCCATCGCTCTACTTCCCAAAGAACCCATCAATAGTGTAAAGACGAACCCCTAATCCTTTACCTTTTTTACTAGTGCCTCATATTGAAAATTTTAAGACAAAAGATTTATTTTGTCTTAAAAAATTGTCTTAAAATTCCCCTCTGTGTAGTAGTGTCGAATGCAATGACATACAAGTTGTCTCTAATCGTATCAACAAAGATCGAAGGGACAAAAGAGTAATTAATGTCTGGGAAATCTTGTGAGGGAAAGTTTTCACGTTCTTCAAAGTCGGCTACCCCCACAAAACGAAGAGCCCAACAAGTCGTTGTCTTTATATAAGATAACATGAATGGAAAGTGAAATAGCAGTGTTGGTATAGGTGCGATATAGTAGTAGCCCGCAAGCTGGTGGACTTAGGGTGCACTGTCAGAGTCAATTTTGTAGTTGTTAGATAATATTTTCTTAAATTGATATGTTTTTGTCTTAATTGTTAATTGTCTTAAATGAGTTTCATCTTAAGTGGCCATTGTCTTAAATATAAAGTTGTCTTAAAATATTTTTGTCTCAAACTGTTTTTGTCTTAAATATAAAGTTTTGTCTTAAAATAATTTTGTCTTAAACTATTTTTGTCTTAAAATAAAGTTTTGTCTTAAAATATTTTTGTCTCAAAATATTTTTGTCTTAAACTGTTTTTGTCTTAAATATAAGGTTTTATCTTAAAATATTTTTGTCTTAAACTACTTTTTGTCTTAAAATATATTTGTCTTAAGTTATTTTTGTCTTAAATAGAAAAATTTTTCTTAAAATGCTTTTGTCTCAAACTGTTTTTATCTCAAATTTTATATTTAAGACAATTCAATTAATATTAAATTTTGATGTAAAATAATTAAAACAAATGATTTCTTTTGTCTTAAAAAAAAATATCTTAAAAGTACCCTTGGTGTAGTAGTGAATATATATATATATATATATATATATATATATATATATATGCTAAGACTAATCATCTATTAATATGATACAAAAAGGGTAGTTACAGTGAGTCTTGGCCGCAAAGGAACCCGGCCTCAATCAGCACGCATCCATGATAGTTGTCTTTGACTGCCCCAACAGAGGGGAAACCAGTCCAATAATATGTCCAAAATATTTCCAAAAAAACCAACACAGGCGTGGCAAATTTAAACGGATCATTACCAAGACAAGGTGACTAGACCAACAGTTTATCTTGAGGACACATAAAACTAGACATAAACTAAACGAAGAACAAGACAGAAATTCCACCTGGCAGGCACGACACATGGCGCTTAGTCTTCCGGAGCGATCTCCTCCACAATTGGACACGCCCAATCATTCGGGTTTTCCAACTCGCCACGTCCCAGCACCTGATGGCCTTCTTCCATGCTACAAGCCTCAACACGCGGGCCTGACGTGTCACCCAAACAGCTGTCTGAGGCCTGTGTGTAACTGTGTACGCCAGTCTCAACATGCTGACTGCCAGCAATAGCTTTGCCATGCCTTCTGTTCCAACCTTCATCAGCTTCCTACTCGCCATTGTTGCCCCGAATCCTGCTGCTCGGGCCAGCTCTGTTCACCTGCTCTGTAGAATTATCCATGGGAACATGCTGCTCGGTCTCTTCTATGATGGTAATTGAGACAGTAACTACTATAACTGGGCGGTTCAAAGAGCTGCGAAACCGAAACTGTGTGGTGTGAGGAGCCGGATGCAGAGGCAGGGGAAAGGTTGCAGTGCGAACAGCTGCAGCTTCATGGCCTGAGCTATGGACGTTGGCTCTGCCTCTACCACTTCTTGTATCTGGGTACGGCCTGCGAAACTGTGCTGGTGGGGATTTTCGGCAAAGGAGGCAGGGGAAGCAGACTCGGGGCTAGGCAGAGCAGGGGAATGAGAACTTCTTCCTCGCGTGCCTCCACATCAACTACGCATACGATGGTGAACCATGGTGGATATGGGAACAAGGAGAATGTCAGCAGGAACAGAGGAGGAATTGACAGAAGAGCTATGCGAGGAAATTACAGAGGGATGGAGGTTGTGAGCCGAATTGCAGAGGTTGGTGTGGGAATGGTGGAAGCCATTACCCAAATCAATGCAGCTCAAAAGCCAACATCTATGGCCAGTGCTGGTCCATTCATTCGGCTCTCCCACCTGCGGAGAGTAGAAATAGTGAATCAGGGACAGAATAACAGGAAAGTTCTCTGGTTCCATGGTTATGTGGGTAATGGCCTTGCCTCGACTAGTGCAGGCATTAAATGGCTCCGGCGAGGTGCCATGAATGCCATTCAGGGTGGCATTGGAAAAGTTGCAGGGGGCCATGTGGCTGCCCCGTCCGCCGCTGCTCTATCTAATCATAGTAACTGTTGTAGTTAACACCCACATCTGGGAGGTGTAGTAGTGAATATTAATATTGAATATTTAAATTATTATTAATGTTAAAATTAATATTAATCGTACTATTACTATTACTATTACTATTACTATTAATATTAATGTTAATATTAAAATTAAAATAACTTAAAACTTAAATTTATATTATATATTATAACCTAAAATAAACTTTCAAATCCAACCTACCTAAATTATATATTATAAATTATAACATAAAACTACTATTAAACTTAAAACATATAACCATTATTATATTTTCTAAGTTATATATTATATATTATAACATAAAACTACTATTAAACTTAAAACTTATACCCAATATTATATCTTTAAAGGTAAAACTACTATCATAATTTTTGTTATTTCTCAGAAATCAAAACTATATTAATACTGGTTAAACAACTATTATAATTTTTTTTTAATTCTAAGGAAATCAAAGACATATTAATATTGGTAAAAATATAATGATTATTATATTTTTTTCGTTGGGCAAATCGTTTTATCAAATCACAATCAACGAGGGTTAATGAATCTAAGTGGGTTCTTGAAAGGCACATATTTACAAGTGTGAAGCTTATTAATATATTATTTCAATGAAACCATGTTTCAATATTATAGGTGTTATCGTTTTTATTTATTTTAGATATCATTTTATAAAATTTATAAAATGCAGCCCCAAAATTGACAAAAGAATTCTTACGATAATTTATTATTCTATGGAAAAAAACGTAGCAGCCACTACACGCTGTGAAAAGAAATACATGTAATTTAATCGTCGAGAAATGCAAAACTTGCAAATTTTAAGCCAAAGAAAGCGAAATTTCCAATCTATTTTAACTGTGCAACCCTGTAGCTGGCCCGACTCCTCCCTGGTTGCCAGTCAATACACTAATGTCTCCCATTTTTATCATTGCGGCAGCCAATTTTTTCTGCCATCCGACCAAGTTAAGGCCCGAGTTTGCAGTCACACTGGATTTGGTGTTTGGATCTGTAAGCAGCGTTGCATCCGATGTAAACAGGCCACGCTTAGCTACAACGTCGTTGTAATACAAGTTGTCCAGGATGAGTGGCGTTTGAGGATCCATGACCACGGTCGTGTTGGCGTTGCTGGGGCTGCCTTGGGGACACCTCTGCTTCAGTATCTGAGCATATGTCGGATCAAGGGACGGGTCCGTCGTATTGTTGCCGTTGAAATTGTAGAGCCTACTGACTAATGAAGTGCAATGGGAGACACCAATTGTGTGTGCTCCTGCATTCGCCCAAACAACACGAACATGATTTCACTGGACATATGCTTTCTCTCAACCATTATTAGCATCTATTAGCTGTGGGGGATTTTTCTGGGAAAATCTCAAAAACAAACAAAATAAACTCCACAGAGGCAATGCTCTGTTTTCTTTCCACATGATCCTTTTGCACAGGAATGACTGAGGACAAAATATTACACACCCAGAAAAAGATTTCTATTCATTAAAACAAAATGCCTGATACATATTCATCCTTTTTGCTGAGAGGGATTCACCAAAAATACATTTAACAAAACTCTGTCTCCACCTGAGAATTTACATTTCATTTGCTCTTTTCTTTTGCATTTCAATGCAAATCCAATACATTAAAAAACACTGATCTATGCACTGTTGTGCATATCCCTTGGTTTTTCCACTGCTACGAGCTTCAGGTTCATCGCATGAGCAAAGCTGGATATACAGGCACACTATGCACGCGAGCCCAATTTTGTTTCATATATATTAAACCCAAAACAATTTCATAATATACGAGCTCCCTTGTTTTTTTTGGATATTACATTGCGTAAAAAAAATTAACAAACTGACCATGCCTTTCTTTAAATGCACCATACCTTCGACATAAAAAAACTTACGTGCTGTATATAAAAACTTCAATATTCACCTACTTTCATTAAATGTCTTCATGGAAAAAAGTCTGCAGTCAACCAAGCTTTTATTTTACTCCACGCAACATTTACTGCAGGCTCGTATGCATCTTGGAACAATCGATGGCAGAGATTGATGAAGACAATCGGACGGCGGTGGTGGATTTCGAGAGACCTTACCTGACTGATCATTACGTCCCGAAATATTACATATGATGACGTATATGGAGGAACACGTGCCCAAATTTGATTGCATCGGGCTCGATCATACGGAAACTGCCTTCGCCGGAAAGTGGTCCGAAAAGTTTCAGGCGGGTTTGCTGAGCGGTATCGGGCGTTGTACGTTTGCGTTGAAATTACATATTCAACACTCCCCTTTAATTTCAACTGCTGGGCATTCAGTCATACCCAGACACTTCCTCAAAAATTCAAAGCTTTTCTGATCCAATGACTTTGTCAAAATGTCTGCAACCTGTTCTTGAGTCCTGCAATGTTCTAGGACAATTTCTCCATTGTTCACCGATTCTCTGATGTAGTGAAACCTTGTATCAATGTGTTTCGTTCTCTTATGAAACATTGAATTCTTTGACAATGCAATAGCTGAGCTATTGTCACAAAAAATCACTGTCGCTTTTGCCTGCTCTTGGCTTAAGCTCCTCAACATCCTTCTCATCCAAACTGTTTGACATGCTGCTGCTGTAGCTGCCACATATTCAGCCTCTGCTGTAGACAATGCTACAATGGACTGCTTCTTAGAAGCCCATGAAATGGCTCCTGAACCCATATGAAAAACATAACCAGAAGTGCTTTTCCGATCATCTACACTTCCAGCCCAATCACTATCAGTGTATCCAATTAAATTTGAATGTTCTGAGACATTATATAAAATTCCAAACATTTTGGTACCTTTGACATACCTCAAAATTCTTTTTGTTGCCTGCCAATGTGCCTCCTTTGGCCTCTCCATGAATCTGGAAATTAAACTAATAGCAAACATAATGTCAGGCCTAGTAGCTGTTAAATACATAAGGCTGCCAACAATACTCTTGTACAAACTAGGATCAAAATCCTTGCTGCTGTCCTCTCTGCTGAGTTTTAATCCCATTACTGTGGGAGTGATTGCTGCCTTGCACTCTTGCATGTTAAATCTGCCCAACACTTGATTTACATATCTAGATTGTGAGATAAAAATTCCTTTTTCATTTTGATCTACTTCTATGCCTAAGAAGTATCTCAAGAAACTCATGTCAGTCATTTCAAATTCCTCTTTCATGACTGATTTAAAATTCTCAATGAGCTGATCATCATTACCTGTGAAAATAACATCATCAATATATAAGATAACAATTAAAATTTTACCATCCTTTTCTTTGATGTAGACTGTGGATTCTCCCTCACACTTCGAATTCATTATCCAATAGATATGAATCTATTCTGATGTACCATGCTCTTGGCGCTTGCTTCAGCCCATAAAGAGCTTTCTTCAATCTGCACACTTTGTGCTCTTCACCTTTCTTCTCATAGCCTAGAGGCTGTTCAATGTAAACCTCTTCCTTTAACACTCCATTTAGGAATGCTGACTTCACGTCCATTTGGTAGACTTTCCATTTGTTTTGAGCTGCTATGGACAACACTGCTCTCACGATTTCCATTCTTGCAACCGGGGCGAAAGTCTCCTCATAATCTCTTCCATACTGCTGCTTGTACCCTTTGACAACCAGCCTTGCCTTGTGTCTTTCTATTTTACCTTCAGCATTGCTCTTGGTCTTGTAAACCCATTTCACTCCAATGACTTCTTTGTCTTTTGGTAGCTCAACCAAATCCCATGTTTTGTTTCTCTCTATGGCATTCATCTCCTCATCCATAGCTTCTATCCATTTCTTATCTTTGATTGCATCTTCGAAATGAATAGGACCATCAACATGACAATACAAGGCAAATAACGAATTCATTCCTTCATCATAAATGTCACTTAAGTTTCTGAACTTCTTACCTCTTTCATTTGGTGTGCTTGATGAAGCACTTTCATTTATCCTCAATGGTGTCCCTTGCTGCCCTTGTGTTGGCGCTGCTGTTTGGGGATGCATTTCAGCCACCTCCTCATCATCTTCATCATGAGACAAATAGTTTTTAACATTCACTGTTTTCTCTATGCTTCCATCCCAAGCTTCCTCTTTGAATTGAACATCTCTGCTGACAAAAAACTTCTTGGTGGATGGAATATACAACCTATAAGCTTTGGATTCCTCACTGTATCCAATGAAGATGCATTTCTCCCTTTTGCTGTCCAACTTCCTCCTTAGCTGATCTGGTATGTGTGCATAGGCCACACATCCAAAAACTCTCATGTGGGTGACTCCTTGCTTTCTCCCACTCCATGCTTCTTCCGGCACTTTGTTCAACACTGCTTTTGTAGGACACATGTTCAAAATATACACTGCACAATTTACAGCTTCAGCCCAATAATCATTTGGCAAATGCTTTGCCTTTAGCATGCTCTTCGCCATATCCATGATGGTCATGTTCTTCCTTTCAGCAACTCCATTTTGCTGCGGAGTGTACCTTGCTGTAAACTGTTTATGAATTCCATTTTCTCTATAAAAACGTAGAAACTCCTTGGAGATATACTCACCTCCTCTATCAGTTCTCAAAACTTTTATATGCAGCCCGCTTTGGTTTTCCACAAGTGCCTTGAAATTTCGGAATTTCTCAAAAACTTCACTTTTGTTTTTAAGGAAATATACCCAAGTTTTTCTTGTAAAGTCATCAATGAATGTTAGGAAATATTGGCTGCCTGCTAATGATGGAGCTTGCATCGGTCCACATAAATCTGAGTGGATGATCTCTAAGGGTGCCTTTGCCCTTATGCTTTTCCCTGATGGAAAACTTTCTCTGTGTTGTTTTCCCAAAATGCAACCTTCACAAAGGCTGTCCGGTTTCTCTATCAATGGTAATCCTCTTACCATTCCTTTTCTGCTTAACAAATTTAGACCTCCAAAATTGAGATGACCAAATCTCAAGTGCCACAACCAATTTTCATCCTTTGGCACGCTTTGGAAAGCCTCTTGGGTGACTGCTGCAATTTCTCCTTTGTTTTTCAAATCTGCCCTTATTCTAAGAGGGAACATCATGTTCCTTGTCATCTTCACTTCAGCAATGCATCTTTTGCTGGGTGCTATATCCATGATGGTGCATACATCATTTTTAAAGAAAACATTGTACCCCTTATGGACAAGCTGTCCAATACTCAAGAGGTTACATCTCATTCCAGGGACATTGTAGACATCTGATATGGTTTTCCTTTCTCCTTGCTTTGTAAATATTTTTACCTCTCCTTTTCCCATAACAGAGATTTTACTATCAGTTCCTAGTGTAACTTTTGATTTCATATTCTGATCTAGAGAAGAAAAGGGGGCTATGTTTCCTGTCATATGGTTGCTGCAACCTGAGTCTAAAAACCATATGTCTTCACTATTTGTTTCAGCGATGTTACAAACTAACAACACATTATCTTGACTGTTGTTTTCTCTAGTGACATTTGCATTTGATCTATTGTTCATATCATGTTGCTTCTTCCTACATTCACTGGCATAGTGCCCATATTTTTTACAATAATAGCATTGGACATTGGATTTTTCATACCTTTGTCCTTGAGCATGATGTTGTCCTCTTTGTTGGCTGCTGCCTTGGCCTTGGTTCTGATTTGGATTGCTGCCTCTTCCTTGAGCATTTGCTGGGCTGTTTCTTTCACCTCTGTTTTGACTTCTACCTCTTCCTCTCTTGTTTCCTCTGCCTTGACCTCTTCCTCTTCCAAAGGACCTCTAGGTCTTAAAGGCTTGCTCTAGAGATGAGTTTTCATTTCTATTCAACCTCTGCTCATGTGTTATCAGTGATGCATGAAGCTCATCAACTTAAAAGTTTGAGAGAGCCTTTGTCTCCTCTATGGTGGTGACAATCGCATCAAAATTTGAGGGTAAGACCCTCAATATTTTCTCCACAATCCTCCTTTCTTCAATGATTTCTCCATGAGTCCTCATCTGTGTGACCAAACCAATCACATGTGTGAAAAATGAGTCAATATTATCTGACTCCTTCAAGCTTAGATTCTTAAAATCTTTTCTCAGCAATTGTAGTTTTGTTGTCTTCACTCTCTCCATGCCTTGATAGGCTGTCTTGAGGGTTTGCCATGCTTCATTTGCTGTCTTAGTTGCTGCTAACCTTGGAAACACACTCTGGTCTACTGCTAGATACAACAACACACGGGCTTTTGAATCCTTCTCCCTATTGCTCTTCAGCAAATCCTTCTCTACTGGATTTAATCTATTAAACTCATTTTCATCTGCTGGTTCTTCAAAACCATCTTCAACTATTTCCCATAAATCTTGAGAGGCAAACAGGGCTCTCATAGTTATTGCCCAATAGTCATAGTTTTTCCCATTGAACTGTGGGAGCTGGGTATTAAACATACCCATGCTAGTGCTTGTGCTAGCCATTCCTTGACTGTGTATTTTAAAACACTGACTGCTTCACAGTAACAGAAAGAAAACTTTGAGGAATACCTGAATCTTTTGTTGACTGTATCTTCACTCTGCTGGAGAAGATTTACTGCTGCAACAAAAGACTCCTCCTTTCAGCTTCTTAAACACTTTCAAAGAGCCTAAGCCTGCTCTGATACCACTATTGGGGATTTTTTTGGTAAAATCCCAAAAACAAACAAAATAAACTCCACAGAGGCAATGCTCTGTTTTCTTTCCACAGGATCCTTTTGCACAGAGAAGATTAAAAAAAATGACTGATGACAGAGTATTACACACCCAGAAAAAGATTTCTATTCATTAAAACAAAATGCCTGATACATATTCATCCTCTTTGCTGAGAGGGATTCACCAAAAATACATTTAACAAAACTCTGTCTCCACCTGAGAATTTACTGTGCTGGGTTTACTGCTGTAAAACCCCTTTTTACTTTACTGTTGTAAAACTATTTTACTCATACTGCTGTAAAAATAAATTTACATATGCAGTAAACTTTTACATTACATTCACAATTTCAAAAATACCTGTGCGCTCTTTTCTTTTGCATTTCAATGCAAATCCAATACATTAAAAAAAATTGATCTATGCACTGCTGTGCATCTCCCTTGGTTTTTCCACTGCTGCGAGCTTCAGGTTCATCGCATGAGCAAAGCTAGATATACAGGCACACTACGCACGCGAGCCCAATTTTGTTTCATATATATTAAACCCAAAACAATTTCATAATATACGAGCTCCCTTGTTTTTTTGGATATTACATTGCGTAAAAAAAATTAACAAACTGACCATGCCTTTCTTTAAATACACCATACCTTTGACATAAAAAAAACTTATGTGCTGTATATAAAAACTTCAATATTCACCTACTTTCAAGACATGGAAAAAAGTCTGCAGTCAACCAAGCTTTTATTTTACTCCACGCAACATTTACTCCAGGCTCGTATGCATCTTGGAACAATCGACGGCGGAGATTGATGAAGACAATCGGCGGTGGTGGATTTCGAGAGACCTTATCTGACTGATCATTACGTCCCGAAATATTACATATGATGACGTATATGGAGGAACACGTGCCCAATTTACTCCAGGCTCGTATGCATCTTGGAACAATCGACGGCGGAGATTGATGAAGACAATCGGCGGTGGTGGATTTCGAGAGACCTTATCTGACTGATCATTACGTCCCGAAATATTACATATGATGACGTATATGGAGGAACACGTGCCCAAATTTGATTGCATCGGGCTCGATCATACGGAAACTGCCTTCGCCAAAAAGTGGTCCGAAAAGTTTCAGGCGGGTTTGCTGAGCGGTATCGGGCGTTATACGTCTGCGTTGAAATTACATATTCAACACTAGCATCAACATGTTAATGATTTGCAGGTCTGAAAATATAGCTGACAATGTAACCATCTCGTCCTGGGATAGGCCTGTGGCTGCAAATAACTGAGTTAGCTGTGTTACATTGAAGGTAGGGGGAGGTAGATTTGCCGGAATGTCGGAAGCTAGTGAAATATTTCCACCCTTTCTTCCAGCCGGAACATCCCAAGAGAGGGGAATGGGAGATGCCTGCGATCAATAATGATTAATTATTAGAAAGCATTGAGCATTGCCGTGATGCTGTGCTATAAATAATTTAATGGTCATTATATGTGTGATGTTTAAGACAATACCAGTGATGCGCTATCTCTAGCCGCAAATGCGACTATATCTGCACATGAGACCTCCTTTGGGCAGACCTCCTCTATCTGCAATTTTACTTCGTCAATCACGTCGAATCCTCCAAGGCTCGGATTGCTAGCCGGAGAGTCTTTCTCCGCTACGAACTGGCCAGGAATGGAATCGATGAGAACGGAACCGAACGGAACCATCGCAACCCTGAAAGTGCAAGAGTTCCACATCCGTATTTCAAAAGCCTCATTCATTTACAGTCTAGCAAAGTACATTACCGAACGTAATTTTGACACCTATCCTGACAAAACAGTCTTGGAAATGCAACCGTATAAGCTTAGCAGCTACTCCAGTAAAGTTAAGGAACGCACTGCTAACCCCCCGACGTACAATGGGTTCAGCATCTCGACAAATAGTATTGTAGTAACCCACTACAAGGTTGTCGCTTACTGCAGCCCCAGCTAAGGCACAAAATAATACGGCAAAGAGCGTGGCCTTATTGCACACAGTCTTGGTCATTTCACCTCCCTACAAACCGGCATAAGAAAAGCAGAAAATAAAAAGTCATTTCGATGATTAATTTTCTTACAAATGCTGATCCCGAAAACCTTAGTCATAACGCCTGAAAGACTATCTATTGCTACCGAAGTTCTCACCTTGGATGACAGCTGGGAGTTGATCGTTCGCTGAGTGACTACTCAAAATCCTGAGATGGGAGATAATCATGTATGCGAAACTACACTAGGTATTTATAGATGTATATAACAGTATTTGAGTCTGTAAATGGCATTATTCAATGGATATTAGCAAAGTCATTTATTAATTATTAAACTAGTTTTTTGGATCTTAGTTTTTTTTTTAGATTTTAAATTCTTTCTAAGATTTAAAATAAAATTAAGTTTAAAAGTCTTACATTACTTTATATTCTCTCTTTTGAACTCATATGTGGATTGAAAATTCTCAAATACAATTCTATAAAAATCTACGATCCAAATATTATCATCTTCTTTCATCGAAATTTTATATTCTACAAACATGGCCTTACAAACGCTTGGAAGTTGTAAAATATAAAACATTTAATTGTTATGCCCTAGGTTTAATAGATGTACGACTATAATAAATTGTCAATCTAAGCGGTTTCGAGTTGTATTTCTGCCACTAAATACTCAGACAAGGTCATTGTATGCCCTGGAAAGTTCATATCACGCATTGTTTGACACCTTCGTATTTGACGATGTTCCTTTCTCGGATTCGACCCGCAAGCTCAGGAGGGGTCATGTTGTTACATTTTATCAGTACATACCATCGTCACGTTGCATTGTAGTACTCAATATATTAAATGTTGTAACCTCGCATCTCTTACCTCTACCTGATTCTGAGGAGAAGAATTCAACGAATCACACTGCTTCGATGTCAGAACTCCATGATAGAGCCTACTAGCTTCTCTTCTTTATTGATCATTAACTTTGAAACCATGATTGGATCACGCTGTCCCAAAGTCAAAACTCCATGGCAGAGCTTCTCTTCTTTATCAAGCAATCAGGTCGCTCACCGAGTCACCACAATAAAGCTGGCAGCCTGCTAAATAATCTTTATTTTCGATGCTGGGTCGTAAGATTTTCTGGGATATCATGAAATTTTCCTCCGTGGCTTACGGGATGTTATAGAGTGTTAAGGTTGCTTATCATGATGTTATATTTTATAAATGGGTCGTGTGTAGGTAACAATATTGTATATGTATGATATCATTAACATAAAAAAATTCAGGTAGGGTAATTTATGTGAGTTTTAAGTTATGAATACGTTTGGTTACACTATTTTGATTTAATATTATTAATATGTTATTGTTTTGAGGTTTTTGAGATTTATATTGTATGTAGAGTGTTTTCAGGAATCATCGCATTTTTAATCGTTAGAATTTTCGAGCCATCCACTCTGACTTATCATGGAGAATAGATTATTAATATATGTTAAAAAAAATATTTAAAATATTTTATATTTATTTAATTTTAATTATTTAATAATTTTAAATTAATATGAAAAATAAAATTGATCTAATTATTTTTAAATAAATTTTATTTTTTTAATTATTAATAAAAATATTTTACTTATCATGATTATTAGGACATAATATAATTTATATATAAAATAGATTTTTTCATCAAAATCTCCTAAAATTATTTTAAGAAAGAATGTAATTTTTTGTTGTTTAAAATGTAAATTTGAATGCATAAATGGATTAAGCACCCTGAAAAAACCCCTAAAATGCTCAAGTTTAAATAACTTAAACTCAAGTTTTTTTTTTTTTTTTTTTTTTGTGTAAGTCAGATGTTTATATTAAAATACAAAATATAGTACAAAAAAACCGCCGAAGCATATCGAGAGCAGGGATGTACAATAGATCATAACTTATCACCTGCTCAGAGAATTTAGAAAAAAGAGACTGCAAAATGCACACCGCGCAGGGTGGCCCGAGCTAAACTTGTGCCTAAAAACGATACTGCCGAGACATTACAGTTCATGACATTAACATAGATAGACTGAGGCCGAAACATAGATAAAGACGAAGGAAACATCAGAAGTGACTACCCTAGATAAACTTGCCCATCTGACTGATGGTGTCCAGACCCATCTCCCGCATATGTTTGTCCATTCTTGCTTGCATGGCTTCAATTGGTTCGTTCTCCTGCACCTCAGTTGTGGCCGGCTGCGGAGTAACGGGCGCTGGGTTTACAGTATCCCTCAGGAGCCTGATGAGCAGAGTAAGCTTTCTGTTGACTGTCTGAACAGCCTCATGCACAGTGGTGATTCGGCCGTCCAGCGAACTGTTGTAGTCGATTATCTTTGCCATTTGAGCCTCCGTGAGGTTCACCTCAGTTACAATTTTCTCCTTTTCCTTCTCGATCGATTCCAGAGCTTTGGCGATGAGAGTCTTGGTTCGCCAACTCTCTGCTTTTGTTCTAACAAACTGAGTTGCCCTCTTCGAGGGGGTGCCCGGATCCTTCATCCAATCTACCTCCTCTGCAATCTCCTCCTCCGTGCGCCCCTCTTCCTCCTGCTTAGCCTTGGCTTCCAGTTCAGCAACTTTTCGTTTGTTCTTAGTTGCCGTGCGGGTTTCATAGGCCCTCTTCGCCTCTTGGAAGTCCCGATTTGCAGCAGCACAACGGCAATCTCCCGCTTCCATATCTAACTCTCTGTGCTCCTCCCAACTAATACAATTGCCGTTCACAGATGCGTGCTCGACCCTATGATGAGAAACTGTGGAGAAAATAGGGTGTCTGCCCTCAGATTTATAGTGTTTTCGTTTGTGAGCCCTCCTGAGGTTTGTCATAATTCCGCTAGAAGTGTGAGTACTGTTGCAATAAATTTGATTGAGGTTCGCACAAGCTAGGCCGCTGCAGGTCGAATTGGAATGAAAGTGGCTGCGCATCATCCAATTGAGAATATGCCAAGTGTCCTGTACGTTAGATCTGTTGCTATGGTTAATAGTGGTGTTTGAAAAACCCTGTTTGCCTGCATGCTTGGTCTTCCTGTGCATTGCCTCGAGCCAGCCCGCCTCTTTAGATATCACCATAAATGTTATTGATGCCTCCCCATACGGATCCCTTCCATGTGTCTTAATTCTGATACTGCTGATGCTATAAGCTCTGTGGTTCGATCTGTAATGATCACTCGTTTGGCTGGCCTGCCGCCGCCAGGCATTCCACCGCCAGAGATGTCCTGTCATTCCGTTGCCTTGGTTATTATTGCTGCTTTTACCGGTATCATCAAACATCCGGTCCCGTAACCCGACCCCTTCACCTGCTAGGTTGGATCGGCTTGGATTAAATCCTTCTCTGCCAGCTGTGCACATGTCACCTTGAGGATTGGGCAGTTAACCTCCTGCCAACAGCTGTCCAAAATTTTGTTCGGGTTGTCAGCACCATGGTTTGCCAAAAAATCTGCCAACCCATTCGCCTTTCTTCTTACTGTTTGGAAAACCAAACCTCTCCTTTCTGCTATCAGCTCCGCTATACTCTCCGTAGCTTTAGCCAGCCTCCAATGTTTGGTGGCTTTACTGGTTCTTGTGCCTGCTTGTAAGCGTTTGGCCGCCGTGATGGCCAAGGAAGAATCCCCCTCAACTATGACATTCCCTTGTCGAATTGTTCTTAGAATTTTCAATCCTTGCTCAAGAGCCGCAAACTCTGCTTCATTGTTGGTGCTTTCTCCAAGCGCCCTGCAGTAGATATGAACAATGTCGCCAGCCTGATTGCGGATTGCGCCTCCGATACCTGTTGTTCCTGGGTTGCCCCTCGATGCCCCGTCGAAATTCAATTTTAGGCCTCCCTCTGGCGGGCATTGCCATCTGAGGATTTGCGGTGAGGGTTGTGACCTGTTTCCCCCAGTCGGTTGATTGCTGGAGGCCTCCAATTGAAAACTCTTCAATATGCGTAAGTCCTGGTCCGAAGGTTTTTCATTCGGTTCTTCTTTACATTTTGTCTGTATGAGCTGTTTGATGTTAATTGTTATTGATTCTTTTGCACATTCTATGTTTCTTACTTCCTCCTGAAATATCCTTCGATTTCGCTCTTTCCATATTGTCCATAAGATAAAGCCTGGGGCGCACTTCCATATACTTTCAACTCTTCGGATTCTAGAAAATTTTCTCCTCCAGTTGATGATGGTTCCTTGAATGGAGTCTCTGTCCCGATCAGAGGCTCCAAGAACTTCTTCCATCCAGTGCCAGAGCTGGGAAGCCCACTCATAGGAATTAAAAAGATGATTCATTGTTTTCTCCTCCTCCATGCACATGGGACATCTGGAAGGTCCCCTGAACCCTTTTTTCAATAAGTTTTCCCAAGTTAGAGTTTTCTTCTGCATAAGAAGCCATAGAAAAGTTCTAACCTTCGGCCATTGTAGACTGTCCCAAACTTTATCGTTCCAGGGCACTGTATCAGGCTGCTCTTCCCTCTCTATGATACTCCTGGCTTCTTTTAGGGAGAAATCACCGTTGCCTTTCGGCCCCCATCTGAGCTTATCATTTTCAGCTGCAATTCGGATTTTCCTTTTGAGGATTTGTTGATTTAGAGCTTGAATGGTTTCCTGAATGTCTTCGTTGTAGGTAGAGTTGAAAACTGTCCATTCCCGCCAATCTGGGTCTTCACTGGTTGAGTTCCAGTATTGATTGACTCTGAATTTGCCCTCATTTTGATAGTTTTGCTTCACGGGTAGAAGTTGAGGGGTGTCCAGTTTCGGGGACTGCTGCCAGGCGTCCTCCCAGAAGAGTGCTTGAGTTCCATTACGTATCTCCCAGAAGCTGTAGTCCTGAACAATACTTCTATTGTTCTTGGCATGGTTCCATATTGGTGATCCGTTGGGAGCGTCCTGCATTCTTATAAGTTCTAGATTGGTGCTATTCGGCATATACTTTTCCTTCCAGTGAGTGGCCCATGGTAGGCTTGTGTCAGAGATCCATTTCCACCATATTTTGGCCCCGCAGATTCTGTTTACCACTGAGGGATCAACCAAGTTAAGACCCCCCCTATCCTTAGGTTTACACAGTTTCTGCCAAGCAACCAAAGACCATTTTTTCTTTTCACTGTTTCCACTCCATAAAAAGGAGCGCTGAATGATTCTCATTTGATTTAAGATTCCTTTTGGAGCAGGAAGAATTGATAGCATGTACTGAGGGATAGCCTGCAAGACCACTTTTGTTAGTATTAACCTACCTGCGAAATTCAGAGCCCTGTTAGTCCAATGTTTGCACTTCCTTTCCATGTTTGCTAGGACTTTCTCCCAGTGAGCCTTTTGCCAAGGTCTGAGAGTAAGAGGGGCACCAAGATATCTTGAAGGTAATGAGCCAATTTTGAACCCCAGAAGCCTAGACAGATGAGATTGGATAGCCTGATGCGTGTTGAAGAAGAAAATGGTGGATTTGGAGAAATTAATCTCCATTCCCGAAGCTTTGCTAAAAAGATTGAGAATGTCTCTGAAAGCTGAAGCTTCTTTTACTGTTGGAGTACCATGTAACATGGTATCATCCACAAACTGTTGATGAGTTGTAGCTGGAATGGATCTGATAGGTTGCAGACCTCTAATTTGACCCTCTGCTTTTTTCTTGGCAATTAATCTGCTCAGGCCTTCCATTAGGATGACAAACAAGAATGGGGATAGGGGATCCCCCTGTCTGATGCCTCTGGAAGGGCTGAAGGGAGCAGAAGGGGCGCCATTCACAAGGATGGAATATCTAGGAGATTTTATGAGGGCTAAAACCCATTTGATCCATTGTCTACTGAAACCAAAAGCTTCTAAAACTGCTTCCAGGTAAGACCAACTTACCTTGTCATAAGCTTTGGAAAGGTCTAACTGCATGAGCATTCCGGCTTCTTTCCGCGAGTGAAGTGAGTGAATCATCTCCTGTGCAAGCAAAATATTGTCTAGAATTTGCCTACCTTCCACGTAGCCAGACTGCTCTTGTGAGATGATGCCAGGGAGAATTGCTTTCAGCCTATTGGCTATGACCTTAGAAATGATCTTGTAGATGACATTGCAAAGGGCTATGGGTCTGAATTTTTCTGGTGTATTAGCTTCCTCCACTTTGGGTATAAGAGCAATGAAAGTTGAGTTTAGAGATTTTAGGATCGTTTTGGAACGTCTTGAGTCTTCCACGATCTCCCAAATGTCTTGCTTTACAATGTTCCAATAGGCTTTATAGAAGTTGATGGTAAATCCATCAGGTCCAGGAGCTTTGTCACTTGGCATACTTCTAACTGCCTCCTCTACTTCTTCCATGGTGATGGTTCTTCTTAGGGCCCAGTTTTGATCCTCTGTGATGGTTTTAGGTATGACATTGGTAATTTCTTTGATGGCTTCCTCTCTGTTGATCCCTGGTTCTTGCGCTATGAAACTGAAGTGATCCGATAGGGAGGCTGATATCTCGTTATGATTTCTAAGGATTTCTCCCTCACTGTTTTTTAGTTCAAGGATTTTGTTGGCACTTCTGTAGTCCATGGCTGATCTGTGGAAGAACTTAGTGTTTTGCTCCCCTTCCTTTAACCAAAGGATTCTTGATTTCTGCTTCCATAATTATTCTTCCTGTTTGCATCTATTGTGCCATTGTTGAGTAAGCTCTTTTTCTTGTTCACAGGTTTCTTCATTTCTGTAGCCTGCCACACCATCCTTGTGAATTTGTTCCAGCTTGTTTTCGATGATAGCTTTCTCCTGAAAGATGTTTCCAAAAACTGTTTTATTCCAGTCCTTTAATCTCATTTTGATGTTTTTTAGTTTCTTTTGAAGATTGAACATTTTGGATCCTTCTTCATCTAGAGGTTCTGACCACCATTTTTCCACCACTGTGAGGAAGTTGGGGTGTTCTATCCAGAACTTTTCAAACCTGAAGGGTTTGTTCCTGGGGGTACCCTGAAGCTCAACCGCTAGTGAGATCGGCCAGTGGTCCGACCCTCCACTTGGGAGGATGTTCGACTCAACTACCGTTCCATCTAAAATTAAGTTTTCCGAGACTAAGAAACGATCCAGTCTTGAAGATATTAGCCTTTCACCCCCCCTTCTGTTGTTCCATGTAAATTTGCCACTCTTAGGGTATACATCTACCATTCTTGCATTATCAATGAAACTTATGAAGGTCTCCGCATCCCTGTTTAGTTTCCTGAGGCCTCCTTTTTTCTCCAGGAGGGAGGTGATCATGTTGAAATCTCCCCCCACTATGTATTTAGCGCCAGGGTGCCTTTCTATGAATTTGGATAAAGACTCTAGGAAATTAATCTTGTCTTCTAATTTCTGAGGACTATAGACATTGATGCATAGGAAAGATATAGAATTACCTGTAGGTTGCACTTCCAGTGCTAAGTAGTTTTTGCTTGCTTCCGCTGATAGAATCTGGTATCTTCTTGTGTCCCAGAAAGTAGCTAAGCCTCCTTCTCGTCCTTGGCTTTCGATCTCTAGGACTTCAAAATTTCTTCCCAACTTAACTCGCAGCCGATCTGTAATGACTCTATTACATTTGGTTTCTTGAAGAAACACCATATCTGGGTTGTATTTTTGCATTTGCCGCTTCATAATCCTCTGTTTGGCCTGGCTGTTGATCCCCCTTGCGTTCCATGATACTATCTTCATATTTAAACACATCTTTGGAAGGACGGATAATCACTTAGCTGCCTAATCTTACCTGCATTGATCAACATCTCTCCAAGTTCCTGCAGATGTTCTCCGCTCGACTTGCGGCCTCTACGGCGTTTGCGCCTTGAGCCAGAGGTTTTTCCCAGTATTGCTTTGTAGTGTGGGCTGCTTCCTTTGATGATGCCTAATTTTCTTCTCTGTTTCTCAATTACTGCATTCTGCCGTGCAATGAAGAGGTCATTGACCTTCCTGATTTCTTCCTCCGGTACTGCTTCAATCCCTTTGGCTTTCCAACTTTCTACAATCGCCGTGAGGTCCATTCCTTCCATAGCTAGGGTCTCTTCCAGCTCCAGATCCTCACTTCCCGCTTCACTTGTTAACATCTCTGTTTCTTCGTCCGTTTCTGCTATTCTATCCTGCATGTGGATTTCATCATTGAAATCTCCTTCCGCGGTTTCTTTCCCTGTAGGTTCTTCCTGTCCTTCTTGCCCTGCCTCCACATTAGGTATATTTTGCTTTTCCTCCGAGTCAGTCTCAAGATCTAGGATCTCAAAGGGGTTACTGAAGTAGTTTCTTTCTGTGCTACCTTTATTGGTCCTTCTTCTATTTGCGCGCTGCCTGTTCTTTGGTTTGGTGAAGTTGTTCTTGTCTTTGTTGTTTTGTATTTTCTCGTCTTCTACCTCCTTTCTATTCAGTGGACAGTCCCTTATCAGATGCCCATGCTCGTGGCATTTCCGACATCTGAAGGGTATTTGCTCATAGTCTAAAGCCTGAAAATATTCCTCATCCCTGTACTCGAGCCATAAACCTTCATGTAGTGCACCGGACACATCCAGTTCCACACAGATTCTAGCGTAGGAGGTATATCTTTTCTGCATGGTTGCCTCCGAGGCTTTAACAAAGGTGCCTAGCTTATCCCCTATCTGCTTCAAGGCATTCAATCCCCAATAATCTATTGGGAGAGAAAACAGTCTGATCCAGACCGGTACTTGAGTGAAAGATTCCTTTTCCGGGACGAAGTTTGGCTTCCAAGGTCTCATATACAAGCCTGCTGCTGCTAGAAAATAAGGGCCACCTTCGAAGACTCTGTCCTTATCTTCTAGACTTGTAAAGACTACTGTGAAAAATCCTTTAGCTCCCAGATGCAACTGCACATCTCCTTTCGGTTTCCACTGCTGCCTTATCCATTGGCACAGAGTCCTTTCAGATGGCCAGACTCCCATAAATTTACAAATGATGGCATGTTCAGCCATGTGCTCCCTATAGGCCTGGATTTCAGGGTCAGTGATTGTCACCCGTAGGTTGTCTTTTTTCTTGGGCTTACAGGCATTGCTGGTCAAAGGGGTCCTGTTGGGGTTCCCGCTGGACTCCCCCTCCTTCTCCGGTGGGACCTCGCTTTTGTTTTTTGTCTCTTTGTCTTCTCTAGGTCGCTCCTCCTCGTTTTCTGAGGGTTGAGACTTTGCATCCGTTTTGTCTTTTGTGTCTTCTCTGTTCTGCTTCTCTTTATTCCTGACTTCTGAGGTGTTTTCTGTCTTGTCAGGCATCATTGGTGTCTTTTCCTTGTTTTTTCTGCTATTCTGCATCTTGCTGTTCATTCCCTCTATTCTGACTCCTTCTTTCATTTTCTGTTGCTGTTTCTGCATGACAATCTGCTTAAACGTTGGGGTCCCACTGGACCCCTCTGCTCCCATCCAGTCCGACAGCAGTTGCCCCTTTCGAAACAATGCTGCCAGTCTGACTCTGTGGTATTCCAGCCCTGTCTCAAGCGCTGGATCGCATAAACCCTAGCTCTCGGCCTTGGAAAAACTTCTACTCTTCCTCACTTAAACTCAAGTTTTTAATAATGTCTTCCGAATTTTGATTAAGAATAAGTTAGACTACATTCAATTATTACTAAAAATATTCCATGAATATTTTATAAAAGTTAACTCTAAAAATATTCCATCAATATTTTATAAAGGTTAATTCCTACCATCTACTTATTAATTTTTGATAATTAAATTAAAATTTTAGAAAACCCTACTTTAAAATAGGCATGTCTATTGATGCAAATAGTAATGGTGCAGTTTACCTTTATCATGTTCTATACCTTTTCATATAAATTTAGTAATGTTTTCTTTGTGTGGTTAAAAACATAGTTTTTTTTATTTTTTTGGGTTAAAATCATAGTTTTTTATTATTTAAATTCTATTCTCAAATACACAAATAGATATACACAAATACATTTAACATTGAAAAATAAATTTAGCACTGAAAATTCTTTCCAAAACTGATTAGGTAAATTTCATAACTCATAATTTTAATTCCAAAAAATCCTTGAAAAATTTTGGATAAATTTTACAAAATATACCAAAAAAAATTCATACAAAATTTAAACTATTAAAATAATAATTATCCTAAATTATATAATGTGATGGTGCACAAAGAAAATGTTCACATTCACCGCAGGCGCTCTCTTTCCACTGACCATCTGCCATCTCTGATCATCAAAAGAAAGGAACAAGACAGAATCACATGGAATTACTATCCTGTTTTCTTGTTGGAGGGATTTTATTTTGCTTTATCTTTCGCTTTTATTTATATTTTTGCAGTTAGACACAGGTTGACATTCATACTGGAAAAGTGTCGGGCGTTTTGAATTGATAGAGCCAGTCTCAATATTCCTTTTTTTGTCAATAAAGTGGCTATCTCCCCCTTATAGACCGTATTGAATGTTTGTTAATGCTTAATAGGAAATTATGTAAAGCTATTAAAAAAAAAATTAACCTATTTTTCATATAAATAAATAATTATATTATTAATTCTGGTCATAGTATTATAATAATAAAATTGATTATTAATTTTATTTAAACTTTTTATATAAATTTATAATATTAGTAATATATTATTATATAAAATTCTATAATTAATTATTTTCAAACTATTATTATTATATAAATTTATAATAGTTATAAGATATTACTATATGAATTTATAAGATTTTAGTTTTATAATAGATTTTTTTGGTCTAAATCACATGAAATTTCATTTGTGGACGTGTTTCGAACCCACTAGTGTGGTTCATCATTAGGACAAGTTGAAGAATCAGATCCAACATGCATGTTAAATACTCAGAGTAGAACATCCAATGGCTATATTAACTAATGGCTAACTTTCACTGGGAAACGGCTAGTTAGATAGGACTCGGGGTATAACTATCTTAAATTAAAAATAAAAATGAGTCCTAAAAGTTATAATAATTTTATAATTAATTTAATGTTTATTATAAATATATGTACCCCTATATAAATATTAAATTAAATTAAATGATTATTAAATTAATATTTAGTTATACGAAAGAGGTATCAACTATTTTCTATTCATTTTTAATTTTTATTTCTATAAATATTAAAAATCTCTCATAAAATTGATATGGATCATAGAAGCCTCAATTCAACAAGATTTTAGTTATTTAATTTGGTAAATATGTTAGTTTTTTATAATATTTTATTACATAATAAAAACTTTTACCTAATATTATTATAATCACCTATTGTAATGGCTAGTTAATTAATATTATTATGATAACAGCTAGTTTTCTTAGTCCCATTGACTAGGTCAACCCTTGCTTATATTATTATTTTATTAGATTGTTTAATTAATAAATTTGTGACTTTTTCAGTAATAACTAATTTATCATTACATAATAGCTAGTTTCTAACTAAATAATTTTATTTCACTAACGGCTAACATTGTACAGTGATGCATCACTACTATTTATTCTCTCAGATCGATTGATTTCTCACCTTGTCCAGAGGATGAACCACATTAGTTGGTTAGAAACGTCGACCCAATCCTTGCGATGTGATTAATCCTAAAGACTATTCTCTAACATATTTATATGTTTTGCTAAATAAATTACACTATTAAGGATTTAACTAACTTGTTTATGTGAGTCCTAAGATTATTGATACAATTAACCTGTGGTTTGGACCTAGGAACTTCTATGTTGTCAAAATCATTAAGGATCACACCAAACCTAGGCCAAATTAGATCTTAATATGGTTGACTTTTTCCCCATAAAATGCCTTAACAAATAAAAATAAAAATTAATCAATGTAAAATGGTGGAAAATCTCCTAAAATGTAAAACTAGCATAGATCTATGTTAAATAAGGATCTAAAGGGTCCAATTTCTTTACCTAAACATGGTCACACATCATAATGGGCTGTAGAATAAGCCTCTCAACTCAACCATAAAATTAAATGATATCTTTTCTTAATACTTAATAAATTTAATATTAAAATAAATTTATACTAAATTATATTTATAAATTCAAAAATAATAATAATATAAATTATAAATTTATATTAAAAAAATTATTAAATAATAATAATAATAATAATATTTAAAAAATATAAACCATATTCATTTTATTAATTAACCAAATCCACAAAATTTGTGTAATTTGATTACACAAATTTACTCCAAATTTGAATAATTTAATTATCACTACTTTATCAAAACCATAAATATAAAAAATGTTGTCACTGACTTTAAAGTATGTTCCCAAAATTATTAATTAACCAAGTCCACACAATTTGTATAATTGGATTATACAAATTTACTCCAAATTTGAGTCATTTAATTATCACTACTTTATCAAAACCATAAATATAAAAAATGTTGTCACTGACTTTAAAGTATGTTCCCAAAATTATGACCTTTTAACATTTTGATTATATGAATTCAACTTTACAGTTTTATAAAATAACCCCAAACAATTTTATAAAATAACAAAAAAAATATAGCCTTATTACCTCCCGAAAAAAATGATTTACCGAGAAAAATCTTATATTCTTGCAACTTGATTTGAAGCTTTATCTAATATACTTCTTTCCATGGCTTCAATGCAAGTTTCTGGTTGATTTGCCCCAGTAAAACTGTGAAGTCATATTGAAACCATGACTAAATAAATTAAAAGATGTGGCTGTTTATATTGAACTTTTTCTAAAATGCATTCGTTTTATGGCTTCGATGAAAATTACTCGTCAATTTGGTCGAGTGAAACTATTAGTTTTCAGGTTGAAACATTAAATATATGACACAAAAAAGCCCTATATCAGTATCCTTAACTAAGTCGAAAACCATGGGTAATTGATAATTAAGTGGAACCATTATAGAAGACAGGCTTTCCCATTTCTAGATTTAGTGAACAAGTTTCCTCACCCCTCTTTGTTGGATCCGTGTAATATACAAGCAGCAGATGTCGAAGTTGCCTGTGCCTTCAACAGGGAGACGTTTTCGCTCTAAGATCCAACTGCAAGAGAGTAGATCCGAATTAAGATGATATGATGCATTGGACCCTTCAGAGTTTATAGTAGATCTGATGATGAACACACCAAACCTTTGTAGTCGGCCTAAATCTGCTTCATCTAGCATTTTCAGGCCTAAACCCGCCCAATGTATACAATAAGGTTGGACTTAAGGTGCCTGGTCGAGGTGCTCTACCACGACCTTCAGAAATTTTTTCTCATCGTGCTCAGTGGTTTGACAAGAAAGCTTCCATCACTAGAACAAAGCAGTAGCAGGTCATTCTCGATGGTCTGAGAAGAAAGCTTCCAACACCAAAACAAAGCAGCAGCAGGTCATCCAGAAGCCATGGAAGAAACACACGGGGAAGCTGACCTCATGGGAATTTGCAGTCATGTAGTGCTTTGCACTGTGCACCCCTCTAAATTTCAAATTTGAAATTTGAAATTAAGCGACTCCACCGCTTCTGTAAGATATCGATCAAGATCCCGCCTCCTTTGGATGTAGATAAATTCAAATTTCAAATTGATGGATGGACTTCCACACACACACGATTCCTATGACATTGGCAGCCGCCCCTGCTGTTCGAGATGAGAACTCGAGAACTATCCACTGCATGCTCCTGACAAATCTTTCTATGGGTCATGTACGGTGAACCAACCTCCATAGGGGCATTAAATGCCCTATGGCAGGCTGGTTAGCTCTGGCTGTATCATTGGGCTTCGTCTATAATAATAAATGTTGTAACAAGAAGCGTGACATAAAATATAGTATTCTAAGTAGGTGGTGAAATTGCCCGAAAATGGATGCCGTTAAGAAAAAATACAGACTCCGGCCACCGAGTCTGGCAACTTGAAAAGGAGTCAGCCGAAATTGCCCGAAAATGGATGCCGTTCGGAAAAAATTCTGACTCTGGCCACCGAGTTTGGTGACTTGAAAAGGAGTCAGCGGCTGGTTGTCGTATGGTGGACTCCGAGTTTCGTATGACATGGACCATCTACCGGATGACCATCACATAGCCATCCATAGAATGCATTCCAGCAAATTTGAAATTTGAAATTTATTTGGCGCCCTTCATAAATACTCGACTATGATGTTTGGGGTGCTCCAAAGAAATCGCTCATCCCCGCCTTTCACAACGTAGGTAGCCCCAAAGTAGACGCTCCTTTTTGGGGCATCTCTATTTCCTTTTGCGAGTGGCCAATGCTTCATTCTATGCTCTCCGAGATAGACATGGCTTCCCTTACATTAAAAACCAATTCCGCCATGAAACCTGTAGCCAGAAGCAGATCTGGCACCAAAATACTCCCCATATTTGGAAATCTCATGCTTCCTCTACCGCCAGAAATGAAAATGGAAGACCATCTGAAAGATGTTTCGGCTTCAGTGGGATGTCCTGCCAAAGCTAAGTTTGGAGGACTGCATAGTTGAGATTGAGCACATGCAGACAATGGAAGCTAAAGTTGGAAAACATTAACGAGTTTCGACCGAAGCTTAGAGACCTGATGCAGTCAAATATTGAACATTTTCACTAGCATAAATATTCATGTACAGACCAACTGGAACTATTCAATATTTGATGCAGGGCTACCTACACTATATTATTAAATCTGGTTTATTTTGGGTCTACAATTTGCATAGGTGTGTTGTGCATCTGGGAAAGAATGATCTTTTTTTCTATAATTTATCAATTACTTTTGTCTTTTAATACATAATATAGCTCTGATAGACCACACACTCTGCAATAATCTAAATTCATGAATTAGCTTTGTATGAACAGATTTGATTTGTCAGGCTTGTTCTTACATATTTGACGAATTCTTTTCTAATATTTATTGTGCCTGTCCAGAAACAACAATGTCCTAGTTAATACTTCATGTTATTGCATATTAGCAAATTCCTTTTTAATAACAAGGAGGGTTGCACGGCAGCTAGTCCCTGCCTTAAGGGGAGGAACAGAAAGCAGGTTGTTGAGTAGGTTGACTTCGAATTTAAGGCAAAGGGTTATGAGTAGGATTTTGTGCAATTGGTAGAGAGGGCTCCCATACATGGCCTAGCAAGTACAATGATCAAGATTTTGTGCAGTTGGTAGAGAGGGCTCCCATCCATGGCCCAGCAAGTACAATGATGGTAGAGAGGGCTCCCATCCATGGCCCAACAAGTACAATGATCGTATTAGAAGAAGCTTATCAGCGCTTTCATTTAAATAGCAAGCTGTTAGAATCAACCACATGACACAGGAACTTAAATTTTGGCAATAAACACCATAAGCCACACCTCCATAATTAGTGAAAGTAATTAGTAGCTTTATAATGCATAATATTACTAATGTTAGTAGCATTTAGTGAAGTTAAAACTACTGATATGGTATGGTATTGAATCCCATGTCTAGAAAAGGGCGATTAAAAAACATAATTTTTTGTTCTCGCTGAGCAGACCTCCTGGCAGTATAATAACAAGAACATGAAATCCTAGCATATCCACATAATAAAAGAAAAAAAGAACTCACATATTGTTAGCATAATGTTAGCAATATTTATTAAGCATTTAATGTCTAAGATATTACTAAGATAGATATATCCCTATATTTCATTAACGAGTGGCGAGCATGAAAATTTCATTAACAAGTGGCAAGCATGAAAACAAAAACATGTGGCTTGCATACACAAGTGGATCGTGTAGGTGAAAACAAGTGTGCTGCATGAGGATGCAAGTGACGAGCAGAGGTTTCGACTATCAGGTGCATTGTGGCTCCCATGAAAATTCTATATCGTGTTCACGGATGGAAACTCATAGCCTAAGGTAGTGGTTTTTATCATTGCAGCGGTCGAATTACTCTTATATTATAGGGCCTTGTTCCCCTACGTTGACTGGTATAATATAATGAGGTAACAAGCAGGTTTCCTTTTTACTGGTTATTTTCGCCCCCGACAAAATGATAGTGGAGCTAGAAGCCCTGAGCGAGTGAGCGATATAGTAGTTGTGGAATGTGATATATAAGTTAACGTTTAGTTTTTCTTCTATGTTGTAAGTTCTTATTAATAGTAACGAATGCCCTATTATAATAATAGCAGAGGATGGATTATGAAAGGGCTTTCTAGATTAAATATTTCAACATAACCCTTTTGAACTTGTTTCAAAATAGGGGAAACCTTACTTTGATTGAATGAGAGCCACGAACAGATCAGGTAAGGACAACACCTTTCAGATGTTCCAGGTAAGGTCCAAAGAGGGGGTGGGCTTAGAGACATTGATTGGGGGCCTTACCTGAGTGAGAGATGAATAACTCTCATTCTATTAATAGCAAGTCCCACGTAGGTGGATCATCGTTTCAGCTATTATCATTCTTCATGTCGTAAATGTCCACAACTATAGAAGACAAGAGAATAACTTCATTCAGGTAATATCAATATTCTAGTATTTGTTCCATTCACCACTATATTATAGGGAAACTCCACTCGAAGCAAGCCTAGAGTAGCTATTCTCATTCATAGTATATAAAATCCTAATACTTTCATGAAGATGATTGGTTAGTACGCCTAGTTGTGGGTGGTCTCATAGTATAAAAAACATAAGCAATAAAGTGGGTGATTCTGCCACTCAACTAGCTAACATGGTATTAAATTTGTAGAGCCATTGATATAGAAAAATGATTAAAAAAATAGATATAAATTAAATTAAATATCGGAAAGGAAACTTGGACGTGGGCATGCAAGGCTTTCATGTAGCCCACGTATCACCTCTCCACACTCTAGGACTTGTAATAGCTATCTCGAACCTTGCCACTAAGGCTCACGTGCCACTACACCTCACTTATTCGCCTTAACTATTATCCGTACAACCCACCTACCTTCACAGAAGCTACAACTTTCACCTTGACTGATGGTGCACCAGATTAGATATAAACCAGTTCTATATCCATTTGAGCACGCTGTAAACACACTTTTTTGACTTGATATGTGGAACCCCAACTTCACAATGAAAGTCACTTTTTCCCTTTTTAGAATGGATTTTGAAGACGTTTCACACAAGTAGCCAGGGAGGATAAAAAAGCTACGATTGCTTGGATTGATGGGCTGGGCTAGCTGCTACAACTTGATGGGATCGATGGCTTTTAGGTTGAGCACCTGCTTGCTCGCTTTTAGAAATGGAAGACAGGAGTGAAAGGTTCACAACGATAGTGCCTACGCTATTGCTATGTCATGCTTCAGCGATAGTAAGGGCTAGAATCCGTTGGGTTAAAAGGAAGTAAGCAAAGGGTGAAAGAAAGGTCCCGGTTGGTGGTTTTAAGAGAAGGGTAATGAGGCTTGGGTATAAGTCTATGGGACCTGTCTTTACTAACATTGTGCTCAGGGCAGACATTTGGCTCATGGTAGCAAGAAAACTTGAAGACGAGGTGGGACCTATAAATGGGGTATCTTCAACGATGGCTCGTGGCATTGTCAGTAGGCTTTCCTCTAGCAACGAAGTGCAAAAACTTTGTGCGATGGCTATTGAGAAAATTGGTAAACTCCAAAACTCGACTCTGTGTTACAATTCCATTGTAAGGGCTTCAACCACTCAGGTAAACTCAAAAACTCGACTGTAGTCTCACAAATCCATTGTAAGGAGATTCATGTAAAATCCAAAACCTGACTGTAGTGTCGCCAATCCATTGTAAGGACGTTGCATTGCATTGTAGAGCTTAGTATAATGTCACCAAAATAATCTTTGAAGCTACTTTTCTAAGAATAAACGATTAGATTGCTTACATTTGTGCAGTCTCTAGCACTATTTTATAATGCTAGTGAGTTAAATGTAATTCTGACATTTTCTTATGATGTATGTCTGCATTGTGAATGTATGGATGCAGCCTCCGTAATCAAACAAAAGGCAGGCACATTCCAGAAATAAGGGAAGCACACATACCTTTATACTTACCAGAACAAGGGCAGGGCAAGAGACAGAGCCCTCAGAACCAAAAAGCAAGGCATGTGGCGAAGCCCTCAGAACCTTATATGCATGTGAAGGTACACGAAAAATCCTTCTTGCTCCTTAATGAGCTTTGGTTTTGGTCCATTATCATTCTCGCATAGCTGCTTTCCCATATACGTTTCTCTGTCTTGCACGTTTCCCTACCTCGCATAGGTGGAAGCTAGGAGGGTCAAAAATCGTGCCCAAACATAGGTGTATCACTATTCATGCACCGCACAAGCAAAGACTTGAAATATCCAAAGGAAATTAGTTGTGTTCTTCCCCAACAACAACAAAAGCCAGCAAAATAAATATGAAGTACCTTTCAATTTCTCGCTCATATTCCGCTGATGGTCTTTGTGAATATCCCACATCATAGTCAGTCTCTATGAATATCCCACATCATAGCCAGCGACATCGAAAGATAGCAAAATAAGTAAAGCCAACAAAAGAAGTAGGAGGTGTCAATGAAGGACAAGGACCAGACACGAGGGAAAAACATGTACATGTATCACAGACACGAAGGTAGTACATGCAGTAAGCCATGTGGTATCTGTTCTGGTTGCATGCAGTGTGTGTGTCCCTAACATATATATCACTAACATATCTAAATAACCCAAACATTTAATCGAAATGAGTTAATGCCAGCGTTAGTTTCACAATTGAAAATGCCAAAGAATCATATCAAGGAAACATGAAAATAATATATGGTTCTGGCCTCCCTGTCTCAGGAAGAGACCAAATAAGATGGCGAAAAAAATTTCGCTATGAAAAATATGTCCAGAGTCTTAAAACTTTTGTTATTGAAAATCTTAAACAGGTCAATTAATATTAGTGAGAATCATATCAATTATTATAGTCCCTGCCTAGCCTGCGGCAGGGACTAATAAAGCAAGAAACAATGTCATAGTTTGAAGTATTAGTTTAATACTCCGTTTTATTGCATATTTAGTGAATTATTTTCTAACACTGACAATGTCTAGCAAGAAATAATGTAATAGAGAAGTATTGGTTTAATACTCCTTGTTTTTTCATATTTAGCGAATTATTTAAGAGCATAGAGTTGGTTCCAGAATTACTTTCTGTGTATAAAGTTTCACAAGAGTCACATTTTTAACCTGTGTTGAAAAATCTCACAAAATTGGTTCGAGAATTTATTTTTATGTATAAAGTTTCAAACGATTCTAATTTTATTTTTACCTTGAGGTTGTTTTCAAAAATAGATAGTAACACATATCAACACTATTTCAACACTTTACGCAAAATAATTGTATTCAAAACTGTGGGTTTATTAACTTGTTTAAACTCTATTTTACGGAGATACTTTTGCATATGTTGTCATATTTATATTGATTTTTAAATTTAAATTTTAAATCTATTAATTAAGATTTTTTAAATATATGAAATTGATAAAATATGAAAAATATAAAGACAAAAAATACAATCATATATCATTATTATGAGTATAATATATGTGGATAAAACACAATTAAAAGGTGAAAATATTGTGTTTTTTTTTTTTAAATAGAAATAATGCGAGTACAATGGAGAAGACATTGTATGTGGAGTTATTTAGGTTGTTGTAGATACTAAACCTTCATTGTTATAATATTTGGTTATGCTTTATTGTAAAACAAGAAAAAACAAAATGAATGAAACCTTTTTCTTCATAGCCACTTCATTATTATGAATCCCTAAAGCTAACTAGGGGTTATGTTTTACTCATGTTTAACTCTTTCAACCCTCAATTAGACTTACTACTGAAACTCTTTTATAGTCTTCTTCGTAGTGTTCATGTGGGTAGCCCATTTTCCATGAGTGAGGGTGGCATTCTCATGAATTATGGTGTTCAATCACAATAGCTAGACACGCATAGGCTTTGCATATCAAATTAACATTTTTCTTGCATCATTGGAAAGAACTACGAGCGTATCATAGCATCAAAGCGCTATGCACTTACCTCAAAAAAACATCTTTTAAGACCTCAAAATGGCTTCAAAAAGTTTGAGACACCAATTCTTCAAACTATAGATATTATCAACAAAATTACTCATATAAATTCAATCCTTCAATCTTTTCACTCTTAAAACATCAAGATAGATGACAAATACTATAATGATCTTACTCTAATCATATATATCATTCACATAAAATTTCATTTACCTTTTTTTAATCAAAATAAAATTTATTTGTTATTAAATTTCATTTATAAAATTTAATAACAAATAAATAAAATTTATAATAAAACTTTATAAATGAAATTTAATAACCAATACAATTTATATTAATTAAAAAAAGATAAATGAAAATTTATTTGAATGTTATATATGATTAAAGTAGGATCATTATATTATGTCATTTATCTTGATGTTTTAAAAGTGAAAAAATTGAAGGATTGAATTTATAAGAGCAATTTTGTTGATAATATCTATAGTTTGAAGAATTGGTGTCTCAAACTTTTTGGAGTCATTTTGAGGTCTTAAATGATGTATTTTTAGGTATGTTCATGGCTCTTTGATGCTATGCTACACTTACAATTTTTTTCGATGATGCAAGAAAGATGTTAATTGGATATGTAAAGCCTATGTGTGCCTAGCTAAAGTTGACATATCGTGATTGAACAACATAATTCAAGGGAATGTCACCCTCACTCATGGAAAATGGGCTACCCACATGAACACTACGAAGAAGACTATAAAAAGGTCGAAGTCGTAAGTCTAATTGAGGGTTGAAGGATTAAAACATAACCCCTAGTTAGCTTTAGGGATGCATTATAACCAAGTGGCTAGGAAGAAAAGGGTTCATTCATTTTGATTTTTCTTGTTTTACAATAAAGCATAACAAAAGATTATAACAATGGGGCTTTAGTATATATGGAACCTAGATAACTCCACACAGGGGTTAAATTGACATCCATTTACACGTTTTTCCTTTTTTCAGCTATCAAATGTAGTTGATTTTAAAATAAGAACATCATTATCAATTTGTGAATAATTTATAAAATTGTCATAATGACGAGCATATAGAATTATGACAAGTTTCATATATATATATATATATATATATATATATATATATATATATATATATATATATATCTGATTTGCCACCTTAGGTGGGAAAACTTCAGTGTCCTTTATTGTTCACTAAATTATTTAATGTAGCAGACTCAATAAATCAATTAGTATCAAGATTCACCTATATTGGAAACTTGCTAATTGGCTGCATTATGTAATTTGCAATGAAGGCTGCCTGTAGAGGACAACTACTCAATGCTCTATTTGCTAAATAAATTGAATGCTTTTGTGGCATGTCGCATAACAGATTAAGCCTTGCTCGGAACCCTTTTTTCCTTTTTTCATTGAAGCACAGTTGTAATCGTTAAATCCTAATTTGTAACTGACAGTGAGTTGTGACACCTGAATACCTAACTGCACCTATTATTGAACACAACCTGATTTCTTCTAGGTTATATATATTTTCCTTCATTTCTTCAAATTCTTGGTTTTTTGCATTTTGTACTTTTGTAAGCTCCATGAGAACTTCCAAGGATTCGTCCTCAAAACCAAACTCGAGTGATAATCTAGTTAATACTATGTTTGTAAAATAATGTATGTAATCTAGTGACTACATTATCTCATTGACAAAAATCTCTCTTAGCCTTCCTCGAGTTGTTCTACATTTGAAGAGTGTAGGATAGGGAAGCATTGACCGTGTGTTGTATTGGGTAAACATATACTCAAATAGACTTGAAGAGAATATGATAATGGGCATAATCTAATTTAATGTCACAGCCTAGCTAGGCCAACCTCAAATTGATGTTTGATCTACTAGACTCATTGAGACAGATTTATGTGTAAGACCTGCTTATGTGTGAGACATGAGAGCCTTCTCTAGAGCTATTAGACTATTTAGTTTTAAGAGGCGTACACACCTTTCCTTATTTAGTTGTACCAAATTTACAAAAACTTGAAATAAGTTGTGGTGAAACACAAATTTACTTGCTTGTTTTTCTAAACTTGATGTCTTCTTTATTGAGTTCTATAAACTTATATTAGCAATTGATTTCTTTACCAGGTTATATAAATTTATAATTTTTATTGCAAGAGAATTGGTTTATGGTGGATTTCAAAAGTTGGATTTTGCCTATTTGCAAATTTTCACCTTTTTCATTGTATTGACTTTACATGCTTGCACCTATAGTTGTGCTTGAATAGCATACTTTTGCATTGGATTTTGGAATTTAGTTTTATGTTTGGGTAGTTATAGAGGTATAGGAAGATTCTAGGTTTGCGAAATTTGCAATTTCATTTATTACATTAAAAGTGCATATTAGTTATGCCACATCCCCAAAATTATGCATTTTGGGTCTTCTGAATTTTACCGAAATACATTGTTTTTTTAAGAATCGAAGTTTTATGTACTCTATTATGGTGATTTCGAATGATATTATATGGATTTCTTTATTGGGCCGCAGTGAATTCATGTATCACTCTTAAGTTAACTTAATTGAGTTGTATTTAATTTAATTTGTGGACTTTGGGTGAATAATCACAAATAATATAATCAAAGTAAGAGGTTTAGTCATGTTGACACATGGAGTGTTTGTGCTGCATTATTTAATTCCTCAACTAGGAAAGCCAATTTTGAAGCTGCACTTTTCAATTTTGGAAATTCCAATTTTAAAAATAATAATATATATTTATAAATAATATATTAAATATTAATATTTATTTAAAATTATTTACCTATATGTTAAATATATAGTTTATGTTGTTAATATTTTTGTTAAATTAAAAATTTCATAAATAACTATTCAACTTAATATTTTTTTGGGTAATTATTTAGTCATTATCATTTAAATGTATTGATTCTATACATGTGAAATGATGATAAGAAAAAAATGTTTTCATAAGATGATGAGTAGGTCGGTTTCAAGATTTTCTTCATCCAGGTATTATTAACCTCTTATATGATTTATTTAAAATGTTATTTGATTTTTTTATTTTAATTTCAATTATTTGATCCTATAATATTGTAATTACTACACATTTCTCTATATTTTATATATAAAGCTCAATATTCACCTTAATGAGTTGTAAAACTTAATAGTCACTATAATGAGTTCTAAAGGACACCTTTAAATTTGCATATTTTGAAGTCTCTTATAATTTATAATTTAATAGTGTGAATTTGGTCTTTGACATGGATGGTATTACCATTGTTACAATCTGGGTTAAAGCTTGGATTCTTAAAAACCTTGATTTTTATAGAATCTTTTCATTTTGTTTAACTTATTTTTTATTTTTATTTATTTTTTAAATGAAACTTATATTTTAACCATGAGATTTTTAAAAAACATGAGATTGACACCTTTGTTTTTGTTTGAACATGATTTTTTTTGGGTAATTTATTAAGTTCGTGCCAGATTAATGTTTAAATATGTTTTTAATTGGTGAATTGAAATTCATGTATATCTAATTAATTTGTTTTTATTATATAGGTATTATATATCAAAAATATCTTAAAAAAAAGGAATCAACTTTCTATTGAAAGGATTTTTGGATGGTCTACTACATCTCAAGTTCCGTGGCCTACACAAATTATCCAAAATTTAGTCCATTTACATGATGATAATGAATGTACTTTTTGAACATTTACATAGTTCATGCACATTATTTTTTTTGTTTGAAACTCATTTCACAAATAGTGTTCTTTTAATGAGATTGACATTGAAGTGACTTAAATGAAAAAAATGATATGTGTATTTCAATTTCTATTTTGTTAAATTTTATTGTTTAATTTAGTTGCAACAATATCTCCATTTACTATTTTCATGTGAGAGTAATTATGAATATAATTTGTAGAAGTTAGATAAAACCAGTAAGAATTAATATTAAAAGTCATATGAAAGACAGTTTAAAAATAAAAACGTCATAGTTTTAGTTTTTTCTTTTTTTTTTATGGGAAGGGGACGGGTCAAATTTAATCTCTCACTCCACATGAAGTGTCTATCCCTTGTATTTGCGTTATTTCCAATTTAAAGGAAAAAGAGCACAACATTTTCGCTTTTTAATTGTGTTTTTTTGGAATGTCTTATACTCATAATAATGATAATGATATGTGATTGTATTTTTTTTCTATATTTTGTCAATTTCACATAATTAAAAAGACTTTAATTAATAAATTTAATATTTAAATTTAAAAATCAATATATTTATGGCAACATATGTAAATGTGTCTCTATAAACTAAATTTTAAACAAATTAATAAACTTACATCATTTTTCATATTTTGTCAATTTCATATATTTAAAAAAACTTTAACTATTAAATTTAAAAATCAATATATTTATAGTAACATATGCAAATGTATTTCTATAAACTAAATTTTAAACAAATTAATACATTTACATCATTTTTTCTTAACCTGAGAATAGAGTGCTAAAATCATGTCATTTATTAAATAAAACATGAATACAATTATTTTGAGTGAAATGTTGAATAAAGTTAATATGTATTACTAGAATTTTTTCGAAACAACCCCAAAGGGAGAAATAAAATTAGAATCCTATGATGCTTTATACATATTTAAACGAAAAAAAAACAAAATAGGTTAAATATTTGACTTTTGAGAAAGTAGTTCTGCAACAAACTTTGTGCTGTTAAAGAATTTGCTAAATATATTATTATTTCTGCAACAAACGAGAGAAGTATTATTATTTCTTGCTGGACACGTTATTGTTAGAAAATAATTCACTAAATATACAATAAAACGGAGTATTAAACTAATACTTCAAACTCTACATTGTTTCTGGCTTTATTATTACAAAAGAATTCCCTAAATATACAATAACAGGAAGTATTAAACCAATACTTCAAACTCTACATTGTTTCTGGCTTTATTATTACAAAAGAATTCCCTAAATATACAATAACATGAAGTATTAAACCAATACTTCAACCTATGACATTGTTTCTTGCCAAGCACATAATTATTAGACAAGGATTCATTAGATATGCAAGAAAAGATACTGTGACAAATCAAATACGTTCATACACAATTAACTCATTTCGATATGCATTTAGATTGTTGCAGAGCATGTGTGGCGTATCAGAGCTATATTATGTATTAAAAAACAAAAGTAATTGATTGAATTAAAAAAGGAGATCATTCTTTCCCAGATGCACAACACACCTATGCAATTGGAGACAGAAAATTAACCAGATTTAATATAATGTAGGTAACCCCTGCATCGAATATTGAATAGTTCCAGCTGGTCTGTACTTGAATATTGATGCTAGCGAAATTGTTCAATATTTGACTGCATCAGGTCTCTAAGCTTCCTCCTGCACTTGATAATGGTCTCTAACTTTAGCTTCCATTGTCTGCATGCGCTCAATCTCAACTGTGCAGTCCTCCAAATTTAGCTTCGGCAAGGCACATTCCACCAGAGCCGAAACATCTTCCAGATGGTCTTCCGTTTTCATCTCTGGCGGCAGGGGAAGAATGAGATCTCCAAATATGGAGAGTATTTTGGCGCCGGAGGTTTCATGGCAGAATTGGCTTTGAATGCAGAGGCCATGTCTGTCCCAGAGAGCACAGAATGAAGCATTCGCCACTGACAGAAGGAAATAGAGATGCCCCAAATAAGAGCAACCCCTTTGGTGCTGCCTGCGTTGTGAAAGGCGGGGATGAGTTCTGTACTGACATGGCTGAGCACATCCTGAATATCATAGCCGATTATTTACGGAGAGCGCCAAATAGATTTCAAATTTCAAATTTGCTGGAATGCATTCCATGGATGGCTATGTGATGGTCATCCGCAGAAGGTCCCTGACAGTCTGTCATACGACAACCAGCCTCAGTCGCCAGACTCAGTGGCCGGAGTCGGAAATTTTTCCGAACGACATCCATTTCCGGGCAATTTCGCTGCCTGCTTAGACTACTCCCAAAATATATCCACTGGAAGCAGAATCGAGGAGGCATCCTAGAGGATTCAAGAGAAACCATTATCAAAACTTCGCCTTGAATGCCCTAACCTAGCCCTCAGATAAGGCATCAAGGCTCGCCCGTTGATCAGAACACTACACAATTATTCACCATCTGTATTACTGCAGACTGGGCTTTCTCACCTCATTGTACCATGCAACGCACGAATTTGAGCATCCTCGTCAGGGCAAGCGCTAACAAGCCTGCTCTCGGGCATTAAATGCCCGTTTAGCTGCAAGATCGATAGTCATATAGCTTTCGGTGAGGATGGAGTGTTCAGAAAGCACTGCGCGCATCTATTTTATCTGTTTTATACTTTGGAAATCACTTCGGAAAGCACTACAAAATAGAAATGAAGCTACGGCCAATGTACAACTCACGGTTTATATGAAAAGGCTCCATTATGCATTTAAGATTCCACATCCCACGCCTCCAAGGAAGATGCTTCGACAACTAGTACATCACGGGCATGAGGAGACACTATCATTAAATGCTCATGGGCTCTTTAAAAGGAAATATCTAATGTATATAGATAAAAAGGGAACGTTTAACGTTTATAGATAGATATAGTCATCACTTGAATTTGAGATTATTAACTTTGGTGGGAACAACTTTGCACAGAATTTATATGTGTGTATTTTTTAATATATGGATGACTTCATTCATGACTTCAGTTTGATATTGATAACTTGGGTGGACAGAAACAGATATTGTAATCATGTGAGCAGGCCATAATATCCTCCAAACTCATTGACTTAAACAAGTTTGGGCATCTTTTATTGTTGAAGGTGTCATGCACAAACTAACGACACGAGCACCATCGATATATTATAACTGTTATATATGTTGCCTTCGTATGAAGTGACGACGCGCTAATTTGAATCGAACTGAAATGTTAAAATACTTTTTAACAATGTTGTTGGCTGAGGAGTTGAGTTATTTTTTAAATACTCAGAGAGAGACAAAACTCCTCATTTCTATCTTATGTACTGTGTTGATTACAAAACCCTCCCCCTGTATTCCTTAGTCACTGTCGATATGCATTGCACTTTGCATCTGTCTTCAACGATCGACTATGACATGGTATTCCTTTAAAATTTTCAGTTCTTCGCCATGCCCCGACATAGGCCAAGAATATTTTCCATGCTAAAGAATCTGAACAAAGTAGTGGTAATGGTGTTGCCTAATATTTTCAACATTAATTTAAAGAGATTTAAATGTTAAATTTATGTCTTATATATGGTTTTTTGTTTTTTAAACTTTGTTATGCCCATCTTCTACGCCTTTCAGCTTAGAGATATTATCAATATATTAACTATGGGTCTTGGTGTAATACATAGAAAGTCTCCCGGGCACACACCACACCTTACCCACATGAATGATTCAAAAAGAATAATTAAAGATTTATTTCCGTCAATCCAACGACAGTCAAATCCTCTTTTTGGCGGTAAGGGTAACCCCTGACCCCCTCTTGTGACCTAGTTGTCATTTTCACTCTCAAGTTTTGTCGTAGGAGCTTTGCATACTTGTTAGAAGTGGGGGGTTTTCTTTTCCTTGTTGCCTTGGTGCTTTATCAATTTAGCTCTATGATGAGGACTTATTAGGCTACAACCATTAATCATTCTTCAATGGCCATGGTCAAAGATTTATTTCCGTCAATCTGACGACAGTCAAATCCTCTTCTTGGCGGTAAGGGTAACCACCTGACCCCCTCTTCTGACCTAGTTGTCATTTGCGCTCTCAAGTTTTGTCGCGGGAGCTTTGCATACTTCTTAGCAATGGGGGAGTGGGGGGTTTTCTTTTCCTTGTTTCCTTGGTGCTTTATCAATTTAGCTCTATGATGAGGACTTATTAGGCTACAACCATTACTCATTCTCCAATGACCATGGTGCTTTAAAATATCTATATTGGCCCACATAACATTCCATCATAATAATTCTCAATAAAGTTATCCAACTTAGCAGTACTACAACAAACATGAGATCAAGTCTCCCATCCCATGAGGGTGCTAAGATTCCACATCTATAGATTCATCACCATCAACAAACAACATGCCTCCCAATACACTTGTGATTCTCCATTCAGGAGCCAACAAACAATGTGCCTCCCAATATACTTGTGATTCACAATTCGAGAGGCAATGAATAATGTGCCACCTAGTACACTCATGAATTCCATTTCTGAGTATCATTGAAACCATATTAACCACCTATGCTTAGACTCTAGCTAAGGTACCTTGTACCAATTGAACTTAACTTGATTGTGGATTTGAGGAATATTTTACAATTTAATAGACAAGAAGGCATATTAAAAGAAAGGTAAATCATGCAATGGTTGCATAATTAATAAAAAAATGGTTGTATAACCTGTGATAATGACCTTGAAGTTGACCCATATTTGAAATGTGCAGTGGGCCTATAATCCATGTGATGATATGGTTAACACCTATTTGAGTTATCTTCAACAAAAATCATATAAATAGTTTTAGTGAACAAAATTGCTGTGATTTTTTTAGCTTGTAATTGTTAACATAGACCTACCTTTTTTTGTTTGACCTATGAAATGTATTTGCATTCCTATATTACAATTTGATATTTAATGTATTTTAAAAATCTCATTAACCTAGTTTTAGCCTAGTTTTATAGTAATTTACTAGACTTTAATATACTTATTTTGTAGTACACCTCTAATCTTCATCTTACTAAAAAGGTCACTATCGACCATCAGCAGATTGCTCGTACTCATGGGGATATTGCTTCAAAGAGGAGCAAGGCAATCTTCCCGCGTAGTACTACCAAACGTCTTCAAAATGGCCCTACGTATATGGAAAGAGATACTACGAATGAGGGCCTGTCCAAATATCATGTTTGGTCATTTTTAGTCCCTCGCCAACATATATCAATGACTGATTATTTTTTCCAAAATTACACCCACATTCATCAAATTCAGATCGTTTCTTGACCCTAAGAAAACAAAGGGGAATACTTGTGCCTCAACCCTATAAAATCCAATGGGAGTACTCATGCCTACACTACAAAATAGAAAACAAACCAGCCTAAACATTGAGAAACCATATACAAATTCTCGTCGATAAAATCATGACCATATTTATGTATCATCGAACAAATTCCAAATTTAAACGTAAAACCAAGGATTCAAAGTTAACATAAACAGATACAGATTCAATATCATCTTAATACTAGCCTGACTCATAATGGAAAACCGAATCGAGTGTAGAGTTTATTTGTTGCAAAATATTTTTTTATCTTTTAAGAAGATATTCCTACTACATGGAATAACCTTGTTATACAATCAAATCAAGACAATCTATGAGAGGTGAACATGTTTTTGAGGGTATTTCAATATTAGTAGGGAAAAACAATACACCCACTTTACCAACCAACCAATGCCCTCATTAACAAAACACAATATTTACAAAATTTATGCAAATTAAATTAATATATAAAGTTTTAGGAACTTTTGTGGCTTCTAGTGATTAAGAATAATTTATAGGGATGATTTTACAACAATAGATCATATAACATCAATGTTACAATTTGAAATTTTCTTATATAAATAGTTGTATGGTAATAATCTATAGGTGGTAAGGATGCCCACACTACAAGAGGAGCAAATAGTAAATGACCGAGCACTCTATGTAGCATCATATATAATTAGTCTATACAAAGCCATGTCTTTAATCAATGTCCATTTCTCTCAACTATGACCAAAAACTCCATTTTATATTTTTTTTTTTGAGCTTTGGAGAATTTGCAATATAGATTTAATCTATCGAAGATCTATAAAAGGCTTGGGGTTTAAAGCTAGTCCTTTGAAGACTATAAATATGAGAGAGACAACAAATTTACTCTTAACACTAGTGGGAGAATGGAAATTAAATGACGTCTATTTGGGCAATAGTACATGCCATTCTTTTATATTCTTTATCCACTTCCATATATAAATTACCCACGATGAGACACCTTTGTTCCTTTCATATTTACAACATCTATGAATCATCCTTCCAAGTTAGTTTCATTTCTCCACAAGTGATGATGTTATGTCGAGCAACATATTAGATAATCCTATTGGGAATAAACTTGACATGGGAAATGGTCAAATCTTTAATGTCCAAGATGATTCCTCTACTATTACTATAAAAGAAAACACCAAACATTGATTGAATTATTTTAAAGAAACACCAAACATTATTTGAATTCTATTACACTTAACAACATTAGTTTTTCAAGGAATGTCAAATTGTTTTTCCTCTTATAGATATCTTGTAGATGCTTTAAATGTAGATGACACAAAATGCTTTGACCAAAGATAATGTGTTGCTACCCATGTAAAACAATTGTCTATAGAAACAATAGAAAGAGAAAAGATTCAAACCAAAGCAATCATTTTATGAATGATTTTTAATTTTTTGAATATTCCAAAAAACATTATTTTATTGTAATTTCATAGAGATATAAGTAATTGGAAAAACTATTGAGGATCAATACAACATTACAACCATATGCTTCATCATCATGTCACTCATTAGGAATTGAACGTAGGTGAGGAAGATAACAACCATTCTTCCCAAAAGATAACCCCAATTGACAATGTCTTTACTCTCCATTTTTTAATATTTCAACTTTATTCTTAAAAACTTACATTTTTATATTCAACTTTTAAATTGCTATAAATATAGTGAGACGAAAATTGGAAATATCAAATTTATAAGAGGTATCAAATCACATGGTGAGAATAAAAAAATGAGACCAATTGATATTCTATTAATTTAAAAAAACGAGACCAATTGATATTCAATTAATTTAAAAGACCAATAAGAGACAAGTCTAAATGTTTTATATTTTATACTTTTTCAAATCATAATAAAATAATTTGGCAACATAATTTTTGATAAATTACAATTCTAAATTATTTAATTCATATTTTCTATTCATAAATTGATTTCCATCCTCAAAAACCCTTAGGACACTTTAGTTATGCAATCTCAATAACTAAAATTTGTAATTACAATTTTTTTACCAATTTTTAGGTAAAATTGATTAGATAAAATTAATTGAAAAAATATACCCAACTAAAAAAATTTAAAATATCTGAAAAATTAACCAATAAAGTCTTATCCTCTCACATCCTTCCCTCCTTAATTCATTGTTTAAACCTTTAATCTTGAGACCTTGTCTTAACATCAATCTTGATGTTGTTCACCTCGTTATTTAAATCATTGTTTACCACTATTAAACTTAAAACTTATAACCAATATTATATCTTCAAAAGTAAAATTACTATCATAATTTTATACTCATTTTTCAGAAATCAAAATTATGTTAATATTGGTTAAACAACTATTATAAATCTTTTCTTTTAATTCCAAAAGAATCAAAGACATATTAATATTGGTAAAATATAATGATTATTATATATTTTTAGTTGCGCAGACAGTTTTATCAAATCACAATCAAATTACCATCAATGAGGGTTAATGAATCTAAGTGGGTTTTTGAAAGGCACATATTTACAAGTGTGACGCTTATTAATATACCATTTTAATGCAGCCATGTTTCAATATGATAGGTTTTAACTTTTTTAGTTTTTAATTAAATTTCTCTAATCTTTATAGGTGGTGTTAAATTATTCTATTCTGTATAAGCTGTGATAAATTACTTGTACATTAAAAATTTAATGGTGTTTTGTAAAAAATTAATGAAGTATAGTTCAAACATAGGATTTAAATATAAAAGAAATTTAGTGTTATAAATTTTATCTATTGATATAATGGGCTGAGAGAAGAGAATATACTAATATGTTTATATTTAAGTCATTTATTTTAAGTGTTTTATAAAAACTTTTAATTAAAAAAATTATTAAAATACACATTTTCATATATGGATATGTTTAAATTTAAATTATTCATAACAATATTTAATTAAGAAAATCATTAAAATGCCCAATTCCAATAACCATTATAAGTATAAAAATTAACCATTTCTCGCACCCAAAATTGATAAAGATTATAGGTATAAAATGATAAATATAAAAATTAACCATTATAGGTATGAAAATTTATAAAATGCTGGCACGCAAAATTGATAAATATTACAGGTATAAAAATTTATCAAATGTTGGCACCCAAAATTGATAAAAGAATTCTTACGATAATTTATTATTTTATGAAAATGAAAATTGATAAAAGAATTCTTGCGATAATTTATTATTTTATGAAAATGAAAAGAAACGTAGAAGCCAATACACGCTGCGAAAAGAAATACATGTAATTTAATCGTTGAGTAATGCAGAACTTGCAAATTTTAAGCTAACGAAAGCGAAATTTCCAATATGTTTTAACTGTTAATCCTGCAGTTGGCGTGGACTCCTCCCTGGTTGCCAGTCAATACATTAATATCTCCCATTTTTATCATTGCGGCAGCCAATTTTTCCTGCCATCCGACCAAGTTAAGGCCCGAGTTTGCAGTCACACTGGATTTGATGTTTGGATCTGTAAGCAGCGTTGCATCCGATGTAAACAGGCCACGGTTAGCTACAACGTCGTTGTAATACAAGTTGTCCAGGATGAGTGGCGTTTGAGGATCCATGACCACGGTCGTGTTGGCGTTGCTGGGGCTGCCTTGGGGACAGCTCTGCTTCAATATCTGAGCATATCTCGGATCAAGGGACGGGTCCATCGTATTGTTGCCGTTGAAATTGTAGAGCCTACTGACGAATGGAGTGCAATGGGAGACACCAATTGTGTGTATTCCTGCATTCGCCCAAATAACACAAACATGATTTTACTCGACATATGCTTTTGCTCAACCATCACTACTACACCAAGGTCATTTTTGATAATTTTTTTAAGACAAAAGAAATTCACTGTCTCAAAAACTCATTTTTTATTTTAGTTATTTTATATTAAAAATTAATATCAATTGATTTGTCTTAAAACTCATTTTCTATTTTAGTTATTTTATATTAAAAATTAATATCAATTGATTTGTCTTTAAGACAAAAATAGGTTGAGACAAAAATATTTAAAGACAAAATTTTATATTTAAGACAAAAATAGTTTAAAAGAAAAATATTTTAAGACAAAAGTAGTTTGAGACAAAAATATTTTAAGACAAAACTTTATATTTAAGACAAAAATAATTTAAGACGAAAATATTTTGAGACAAAAATTTATATTTAAGATAAAAGTAGTTTCAGAGAAAAATTTAAAGACAAAACCTTATATTTAAGACAAAACTTTATGTTTAAGACAAAAATAGTTTAAGACAAAATTATTTTAAGACAAAAACAATTTAAGACAAAATTATTTTAAGACAAAACTTTATATTTAAGACAAAAGCATTTTGAGACAAAAATATTTTAAGACAAAACTTTATATTTAATACAATGACCATTTTAGATCAAACCTATGTTTAATATGATATTTCACTTCGAATGAAAATGGAGCGCAGCGCTGAGTTTCAGGGTGATCTGTGCGCGCGTTCTGAACTGAAGCTCGCGCGCCCTGCTTTCTCGGCCCCTGCGGTCCTCCGCAGGCCCCCCTGCCTGGTAGCCTGTGCTACTGGGCTCTCAATCCTTCCCGACATCCCCGCAATTGGGCTCTACCTCCCTCCTCCGGCCAGTGCTGCTGCTAGCACAACGTCCGCGTCTGAGTTTTGCGATCGCAGAGGAGCGTAGCCGCCGCCATGAGTGCACCTGGCGGTGGGGAGCCTTCTCCCACCCCACCAATCTCTTCAGAAGAAGCATTCAAAAGATTGCTCGCAGAAAGGGAAGAAACGTTTAATTCCAGAAGTCCCGAAATTCATCAAAAAACTGGAGGAAATTCCTGAGATCGCCCTGTCAGAAGACCAACTGATAAAAATCACCCTAGCCCTGGCTGACAAAGGGTTGGTAGGACAATTTATGGGATGCTGGCCCTCTACAAAAACAACAGATAACTGGATCCAACGCAACTAGAGGCCCCAGCTGGAAAACAATGTGATCTGCTATGTTGTCGGAAGAGGGTATTTCATTTTCCAGTTCACCTCCAAAGAAGATCGAGATTTGGTTTTCAGAAACGATCCGTATTTAATGGGAAATCAGGGTTTGTATCTTAATAAGTGGACCCCCGACTTCGATCCCTCAATCGATACCCCTAAAGAGGTCGTAGTCTGGGTCCGACTTCCCAATCTTCCGATCCATTTGGAGCTATCACACCTTGCAACAGATTGGAAATGGCCTGGGTCGTTTCATTGACAAAGCAGATAACAAGGACCAATATACCTGCACAAGAATCTGTGTGGAAGTCGATTTGGAAGCTGGACTATCCGAAGCGGTAAAACTTACAGTCAGAGAATGACATCACTATCAGAAATTGGATTACGAGCAACTGCCTTTCAAATGCAGAACTTGTCACGAACATGGACACTTCCAACGAAATTGCCCAAAAGCTCCAATCGAGGACAAAGTGGACAAAGAAGGATGGAAAGAAATAAAAAAGGGCAAGGTAGTCCCAAAACCAACTGAGAAAAAAAATTCAGAGCCATTGGTGAAGCCCCAGCCTAAACCAAAAGCCAAAGAAGTTCCAAAAGAGGGTTCTTCCTCTGGGGTAAAGACAGATGCCATTGGAACACAAGAGGAACCAGAAGACCCGTCGAAGAAAGTGAAAGAAGTAGAGGCAAAGTCAACACTTCCTCCATCAGAGGATGAACAAGGGGAAAAAGAAGAAAATGAGGACCGCATCAGTCTGGGCTCCAATTCTGAGGGAGATTCAAAAGATGGAGTCTCAGATTCAAATAGCTCGCAAGTCACTCCTATCAAGTCGGCCAGGGGTCGAAAGTCCAAGAAGAAACAGAGAGAGGAACAAACTTATCTGGATGTTCTCCAAGGCTCTTAGAAAACTCTCAAAGGAATGATGAATACCAGATCTAGGCGCAAGCATGGTCAAACTCCAAAAGGAGCCACAACCTTCCAAGCTAGTAAATAATGAAATACATCTCTTGGAATTGCAGAGGGTTAGGTAACAGGTTGAAAGAAGAAGCTCTGAAAGACATTGTAAGGATGTACTCGCCTGAAATCCTTCTCATCCAGAAGACAAAACTGGAGGACCTTCTACTCCTCCAAGCAAGCAAAGCATTCTAGAATAAAGGCTAAGGGAGAGCAATCAGTGCCAGAGGCGCCTCTGGAGGGATTGCCTCCTTTTGGGACAGCTCCAAATATGATCTGATTCATGAAGAATGTTGCCCCCATTGGCTATTCACTAAGCTCCTCCATAAAGAATCTGGCCACCAAGTAAGTATGCTCAATATTTATGCTCCAGTCTTACCATTGGAGGAAAAAATTTGTTGGGACTCGCTCCAATTCTATCTTTTCTTGCACAACCCAGAAAATATTATTATTGCAGGTGATTTGAATGTTATGCTAGCTGCAGAAGAGAAAAAGGGGGGCTCGCTGGTCAGGGAACCAGCTAGAGAATGGGTTGAAGACCTCATTTTAGATTGGGAATTGGAGGATATGAAGCCCACATCTGGGAAATTCACCTGGTCAAACAAAAGGATAGGCCCCGGCCACATTGCTGCTCATCTGGACAGATTTCTAGTCCAATCCTCCTTCTTGACTTGTGGTCTAATGGCCACCTCTAAAATTCTACCGAACTACACCTCTGACCATAAACCCATTCTGCTTGAGCTCTCCTTAGATGGAAATCTTGGCCCCATTCCCTTTAGATTTAGTTCTCTATGGATTCATCAAGAAGGATTCCAGGAGGTGGTCTCCGAGGCCTGGAACTGGCAAGTTCAAGGATCCCCTTTCTTTGTGTGGGAAGAAAAAATGAGGAGACTTAAAAGGGAGCTCAAGGAGTGGGCTAAAAGGTTGAAAATGCCCACCGCCAAAAGAAAGGAGATGCATGACAGTTTAGCAGGCCATCAATTAACAATGGAGAATTCCGATGTAACTCAAATCCTTCTTCAAAAAGAAGTAGAGCTGCAAAAAGATCTCCATAGAGCAAGTAGGGATGAAGAAGATTTCTGGAGACAGAAGTCCAGAAATCTTTGGTTACAGGCCGGAGACAAAAATACAAGCTACTTCCATAAGCAAGTTGAAGCACGCAAGCACTTCAAAATAGTAAATGAAATTCACTATCAAAACACTGTGGTTAAAGATTCTGAAGGCATAAAGCAAGTAGCCCACTCCTTCAAAGATCTTTACTCTGCCCCGGAAGACCCTCCTATCGATTCTCAAGCCTATCTGATTGATCTTATTCCTCACTGTGTTCAATATTCTGACAATATTATGCTGACTGCTCCGATCAATATGAATGAGATTAAAGAAGCTTTGGATTGCATGGATCCAGATAAAGCTCCAGGCCCTGATGGGTTCATTGCAAGGTTCTACCTGACTTGCTAGCCTACAATTAAAAAATACCTTTTGAGAATGATCCGTAAATCTCAGACTTGCACCAAGATTGGAGGAAATACCAACTCGGCCTTCCTTGCCTTGATTCCGAAAGACAAAGGCGCCACCAATTTCAGCAGATTCAGGCCCATCTCTTTGTGTAATACAAGTTATAAGCTAATTACAAAAATAATAGCCAACCGTATTAAGAAAATTATGCTGGTCATCATCCCCGAAAACCAAGGAGGATTCACAAAAGGGAGAAAGATTCTTGACAATATTGTGCTGGTGCAAGAAGCAATTCATTCAAGCTGTCATCAAAAAGAGAAAGGCATGGTGATTAAGCTAGATTTGACAAATGCCTTTGATAGGGTGAGACATGATTTCCTATTTTCTGTGATGGAGAAATTTGGCTTCTCAAAAGTTCTCATAACTTGGGTGAAAGCCTGCATTGCCTCCCCTTGGATAGCGCCTCAGGTTAATGGTCGTTTAACGGAATTTTTCCAGGCCCCGAGGGGGCTAAGACAAGGTTGCCCTTTGTCCCTACTTCTTTACACCATTCAAGCTTCGGTGCTTAGCTTCTAGCTACACTACTGTCAACAGATCCAAACTCTGCCAAGCCTGAGAATGGCTCAAATGTTAAAGACATAAATCATGCCTAGTTTGTTGATGATACATTATTGCTTGGAGGAGCTAGCATAAATTCTGCTAGAACCTTCAAGAAGGAGCTGGACATTTATAGGGAGGTTTCGGGCAGCAAGATTAACTATCTAAAAAGCACGATCTATGGCTGGAATTGCTCGATCAAAGATTTGACAGACATAGCAAGGCTATTAGAAATCGAAATAACCCTAACCTAGGAGTCATTTAAGTATCTTGGGATCCCAATCTTCAAATCAAATCCTAAGGTAGCTCACTAGATGCCCCTACTAGACAAGGTAAAACTCATAATACAAGCTTGGGGAGCCTCATGGTTGAATAATGCTGGGAAGGTAATCCTTATGAAATCTATTCTCATAAGTCTCCCAGTTTATCAGAACTCCATTCTACTAGCCCCTAAAACCTTTATTAGTAAAGTGGATGGTCTCCTGAGAAGATTTCTGTGGGAGGGAGGGAAAAATAATGAAAGAAGGCTCCATTTAGTTAATTGGGACACTATTAAGAAGCCATTCTTGGAAGGAGGTCTCCAAATGCGGGATCTGGCAGCCCAAAATCTTGCTCTGGGCTCCAAGCTCCTTTGGAACATTGTTTCTGGGAATCCTAGTTGGAGCAAGAGAGTTCTGTGGAAAAAATATTTTCATGGGTAGCGTTTGAGGTGCTTGGACCAGCCTCCTAGAATTTCCAAAGGATCACCAGTTTTCAAACTCTGCCTCACAGCTTTGAAACTTTTCAGTCATAAGCTTTATTAGATCCTAGGTAATGGGAAAAAAATAAAAATTTGGGAATATTCGATTCTTAGAGATCAACCCTTGAATCAGATGGCAGAACTAGAAAATATCAGAGCTTGGCTTCAGGCCAACAATCTGGAAACCCTTTGGGACATCTCCAATTGGACAAATGATGCAGAAAGTCTATGGGATGGTTGGAATTTGGGGGAGGTCCCTCATTGGCTGGATGGTGAAGCCAATTTATTGTTGGATTTGCTCTAAGGAAAATCTCCCTTAAAGGCCTCTTCTAAGGACAAAAGAGTGTGGGGTTCTCTTTCAGGCACTTACTCAGTAGCAGAAGGTTACAAAAGTATGATGGTTGTCCCTAGCGTCCCCCCAGAGCCAACTCAATGGAAATTTATTTGGTCTTTTCCTGCTCTCCCCAAAATTGACTTCTTTTGTTGGACTCTGGCACATAAAAATATCCTCACTAGAGATAATCTGAGGAAGCGTGGAATGGAAGGTCCCTCCAGGTGCCCTCTTTGTGCATCGGATGAAGAAACGGCTAACAACTTGTTCTTATTGTGCCCCTTTGCTTAAGAAGTTTGGAAGGGTGTCCTGATGTTAGGACCTGACAAAACAGAGCTTCCAGGAAATATTCAGGACCTGCTAAGAAATTGGGCCAAGTTATCCCCGTTCTGTCTCTCCAAAAGAATCCTTCTCAAGACTGCCTGGATGTGGATCCCCAAATTCACATGCTGGAAACTGTGGTTGGAGAGGAACAATAGAATATTTAGGGAGGAGAGTTGTAACCCGGTCAGAATTATCACTAAGATCAAAGCTCTGTTGGGGGAGGCCTTAGAAACCAAACCCACCATAAGAAATGGCATGATTCTGGACAGCGAGGAAGATCAATGGTTAAAAGAGCTTGTTCCAAATCATCATAATAGATCCATTCCTCCTACTAAAGCCCCTTCTCATTGGGAAATTTATCTGGAAGAATAGGAATTCATCAAATGGAGATCTGCTTTGGATGATCACTGCCTATTCTTCGACGGGGCCTCTATAGGTAACCCAAGGAAAGGCAGGTGGCAGGGGAGTTATCTTAAGCCCAGGTGGCTCAACTGAGCTGCACTTTGCTTGGGGTCTGGGGCATGAAAAAAACAACAGAGCAGAGGCTCTTGCTCTGTGGCAGGGTCTAAATCTGGCTATCAAGAGGAATCTCCTCTCCATCTAAGTCTTTGGAGACTCCGGACTAATTATACAGGCTATGAACTCTCAAAAGATCCCTTCTCAGGTGCAGTTAGCCCCCATCCTCAAAAAAATCAGACTACTATTGCCCGAGTTCCACAAAATCTCCTTCTATTATGTTCTGAGGAAGTTAAACTCACAGGCGGACTTGGCAGCCAACATAGGCTCTCTCAGGAGTAGGAGATCTTTGTTAGTAAATGATGTTGAATCGGACTGCAGCATTCCTTAATTTTGGAATTGTCTGGGCCTCTGTTCCTTTGAGAATTTCGCTGATTCAGATTCTCCAGACTTCGGGACCGAACCATTTTGAGCTAGCTGCTGTTAGGAAATGCGGAATCATCCACAAGGGAAAATTCAGAATGCAACCGTGGCATTTTCGATTTCTTTTCGTCGTTGGAACTCACTGTTGCGTCTAGTTAGGTGTTGGGGAGTTCACGAGGGCCTCTTCAAGGCCAATTTACCGCTCTTGGAATTCTTGAACACTATATAACACTCCACCAAACATTTCAAAAAGAAAATGCAGTGATTCTTGGGATGATCCGGCACTCCAGCACGTTGGATCTCCTCTCTGCAAGCTAGGAAGCAGAGCTACGTCACGAAAAGCAAAAGCAGCGAAATTTCAAGGCACCATTCTGAAACCAAATCAAGTTCTTTTTCAAGCCTCTATCTACATTCACAGTGTAACTCATTCAACAGACTATTCAAAAGAAAAATCTTCTTTCCCCACCGACTGTAACAAGGAAATACAGGGTTTCAGTGTTAAAGTCCTCGACAGCTGATTTGCCGAATTTTAAATAAAAACTAACCGTTTATGTCAAAAAAAAAGAAAATGGAGAGCGGAGTGCTTAGGGTTTGACGCTGCTCTGCAACTGGCAAACCTTCACAGACTGCGTCGTTCTGCCATTAACCTTCAGCCATAAGGCAGCTACAGCACAATAAGGAACAGCTATTGTGTAATGGAATCCCCTCAGGGGGAGGACATGATGCCTCCCCCCGCTGATACGGAAAATGGCCTGCGACAGACTGAAAATGTTAGGATGGACCATCCAGAAGATACAACAACAGAGAATGAAAATACACCAATGAATAACAACACAAATGAAGAACCACAAGTGACGTCAAACACCTACAAGCCGGTAGCAGTTCACAGACCCAAAATCGAGCTCCCAAGTCAGTGCATCAACACTCAGATCTAGTTTATGAGGGATCATGATTTGATAGGAAAGTTTATAGGCCTTTGGCCAATGAAGAAAGCTTTGCACAGCTAGATCGCAGCCAAATGGAAGCCAAAAGGGCATATAACACTGAAGTTAGGGCCTAAGGGCTTCTTTACTGCCATTTTCAATTGTCTGGAGGACCGAAACAGGGTATTGGATGGAGTACCATATTTATTCAATGCAACAGAGCTATACCTAAGAGGATGGATCAAACGCTTTAACCCGGACAAAGAAGATCTGAGCTGGGCCCCGGTGTGGTTGCACCTTTATTCTCTCCCTCTGGAGTATTGGGACGAAGACTCTTTGCGAGACATTGGGAATGGTTTAGGCGAATTCATCAAAGTGGCAGAGGAGACAAAGCTGAAGCGATACACCTCCTATGTGCGGATCTATGTATACATGCACCTCAGTAAAGCTCTCCCGAATGCAGTAAGCCTCTACCATGATGATTATGAATGGTTACAAACAATAGAATGCAAGAATGTACCATTCTGATGTCGAAAATGCCACGCCCTGGGCCATTTATTCCGAGACTGTCCCTCCAATATGCAATCCACGACCACCCCTTCAATGGACAAATTCGACTTGGATGGATTCACAAAAGTTCCCAATCGCAAAAAGACCCATAAAAATCCCTCTACCTCAGTCAAAAAACCTTTCACCAGCACCTCCTTGCCTTCAACAAGCAACAACTTTGAAATCCTACTCTAGCCGGAGGTTCATATTAACAATGTAAACTTTGAAACGGGAACTATAAACTCAAAACGGGAACTCTGGCCCAAAAACCCCAAAAAAACATCAAAAATAGTGCTAAAAACGAAAAGTGTGTATACTGGAACGATGTTTTTATTTTTTAGGCGTAAATTTTGAACATGTTTTAAAAATGGCAGTGAATACGAAATTTACTATGAAATTTATGTGCAAATAATAGCTTCAAAATGAAAGTAATGATACTGGAACAATGATTTTTTTTTTAGGGTCAATTTTCGAAATTTTTAAAAAATGCTAATAAAACCAAATTTTTATGTCTCAAACAAATTTATTTATGAGGAAAAAACACATTAATGTTTTTGGTAGAATATCATTTTTCTTTCCTAAGTATAAATTTAGCATTTTTTCAACCATAACATGCTAGATACAAAAGAAATTGAAAATTTTTCAACTATAAAATTAAGAAACCATGACATTATGAAAAAATTACATCACTAAATGAATTCAAAAGTCTTTATTTGTATACTAAATAAAACATACATTATATCTCTAATTTGATATTGCATTGTAGATATTTAAACAATAAAATTTATCATACTTAAGACATATAATCCAACAACATAAAAATGATTCATAACTTCTCATTTAACACCATATGGAAAACATTAATTTTATTTGAAGATACGATGCATACATCAGTTATATAAACTGTCTTAAACAATTATTCAAAATCACTCATATTTTCTTGCACACCATCAGAATTCACATCTTCAGATGAGTGACTGGATGCTGACGAAGATGTTCCATATTCTTCTCTTTCATCAACTAGTGCCCCATCCGAGTCCACATGCATGCCAAACATTCCAGGTTTCAAATTTCTTCTAGATCTATGACTGGTTTCAGCAGACTCCCATGTCAACACTGTTCCTTCTGGTAACAACATTTTCAAAATCTCTATCGTCTTGAAGCGAAGAGTTCCTCTCTTTGTTAAATTGAAGTCATAAACAAGTATGTCAACATCCTCCAATTGTAATATGTCTGTGCGGCGACGATTTATATTTGTACCCTTTCTTTTTCTTTTTCCGCCATTATTTTTGTCAGCTACCATCTCTGGCTTATACACACCATTGAATGGGTGTGTATTTGTGGCATACCAATGTACTTCAACACCTGTAACATCCTCATTTTCTCTAAAGACCTTTATAACTTTAGCAACCCAAAATGGATAGCCATTGGGATCTCCATCTGCTAGCACTGCAATCATGCAACCCTCCTTAATATCCTGTACTGAACCCCTGTAAAGGTCATCCATGGCTTCACGTTGTGCACGAGATCTTCTGGAACCAATACACATCTCTCTTTCCATTGCCTGTGAAGAATTAATAATACCTTGACTTTGTTGCTGTTTAACAATGTTTACTTCCTCATGTTCATTCGACACATTTTGTGGCCAACTAAATGGATTTTTCAAAGGTATATCTTCATTTGTTGTTGTTGAAATGATATCACTTTGATTATTGAAAAATGATTCCCACCAAACTGAATCAGCAATGTCAAAGTACTCATATGTATATCTAATACATTTTTTAATTTCTTCCAGGCAATCAGAATAATTTATATGTCTATTCTGTCTGCGTGCATTCTGAACTTCACCAACTGATTGTAATAACAATAATTTTGATGCAAATATTGGACGATCTGGAATGAACTTCAAAAATTGCAAACCTGATGACGGTGCCCATTCTGTAGTAGTTGAAAACTTCTTGCTCCATATTAGTGTTTTCCCATCAATTTTTTTGATACGAAATTGATGTTGGAAGCTAATGTCATTAAGTTTTTCAATGCATTTCCCCTCACCATATGATCCCAGAATAAACCTTCACATGTCAACAGTTTCTTCCAACACATCAAACGTAGGCTCTGGCATGTATGATTTCTTAATACATTCAATTAGTGATGGAAAGCTCCCAACTTCCTTCCTCCTCAATGTGATTGAAAAACGACTGAACATCTGATCAATATGGTCATGAGTGTGCCCAACAAGAATGAAACCAACCTTTACCTTTTGAAAAATTCTCAATTCAACAAGCATGTTTAGATATCCAAAAACAACCTGATTTTTGTTTTCACGACAAGTGTTGTCCAATTGTAGATACAAAACTTCAGGAAGATTACCAGACCAATGAGAAATCACATCATGAATTATGGTTATGGTCAGATTTGCATCATTATGAATATTTGGAGCTGTGAAGTACACCCTTGGCAACATTTTCCCATTGAAGACCATACAACTGACCAAGTGAAACTGAATAAAATTTTCCTCTTGTAAATTTTTGGGTGTGCGAACAAAATGTGGTAAAAGTGTTTTCTTCTGGTCCATACCATCAATTATCAAACCCAAATATTTATTCGGATTATCATAACACTTCTTTCGATGCTTATACAACTTCTTCCTTTCATTTGTTTGTTGTTCGCGATGCTCCTGAAGTTCTTTGACAATTAAATCTACACAACATAAAACAAATTCATTAAGAAATGTGTTTTCATAGTTGATGACTATACAATTTTAAAAGTTAAAGTTATGAACACTTACCTCTTTCTGAGCCTTCACATTTGTCCCTTTTTTATTTAAGAGAAGCACATGTACTGCAAATCCCCATCCTTGTCTTCTTAGGAATACAAACATTATTGAATTCTTTCTTCCATATCTTCACAAAATATTGATATGTAATAAATTGGCCATGTCCCTCAGCACCTTCTGCATATTCTTTGTATAAGTTGTAGATTTCGCGTCTTGAAAAATTATCTGGAATATGTATTGTCTCTCTATTTGGCATACACTCTCCATGATTTGAAAAGAAATCTTTCATCCATGACATTGCAGTGTTTGATAATGGCCCAAACTGTCTTTTATGACGTACTTCTGAATAAAATGTGGGATCCTTTTCCAAATTTTCTTGAATTCTCAAGAGACGAAAATTCCCAATCGAATGAAACATTTTGAAAGCTTTTCTACACAATAATAAATTCCTCATATGATAATCATAACCTAACAATGTAGATTGCATGCATCCAACTAAATATGAATTTTGCATGCTTTTATTCATTGACAAATATCTCTTCCTGCTTTCTAATGCAAATGTGAAATCCATATGTTTCAAGAAATTTTTTTGGCAACATTCACTTGAAATGAGAGCACTGATAGAAATTCTTCTCATCAGATATTCTGCTCTACCCCTTGTATAACTAGAACAGCTTGCATTTATACGAAAAGGTCTGCTCCTACTCCTCGATACAATATTTCTGGGCAACATCTCCATCATTGGATCATCATTTTTATAAGGATTTTCATCATCATTAAGAGGAATGTTATCCACACTATCATCAGCTCTGCTTTTCAGATATTGACTTAGAGGATACTCTTCATCTTCCCCTTCTTCAGTGCCACTGTCATAGTCTTTAAAATTCGGACTGAATGGAAAATTTGACTCAATGTTTAATGGATATTCTTCCTCATGTGCATTGTCAGTGCTACTCTCATAGTCCATAGAATTAGGACTACTTTGAAAATGAGACTGTTTACTTATTGAAGATGCTACATCCTGTCCTTTGTCACTGCTACCTTTATAATCATTAGAATTAGGACTAACTGCATGATCCTGTCCTTCATCACTGCTACTCTCATAGTCCTTAGAATTAGGACTAAGAGGACACTGTGACACTCCAATCTTTTGAAATTCATCATCCCGCGCTTCACCATTGCTACTCTCATAGTCCTTCGAATTAGGACTAAGTGGACACTTTGACACTCCATACTTTTGAAATTCATCACCACGCTCTTCATCACTGCTGCTCTCGTAGTCCTCAGAGTTAGGACTAAGTGGACACTTTGACACTCCATTCTTTTGAAATTCATCACCACGCTCTTCATCACTGCTGCTCTCATAGTCCTCAGAATTAGGACTAAGTGGACACTTTGACACTCCATTCTTTTGAAATTCATCACCACGCTCTTCATCACTGCTACTCTCATAGTCCTCAGAATTAGGACTAAGTGGACACTTTGACACTCCATTCTTTTGAAATTCATCACCACGCTCTTCATCACTGCTGCTCTCATAGTCCTCAGAATTAGGACTAAGTGGACACTTTGACACTCCATTCTTTTGAAATTCATCACCACGCTCTTCATCACTGCTGCTCTCATAGTCCTCAGAATTAGGACTAAGTGGACACCATGACACTCCATTCTTTTGAAATTCGCCATCATGCACTTCAAAACTGCTGCTCTCATAGTCCTTAGAATTAGGACTAAGTGGACACCGTGACACTCCATCCTTTTGAACTTCACCATCATGCTTTTCAAAACTGCTACTCTCATAGTCCTCAGAATTAGGACTAAGTGGACATCGTGACACTCCATTCATTTGAACTTCACCATCATGCTCTTCATCACCGCTGCTTTCATAGTCCTTAGAATTAGGACTAAGTGGAATCTGTGACTCTTTATTAATTTTAAATTCTCCATCCCCTCTTTCATCAGTGCTGCTCTCATAGTTTTTAGAACGGGGACTAAGTGGAAGAATTGACTTTCTATTCATAGTGGAAGAATGCCCGCTATATTCATCAATATGAATAGAATTGTTACGCGATGAAGATGTTGATGGTGTATAAATTGAAACTTCACTATCAGAACAATCCATCCCTTTGAAATAGGAGATGTTGAATGATACAAATGGAGTCTCCTAAGGATATTATATAGCTTAAAGAATGAAATATTTCCTCCAAAATTATTCCCTCCAAAAAGTTTCGCGAAAATATTTCCCTCCAAAAATTTTCGCGAAATAATTTCCCTCCAAAAGTTTGTTAGATTTATTTACCTTCATTAATTTATTTTACAATTTATTGAAAAATGCAAACTAATTTTTTTTATGAAATAAATCACTAAAATTAAAATTGTAAACTATAACTTGTACATTAATTATTGTAATAGTTAAAGTATATAATATTTACTAACAACTGAATTTTTTTTAAGTTTTTATAATATATTCTAAAACAAATTAATCCCACATTCAATCTGCTATAAAACAATTCTACAATATTCGCTTTATAATATTTTAAAACAAATTATCCCACATTAATCATATGGAAAAACATCTTCGTAATTTCACTTATATATTAAATTTCATTATCACTATTACTCACGTCACATCCAGGTTTTCTGAGGTTCGTTGAAAGACTCGTGAATTTGTGGAGCAGCTGTATTGTTATCAACAACATATTGAACAAAGAATTCTCGCAATTGAAAGGTAAGTTCAATTTTTTTCCTTCAAAATTTTCATATTAAATTAATTTAATGAAGATTTTTTTTTTTTAATTAATATTTTTTTTGAGCATGGTGGGCCCGATCAAACTCAATCGCCCAATAACTGTGGGTAGGCCGTCATTGTGCCCCCCATGTCCCACGCCACCCTCCCTCAACCCATGCGCCCCCCCTCACCTCTCAGCCTCCCCCCAACCCATTACCGACCTCGCCCCCTCACCCATGCCCTCTTCACCTTCCTACCCAACCCATGCGCCCCCCCTCCTCAACTCCCCTCGCCTACCTCCCCCACCCCCTAACTCCCACGCGCCCCGCCCAACCCAATCCTCGGCCCACGCTCCCCTAACACCCCATCCTCCCGCCCCCTGCCACCCCGACACCCCCTAAAACCCCCCTAACCTAACTCCCCTACACACCCCTCATCATCCCACCCCTAACCCCCCCGCCCCCTAACCCCTACCCCGTGCCCCCCCTTAACCCCCTACCCCTACCCGACCCGACCCACCCCCTAACCCCCTACCCCGTGCCCCCCCTAACCCCCCTACCCGTGGCCCCTACCCCACCCCACCCCACCCCACCTCCTTAACCACCCCACCCCTACCCGTGCCGCCCACCCCACCCCACCCCACCCCTACCCGTGCCCCCCCTTAACCCCCCACCCCACCCGACCCACCCCCTAACCCCCTACCCCGTGCCCCCCCCACCCACTCCCCCTAACCCCTACCCGTGCGCCCCCCCCTGCCCTCCCCTCCCCTTCCCCCCGCACACGACCCCCCCTCACCCCTCCCCTCCCCTCCCCCTCCCCTCCCCTCCCCCCCGGCCCACGGCCCCCCCTCCCCATCCCCCTCGGCGCGGCCCTCAGGCCCGCCCGACCGGCAGCGGTTGATTCCGGGAATCGACCGCCCGCCGGTCAGGCCCGCGGAATTGACTGCCCGCCGATCAGGCGGGGCGGAGGGCCGCGCCGAGGGAGATGGGGAGCAGCAGGGAGAGGGCGGGGGGGCCGGGGGGTGGGGAGGGGGCGGGGGGAGGGGAGGGGAGGGGGCACGGGTAGGGGTTAGGGGGTGGGTGGGGAGGGACGTGGGTGGGGGGTAGGGGGGGCACAGGTACGGGTTAGGGGGTGGGGGAAGGGGGGGCACGGGTGGGGGTTAGTGGGTGGGGGAAGGGGGGGCACGGGTAGGGGTTAGGGGGTGGGTGTGGGGGTTAAGGGGGTGGGGGAAGGGGGGCACGGGGTAGGGCGTTAGGGGGTGGGGGGGTTAAGGGGGTAGCGGGGTAGGGGATGGGGTTGGGGGGGGGGGGGAATGGGGGGCATGGGTAGGGGTTGCGGGGGGTGGCAGGAGGGGGGGCACGGGTAGGGGTTAGGGGGTGGCGGGGGTTAAGGGGGTAGCAGGGGGGCTCGAGGGGGGGTGGGCACGGGTAGGGGTTGGGGGTGGTGGGGGGGTTAAGCGGGTTGGGGGTGGTGAAGGGGTGGGCACGGGGTAGGGGTTAGGGGGGTGTGTAGAGGAGTTAGGTGGGAGGGCCGGAGGAGGGGGGGAGTTAGGGGGCCGTGGGGGGGAGACTGGGTAGGGGGACAGGTCGGTTGGGTAGGGTGTTGTGGGGGGCACATGGGTAGGGGGTAGGCGGCTCGCCCTCACTTGCCCGGTAGTCCACTTAGCTTCGTCGTCCCTGACCCGAGCTCTCGCCCGCCCATCGACCCGCCCGCCCACCCGTTAGAGGTGGCTGGGCCATTTTGATTATACAAATAACAAATTTATGGTATATTTTTGTTGTTAATTTAAGTTTATATGCTTTTTTTTGTTTACTAATTTATGTGTTTTTATTTTTTAGGAAAATGGCATCAAGGAAAATTTCTGTGAATCTTTCTGGACCAAAGACTCTTAGAGGTGCATGTTCGAAAAATATTGGTGAACGGACTCCACCTGAGCTCATGGCTACAAATCATTCAAGTGCCTTAAGTGATAAGAAGATAATTTCACACTGGAAAACTTCAAAAGAGCTTAAATTTTCATCAAGGGCCTGGTATGTGAAAGAAAGAGAGAGCTCAAATGTGAATATATATCTATATATTGATACACCACATAATAATGAAAATTTGGAGGTGATGGGAAGAGTCATAGATATGTGTTCGATACCGAACACTGAAGTTGTTTACGTACTTACAAAAGCTCCCAAGTCACATGAAAGGATTAAATATCGACTATCATATTCATTATATGACACGAGAGAGGTATCTACAAAGTTGTGTAAACAAATCGTAAACGATATGACACAAAACATCGTAAGTATTGTTATTTGTATTTTTATTTTGCGTTCTTGAAAGTGTCTCGCTATATTTTTTTAATTTTGTTTTTATTGACATATGATATTTTGTTTGGCAGAATTTTGTTGAAAGTTGTTCAATTATGTTGGGAGGCATTCATTTCATAGAGCATGATATCATGAAAGTTGTCAGCCATTTTTACTCAGTGTCAGAAGAAGATATGGAAAACATGGAAAATGTAGTAATTGATGATGCTACAAAACTACATCCAAAGAATCAGAAAAAAAGGTCTCTGGTGGATAAATCTAGCAAGGGTAAACAAGTTACTTTTGAGGACGATGAAGTTGAAATTGACAATGAAACACATGTTGCCATTACTGAAGATGACATTGGAACTGAGAAAAGTCGTAAAAGACCAAAAGTAACAATGCCCAAGAATAAATCTGTTGAGAATGTTATGACGAAGAAAAGTAGAGTTGAAGATCTTGAAGTAGTCATTACCAGCAGTCAAGAACCTAGTGAAACTTCAAAAGAAAGTAGAGAAATCATTACACCAGGAGTTGATTTAGATGATGGCATTATCAAAACAAAACAAAATTCCATTCGACAGAACTTGACAAAAAGAAACTTAATTGATGGTGGTCATACATTTCAGCTAAATGTCAGACAAACCTATAAGGCAAGTGAAGGACAATGCCAATATCAAGTCAGAAAGCCACATCATCTGCATGTTCACAACTTGAAGACATTGATGAGGTACAATCCATATGCTCATGTGGTTAGTTATGTGCTTCTTGTTGATCCACTTCAAGTTCCCAACAAAGAAGCATTTGATAAGTCAAAATGTTTTGAATACAATTATTATGTGCTTGGGGGGAACCATTCTGTAGAAGCTCAAAGACAATTGATGGAGGAATATCCTAATAACCCACATTTTGAAACAATGAAATGTATCATTTATGCTGGTTTAAATGAAACAGAAGCAAAGTTAGTAGCATGGGACCATAATTCAGATAATGAATATAGGATGTCTATGACTTTCATCCAAAGGGTTAGATTTATTCATAGTGAATTTCAAGAAAAATGTGGTGGGGATAGGATACATGTTACTGCAGATTTCCGAAAGGAATGTTGTATGGAAATAGGCTATCAAATTGAAGAGAAACCCAATTCAAAAGGTGGAAAAGACAACGGACATAGTGATTTATTCAGAGGTGTTGATAACATTTTCCAATTGGAATTTAGAACTGGAGATGTTTGGAAGTTGATCGATGAGATTTTTACCATGTGGGAAGACATTGGCATTAAAAAAGAGGGTCAAAAAATCTAAGCCATTGATATGTAGCAATAGTAAATCAGCTCCTGAACTGAAGCAACTTCCAGACGATATGACCATCACGCCTTAGAGGGCGATGCAAGGAGTGAAAGATGAAAAAATTGTCAAAACAATATTATCTCGTGTGAGGTCAGGGGAATTATCATTAGAAGAAATGTCTGAAGAATTTCAAAAGTAAGTTTGCTGAATTATTTTTATTTATTTCTAGGATTATAGTTATCTTTTAAATAAAACATGTTGTTCTTGGTACTATTTGTTATACATATCATTATATTAACTTTTTGTTACTTTATCTATGCAGTCACAAAGTTTACATGAAAATTCAGGAACAAATGGTTAGATTGTTGAATGAAGATAGTTGGGATGATGTTGTACGCAACTATCCAGATTCAAGTTCTACATCAACATTAAAACCTTTTTATCTTGCATTTAAAAAGGTATCTTGATTTATACATTCACTTTTATTCATCTATGTACTATTTTTAATTTAAAACTTACACATATATTTGTTTATTTGATAAAAGATGAGGAAGGAAGATAATGGAGCACCAGACAGTTTCAAGACTTTTATTGAAAAAATAAAGATTGAAAGACTGAGGAAGCAACATATTAAGAATGTTGAACTTGATCCAACTCTTAATCATTTCATTTGGAATGGGCTAGACACTATTCAATATCAAGTAATCCAAGGCGACTGTGAAGACATTGCTAAACTCATACCAAAAAGGGATTATGCCCTAGTTATTGCAGATATTCCCCATGGTTTCAATATTCCAAACATTTACTATGATAGTGACCCTTATACTTATCAAGCTTTTAATAAAATGGTTGCAGGATTTGTAGAAGTGACGTCATCACCATTATGGAGATTTGTGACATTTCATTCAGACACACAATTGGCAATGATATTGTCAAGCCTCAAGGGGAAAACAAATTCAAGGATGCAGCTTACATGGTAAGACGTTTAATAGGTATATTTGATTAATGTTGAAAAATTCATTTATGTACAAGTTAACTGAACTTTTACTACTTCATGTTACAGGCAAAAGTCAAATCTTCTTAACAATGAAGATCAACAATTTATAAATGACTGTGAGTTCATTCATATTGATAGTTGGGCAAAAGATGATAGCCATATGTCTATGATTTTTAATCAGGTGGACGGAAAGACTCATAGCCAAATACTGACTTATGATGCTGTTGTGAGAAAACTAACATATGAAGACAAAGAAACGAAAGGAGAGATAGTTAACATTTATCAAAAACCACAATTATTGATTAACTATCTTATAGACATATGTTCAAATGAAGGAGATTGGGTTCTGGATTTATTTTCTGGCTCAGGTAGGTTTTGCTATATGGAATTGAATTTCAATATGTTCTTTTTTTAATTAATATGTCACTGTACTAATTTACTTCATTATTTTTTTTGTGCTTGATAATTAGGTACAACACTAGCATGCTGCTTTCAAAAAGGAAGAAATTGCATTGCAATTGAGAAAGATCCATTACAATGCTATTTCATTCAGCAAAGAATTAATGCTCTTCAATTTCTTCCAGATGCAATGCAAGAAATTGGGTTGAAGAAAGGGGACTTTAGTGAATCACGTGTGGCAAAAGAGGCAAAGGAACCCCAACCACCATTACATGGTATGTTTGGAAAGACATACATTGGGAGATTCACAAACATCAAAGACCCATTAGAAGAGGAAAATGCGCAAAATGAAGCAGAAAATATTATGGAAGAAGACAATGATGAAACTCTAGAGGACGAAGAGTTTGGATTACGTGACATTGTTGATTAAATTTAAGTTATTCTTGGAAATCATGTTTTGCAATGTTTTGACTCTGACATTTTATGAAAAGAATAATCAATCAATTAAAGTTGTTATGTGTTCAATATTTGTAATTTGTGATTTTCGCATTGATTTTTAAGTTAATTATTATTTTTTGAAAAAAAAGTGATTATTGTTATTCTTTTGACATGAAATTCATTAAAAAAACTATTATTTGACCATTTTTAGTTAAAATTTTTGTATAAAAATTGTGATTTTGACATGTTAATTCTAGCAAAAAATTATCAAAACGTGTAGTTTTTTTGTTATTTTTATGTTAAAAATGGTAATTTTTATGTCCATTGTTAAAAAATATTGTTTTTTAGAAACAATTATTTCATGTGGATTGAAAAATTAATTAAGGATGTATAAATATGTAGATTATGTAAAATTCAAACTATCAACTTTCTAATTTAAAAATGCAAAACAATAAAAACCCCACTACAAAAAAAAACTAAAATTAAAATAGAAAACAAGAAAATATGAAGAAAACAACCACTTCAAAAACTATCAAATTTAGAAAATAATTATTTACATTTCATACACTAGAAAATTTAAAGTCAAAAAATAGGTCTTTTAAAAAAAGGGTGTGATGCAGAATACTCACTTTTTTAAATCAGCATGAAAATCACTACCATTCTAAAATGTAATGCACATGAAAAAAATTAAAGTTCCAAAACCTATGCTCTAAAAAAAACATGTGTGTTCTGCATCACCCCTTTTCAAAATCAGGTCATTTTTTTGCTATCTCTACGAAACGGGTAACAATATCAGTTCCCGTTTCAAAGTTTACATTGTTTATTTTAGATAATCAGAAACAACCTAAAGCCATTCCTAAGACTTCCGCCCATTCTACTCCATCAATCTCAAAGAAATCCCTCACTTCTAAGCAACCCGTGGACACCAAAACGCCCTCTCCCAGTAACATGCAGAAAAGGACTGCTCAAGGTATGGAGGTAGATAGCACTCAGATGCAGCTCACAATTGTAGATGATACAGAGGCAGAGCAGGAAATAGTACAGCACATGGAAGAGGAACTAGAGAGCTTCGACATCGGAGATCTAGATATACTGGGACTTGAACAGGCTTGTAAGAAAAAGGAATATGACAAAATTCCTGAGCGACAGCTAGAGAACTTAGAAGTAATTCTCTCAAGAGCACAGAAGCAAAGATCATTAGGCGTCCAAACTGGTAGTCAGTGGGATGGAAGAAATATCTTCAAAGACAACAAGAAATGAGGACGGAAAACCGATCTTCAGAGAACCATCCGCATAGGGGAGATGCTGGTGGAATCTGGAAGATACTCCAAGCTCACCAAATACTATAATCCCCTTCCAAATCGTGAATCATGAAGCTCATCTCGTGTAACATCAGAGGGCTCTAGCTCGGGGAAGGGACGATTAATAAAGAACATGCTACAACAGGAAAAGCCTCAAATTCTCTTCTTACAAGAGACCAAGTGTAATTCCACAACGTTGGATCATATCCTTGCCAAAGCGTGGCCAGGAAGCAAAGAAGTGGTGGTGGAAGCCATGGGAGCCTCAGGAGGGCTAGCCATCGTTTGGGATGATAGAACTATAACACTTACCAACATACATGCCAATAAGCACTTTATTCAGGCCAAGTTTCATTTAACGGGGACAAATGTTCATGGACACTTAACTAATGTCTACTTCCCCCAGGATGCAACAAACAAAGTAGACACACTAAACACCCTAACTCAGATCAACTCTGAAAGATCCCACCCACTTTGGATCACAGGAGGGGACTTCAACATGATTACAAGATGGGAGGAAAAAAGAAGAGGACAGATCAAGCTGGACTATGAAAGCATGCACTTCAAAAACTACATTCATAACAACGGGCTTATAGATATGGAATTCAACAATGGCGTTTATACTTGGAACAACAAGCGTGCAGATGCCCACCAAATTGCATCTCGGTTAGACAGATTCCTGATCTCTGATAATGCAATACATCTTAGTGGGGATCTCTTGGCCTCTATATTGCCACTCTCTGGCTCGGACCATTGGCCTATTAGGCTTCACTAGCAAAGATTGGGAAACAATGTTCGCAGGCCCTTTCACTTTGAAGCCTTTTGGTCGAATCACCTCGATTTTCATAACCTGATAACAGAGACATGGAGAAATTTCACACCACCAGAAGGCGCAAAAATGTACAAGCTCCAATGTCAACCTTTTGATCGCGCACGAGATTTTGAACCGGAGCTCCCATGCCCCTGCAACCTCGCCTCCTGCGGCCCTCCACAGGCCTCCCACCTAGCAGCCCCTGCTGCTAGGCCTCTAGTCTTCCTCCTCAGCACCCCCACAGTCGGGCTCTGCCCTCCTCCTCCGGCCAGTGCTGCGACTGGCTCCCTTCTGGCCTTTCCATGGATGGGATTGACCCCTCCCAGATGCAAGACAATGAAGACCAGGCTGAGATCTTTGCCTCTCTCATTTCTGAAAATGCTACCATCCAAAACAAACCCACAGCATCAAAGTTCATCAAGAAACTAGCTGACATCCTAGAAATCTCCCTTCCCCCTAGTCTCCCAAGGAAGGCAGCGATCTCTCTAGTAGAGAGAGGTCTGGTTGGACAATTTACTAGCTTGTGGCCCTCTCGCAGAGTTGTACAGAAATGGGTGGAGTGCAACTGGAACGCAAACATCCAAGGAAAAATTGCAATAAGATTCTGTGGAAGGGATTACTACACATTCCTCTTTGAAACCAAAGAAGACCAGAATCTCATCTTTAGAAATGGTCCCTACTTCATGGATTCGAGAGGTCTCTATCTGAACAAATGGTCCCCTGACTTCAACCCAGAAATGGATATACCTAATGCAGTCCCAGTTTGGGTTCGCTTGCCCCATCTCCCTCTTCATTGCTGGGGAGATGAATCGGTCAAAGCCATTGGGAACGCTGTCGGAAAATACATTGACAGATGCGAACCAAAGGACATCATGCACACATGTGCAAGGATCTGTGTTGAAGTCGACTTAGGAAAGGGACTTCTGGAAGAAATCAAGATCAAAGTGGACCAATGGACCCATATTCAGCAGTTGGACTATGAAAAAATCCTGTTCAAATGCAAGGTATGCCATGAATATCGTCATTTTTTAAATAGGTGTAGTAAACTAAAACAAAATGAAATGAATGAAAATGATGAAGCCAGTGAAGACACATGGGAACAAGTCAAAAGAAAGGAAGCAAACCCCAAACAGTCTGGCCCAAAACCAAAGCCTCCCCCAGAAATCCAAGCTGCATCCTTCTCCCCCCCTCCCATCTTGACTCAGCCATTACCCATCAAACCCCTTCGAATCTTTCGAGGAAGAAGACCCCTCATCCCCCCACTCTCCTCCCGATCCCCAGGAGCCCCCTCTCCCTGAAAGCCAACGCCAAGACACTATCGAATCCTCATTGCCTCTTACTATTTCCTCTCAGCCTCTTCTTGATCCTCCCCTCAACAAAATCACCAGAAGCTCATCTAAAGATCACGGGGGTTCTAGTGAACCCTCCAAGAAACCTGGCCCAGGCAGGAAATCTGCTAAGCAGCACAGGGATGAGAACGCGCAAAAGGACATAGCAATGGGAACGCAGACACCCATAGACACTTATATCCTGGGGCAGCATGACAAAAATGCAATCAACAAGGACCAAGGGGAGCAAGCACCTCCCCGCATACGACATATCCAATGATGAAAATATTATCTTGGAACATCAGGGGACTTGGGCACCCCTCTAAGGTAGCAGCCCTAAGGGATCTTATCATTTATGAGAAGCCAGGAATTATTATGTTACAAGAAACAAAACAAAACCACAAGGAAATGAATAAGGACATTGAGTAGCAGAGACAGTATAGAGGAAGCATTAGTGAGGCAAGAGGAGCCTCAGGAGGAATAGCAACAATTTGGAATCAAGGTATACGGATCTGTATTTCAGAAACAATAAATTAACACTGGATCAAAACAACTCTGGAAAATAAAGCAGATCAATAAGCCATTATCATCTACAACATCTATGTGCCCAATCACTGCAGAGATAAGGATAGTTGTTGGCATGATCTAAAAGACAGTCTAGACGCAGAAGAGAACACTAACATTATTCTAGGAGGTGACTTTAATTTAATCCTCCACGCCATTGAGAAAAGGGGAGGCAGTTTTACGCCTGATCCATATAGAATACAGTTGGAAAATATCATGCAGGAGCATGATCTTATGGATGTCCCTCCAAAATACCATAGATACACCTGGAACAACCATAGGATGGGTGCTGGTAACATCATGGAGCGGTTGGACAAAATTCTCATTAATACTACACTTCTCTCTGCTTTCTCCATCGGATATGCTAACATTCTAACGTGCTCTGCCTCCGACCACTTCCCAATAACTCTAACGCTGGAAAATCATAGGCCACTTGGGCCCATCCCATTCAGATACATTTCTCTCTAGAATGATATACTAGTAGTTGCAAGAATTGTTTACAGCTCTTGGATCCAACACGTGGAAGGCTCTCCCGGTTTCATTTGGGAAACAAAACTACGGAAAGCAAAAAAAGCCATCAAAGAATGGGCTAAAACAAAGTATCAAGAACTAGAGAAGGTAAAAAAAGAAATTAAGAACAATCTGGAGATTATCCAAAGAGCAATAAAGGATAATGGCCTTTCCCAAGAGAACAAACAGCAGGAAAATGAACTCTACTTACAGCTATACCGAGTTAACAGAGAAGAGGAAACAAAATGGAGGCTCAAGTCGAGACAATTATGGTTACAAGGGGGTGACAAGAACTTAGTTTTTTTTTCACAAGCAAATGATAGCCAGAAAGATAAGGAATAATGCTAGCTCCATCCTAGATGCAGAAGGTGATAGACAAAGCAATCAGGAAGCCATTCGAAGAGCTGCTATAGATCACTATCGGGACCTGCTAACTGAAACGAAGGAAGTAGAGGATTATATAGATTTATTGCAGCATCTCCCAATAGGGATAAGCAGGGAAATGAATGACATTTTAAGCAAGGAGATAAATGAGGAGGAAATTAGGAGATCAATCTGGACTCTTCAACCTGATAAAGCCCCGGGACTAGATGGCTTTCCCATCTACTTTTATCGAGCATTCTGGGGAATTATTAAAAAGGACTTGACAAAAATGCTCAATTGGATCCAACGAAAAGGAAAAATAGGAGGATATACCAATGCTACTCATCTAGCACTCATCCCCAAAGAAAACAGGCCATCTTCCTTTGCTCGTTTCAAGCCCATATCACTCTGTAACTCCTCCTATAAAATCTTGACAAAAATCATTGCTACTCGCCTAAAGCCTTTGCTCCCTTCTCTCATTTCTGAAAATCAAGGGGGATTCTTAGCCAACAGACAAATAACTGATTCCATTTTACTTGTGCAAGAAGCCATCCACTTGAGTCAAACCAGAAATGAGAAAGGGTCTATCCTCAAGCTTGATCTGGCCAATGCATTTGACAGAGTGAGACACTCCTTCCTCTTGGCATCTTAGAGGAAGATGGGATTTGATGACTGCTTTCTCAACCTCATTCGAGCTTGCATTTCGGGGCCATGGATCTCCCTTCTTGTAAATGGCAGACCTGGAGAAGCTTTCTAATCCTCCAGAGGCCTTCGACAAGGTTGCCCCCTCTCACCTTATCTCTTCATTCTAATGGCTAAATCCTTCAGCAGAGTGTTGGAATTCAGCCGGAGGGTTGGCTTAATCACAGGAATAAAATTTGGGGATGGGGTCAAGAACATAAATCATTCACAATTTGCCGATGACACCCTGCTGATTGGAGGGGCCTCCACCACAATAGCCAAGCGCTTCAAATCTCTCCTTGACAAATACATGAGCTACTCTGGCGGAATGGTAAATAATTTGAAAAGTTGCATATATGGCTGGAACACAACAGTACAGGTGCTTCACAATATCGCCATCATCTTTGGAGTCACATGCAAGTATGATTGGACTCACTTCTCTTACTTGGGCATGCCTATAAGTGCTGGACCTTTGAGAGCAGAAGTCTGGGACACAGTAGTCGACAAAATGAAAAGAAAAGTGTAGCAGAGGGGATCTATTTGGCTCAACCCAGCTAGTCGCCTCACTCTTCTTAAGTCAGGTATATCTTCTCTCCCCCTATATCATTTTTCTCTTCTTCAAGCTGCGGCCTCCTTCCACAACAAAATGGAAATCGCCCTTCGCCAATTCCTACGGCAGGGGGGGAAAATGATAAAAAGAAATTCAACTTGATTAATTGGACATAGGTGATCCAGCCCCAAGACCGAGGAGGTATTGGAATTCGATCTTCTAAATTTCTCAATTTAGCCTTTGGAGGCAAAATTATCTGGAGACTCATTACTGGACTCCCTGCATGGTGGAAAAAAGTTCTGGAAATTAAATACCTCAATTTTCCTAGACAACAGCTTCTTGATCGAGATATTCCCAATAGGGAATCCTCCAAAATTTGGCGATTATGCAAGAGAGCAATTCCACTAATTGCTCAAAATACTTCAAAAATCCCCAAGGGAGGTGCAAGCATCAATATTGGAGTAGACAAAATCATGGGTCAGCAGCCAATAAATAGACATGGGGGAGTCCACCCTATCCTTTTCTTTTTTGAAAGAACAGACATTCATTACCTAGACCAGATCTCCCAATGGGATCCTCACACCCTTCTTTGGTCAGGTTGGGCCTTCCCAGCCATACCCAATAGTCTTAACGTAAGTGTTTCTGTCCTTCAATCCCTTTTACACAGTATAGCCCCTGTAAAAAAGAATGATCTTGATGGGTTTCGTTGGGATCCATCTAGATCATCTTACACCATCCAAGCTACTCACCATTATATTTGCAACATCAAATACCCCATGCCAAGTTGGCACCACTGGAAGGTGGTTTGCAAATTCGAGGCAATTCCAAAAATCAAGTTTTTTCTCTAGACCCTCCTCAAAGGGAAAATCCTCACGGTTGAAAATTTGAAAAAGAGGGGAATTAATGGCCCCTCTCGTTTTCCTAACTACTTAGCTGCTGAAGAATCAATGCATAATCTCTTTATTGAATGCCCTTTTGCCATCAACTGCTGGAGGAACTTGTCTCATAACAATCAAATCCCATGGAACACCCAAAACACCATAGGAGAAATTCTTTACAAATGGAAAAAAAACTACCCCTGGCAGCACAGGAAAAATAACACAGTGAAGAGAGTCTGGGACATTCTTCCCCATAATATGCTATGGAATATTTGGCTAGCACGAAATCGGAAGGTTTTTAAGGATAAGGACTCGACTGTTAGAAGCCTTTGCACCAAGGCAAGGAGTCTTGCCCTTGAGATCATCTCAGTTAAGAATCTGAGAAGTATAAATGTCAGTGAACTCAGCATAGAAGAATGCATTTTCATTGGACACCTGTTAGACCAAAACACCAGCAATCAGAAGGGCAACACTGCTAGCAACAGAAACAACAATGTTTCCCCTAACTGGAAGATCAGGCTAAAAGAGGAAGAATTTGCAGGTTGGCTTAAAAACAACAATAGGCATTATCTCTGTTTCGATGGGGCCTCAAAGTCGAATCCTGGGGCAGCAGGGGCGGGAGGAGTTATTTTTAATGCTAATGGGGATAACATACTCTCATACAAGTGGGGTCTTGGCCACACTTCCAATAACAGAGCAGAAGCCCTAGCCCTTTACCAAGGTCTTATCCAACTTGGGAAGCTTGGTATAGACACAGTCACGATATTGGGAGACTCGGTGATAGTCGTCAGTGCAATGGTTCAGAACAGGGATCTGCCCAATGCTCTCCTTCAGCAGATTATCAAACAGTGCCAAATTTTAGGACACACCATGAAAGATGTGCGCTACTATCATGTTTTGCGATCGCTCAATAAAATTGCAGACAGTCAAGCCAACAAAGCTTGTGCCAGATCACTAGGCTACCTTATCTGCAATGGCGTGGAATCATTTCAGCATATACCATAATGAAGAGACCTCCTGGATCCGAACAACATCTCAGCTCATCTGATATACCTTTGGTTTCTGTTGTTCTGTTTTCCCGAAGGAACAACAGAAAAAACGGAACAACAAAAAAGGAATAGCAGAAAAAATGGAACAGCAGAAAAGGAACAACAGAAAAAACGGAACAGTAGAAAAGGAACAAGAGAAAAGGAATAGCAGAAAATACAGCAGAAAAGGAACAACAGAAAAGGAACAGCAGAAAAAACGGAACAGTAGAAAAGGAACAGCAGAAAAGGAACAGCAGAAAAGGAACAGCAGAAAAAATGGAACAGCAGAAAAGGAACAGCAAAAAAGGAACAGCAGAAAAAAAAAAACAGCAGAAAAGGAACAAAAAAAAAGAAAAACGCAGCTCCAACAAGTTCGTCAAGCTTGAAGCAAGTCGACATCGAAGACAAACCTGAAGAGTCCACTGCTTGACACATCAGCCACAGTAATATAGATTGATATTCTTTGTAAATGCTGTTATTTACTATTGTAGTTTGTTAGGATTTACCTTTGGTCTTTGGTTTTTAGAATCCCAAAAGACAGGATTAAGGAGGAATTTTGTTTAAGCTGTAACTCCTTCTTCCCTAGCTCTTCTTGGCACCTCAGCATGTATTTCAGGAGCTCAGTCTCCCTCCTTTTTTTAGATTTATAATAACAACTGAATTTGTCAAAAAAAAATGTACAAGCTCCCAAAAAAGCTAAAACATATCAAGGAAAAAATAAAAAAGTGGAATCGCTTTACCTTCGGCAATATCTTTCAGGGGCAAAACACTCTTGAACAAGAAATGCAAAAATTATAGCAGAGAATCATAACTGAAGGCAGATCCGAAACCATAGCAAAACAGGAACGTCAACTACAAACACAGATCTCAAAAAGAGCAAGAGAGGCAGAGATTCTTTGGAGACAAAAATCGAGGATCCAATGGCTTAAAGAGGGTGAACGCAATACAAAGTTCTTCCACCATACCACTATCCAACGGAGAATGCACAACAACATTACTCTCCTCCAAAATCGACAAGGGGAACATCTAGAGAAGCATGAAGATATAGAACAAGAACTCCTCACCCACTTTCGGAAGGTGCATCAGGAAATGGAGACTGCCAGCTATAGAGAAGATCATCAAGATTATTCCTAAGATCGTAACTGAGGAACACAATCAAATATGTTGGAAATAATACTGAGAGGGGGGGTGAATCAGTATTATCAGATCAGATAAAACTTTTCAATTTCATGCTCAGAAACATATACGCGACTTCAGTTAAGTGAACCCGCGTGTACACGCGACTGTGTCTAATGAAACTAGCGTATATCCAGAGATCTTATGATTCAGTTAATCTTATCTTCAGTAAATGCATCAGAACATTATTAAGCGTATTAACAGTAAACAGGTGCAGTATAACAGAACAGATCATCACACAAAAGCCACACACATGAACACCATGATATAAGGTGGAAACCCAATGTGGGTGAAAACCACCTGCTGCAATTTGTCTCTTTCTTCTTTAATGAGAACTTCTTTTACAATGTACTGGTGCAGTCCTTTACCAGCACGCAGGCTACAACCTGCAGAGGGCTACAACCCTCTTAGCTCTTGTACTAGCCGATCCATTTACTAGTACGTAGGTGCCTACCTACAGAATGCTTCTTTACTCGTTTTCCAGCTGCTAGTGGAAGGGAGCTACAACCCCCTGGCTCTTGTACTGGCTGATATGTTTACCAGTACGTAGGTGCCGGCCTACGAGCTACCCGGGACCACGTTTCATACATTTTCATACTGGATCCATAAGACAATCATCATTGTAGTACAACCTGCATCATTAATCACTGAAACACCCAATTCTGAATCACTGTAACCCTATCAACAATAACCAGACAATCATAGCAACAACCAGATCCAGCTCCATATTCAAATATCATACTTCACATTGTATACGCTACTTGGATGAACCAAACCTGCGTGTATACGCTCTTTTACCAAAACCAACTCGCGTACAGATCTATAAATTCAACCTTAAAACTCTGCAGCTATATCAGACATCAAAACATACCTAGATCATAATAATAAACATGCGTCAGTAGATCTAGTCTATCCAGAGTCAAACCATATGAAGATAATCATTCCAAGCCTTGAGATCTCGTTCCATCATTCATCATCCTCCACATGGGTGAAACCTTGGTTCAGATCACCAACCCATAACCAGCACTTGGATCACACACTTTCTCAGATCTTCATCACTCACCCTTGCTCACTTTGGCCTAGTGATCTTCTCCTTATATAGCCTTAGGCCTTGCTCAATACCAAGAGCCAAAACCATAGTAACACAATACCATCAACCTCGAAACTAGGGATCGACACGTTCGTCGAGACACCATGGTCCAAAACCATAGGCACAACTTCCAAGGACTAACTGCCACTGACCAAAGGTACGTTTTCACATGTACGCGCTTTTACTGAAGCCAACCTGTGTGTACACGCTGATTCTCCTTGCTGAACCTGCGTATATCTCTTTCTTGTCCTGCTGTACTGAGATCTGTCCACTAGTTAAGTTGCCATCACCTGTACCAGTCTCTGAGCACCTGTACCAACCTCTGAGTGAGTTGCCATCAAGGACAACACTTGAATCATAATGCCAACAATCTCCCCCTTTGGACTTGATGGCAACCACCACACCAAGTCACTCTCCCCCTTTGACATCAAGGGCAAAGGGTGGACCAAGATATTCTCTTCTTTGGTATACCTTCTGCTGTCCATACTGCTGTCCATACTCCCCCTGAGTACATGCTGAAATATCCAAATGTGCTCCCCCTTTGTGTATGCCAAAGGGTACCAATCTATCCATCCTGCTCTTGCTGAATTGTGCTGTTCATGCTCCCCTTGACTGTAGGCAAGATCTGCAAAAGATGTTCTTCAAGAAGAACAAAGACTTATACATCATAGAAGACCTTCCTATCACCAAAAGACTCAACATACATTCATCACCCAACCTAGTGGGGATATACCAATATTGACTCATCCACCTAACCATGTGAAGATACATGATAATACATGAACATTTCATCATTCATCCCAGGCATAGTGGGGAAACCAACATAGGCCGTTATATGACCTTGACATCATAAAAGAGATACATGACATAGTGATGAAATATCTAGACCAAGACTTATGAAAGCCACCAACAGCATCATGATCTGTACCATAAGCATCAGCCTGCAATACCATTCCTAAACAGTAAGATGTATCATTTAGCTTCATAGACTTTATCAACACCTTCTAACCATAATGCCAACAATGCATTATTTGAAGAATATTCTCCCCCTGAGTGTAAGCCAACCATGTCTGAACCATTTCCTGAGTCTGTTCTGCTCCCCCTGAGCCTGAGCCAACCATGACTGAACCTGGGTCTGTTCTGCTGCCCTTTCTCCATATACGCGACTTTGCAGCCTGTAACTCGCGTATATACGCGACTTGTCTTCATTATATAAGCGTATGCAGGATGGAATACTGAATTTCACTTTCAGATTCCCCTGTGTCTGTTATGTCAGCTGACTGAGTTATCCCACACCTTTCTGTCTCTGTCTTCTTCAATTCCTGCAACTGTGATGATGTATGGTCCTTTTGTCTTGAATTTTGAAATCTGCTCCTGCATTCCCTTGCTTTATGCCCATAGTTGTTGCATGTATAGCACCTTATATTTTTCATGTTCCTTCTATCACAATCAATTGCTTTGTGTCCATATGCATTGCAGGCAAAGCAATACCCTCTGAAGTACCTGGGATGCGATGATCTTTCTTGAACCATTCTACTTCTGCATCTGGCTGCAACATGTCCAAGATTATGACATACATAACATTCAACATTATTCAGTGGAGGAAATAATCATCTATCACGTCCATAGTTAGGAGTAAAGAATCTTCCTTGAGGAATTTCTTTCCTTGGTTGTTCCTTGTTGGGCATTTCAGATTTCTCATTAGAGTTTCTTGCCTCACCTTGTGAACTAGATTCACCTTCAACATATCCACGAAAACCAAGACCAGTCTTGATAGCAGGAGATCTTTGACTATGAAGAATATCATCCAAGACTTTAGTACTATCTTGAAATCGTAAAAGCTTATCCTTTTCTTCTATTTTACCTTTCAGGATATTTACCTCAACTTGATGTTGTTCTTCCTTTTCAAGACATTGCTTCTCCAAGGTCTCTTCAGCTTTCCTTCCTTCATCCAACTGATGCCTTAGTTTGAGGATCTCGTTTTCTTGCTCTTTATTCAGTGCTAGCAGCATTTCTCGAATTCTGGAGGCACATTCTAACTGATCTTCTAATCTGATGATTTCTTCCTTGAGGGCATTCTCCCTTTTGCTAGGTAGATCTTGTTGATCTATGATTTGATCTGATGCTTCATTTGCTTGTCCATCTTCAATCTGAGATGCTTCAGGATCTGAACACTTGCTTCCACTCAACGGCAGGTTGTCATTTTTCCTTTGAGCTGTCTTCTTCTTCTGACGTGCTTTCTTCCCCATTGTTCTACGAATCTCCTTCAAGCGATCAAGCTTCTCTGAAGGACCTGCTTTGATACCAATTGTTGGAAATAATACTGAGAGGGGGGTGAATCAGTATTATCAGATCAGATAAAACTTTTCAATTTCATGCTCAGAAACATATACGCGACTTCAGTTAAGTGAACCCGCGTGTACACGCGACTGTGTCTAATGAAACTAGCGTATATCCAGAGATCTTATGATTCAGATAATCTTATCTTCAGTAAATGCATCAGAACATTATTAAGCGTATTAACAGTAAACAGGTGCAGTATAACAGAACAGATCATCACACAAAAGCCACACACATGAACACCATGATATAAGGTGGAAACCCAATGTGGGTGAAAACCACCTGCTGCAATTTGTCTCTTTCTTCTTTAATGAGAACTTCTTTTACAATGTACTGGTGCAGTCCTTTACCAGCACGCAGGCTACAACCTGCAGAGGGCTACAACCCTCTTAGCTCTTGTACTAGCCGATCCATTTACTAGTACGTAGGTGCCTACCTACAGAATGCTTCTTTACTCGTTTTCCAGCTGCTAGTGGAAGGGAGCTACAACCCCCTGGCTCTTGTACTGGCTGATATGTTTACCAGTACGTAGGTGCCGGCCTACGAGCTACCCGGGACCACGTTTCATACATTTTCATACTGGATCCATAAGACAATCATCATTGTAGTACAACCTGCATCATTAATCACTGAAACACCCAATTCTGAATCACTGTAACCCTATCAACAATAACCAGACAATCATAGCAACAACCAGATCCAGCTCCATATTCAAATATCATACTTCACATTGTATACGCTACTTGGATGAACCAAACCTGCGTGTATACGCTCTTTTACCAAAACCAACTCGCGTACAGATCTATAAATTCAACCTTAAAACTCTGCAGCTATATCAGACATCAAAACATACCCAGATCATAATAATAAACATGCGTCAGTAGATCTAGTCTATCCAGAGTCAAACCATATGAAGATAATCATTCCAAGCCTTGAGATCTCGTTCCATCATTCATCATCCTCCACATGGGTGAAACCTTGGTTCAGATCACCAACCCATAACCAGCACTTGGATCACACACTTTCTCAGATCTTCATCACTCACCCTTGCTCACTTTGGCCTAGTGATCTTCTCCTTATATAGCCTTAGGCCTTGCTCAATACCAAGAGCCAAAACCATAGTAACACAATACCATCAACCTCGAAACTAGGGATCGACACGTCCGTCAAGACACCATGGTCCAAAACCATAGGCACAACTTCCAAGGACTAACTGCCACTGACCAAAGGTACGTTTTCACATGTACGCGCTTTTACTGAAGCCAACCTGCGTGTACACGCTGATTCTCCTTGCTGAACCTGCGTATATCTCTTTCTTGTCCTGCTGTACTGAGATCTGTCCACTAGTTAAGTTGCCATCACCTGTACCAGTCTCTGAGCACCTGTACCAACCTCTGAGTGAGTTGCCATCAAGGACAACACTTGAATCATAATGCCAACAAAATACTCCTCAGGCCTATTTCTTTACAGGAAGTGGAGACAGCTATGCGACAACTCAAAGTTGGGAAAGCACCCGGACCAGACGGCTTCACTTCAGACTTCTTTCACAACTTCTGGGATCTAATCAAGGAGGAATTCTGGCAAGTAGTCGAGGAGTCCAGAGTTAACAGATGGATGCTTCCATCCTTGAATGCCACCTTCATCACCCTCATCCCTAAGGAGGAGAACAACCAGACTCCGGACAAATTCCGACCTATTGCACTATGCAATGTATTGTATAAAATTGTCTCCAAAGTGATCGCCACACGCCTCAAGCCCTTGCTTCCTCTTCTTATATCACCGGAGCAATCAGGTTACGTGGAAGGAAGGCAGATCATCGATGGCATAATTCTCACTCATGAAATCATTCACTCCCTAAAGCAAACTAAAAAGGCAGGTATGCTCCTAAAAATCGACCTCTCAAAAGCTTTTGATACTTTAAGCTGGAAATATATTCAAAAAATACTGCTGGCCTTTGGATTTACCCCCCCGGGTAAGATGGATTATGAGTCTCATCACTTATACCTTTTTTTCAATTCTTGTCAACGTGACCCCCTCCACCCCCTTCCACCCGTCCAGAGGTATCCGACAAGGGGACCCTCTCTCACCCTTTCTATTTGTTATTATGGCGGAAGGTCTTGGACTTTACATCAAAGATGCCCTTCAAAACCAGCAATTATGAGGCGATAGTAAAAAAGGTAAAGGTAAAGGATTAGGGGTCTTTCTACTGGCATTCACTGAGTGGTTGGTTTACCATGGTTGTGAAGTGATATTAAACAAAGGAAAATCATTCCTGAGACACATAGCTACGGGGAAGCTGAAGCAGATCGGGGTTCGTGTGAAGAACCTGTATAAGCTAGATGTGGAAGAATGTGCTACATTCAGCACTAAGCCGAAGAAAGTGAAGGTCGCGATGTCGATGAACTTTGGCACAAAATACTTGGTCATTTGTATCATGGTACCTCGAATATTATATAACAAATAATCACTCGCCTCTCTAAAGGAGCACTTAAGCAATAGTATATATGTAAAGGATGTACATTACAAAAGTACATAAAATCCACATTCCATGATCAAGACAACAAAGCACATGCAGTCCTAGAAAGGATCCACTATGATGTTGATGGACCTTTCTCGACAACCTATACTGTCAGACACAAATATTTTGTCACTTTTATTGATGACTTCTCACGGAAGTGTTGGATCTTCTTCACGTGGAATAAATATGAGACATTCTCTGAGTTCGTAGAATTCAAGACACTAGTTGAAAACGAAGCTAGTAAGAAGGTGAAGGCTCTGTTGTAGAGGCTGCAACACCCTCCAAAATTTTGGCCTGCACTTAAATTTCAGAGCCTACTATGGATATTCTGATCAATCGTTCCTTAGTCACTTATTGGTAAGTTGATGATCTCAAGCTCCCCTTTTCGATCTTAAGAGTCATTTATGCTTTTATCTTTACATAGAATGTGTCATCTTTGGGCATGGGGGTAATCGCTTGTCATGCAAAGGGAGGTTTGTTTTGCTTGAAGGGGAAATATTTATGAGAATGAGACATGTTTAACACTCATTTCACACACTCTTACACAAGTGTCGCCTTTATCCTCCCAAACTCTATAATCGAAGCTGCACTTGCCGTAAGCTGCCACAAAAGTTGTTGCATTAAGTGAAGTATGTGTTATATATTCTGGATGGTCTATGTTGTATCGATAATTTTTCAAGTGTGTGATCGTAGTGAAGTTTTATCACTATTCACATAAGTTCCACTGATCCCACACTTAGCTAAATTTCGGAGTTTCCTTAACAACCTAGCCTCATCCAACTTTCTTGAACTACACACTTCACATACGTAACCCTCAAGCTTTTCTGTTGCTTGTTCAAACCGTGCAATGTGTAGAAAACCCAACCTCCCTTACCATTCAAAAATGCGTAGTGGTTTCCTCTAGTGTCCTTCCCTCAGCCGAAACCCACTGTCTCCAAAAACTGTGCAGTTTTGTCACTTGACTACCCAATCTGTAGGAATTTATAGGGTAAGTTCCTCAGAAAGAACACCAAAAGGACACCGCTCACAACCAGATCACAGATCAATACACCAGTCTTTTTGACGTGGTTAAAACCCTCAAAGAGGGAAACAATCCACAGCCTGAGCCAACGCGGCCACTTCAAGCAATTTATTAATCAAAGAATGAAAATTTACATAAGCTTCCCTCATGCACGGATTACCCTACAAATGACCCTCCATGCGCTTTAAATAGAATTCATGGACCAATCGGGTGTCAAGCCACAGATCAAATGTCAGTAATACCAAGGAGAGAATGAACCGTTGCATCACTACATATCGTGACCGTCGGATTGACACCCGATTGGTCCATGAATTCTATTTAAAGCGCATGGAGGGTCATTTGTAGGGTAATCCGTGCATGAGAGAAGCTTATGTAAATTTTCATTCTTTGATTAATAAATTGCCTGAAGTGGCCGCGTTGGCTTAGGCCGTGGACTGTTTCCCTCTTTGAGGGTTTTAACCACGTCAAAAATACTGGTGTATTGATCTGTGATTTGGTTGTGAGCGGTGTCCTTTTGGTGTTCTTTCTGAGGAACTTACCCTATAAATTCCTACATGGTATCAGAGCTATTTGAGGGCCGCGTCCGTTGGTGATCCAAATCTGAAGCCGGTAGAACTGCATCCGACTGCTGTTTCCTAGATCTGTTGTTTCTGACTGCTTTCGGGCCGAGAGGACTGCTCTGTTGTGTTCGGAGCATCTGTTCCAGTGAGGAACCCCTTTCGTTTCACGCGAAAAGGTTTCTGGTAGCCCTAGCTGTGTCATTTTTAAGATCTAGAGGTATACAATGTTTATTTGCAGTTTACTGTTATTTTCTCTCTGCTTATTTCGGTTTCGGTTTATTTAGCTTTTTTTTAACCGGATCTATACCTTTCATTTCTGCGTATGCTCTTTGCCCTGCGACTCTATGCGATCTGGGCAAATCAGAAACAGAAAGGAAGGATTTTTCTCATGTGTATGCTCTTTTCCCTGCACCTTAGTGTGATCTCGGAAAATCAGAAACATTGAGAAAAATATTTAGTTTTTCGGCTAAAGCTAACTTTGAGCCGCAAGGTTCATTTTTTAAAATATTTAGTTTTTTGGGTAAAGCTAACTTCGAGCCGTAAGGTTCGTTTTCTTTGCATGTCCGTGTTGGGTTTTGTGTTTTTGTTTTGTAGGGAAAAAGAGCTCTCTCAAAGCAAGCACGCATCCCAAAGCCCCCCCCCCCCCCTCTCTCTCTCTCTCTCAAATTTTTTGTATAGATCAATTGGTTCAAATCTATTTTAAGAGAGTAGAGGTCTTGAGTTCAAGTCTCCATTTTGTGGGGGCGGACTTTTTCATTTCCGCACATTCCCGCAATTCGTCGGCAACTTCAACAACTTTTTTTCAAAAAGCCATAACTTCTTCATCCGGAAGCCTTTTTCAGAGCCTTTTTTTTTAAACCAGCCTAATTTTTCGAGATCTATCCATTGGAACACTTACTTTTAGCATCTTCAGCTTCAGTTTCTATTGAAATGGAAATTCAATACCAAGTTACCCTTGACAGCACCAACTACTTCCAATGGTTGCCCGACATGGAGGATTTACTTAGAAGTAAAAGTCTCTACCGAATAGCCACAGGCCAAGAAAAGAAACCAAAAGATGAAGACAAGGCTGCTAAATGGGAAAATAGACAAGATCAAGCACGTGGTTTGATAGGGATGTCTATTTCTCCAGATCTTAGATTCCATATTGTAGAACTTGAAACTCCTCATGAAGCAATGGAACAAATCCATAAAGTTTTTGGGATTAAAAATGAAATTAGAGCCCATCAACTTGAAAATGAGTTGCTTACATTGGACCCTAATAATTTTTCTTGCATTGAAGATTTCTTGTCTAAGTTCAAGACCCTTAGATATCTTTTGGAAGGTGTTAAGGTTAAGAAAGAAGATAGTAACCTTATTTATTCCATCCTTACTAAGTTGAGACCAGCCTACTCTGTATTTGTTTCCACCTTCCATTCTACAAGAGAAGCCTTCATTTCTCAAGGAAAATACTACAAGCCCCTTTCCTTTAACTCTTTTTGTGATTCTTTAATAAGAGAACAAGAAAAACTCTTACACCTTGGTCTTCTTAATCTTGGAAACTCTTCCAAGAAAGCGTTAGCCGCCCAGCAGCAACCAAATTCAAAGAATCCTAAAAAGTCATATCCTAAAAGGAATGGTCCTAAACCAAACAAGGGTCCTAAGCAAACTCAGCCTCAAAATGAAATATCATTTCAGCAAAATGATAAGACCAATAAAAACAAATGGAAGAAGACTGACAAACATTGCAATTTTTGTAATCGAGATGGGCACTTAGAATCAAAATGCTTTAAGAAGATGGAAGCCTTGGAAGCATCAATGAAGAAGCATAACATCCATTTGGGGCAACCTTCAACTTCAACTTCATCTTCAGGAATGGCACTTTCTGCATGTGGTTGTCAATCATCTCGGTCTGGTTATGCATTAAATGTATCTTGTTCTTCTCATTCTCATGAGTGGCTCATTGATTCTGGAGCTTCTTATCACATGGCCAAAAACAAAGCCATGTTTTCTTCTTTAAATGATTGTAACACCAAAAATATCTATGTTGGTGATGATAGATCTCTTAATGTTGTAGGGACTGGAACTGTTCATCTAGACAATGGTCAGTTTAATGATGTATTATGTGTTCCAACCTTATCCTGCAACCTTCTATCTGTATATCAGATAACTCATTCAGGTGAAGGTAAAATCGTTGAATTTTCACCTCATGATGTTGTAATCAAGGACTTAAAAGATCCTAAACAAATTTTGGCTACTGGCATTGCTGATGATTCTACAAGGTTGTATAAGTTTCACAACTTTGGGTCATCAAATCTTCCCTCAGTATTTGTTGCTCATAACGATGAAGTGAGCAAACATTGGCATGAGCGATTTGGTCACTTAAACTATCGCTCCCTTCAGCATCTATGTAAAGAAAATATGGTGACAGGTCTTCCTATGGTATCTTGCAGAGATGGTGTTTGTTCCGAATGTGTACTCGGAAAATATCATCGGGATAGTTTTGAAAAACGTGCCTCTTGGCACGCCTCAGCCCCTTTACAGCTTGTGCATAGTGATTTATGTGGTCCACTTCCAGTTGTGTCATTCTTTGTTTGCAAGTATTTCTTAACTTTCATTGATGATTTCTCCAGACGCACTTGGGTATACTTCTTAAAACTCAAGAGTGAAGTATTTAACACTTTTTTGGCCTTCAAGGCCTTTGTTGAATAACAATCTGGACATCAAATTCTTAAGTTAAGATCTGATAATGGCAGAGAATATGTTAAAAACACATTCATCAACTATTGCACTGAGAATGGAATTCAAATGCAACATACTGTTCCATATACTCCACAACAAAATGGTGTAGCTGAAAGGAAGAATCGCACCTTAAAGGAAATGGCTAATTGTATGCTACAATCTAAAGGACTTGGTCTTAGTTTTTGGGCAGAAGCAATTAATTGTGCAAATTACATAATAAATCGCACTCCTACTAAGGCTTTAAACAATATCACTCCAGAAGAAGCATGGAGCTCAATCAAACCAGATGTAAGTCACTTTCGTGTTTTTGGAAGTGAAGTGTGGGCCCATATTCCAAATGAAAAGCATAAAGCTTTAGAACCTAAGAGTGAAAAATGTACTTTTGTTGGATATTCTGAAGATGTCAAAGGCTATAGACTTATTCCATTTAAGTCCAAAAATGTTATCATTAGAAGAGATGTAAAATTTGATGAAAATATATCGGCCTGCGAACCTAGTTCGGCGGATGTGCCACCTCTCCCTATCTCTTCTACCTTTGAAAACATTTCTTCTTCAGATGATGAAAGTGAGGATGACAATCCTCCCCCACCATCTCAGGATCCTCCTTCAGCTCCTGAGCTTCCAAAATGGGTTCGTGCTACATGAGATGCAGCAGGTGATCTTGCCGGTGATCCTACAGATCAGCGACGCACACGTTCTCAGTTCGAGAGAGCCTCTTCTTTACTGGCTCAAGCTCCAGTAAATTATGATCCTGACACCTTTGCAGAAGCTTCAGGCCATCCAGATTGGGAAGCAGCTATGAATGAAGAATATCATTCATTATTGGCAAATGATACATGGGATCTTGTTCCTTTACCAAAGGGACGAAAACTTGTTAGATGCAAATGGGTTTACAGAACCAAGTATGGACCAGATGGGAAAGTTGATAAACATAAAGCTCGTCTTGTTGCTAAGGGCTTTTCACAGGTTGAAGGCATTGACTACACTGAAACCTTCTCCCCTGTTGCCAAAATGAACTCTATCCACCTTGTTCTTTCCCTTGCTGCCTCTTTCAAATGTGAAGTCCATCAGATGGATGTTAAATCTGCCTTCTTGCATGGGGACTTGCATGAAGAAATCTATATGGAACAACCCATTGGCTTCATACAAACAGACTCCAGCCTTGTTTGTCGACTTAAGAAATCCCTTTATGGTCTCAAGCAAGCTCCTCGGGCTTGGTATGCCAAAATGGATAGCTTTCTTTTAGAATCTGGCTTTTCTAGGTGTCATTCTGACAATACTGTCTACACCAAGAAAGTGGGCAACTCTCTTATCATCCTTGTTCTTTATGTTGATGATCTTATCCTTACTGGTAGTGATCCCAACCTTATAAACCATGTGAAGTCTAGCCTCAAAAGGAAATTTGAAATGACAGACTTAGGACACTTACACTATTTTCTCGGTCTTCAAGTCTTGCAATCCAAGGAGGGTATTTCCCTTTCCCAGTCCAAGTATGCTTGTGATATTCTACGTCATTTTCACATGGAAGACTGTAAGCCAGCCCCTTCTCCCTTTCATTCTGGAGTCAAACTTTCAGTCACTTGTACTTCTCCTGAAGTTGATGCTACATTATACCGTCAACTTGTAGGAAAATTCTTGTATTTAACCCATACGCGTCCTGACCTTTCCTTTGCTGTTGGCCTTGTTGCTCGGTTCATGCAAAACCCCCGTGAAAGTCATTGGAAAGCAACTAAAAGAATACTTCGTTATGCTCGAGGTACAGTTCAGTTTGGGATTCATTACAGTGCCGAAGCAGCTCCTCTATTGGTTGGTTTCACTGATTCCGATTGGGCTGGTGACCCTGATGATCGAAAGTCTACTGCCGGTTATGTGTTCACTCTTGGTTGAGGACCTATTACATGGGCTTGTAAGAAACAAGCTGCCATTTCTCTTTCATCAGCAGAAGCAGAGTATCGTGGTGTCGTAGAAGCTAGTAAGGAAGCCTTGTGGCTTCGTCAGATCCTGTCAGAATTTGGCTTTGAGCAGCAGCATCCAACTACACTTTGGTGTGATAATCAAAGTGCCATTCAGCTATGCAAAGATCCAGTCCAACATCAGTGCAACAAACACATTGAACTTCACATGCACTTCATCAGAAAGCTCATTCACGACCATGTTCTTGAAGTGCAATATTGTTCAACAGATGATCAAGTTGCAGACATCTTCACAAAGGCTCTCATAGAGGCGAAGTTCACTAAACTTCGATTTATGGTTGGAGTTCAGGAAGTTGTCACTAAGGGGGGATAGGCTCTAGTGCCTCCTTCCTTCTCCTATTGTGTCATATTTGTAAATCCTTCAATCCTATCCCAAGTTGTTCTTAAGGGGGGATGTTAGGATATTCCGACACATAGGATATAGTTAAGTTCAACTTGGTCTAGTGTAGAGTTAGGTATAGAGTTAGGTAAAGTGTGTTTCTTTACCGTTATACATTTTGTAACTTACAATCCGACGGTCACGATATGTAGTGATCCGACGGTTCATTCTCTCCTCGGTATTACCGACACTTGATCCGTGGCTTGACACTCGATTGGTCCATGAATTCTATTTAAAGCGCATGGAGGGTCATTTGTAGGGTAATCTGTGCATTGAGAGAAGCTTATGTAAATTTTCATTCTTTGATTAATAAATTGCCTGAAGTGGCCGCGTTGGCTCAGGCCGTGGACTGTTTCCCTCTTTGAGGGTTTTAACCACGTCAAAAATATTGGTGTATTGATCTGTGATCTGGTTGTGAGCGGTGTCCTTTTGGTGTTCTTTCTGAGGAACTTACCCTGTAAATTCGTACACAATCTACCTTGCAGCCTGAAATTGCATAGATGTGTCCTCCCAGGGCCTCATCCCAAGTAGGGCCATGAAGAAAGATGACATGATAGATGACTCTCAAGGAGTTGAGGAGAAAAATAAGTAGACCAAGAAACCCAAGGTATGATAGAATATTAGGACCACATGAAGACTCCATCTGATGCATAACCCTTCGGAGGCTAGGTATGGAAAACAAAGCACGTCTTTGGAAATACACCTCTTAATGTAACTTAAAAGTTTTCTTATCATTGTCGTATCATTCTATCTTCAATGATATTCATGGTTGCAAGAACTGAAAGTCATTCCATGTGTTTGATCTACGTGTCTTGCTCCCTTTCACTTGTTTATTACATAGCTTAGAAGATGAAGAGTATTACCACTTGTGTATTTAAGCTACTGAGGTTGTGACTGACATGATCTTATGACTAACTAGGCACAATGCAAGGCATCCTAAGTGGGATGAAAGATGTTTGATGATATGTATGTAGTCAGTACACTCCTCTGCATTACTCCTTTGCATTAATCCTTGCTTTGTATCTTGCATGTACCCTCACCGCTTGTCAGATTTGGCTACCTGCTGCCAATAGTCTCTTAGCTCTTTCCTGACAAAGTAGGTGAAGGAATTTCCTTCAACCTGATTTCTTCAAGGCTCTTCATAAAAATTATAGAGCTAAGAGAAGGAGATGTGGAATCTCACTATCAAACTCTTGAAAATACTTTGCATGTTCGAATATATCCAAACAATTAAGTTACCACTCAACAACATTGTCAATCTTGGAAGACTCAAGAAATATCACATCTCTAGATATTATAAACTTCTTATTCACTTCATCATAGAGATGGTATGCTTTGGAGGTATGAGTACCCAAAGAAGATACATTTGTGACTCCTTGCACTGAGTTTTTTTATCTGTTCCTTAGGTATGAAGGCATAATATGAGGAACCAAAAACCCTGAGATGCCTCACTGAAGGAATGTGGCCATACCACATTTCATAGGGAGTCTTGTTTCTAATAGCAAGAGTTGGACACCTATTATTTACATACACAACACATAGAACCACATTAGCCCAAAACCTTATGAACTTAACATGTGAAATATGCCAAGTTCATAGTGAAAGTAATACATTCCAATGAACTATGTGTTGAAAAATGCAGCAAGAAATTCTCAATTTGGTTTTTCCTTGATTAAATTGAAAAAATTCAAATTTCCACATCAACAGACAACTTGGATGATGTTAACTTGTGTGACATGGCTTGTGTCACCTAGTTTACTCAATAAATTCGTGTTGGAGGAGTTAGAGTTCAATTCTGCATATGCGATTGCTAACTTGTGGCAATAAAGGTCAATTATCTCAGGTTGTTGTCAGTTAAACTAGTTCTAACTTTTGGAGGAACTAGTGGAAGGTCATTTAAGCAGTGGGACTTCAGTCAAACTCGGTGATCATCTAGTTAACTGCTCAATCAACCCAAAATAGTTGGGGCATGAAGAGAAGTCAAGTCCCCTAAAATTGGTGGAGATTCGAAGGTAGTTTTAATTTCTTGTAGCTCACACAGTTGCAAGAACTTGCTATAACCATAGTGGAGGAGGTAGCTTGATTAGGAGCTTCTTGTGAAATTAGAGAGCGAATGATTGTTGGTAGCATTAATAACCTACCAGCAATTTGTTTTGCACCACACTTCAATGTTTTGGGCATGGTTTTTGAGGGTGGATTTTTTTTTATGCTTTTTGGTCATGCACGTCCTCACTAAGTATCTTGGGAGGTCTGTAATAGTTCCTTGCATGCACATCCTCACTAAATATCTTTTGGGATGTCTGTACTAGGTCCTTGTAAATTTCTGTTTTCCAACGCGTAACTACTTATGATCTTAGGTGTTCACAACAATTCGATAGTTTATGGCACTTTCCAAATCACCATTCCTGAAAGGATCCAACAAAACGACTTCAGAGGAAGATGAGAAGCGAAAACTCTTATTGGAACTAGCCTAGAACTAGTGGAATTGGTTGGTCCCAATGGTTTTAGAGTTGTACTAGTCTAGTTTGGTGGTTCAGATTGGCTAAGGTCGGTCTTGTATTGAACTAACCTTAAAACACCAAATTCACTAGTTCTTTAATAAACTGACCAATTCTAAAGAATGTAGTGCAACATAGCTAATGACTACCAAATAATAATTTTTAATAAAAAATACTACAAGGGAAAAAAATTTATTAACTCGAGGGCCCTACAAAACCTAACCCTAGTAATTAATGGTAATATTTAATTTTTAAAGTTAAAGTAAAAGTTGACATTCTCCTTATCTTTCCTTTTTGAAAAGGAAAGATAAGGATAATGTCAGCTTTTACTTAAATTTTTAATATTAACATTAATTGTTTCGATTTGTTTCAGAGTGGTTCCAACTTCATTCAATTTTGAGAAAGTCAAATTTTAGATCCCATTCAAAACTTAGTGGTTATTGTTTGAACCACTTCTTTATAATGAGTCCTAGACTTTGACTTCCAATTCTTCAGGTGCAGTTATTGCATAATCATATTCCTCGTGAGACTTTGCAATAGAAGTTGATCTTTAATCCATTGCAAGCACTTGACCTAGCATAGGGAACCATCAGCTACCCCTCCCAAGTTGCACCTCAACATTGAAATTTTCTTTTTCAGTAGACATTCATTTTATCCATTAGATCATTTCTTCCACTGTGACAGTCCAACAACACCCCTGCCAGCATATGCTTGACAATCCATCTCATCTTTGCTGCTACCTTATAAACACTCTTAAATCTTGTGTCTCCAATATAAAAGAGGAAGAACCAGAAAGGGCCCTCTTGGCCCTCTTCACAACCCACAATATGTTTAGCTTCTCTCTTGTGCTTACACTCTAGTCTTCTCGCAGCTTCAAAATGGTGAATCTTAAACACAGTCTCATGATGTCCATTTAGGGAAGCATAATTCACCCTTTATTTGAATCAAATTACCCCCCTAGCATTCCCTTTACCTTTAAATGCAGGCATATATTTTCCTTCTGGATGATTGTTAAGATTCCCATCTCTATTTCGCCTCCCTCTCCTACCCTCATGAACCTGATAAGCTAAAATTAACTAATCTCAATGTATCTGAGATAAACAATCCATCCAACTGTGTAGATTGAGTTGAGACCCTTTCAGAAACTAAATCCATCCCAACACAATGATATATCCCTCCCCAAAAACATCATCATGCTCTGTTCGAGATCTATCATTCCCATGATCACTATAAATTTCCGAGTCCTTCACTTACATATTTGGTAACATCATCATTCAGATCACTTATACTTTGTTGTGTTGTTTCTTGTGTTATGATTTCCTTTAATGGAAATATCTCCCTAGTAGGCACGAGTAACTAAATTCAAGTTCTTATTGAACTCTTGCATTAACATACTTAATTTTCATTTTGACCTATTCGGTTTCAAATTCTTGTGTGGTTGGTTTACTGGTTGACTACTAGCATTCACCAAGTGGTTATTGATGATCATAGTTAGTCTAGAGTGAACGTTGGACTTTGCCTTGAAAACCAAGCCCCAAGAATAAGCACTTATCATGGAACATTTCAGAGCCCATACTAGTGGAAGGCCAATTATGCAGTGGGACTTTAGTCAAACTCAGTGATCATCCAGTTAATTGATCAATCAACCCAAAATATCTAGTGCATGGAGAATTCAAGTTACCCAAATATGGTGGAGATTCCAAGGCAATGTAACATCAATTGTAGACTAGCCTTAAGTGTACAGGTGTTAGATACTTTCCCTCTTTTCTTTCTTATTCATTCATTGCCAAACACTATACCACTAGTTCTAAGAATCTTGTGGATACTATCACCACAATAAATGTATATTTTATTTTATACGAGACAAGAATTGTATATTTACTTTTGGGACACTCCAAAAATATTTTGATGCACATTTGTGACCTTTATGACTTTATGACCTTAATTACCATTCCATGTTCATCCATGTGGACGCACTTTATGATGTTCTACAACAACCTAATGTCCTTGTCAACTTCCTCTCATCTTCCTTGTCATGTTTTCAAGACTTGTGTATCCAACAAGAAATTTGGGAGATGAACGCCATCAAGGTAGAAAATCAACGGGGTTTCAAGTCATTTATTTAGGGTTCCCACTAGCATAGTCCCACCATATGATCCACCCAATCCCTAAATTGGGGTCTACTGCTATTTCAATTAATTATTAGATGATCATGGTGGGCCATAATTTCAAGTTAAATATTATGACTCTTCATATGATATTATTGGAGATACTTGAGGAGACATCTTTTTGGCTAAAGGGTTAAGGGAGGATTTTGACTTCAATATCGACCCATATTCTAATTTTAGAGAGCCATATTGTAATAAGGTGAAAAGCTCCAATACTAACCGGAGATTTGTGGAGTTTTAAATGACAACTCATTAAAATTCCATCAACTGACAAAGTCTATAGATAACTTTTAAGGAAACCCTTTGGAAGACCTTTATAATAAATGATCATTAGACCCACCTCTGATTAGGCCTCGATCTAACCTCAGAAAGAACTTTGAACAACCCTTTCGAGTAACATCACTCCAATATCCAATCCAACATAAGAGAACACATGGATGCCCCACTTTAGTGAGAAGAGGAATATTTAGTGAAGTACAAGACCCTCCCAAAAATATTTGAAACATAGGCTCAAGCTGCCTTAGGAGGTCTGAAAAGAAACCACATTCCTACACTCATTAAGATGCCACTGAACAAATTTATAAGAAATGAATTAGTTTTATATTAAATTCCACAGAGGGTTGAATGAGACTCAAAACATAGCCACCTAATTTCTTGTGAAAGATCCTTAGAAAAGGCTTCTCTAGGCCTCAGAATAGTGTCTGACATAGGGCTTTGACTTGTGAGAATTAGGGCTTAGATTTCCCCTACCAAAGAGGGTTGAAAAAGATCTCTATTAATTCAATCAAAGTGTATCTCTATCCTAGGGCCAAAAGATAAAATCTGGGCAAACGATATTTATCCATCGAGATAGATTTGGATGCAAGAATCAATGTTTTTGGGTCCAAGACCATCATCATTTGATTCTCCTCATTGTGTCGATTCAAATGGTAGGTGGAATGCCACATAACTCCTCATGTTTGACGAGATATGCTTGATCAAATTTAGTGCCTCAAAAGTATGGTAAATATCCCCAAAATGAGTTGATGAAGGCAACTTGATATTGTGGTGAATTAATGGAACTTATTCTCAAATGGTTGATTAACATTAAAGGTATCTAATGGGTTTCCTTAAAAGTTATCCATAGGCACATTTAATAATAAATATGGTTATACACAAAATCAACAAATTAATAATATCTATCAACATTAAGTTATATAAACGTTTTTCTCACTCAGCATTGGATTGATGGTTAATGGGTCCACTGTTAAGGCACCCCTTGCGTTAGGCCAACAGTTAAAATCCCCCATCACTTCTAGCCTACAAAAAAAAGTTATATAAATGTTTTAGAAAATAGAGATCACAATTATATTATTGTCTTATCTCAGTCTAAACATAAATGGATGGATATAGTTAGAACTATAGCATATGTAGATGGCTTAATCAAATAATTGACGCAATCAATTGTTGAATGTTGTTGTCATTTATCCCAACCTCAGTCTTTGAAGCACTCTTAATATCCATCTATGGATTGCATTGATAGGAATACCCAATGGTCATGAAACCCTAAAAGGAAGAGAAGAAAGCAAGTTGTTGTAGTGTAGCCATGATACTCTGCATTTAGGAATTTGGATGCAAGAATCAATGTTTTTGGGTCCAAGACCAATGTTTTTGGGTCCAAGACCATCTTCATTTGATTCTCATCATTGTGTCGATTCCAATGGTAGGTGGAATGCCACATAACTCCTCATGTTTGACGAGATATGATTGATCAAATTTAGTGCCTCAAAAGTATGGTAAATATCCCCAAAATGAGTTGATGAAGGCAACTTGATGTTGTGGTGAATTAATGGAAATTATTCTCAAATGGTTGATTAACATTAATATTGGGATTATTAAGGATCATCCTAGTTAATTTTAACTTACAAAGAAAGACTTTGTAAAGGGATTATTGATTAAATACTTTGAATCCCATGTCAGCTTTTAAGGATGATTTTTTTGGCTCAAAAATTTAAAAATTCAAGTTTCATTTTGTCTATGTCGGCGCCATGTGTTAGGATGATGTTCACCCCTCTAGAAGCTTTCTCCACTTTATATTTGAGCTTCACATCTCCTTGGAGTGCATTGAAATTTTATCCAATCCTAGAATTATCTCTATTCTAGTAGGTGAGGAATAATCACATTCACCTATGGACGAGGATGAATTTCATTGTGAGCTATTAAGATTGATCTAAGGCTATTGTGGATTTTCTGAGGAGTATACTTGAGGTTTTTTGTGGAGTTTTTTTAACCTATTTTGAGGCCTAATTTGAATCACCTCTATGGAATAATTTTAGATTCTATTGTGGCTGAACTCACTGGCATAATCAAGGAATCTTCACTATTTTTTGAGGTAATTTCATTGGTAGTCCAAGGATATTTTCATATTAATATTGAGCCCTATTCCAAGATTTCTCTAAGGAAACCCAGTTTTCTATTTCTGAGCGCTAATTTGTGACTATTTAAAGAAATTTTCATAAATCTCCAATACTAACTGGAGCGAGTTTTGGAAGTGGGAGATATTGTAATAAAGATTCGCAATGTCTAATTCTATGATTTCAAATGTAGGATTTCAGTGGCTCGCAGTGATGGATAAAGTTGTTTGAGTGAAAATGGAAGTTGAAGCACAACATGAGAACTTTGCTGCTCTGTGCGAGGCCTTATGCCTTGAACCATCTCTCGGCACGTGGCTTTGAACATGGAATATCTCTCTGTGTTTGATTTATGGCTACGACCCATGTCTCTACGTGTGGCATTCCCTATATCCATCTACCCTACGTGTGTCTTTTGTTTTTCAGGTAAGATGTCTTCATGATTCATAACATCATTTTGGTCTAGTTAGTCTACCATTAATGTTTCCTGTCTAGATGAGTGGATCTCAGTTTTTATCCTTGTAGCTGCGTGTGGCCATATTTAGTCTGGCGTATGGCCTTTCCCTTTCTGTTTTTCCTAGCACGTGGTTTGATTCTCAATTTGTTAGATAATTTTTGGCACCTCGCATACTAGTTATGGCCTGACAATTGCAGGACTTTCTCGCATTTTCATTTCATTCATTGACCTTTCACCTTTTTCCTTACTCACATCCATGACCATAGATTTGAGTCTCCATGATTATAGATGCCTGCCGGTTTTAATCCTCTTCTCATCATCCTGAGCGGGTTTCTTTTCTCATCCATGTTTAGCATGGACTGAACCTTTTCTTTCTGTCTTACTCTTTGGAGTATATCAGGAGAAAGTATGGTTCTGGTCATCTTAATTCTGCTTCGAATGGGTATTTGATAACCTTATTTCCTCGTTTAAGTGAGTATCAGTCTTATTTCGGTTCTGAGATTTCCTGTTGAAGAGGAGAATTCTTCGTTGGGTCTGGATTTGTGGGTGGTATTGATGGTTCAGGCTTCTCTTTTTTGCAATGAAGGCCTCGCGCGGAGCACAGAGGTATGGTATCAGTTCTCCTTCCTGTATCTGATGAGTTGTGCTACTATATTTTAGTTTTTTCCATGTTCTCTCTGTGGTTTTTTAGTTTTAGTCTAAGTGGTTCCTTACTCCTTGCAATTGATATGGTAAAGCTGAAATGCTTTTTGCTCAGTTAGAGTTACTATTACAGAGTTCTTACCTGATATTTAAGGAAGTCTTTGTTTCGAAATTCCCATGCACAATATTTACAAACCATTTCATTATTTCTCGGCCATGCACTGATGCTCGCTATAGAATAGGGAATTCCTGGTGTATATGCTATAGCTGTATATGCTGTTGTCCTGATTGTTCCTGATTTCCATTATACTATGGTATTTTTTTTTTTTTAGCATATTTCCTGCTACATTCTAAGGCTTTTCCATTATCGTTTCACTTGGACAGCTCTTAGGTTCAGGGTTCTAGATGGGTCCTTAGGTTTGCAGGTCTCCTGGTTTTTTTGGGGTTAATTTCCGATAAGGTTTCGGTTTTCCAACTCCTTGCTTTGGAATTCTCTGGAATGGTATGGACTCGAGTTTTCATGTTTTGGTACTCTTGAAACATGGGTTGGCACGTTTCGGATGAATTTCTTAACCGTCATTTTGGCTATGACGTGATATCTTTCATCAGCTAATTTTAATTTTTTAATTAGCTCTATTGGTTTTTATACCCTCGCACAGATATATATATCTCATTAGTGCGTAAGGTTGTACGTACTTCCCTGAAAATATTCAACTTTCAAAAATTTCCACTTAACCGAATCTGATAGGATTTTCTCACTACCATTTCCATATCTATCTGTATATCTAATCCCTATATATTTCCTGTACCTTATATTATCCTCCTAACTTTCTAAGCTACGTGTGTGGATGAGTTGTCTCCAACACTTGCTTTATCCCTCTCTATAGTACATATGGAAATCCCATATGATGTGTCTGCTTCGTCAACCTTGGTGCGGGCTGTTATAGAGGTAGAGAAAGCCTTTGGTAGTGGATCATTACGTAAAGATTGGCAATCTGAGGTGGCAAACACAATTATACCTCCTGTCCATATGACACGGAATAAGGAAGGTGGTGGGGATGATTTCCCGTGATGTAAAAAATATCAGCAGTTCATGAAGACTACTCCTCCACCCTCTGCATGCAAGTCCGTGGTTATGTGTAAGTTGTTCTGAATAGTACACCTTAATGATTATTCATTCTAATACTTCCTCCTCCACTTTTTGTCTATTTTTTGTCATATTCATACTTGACTCTATGTATCAGACAGTAATACTAAAATCACCACCTTTTATTATAAATACCAGAGGATCGCGACGTGTAATTCGAACACAACAACAATTGCAACAGAGCATTTTGAGTATATGAGGGGAGCAATGGAGAGGCTTGTGATTGAGGCAGTGAGTACATGTTTCATGGCAATCACGATGGTGGTGGCATTAAACGCTGTCACAGGTGAAGCAAAAAGAGAGATAAAGCTTGTATCCTTTATATTCGGGGACTCTTTGTCAGATGTTGGAAACAACAATCACCTGCCACGGAGTCTAGCCAAGTCCAATTATCCATGGTATGGCATTGATTATGGTAACAGAATGCCTACCGGCAGATACACCAATGGCTGAACCATTTGTGATATAGTTGGTATTTCTTACATCCCCCAGCTTCCACAATTCAACTTGTTTCACCTTGTGAATATTTATTTGTATATTGGGCATTTTGGAGGTATTGATTTGATTGGGTGTTGCTAATATTGCAGCTGAGAAAACAGGTTTGCCAATCCCGGCGCCGATCCTGGATCCATCCACTGATGACAACACCGTGTTGATACAAGGTGTCAACTATGCTTCGGGTGGTGGAGGCATTCTAAACGAAACAGGATATCTTTTTGTAATAACTACTCAACATTACTCGCTCCTCTGGTTTTTTTTTTTGGTTAATTTCATTTTCTCACCTATTGACTGTATGCTCACGTAGATTCAATGACTCTGTTTGTGGAGCCAAATAGAGTTGTTTCAAGGGACCAAGATGTCCATTTCCAATAAAATCGGGCATGCCAAAGCGGAGAAATTCTTTAGTGAATCCATCTATTTAATGTCCATCGGAAGCAACAACTACATCAACAATTATTTGCTCCCTGTGGAGGCTTATTCCTGGCAATACACTCCCGATGATTTCATAGACTATTTTATTTCAACATTACGCCAACAACTTACGGTGAGTTTTCCTTAAGCTTAAATTTGAGACTATTTTTTGGATATATGTTGTGCCCAAGTTTACTAATGTTCTTGATGTTCTAGGTTTCGAGTAGTGGTCTCATCACTCATCATGCACTCAAGTACATGCACTCATGTAAAGGGGCTCATGCTTTACTTGAGTCTGTGATGAAGGGGCTCATATTTTACTTGAGTCTCTAATAAAGGGTGGTGAGACCATTAGTGTCATGTCTCTACTATATTAATTTACTATTTTCACCGTCACATAAAAAACATTTACTGTACAATGCATAACTTGATGATCAGCACCTATTTCAACATATGACGCTGCTACAACTTTAATGGTTTTTGTTTTTACCATCTCGTCACACTTATTAAAAAAATTAATGTTTGATGACTTGGCTATTTAGCTGGTTGGATTAATTGCAATGGTTTATGTTTTTTTTAATGTTGGCATTCCACGCGGCTTGATGCACAACACCCCAGGGTGTTTCACATTGTTGCCATCACATGGCCTTCCATGCTCGCAGTGATTGCCATTAACTCCTCTATTCTCGCGATGTACATGGCTTGAGCAGACTATCTGGTCCCGTTTGCTTCTCTTGGAATCTCTGCCTCAACAATGGTGTAGCACACTCCTCACAATCCTACAGTGGCACTACCCCGAGGTTCTACTCTTCTCCGGAAAGCAATGGTATTGACCTCATTCTTCTGGTAGCTTCCCTGCGAAGCCTGCTCTGTTGTGGCCCTTACCTTAGCCCCCAATGCAACTAGACACACTCAGCACGGTGGAATTGATGTCTTTGCAGTTTGATCTCATGGTCGAGAGGTGGTGAAGCCTGTTTTCAAGTAACCCTGTTATTTGCGTTATTGTTTGCCACTTTCCTTACTCCTTTTATGTGGGATTATAACCTTGCAGGGTGTCTGGTTACCGTTTTGAGGCTCGCACCTATACCAGTGGGGAAGGCGCTCCTCCAGTGTCAGGTTTCGACAGCGACAAGGTAAGAATCATTCTGGTTGGGAAATTATGGCCCCTGCCTGCCATCTGGCCTCGGCCCATCACAGTTTTTTTGGCTTTTCTGTTAAAAGCATACTGGCGCCGAAGGGTTAGGGTCTCTTAAGGAAGTTTTTCCTTTGTTAGTTGAAGAGTTCTACTCTGTTTCTTTAGAGTTCCTACGGTTTGAAGTGGGCTTAGTTCCCGCAAGGCTCCTGAGCTTCAGATACACAGTTCTATCTAAATTTTGCTATTCTTGCTTGGAATATGTAAAGGATTTTTTGCTACAGTTTATAAGATTATCTCTCGGTTGTATTACAGTTATTTATGGTACAAAACCAAAACTGTGTATATATTGGAACTTCTTTCATCCATTACATATTTAAAGTTCTTATGTGGATCCTCCTATATTCTCGTATGTTTATCTGTTCTGGTACTATTCAATTTTGTTTTTTGTAATGAAAATTCAAAGTTTCCAGACTCAGAATATGGCCTCGAACTAGCTTGTAAAATAGTTCAATAAATAGTTTTGAGTGTCTGTTAAAAGAATTTCTTGTAAAATCGCATTTGGCTTTTGTATACAAATTGTTGGAGTCATACCCCAAACAGAGCTTAGGGTCTTTTCATTTCTCCATGTTTCAATCCCGTTATGAGTTTCGCTTCCCATTGTCTTTTCCAGGAAATTCGCTAGAGGGTTTTTACCCCTCGGTAAGTTATTTCAAAACAGGTGGGAAGTTATATTGAGGTTCTCATCCTTGGAAGTTGCTTGCGTCCATTCAAGGTTCAAAACCCTGAAAAACCCTGAAAACCCTGAGTGACTCCGAGGTTTGAGTCTACCCCATTTAATAGGTTATTCATGCAACAGTTATTTACCAACAACTCTTATATTATCTGACGCGAAGTCTCTTAACTTGCAAAGGTGATTTGAACACTGAGCAATGTTCTCGTTAACTTCCTACATTTCCTTTTTTTATATGTCTAAATTTTCAAGAAAAACACTTGTACCGCGTAGCTCTAATGTGGTTCTGTCTGTGTCTGTTTTCATTTCTTTGTTTTTGTAAAAGAACCGTAGTTGTGTGTTTTCCTATTTATTTCCACACTCAACAGAACAGTAATAATAGCTCCTTTTCTATTCCTTCATTCTACCGAACTGTATAATTTTTCCTTACAGATACTACTGTTGTCCTTCCAGTTCCACAGTTGGTCAATACTAAATTTTCCACAAATGATATATGAACGTATTTACATGGGAGGGTGTCAAAGGCATATAGAATAGTTAAATATCATAAACCCAAACCCATAGTGAGATAATCTCAATTTGACAACTATATTACCAAAGCTATATTTTCCTCTTTACCTTTAAGAAATATCAAACCTTGTAAATGAGACTCTTTCTCTAATTATCTAACAGTGGCGAATACTTAAAGAAAACTGTCTACTTACAAGACCCTTCCAATTCAGTTCAATTTATCAGCATTTCACAGAAGGTACCACATACCTGAGTGCTTTTATTTAAGTACTCTATGAGTGGTCACCTCTGGTCGAAGCTAGTCACACCTCCCGACCTTAAGATTGTCTTTCGGGACCAAATCTCCCCCCTAGCTTGCTCACATGACAAACAGTCTTTCACAAGTTGCATGCGCATTGTGCTCTTACCATCTGATCATCACCAGACATAGTAAGCCCCCTTTTGCTCCGCTGCCTCCTGCCTATCCTCTCCAGCACAGTTTTCCCCTTTCCCCCTTTTCCTGGAAACTATCCCACGGTTGGGGGGGGGGCAATTAGGGTTTTGCAACTGTTTTTTTTAATTAAAAACATAACTTCCCTCAGAAGTTACATGATATCCTCATGACTAGGAAATCATTTCTCTCTTTTATTCACTAATAATAAAATGTCAATCTATACAACAGATAGTAACCATCATCTATCAATTTATTTTTTTTACCTTTTTAACTACAATAAACAAAATGTTTACAATATTCTGGGGAGTATTACAATTAGAAAATCAATAAATTGGTACACAATATAGATTCGAAAACTTTTATATTAGTATGTTTTACTTGAGTCTGTGATAAAGGGTGGTGACACCATTTGTAAATCAATAAACTGGCACACAATATATATCCAAAAACTTTTATAACAACATGTTTTACTTGAGTCTGTGATAAATGATAAAGGGTTCTGACACCATTAGAAAATCAATAAATTGGCACACAATATATATCCAATTTTTTTTTTATATCAGCATGTTTTACTTGAGTCTGTGATAAAGGGTGGTGACACCATTAGAAAGTCAATAAACTGGCGCACAATATATATCCCAAAAACTTTTATATTAGCGTGACCAGTGGCTGTGGAAATATACACTCACAAATCTTTTATATGTCAATTGGCACAGACACTACATCAATTAGGCATACGCAGATTGCTCTTCACAGGATTGGGACCTCTGGCCTCTTGCTGCAAATGTTCCCAAAGTAAGACATCCATGTGGATGAGCACAGAATACAACCATACAAAATCTCAGTGTTTATTCAGTCCATGATACTTGAATTGATGATTTGCAGGTTGTGGTGCTTTGTCAAGTTGAGAAAGCCAAGGATGAAATGTTGATCCAACTTTATAGCTCAGTCAGGTAAGGTTTAATGACAAAATGTGGTTAAGGTATGTCAATAATTAGTTTGAATATTTTCCCATTTCTATATTTTGCCAGACTGATTTTGATTTTCACTTGAAATCAGGTCTCTTGGGACTTTACGAAAGTAGTGTTTTTTGTCATCCTCTGTAAGTGTAGTAGACACCTGTTGATTGGAGCACTATAAATTTGAGCTTTTGGGGTGCCTTCAACTTTTTGTTTAAAAAGGTCCTACATGGATTTAAACTTGGATCGATCCTGAGAGAACTTTTGACTTATCAATTCTATTTTCCCGTGTTGATATGTATGTAGCGTGGGCTTAGTAGCAACACCTTTTAACCTCAACATCAATGACAATGGAGCAACTATGAGCCTTTTTCTGGTTCCTTTTTATCAGCACTCTGTTTTACTCGTTTATGTCTCTTTATTTTGAATTTTAATTTAATTTAATTTTGAATTTATAGACAGACTGTGTTATTGGTTGTTTTGATCAATACTGGTTTTCTTTTCCTGCTTCTGTTGGAATTTTCCTCGTTGAATTGGCGAGGATTCTGTATTTTTCCACTTATATTTATTTGAATTTTAATTTAGTTTAATTTTGAATTTATAGACAAACTCTGTTATTGGTTGCTTTTATCAATACTGGTTTGCTTTTCCTATTTCTGTTGGCATTTTCCTGATTGAATTGGCAAGGGTTTCGTGTTTTTCCACTTCTATTTATTTGTTTCCTTCTTATTTATTGATTGGGATTTTGTTTGTTGCAGTATTCATGGGCAATTTTAAGTTATCATGTTTGATGTTACTACACGATTGACTTACAAGAATGTCCCAACATGGCACAAAGATCTTTGCAGGTATCTCTTTTACAGAGGGGTTGGATCTCTAAGTAGAAATGAAGGTTCCTTAATTGTGTGGTGGCACAACTGCCTGAACTGATTAGCTAAATATCTTTGTGAATTTTAGGGTGTGTGAGAACATTCCTATTGTTCTTTGTGGAAACAAGGTTGATGTGAAGAATAGGCAAGTGAAAGCTAAGCAAGTTACTTTTCATAGAAAGAAGAATCTTCAGTACTATGAGATATCTGCAAAAGGTAACTACATCTTTGATAAGCCATTCCTATACTTGCAACGGAAGCTCTCAGGGTGAGCCTTTAATCTAGTTTCTTATGCTCCCTAATATGAATGTTATATTAAAAAAATTTGCATTGATTCTATAATGGGTTATTTTTATAGGGATCCAAACCTTCATTTTGTGGAGTCACCTACTCTTGCTCCTCCTAAGGTTTAGATAGACCTTGCAACCCAGCAACAGTAAGTAGAATGCTATTTTCTTATTTTTTTTGTTAACTTTTATTGAAATAATTTGTTCCATTTCTAAAAGATTGAAACTTTGGCTTACAATCTTTTATGTTGTCAGGTACGAGGCAGAACTTGTAGCAGCTGTGGCCCAACCCCTTCAATTAGTTTTGTATCATTGGAGTTTGCTCTTGAGTTCCGACATTTAATTCTGATTTGTATTTGGGGCTTAGAATAGCATTATCGCATCTCTCTATATGTGATTTGGGTACTGTGCAGATGTTTTCATCAGTGGAGTTGGTTAAGCTATCTTAGTTCAACTCCATTACAGAGCTATTTTTATATGCTAAGACAATTTTTTCGTTATATACTCTTGCACATTTTGCACAAGAACTTTTTGTACTCTTCAAATATTTCAAGAATTGCCTTTCGTTGTGTACTGTTGGGGGAAATACTAGTTGCGATGATTGTTGCTTGTAATATATTATGGCTTGTTAAAACTTTATCTGAAATTTCTAGCTATGTCTGAGGATTTATTTTAACTCTGAAATTAGTTTACATAATTGATAATTGTGGCTATCAAGCCTGCCTGGGTATTCTTGTCGGTATGTTGTCTGTCGAACACATAAAGGTATCGCCATTTCATTAATTGGGCTCTCGATTGCTTTCTGCATAAAGATTCGCATTGTCTAAATCTAAAGTCATTTCCATTCAACAATCTACAGATTCTTCTTTAACTATAGTAAAACTGGTAGATGGAACGCTTATCAAAGCTAAGGTAGCATCTTAAATCCAAACTTCTGACTCCCATTTGAAGTAGTAAAACTTGGGCATAAATTTAGCAATGAATTGAATCCCCTCTTGCTAAACAAAGGTAATATTAATAACCCACATGCGTTGGTTTCTATCATACAGGTATTTCTGTGGTGGTTTCTCTCATACATGAGTACTATTTGTGAACTTTGAATGTGAAACTACTTTGAAAACATTCAAAATGATTTTATTTATTTATTTTAAAATAATTTTTTATATTGTCTCTAGAGAGACAATAGTTTGAATTATGGACATATAGTCGCATTCAAAATGATTTTATTTATTTTCTTTTTAGATAATTTTTTATATTGTCTCTAGAGAGACAATAGTTTGAATTATGGACATATAGTCTATAGAGACAATATGTTTTTAATCTCATCTATTGTCTCTAAAAAGACAAAAATGTAATTGTCTCTAAAGAGACACAAATGAAGTTGTCTCTATAGAGACAAATGAAATTGTCTCTACATAGACAAATCAAATTGTCTCTTTCATAGACAATAATTCTTGTCTTTATAGAGACAATAATAATATGTGTTCTATATTGTCTTTATAGAGACAAATTTTTGAGACATTATATTTTGCCACACCCGCTTAGAGACAATACACAAGTTTCTTTTTGTCTTAAGACAATTGACTCAAATATTGTCTTAAAACCCCTTACATGTAATAGTGCATTATTAGCATCTACTAGTATTGACATGTTAGTATCTGACAATGTAACTATCTCGTCCTGGGATAGGCCTTTGGCTGCAAATAACTGAGTTAGCTGTGTTACATTGAAGGTAGGGGGAGGTAGATTTCGCGGAATGCCTGCGATTAATTATTAGAAAGCAATTAGCATTGCCGTGATGCTATGCTATAATTAATTTAATGGTCGTTATATGTGTGATGTTTAAGACAATACCAGTGATGCGCTATCTCTAGCCGCAAATGCGACTATATCTGCACACGAGACCTCCTTTGGCAGACCGCCTCTATTTGCAATTTTGCTTCGTCAATCACGTCGAATCCTCCAAGGCTCGGATTGTTAGCCGGAGAGTCTTTCTCCGCTACGAACTGGCCAGGAATGGAATCGATGAGAACGGAACCATCGCAACCCTGAAAGTGCAGGAGTTCAAAAACCTCATTCATTTACAGTCTAGCAAAGTACATTACCAAACGTAATTTTGATACCTACCCTCACAAAACAGTCGTGAAAATGCGACCGTATAAGCTTAGCAGCTACTCCAGGAAAGTTAAGGAACGCAGTGCTAACTACCCGACGCACAATGGGTTCAGCTTGTGGACAAATAGTATTGTAATAGCCCACTACAAGGTTGTCCCTTACTGCAGCCCCAGCTAGGTCACAAAATAATACAGCAAAGAGGGTCACCATATGGCACAGAGTCTTCGCCATTTCACCTCCCTGGAAACCGACATCAAGAAAAACCAGAAAATGAAGTAATTCCAATCATTAATTTGCTTACAAATATGGATCCCGAAACACTATCTATTGTTACCGAAGTTCTCACCTTGGAAGACAGTTGGGAGTTTATCGTTCGCTTTGCGACTACTCAAAATCCTGAGATGTGAGATACTAGTAGTCAAGTTCACTACTGAATATTGATAATCATGTATGCGAAGCTACAGGTATTTATAGATGTATATAACAGTATTTGAGTCTGTGAATGGCATTATTCAATGGATATTAGCAAAGTCATTTATTAATTATTAAACTAATTTTTTTGGATCTTAAAATATTTTTAGATTTTAAATTATTTCTAACATTTAAAATCAAATTAAGTTTAAAAGTCTTACATTACTTTATATTCTCTCTCTTGAACTCATATGTGGATTGAAGATTCTCAAATACAATTCTATCTTATAGTGTGAAGCAACGTCATGCGTCCTATCTGACCCTACCTAACGCGGTGTATCAAAGACCTAACGTGGCGGTCTGGTTTCTGTAATTTCTTATCAAACTGACGTCACATTTTCTCATTCACTTTCATTGGACTTCTGTAATTCCTTTTCAAACATATCTCGCATATTATCATCTTCTTTCATCGAAATTTTATATTCTACAAACATGGCCTTACAAACGTTTGGAAGTTGCAGAAATATAAAACATTTAATTGTTATGCGCTAGGTTTAATAGATGTACGACTATAGTAAATTGTCAATCTAAGCCAGTGATTGGGTTCGAGTTGTATTTCTGACCCTAAATGCTCAGACAAAGTCAATCTATGCCCTGGAAAGTTCGTATCACGCATTATTTGACACCTTCGACCCGCAAGCTCAGGAGGGGTCATGTTGTTACATATTATCAGTACATACCATCGTCACGCGTTGCATTGTAGTACTCAATATATTACATTTTGTAGCCTGGCATCTCTTAACTCTACCTGATTCTGAGGAGAAGAATTCAAGGAATGACGCTGCTTCGCGTTGCATTGTAGTACTCGATATATTACATTTTGTAGCCTGGCATCTCTTACCTCTACCTGATTCTGAGTAGAAGAATTCAAGGAATGACGTTGCTTCGATGATAGAGCCCACTAGCTTCTCTTCTTTATTGATCATTGAATATAAAACCATCATTGGATCACGCTGTCCCAAAGTCAAAACTCCATGCCAGAGTCTACTAGCTTGTCTTCTTTATCAAGCAATCAGGTCGCTCACCGACTCACCTCAATAAGGCTGGCAGCCTGCTAAATAATCTTTATTTCCGATGGCTGGTCGTAAGATTTTGTGGGATATCATGAAATTTTCCTCCGTGGAATATTAAGGTTGCTTATAATGATGTTATATTTTACAAATGCGTCGTGTGTAGCTAATAATATATGTATATGTATGATATCATTAACATAAAAAAATTTAGGTATGCGAGTTTTATAAATAGCATAGTTACCGAATTTGAATTCCAATTCCAATTCGAATCCGAATCCGAATCAGAATCCGAATGCCAATTAGAATTCGAATCCGAATCCGAATCGGAATTGGAATCCGAATTCGACTCCTTAAAATATAATATTGGAAAAATTTGGAAATATAAATCTTCCAAAATTAAATTATTTTTAAAATTTAAAAAAAATAAATTATATTTACAATATATTTTTTAAAATAATAACATTCTCACGTCTTAAATTTTAATATAATCTTTAAAAATGAAAAACAATATTATTAATTAATAACTAAAACAACTTAAATCTCTCGGTTCCCAATGAAAGCACGCTGGGTCGTAAGATTTTGTGGGATATCATGAAATTTTCCTCGATGGCTTACGGGATGTTATAGAGTATTAAGGTTGCTTATAATAATGTTATATTTTATAAATGGGTTATGTGTAGGTAACGATATATGTATATATATGAGATCATTAACTTAAAAAATTTCAGGTAGGGGTAATTTTTAAATCTCTCCTTATGTGGTTCCCAATGAAAGCACGCTGGGTCGTAAGATTTTGTGGGATATCATGAAATTTTCCTCGATGGCTTACGGGATGTTATAGAGTATTAAGGTTGCTTATAATAATGTTATATTTTATAAATGGGTTATGTGTAGGTAACGATATATGTATATATATGAGATCATTAACTTAAAAAATTTCAGGTAGGGGTAATTTTTAAATCTCTCCTTATGTGGTTCCCAATGAAAGCACGCTGGGTCGTAAGATTTTGTGGGATATCATGAAATTTTCCTCGATGGCTTACGGGATGTTATAGAGTATTAAGGTTGCTTATAATAATGTTATATTTTATAAATGGGTTATGTGTAGGTAACGATATATGTATATATATGAGATCATTAACTTAAAAAATTTCAGGTAGGGGTAATTTATGTGAGTTTTAAGTTTTTCAGTGGGGCGAAGAGCATCCCCGTTGAAGAAGCAATATGAAATTGGGAATGGAGTCACACGGAGCCAGAATCACATCATCCCGCAGTAGAGCAAGTATCAACAACATTATGCTATAGGAGTAGCCGAAATCATGCATTGAGATGATGCAGGAACAGCCGAAATCATGCATCCACAGGAATAGAACCCAGGTGGAGAGGGAGCAAGCCAACCATCCCAACCACGGGGCTATAAATGAGTTTTAAGTTATAAATACGTTTAGTTACACTATTTTGATTTAATATTATTTATATGTTATTGTTTTGACGTTTTTTTTATTTGTATTGTATGTAGAGATTTTTTTTCTGGAATCATCGCATTTTTAATGGTTAGAATTTTCGAGCCATCCACTCTGGCTTATTATGAGGATAGATTATTAATATACGTTAAAAAAATATTTAAAATATTTTTTATATATTTAATTTTAATTATATTTTTTAATAATTTTAAATTAATATGAAAAATAAAATTGATCTAATTATTTTTAAATAGATTTTATTTTTTTTTAATTATTAATAAAAATATTTTATTTATCATGATTATTAAGACATAATATAATTTATATATAAAATAGATTTTTTCACTAAAATATCCTAAAATTATTTCAAGAAAGAATGTGATTTTTTGTTGTTTAAAATGTAATTTTGAATGCATAAATGGATTAAGCACCCTAAAAAAATCCCTAAAACACTCACGTTTAAATAACTTAAACTCAAGTTTTTAATAATGTCTTCCGAATTTTGCTTGAGAATAAGTTAGACTACGTTCAATTATTACTAATAATATTCCATGAATATTTTATAAAGGTTAATTCTAAAATTATTCCATGAATATTTTATAAAGGTTAATTCCTACCATTTACTTATTAATTTTTGATAATTAAATTAAAATTTTAGAAAACCCTATTTTAAAATAGGCATGTCTATTGATGCAAATAGTAATGGTGCAGTTTAACTTTATTATATTCTGTACTTTTTCATATAAATTTAGTAATGGTTTTTTTGTGTAGTTAAAAACATAGTTTTTTTATTTAAATTGTGTTCTCAAATACACACATAGATTTAACATTAGATAAACTTCATAACATATACTTTTGATTCCAAAAAACTCTGGGATAAAATTAAAAATAAATAAATAAATAAACAAATTCATACAAAATTTAAACTTAAGTATGGGGGTTTACTCAGTGCATTATATTAGATATCATTTTTGGGATTCAACTGCGTTAAGTAAGTCATTCATGTATGACCATTTCCATGAGAGGTAGTCGTAACTGACTAATTTCTCATGATTTTTGAATAGTTCACTTAGCACTCATTGCATCGGGTAATGTTCACAGGGGTGAAGAAGTGAGATTGAAACTAGTGAAATGAATCACATAGCATCAATCATCACTTCCGGGACTTGCACCCGGTAAATGATGATTATCCTAAATGATATAATGTGATGGTACACAAAAAAAAAATGTTCATATTCACCGCAAGCGCTCTCTTTCCACTGACCATCTGCCATCTCTGATCATCAAAAGAAAGGAACAAGACACAATCACATGGAATTACTGTCCTGTTTTCTTGTTGGAGGGATCTTATTTCGCTTTCTCTTTCGCTTTTATTTATATTTTTGCTGTTAGACACAAGTTGGGCGTTTTCAATTGATGGAGCCAGTCTCCTCTTGTAGTTAGTTATTCTTTTCTTTATCAATAAAGTGGCTATCTCCCCCTTATAGTCCGTATTGAATGTTTGGTAATGTTTAATATAAAGTTATTTAAAGCTATTAATTTGTTTTTTAAACCTCTTATTCATATAAATAAATAATTATAATATTAATTCTAGTTACAGTATTATAATAATAAAATTGATTATTAATTTTATTTAATATTTTTATATAAATTCATAATATTAATAGTATATTATTATATAAAATTCTATAATTAATTATTTTCAAATTATTATTATTATATAAATTTATAATAGTTATAAGACATTTATAAGGTTTTAGTTATTTAATTTGGTATGAAATATTTTATTATATAATAAAAAACTTTTACTAATATTATTATAATCATCTATTATAATGGCTAGTTAATTAATATTATTATGATAACAACTAGTTTTCTTCATCCTATTGACTAGGTCAACCCTTGCTTATATTATTATTTTATTAGATTATTTAATTAATACATTTGTGACTTTTTCGATAATAAATAATTTATTATTACATAATGGCTAGTTTCTAATTAAATAATTTTATTTCACTAACGGCTAACACTGTGCAGTGATTCATCCCTGCTCATCCCTGCTATTTATTCTCTCGATTGATTTCACCTTGTTCTGAGGATGAACCACATTAGTTGGTTCGAAACTTGGACCCAATCCTTGCGATGTGATTAATCCTAAAGACTATTCTCTAACATATTGATATGTTTTGCTAAATAAATTACACTATTAAATATTTAACTAACTCGTTTATGTGAGTCGTGAGATTATTGATACAATTAACCTATGGTTTGGACCTAGCAACTTCTATGTTGTCAAAATCATTAAGGATCATACCAAACCTAGGCCAAACTAGATCTTAATATGGTTGATTTTTTCCCCATAGAATGCCTTAACAAATAAAAATAAAAATCAATCAATGTAAAATCGTGGAAAATCTCCTAAAATGTAAAACTAGCATAGATCTATGTTAAAAAGGGATCTAACATACACCTAGAGGGGTCCAATTTCTTTACCTGGACATGGTTACACATCATAATGGGCTGTAGAATGAGCCTCTCAACTCAACCAGAAAACTAAATGATATCTTTTCTTAATACTTAATAAATTTAATATTAAAATAAATTTATACTAAATTATATTTATAAATTCAAAAATAATAATAATATAAAATTATAAATTTATATTAAAAAATTATTAAATAATAATAAAAATATTTAAAAAATATAAACCATATTCATTTTATTAATTAACCAAATCCACACAATTTGTGTAATTTGAATATACAAATTTATTCCAGATTTGAATAATCTAATTATCACTACTTTACCAAAACCATAAATATAAAAAATGTTATCATTGACTTTAAAGTATGTTCCCAAAATTATTAATTAACCAAATCTACACAATTTGTGTAATTTAATTACACAAATTTACTCCAAATTTGAGTAATTTAATTATCACTACTTTATCAACACCATAAACATAAAAAATGTTGTCACTGACTTTAAAGTGTGTTCCCAAAACTATGATCTTTTAGCATTTTGATTATATGAATTCAACTTTACAGTTTTATAGAATAACCCCAAACAATTTTATAAAATAACAAAAAAAAAATATAGCCTTATTACCTCCCGAAAAAGAAATGGTTTACAGAGAAAAGTCTTATATTCTTGCAACTTGATTTGAAGCTTTATCTAATATACCTTCTTTTCATGGATTCAATACAAGTTTCCGGTCGATTTGCCCTAGTAAAACTGTGAAGTCATATTGAAACCATGACTAAATAAATTAAAAGCCCTGCTTGTTTATATTGAACTTTATCTAAAATGCATTCGTTTTATGGCTTCGATGAAAATTACTCGTCCATTTGGCTGAGTGAAACTGTTAGTTTTCAGGTTGAAACCTTAAATATATGACACAGAAAAGACCCATATCAGTATCCTTAACTAAGTCGAAAACCATGGGTAGTTGATAATTAAGTGGAACCATTATAGAAGACATGCTTTCCCATCTCTAGATTTAGTGAACAGGTTTCCTCGCCCCTCTTTGTTGGATCCGTGTGATATACAAGCAGCAGATGTCGAAGCTGCCCATGCCTTCAACGGGGAGACGTTTTCCCTCAAAGCTCCAACTGCTACATAGTAGATTCGAATTAAGATGATATGATGCATTGGACCCCTCAGAGTTGACAGTAGATCTAATGATGAACACACCGAACCTTTGTAGCTGAGGCTAAATCTGCTTCATCTAGCATTTGGAAGCCTGAACCCGCCCAATGTCTACAATAAGGTTGTACTTAGGGTGCCTGGTCGAGGTGATCTACCACGACCTTCAGAAACTTTTGCTCATCGTGCTCAGTGGTCTAAGAAGAAAGCTTCCATCACTAGAACAAAGCAGCAACAGCAGGTCGTGCTCAGTGGTCTGAGAAGAAAGCTTCCAGCAGCAAAACAAAGCAACAGCATGTTGTCCAGCAGCCATGGAAGAAACACATGGGGAAGCTGACCTCATGGGAATTTTCAGTCATGTAGTGCTTTGCCCTATGCAGCACTCTAAATTTCAAATTTGAAATTTGAAATTGAGCGACTGCACCGCGTCTATAAGATATCGGTCAAGATCCCGCCTCGTTTGGATGCAGATAAATTCAAATTTCAAATTAATGGATGGACCTCCATGCACACACAATTCCTCACAATGGCGGCCTCCCCTGCTGTTCGAGATCAAAAATCGAGAACTATCCACCGCATGCTCCTATCAAATCTTTCTATGGGTCATGTATGGTGAACCAACCTCCATAGGGGCATTAAATGCCCTATGGTAGGCTGGTTAGCTCTGGCCGTATCATTGGGCTTCATCTATAATAATAAATGTTGTAACAAGAATCGTGACATAAAATATAGTAGTCTAAGTAGATGGCGACATTGCCCGGAAATGGATGCCGTTCAGAAAAAAGTCCAACTCCGGCCACCGATTCTGGCGACTTGAAAAGGAGTCAGCGGCTGGTTGTCGTATGACGGACTGCGAGTTTCGTATGACAGGGACCATCTGTCGGATGACCATCACATAGCCATCCCCGCCTTTCACAACATAGTCAGCCCCAAAGCAGACTCTCTTTTTTGGGGCATCTATGTTTCCTTTTGCAAGTGACCAATGCTTCATTCTATGCTCTCTGGGACAAACATTGTTTCCCTTACATTCAAAACCAATTCCACCATGAAACCTACAACCAGAAGCAGCTCTGGCACCAAAATACTCCCCATATTTGGAGATCTTGTGCTTCCTCTGTCGCCAGAAATGAAAATGGAAGACCATCTGAAAGATGTTTCGGCTCCAGTGGGATGTCTTGCCGAAGCTAAGTTTGGAGGACTGCACAGTTGAGATTGAGCGCATGCAGACAATGGAAGCTAAAGTTGGAAACCATTAACGAGTTCCAGCCAAAGCTTAGAGACCTGATGCAGTCAAATATTGAACATTTTCACTAGCATCAATATTCATGTATAGACCAGTTGGAACTATTCAATATTTGATGTAGGGCTACCTACACTATATTATTAAATCTGGTTTATTTTGGGTTTGCAATTTGCATAGGTATGTTGTGAATCTGTGAAAGAATGATCTTTTTTTTATATAATTTATCAATTACTTTTGTCTTTTAATACATAATATAGCTCTAATAAGCCACACGCTCTGCAACAATCTAAATTCATGAATTAGCTGTGTATGAATGGATTTGATTTGTCAGGCTTGTTCTTGCATATTTGACGAATTCTTTTCTAATATTTACTGTGCCTGCCTAGAAACAAAAATGTCCTAGTTTGAAGTATTGGTTTAATACTTCATGTTATTGCATATTTAGTGAATGCGTTTTTAATAATAAGGAGGGTTGCACGGCAGATAGTCCCTGCTTTAAGGGGAGGAACAGAGAGCGTGTTGTTGAGTAGGTTGACTTCGAAGTTAAGGCAAAGGGCTATAAGCAGGATTTTTGTAGTTGGCAGAGAGGGCTCCCATCCATGGCCTAGCAAGTACAATGATCAAGATTTTGTGCAGTTGGTAGAGAGGGCTCCCATCCATGGCCCAGCAAGTACAATGATGGTAGAGAGGGCTCCCATCCATGGCCCAGCAAGTACAATGATGGTAGAGAGGGCTCCCATCCATGGCCGAACAAGTACAATGACCGTATTAGACGAAGCTTATTAGCTCTTGCATTTAAATAGCAAGTTGTTAGAATCAGCCACATGACACAGGAACTTAAATTTTGGCAATAAACACCATAAGCCAGACCTCCATAATTAGTGAAAGTAATTAGTAGCTTTATAATGCATAATATTACTGATGTTAGTAGCATTTAGTGAAGTTAAAACTACTGATATAGTCTGGTATTGAGTCCATGCAAATATAGTCCGCCCATCCCATGTCTGGAAAAGGGTGACTAGAAAACATAAATTTGTGTTCCCACTGAGTGGACCTCCTACCAATATAATAAGAAGAACATGAACTCTTAGCATATCCGCATAATAAAAGAAAAAAAGAACTCACAGATTGTCAACATAATGTTAGCAATATTTATTAAGCATTTAATGTCTAAGATATTACTAAGATAGATATATCCCTATATTTCATTAACGAGTGGCGAGCATGAAAATTTCATTAACAAGTGGCGAGCATGAAAGCAAAAACAAGTGGCTTGCATCCACAAGTGGCCCGTGTAGGTGAAAACAAGTGTGCTGCATGAGGATACAAGTGACAAGCAGAGGTTTCGGCTATCAGGGGCATTGTGGCTCCCATGAAAATTCTATATCGTGTTCGGGGACAGAAACTCATAGCCTATGGTAGTGGTTTTTATCATTGCAGTAGTCGAACTGCTCTTATATTATAGGGCCTTGTTCCCCTATGTTGACTGGTATAATATAATGAGGTAACAGACAAGTTTCCTTTTTACTGGTGATTGTCGCCCCCGACAAAACGATAGTGGAGCTAGAAGCCCTGAGCGAGCGAGCGATATAGTAGTTGTGGAATGCGATATATAAGTTAATGTTTAGTTTTTCTTCTACGTTGTCGAGTTCCTATTAATAGTACTAAATGCCCTATTATAATAAGTAGTAGAGGACTGATTATGAAAGGGCTTTTTAGATTAACTATTTCAACATTACCCTTTTGAACTTGTTTCAAAATAGGGGAAACCTTACTTTGATTTAATGAGAGCCACAAACAGATCAGGGTAGGAAAACACCTTTCAGATGTTCCAGGTAAGGTCCAAAGAGGGGGTGGGCTTAGAGACTTTGATTGGGGGCCTTACCTGAGTGAGAGACGAATAACTCTCATTCTATTGGTAGCAAGTCCCACGCAGGTGGATCGTCATTTCGACTATTATCAGTCTTCATATCGTAAACATCCACAACTATAGAAGACAAGAGAATAGCTTCATTCAGGTAAGATCAATATTCTAGTATTCATTCCATTCGGCACTATATTATAGGGCAAGTCCACTCAAAGCAAGCCCAGAGTAGCTATTCTCATTCATAGTATAGAAAATCCTAATACTTTCATGAAGGTGATTCGTTAGTATGCCTAGTTGTGGGTGGTCTCATAGTATAAAACACATAAGCAATAAAGCGGGTGACTCCACAGTCAACTAGCTAACATGGAATTAAATTTGCAGAGCCATTCATATAGAAAAATGATTTAAAAAATAGATATAAATTAAATTAAATATCGGAAAGGAAACTTGGCCGTGGGCATGCAAGGCTTGCATGTAGCCCACGTATCGCCTCTCCACCCTCTAGGACTTGTAATGGCTATCTCAAACCTAGCCACTAAGGCTCACATTCTGGTACGCCCTGCTTATTCGCCTTAACTGTTATCCGTACAACCCACCTGCCTTCACAGAAGCTACAACGTTCACCTTGACTGATGGTGTACCAGATTAGATATAAACTGGTTCTATAGCCATTTGAGCACGTTGTAAACACACTTTTTTGACCTGATATGTGGAACCCCAACTTCACAATGAAAGTCACTTTTTAGCTTTTTAGAATGGCTTTTGAAGATGTTTCACACAAGCAGCTAGGGAGGATTAAAATGCTACGATTGCTCAGATTGATGGTCTGGGCTAGCTGCTACAACTTGATGGGATCGATGGCTTTTAGGTTGAGCGCATGCTTGCTCGCTTTTAGAAATGGAAGGTAGGAGTGAAAGGTTCATGGCGATAGTGCCTACGCTATTGCTATTCTAGGCTTCAACAATAGTAAGGGCTAGAATCCATTGGGTGAAAAGGAAGTAAGTAGAGGGTGAAAGCAAGGTCCCGGTTGGTGCTTTTAAGAGAAGGGTAATGAGGCTTGGGCATAAGTCTCTGGGACCTGTCTTTACTGAAAATTGTGCTAAGGGTAGCAAGAAAACTTGAAGACGAGGTGGGACCTATAAATGGGGTATCTTCATCGATGGCTCGCGGCATTGACAGTAGGCTTTCCTCTGGCAGTGAAGTGCAAAAACTTTGTGCGATGGATATTGAGAAAATTGGTAAACTCCAAAACCCGATTGTGTGTCACAGTTCCATTGTAAGGGCTCCAACCGCTCAAGTAAACTCCAAAACTCGACTGTAGTTTCACAAATCCATTGTAAGGACGCTCAGGTAAACTCCAAAACCTGACTGTAGTGTCGCCAATCCATTGTAAGGACATTGCATTGCATTGTAGAGCTTAGGATAATGTCACCAAAATAATCTTTGAAGCTACTTTTCTAACAATAAACGATTAGATTGCTTACATTTATGCAGTCTCTAGCACTATTTTATGCCGGTGAGTTAAATGCAATTCTGAGATTTTCTTATGATGTATGTTTGCATTGTGAATGTATGGATGCAGCCTCCATAATCAAACACAAGGCAGGCACATTCCAGAAATAAGGGAAGCACACATACCTTTATACCTATCGGAACAAGGGCAGGGCAGGAGGCAGAGCCCTCGAACCAAAGAGCAAGGCATGTGGCGAAGCCCTCAGAACCTTATATGCATGTGAAGGTACACAAAAAATCCTTCTTGCTCCTTAACGAGCTCTGGTTTTGGTCCATTATCATTCTCGCATAGCTGCTTTCCCATATACGTTTCTCTATCTTGCACATTTCCCTGCCTCACATAGGTGGAAGCTAGGAGGGTAAAAAATCGCGCCCAAACATAGGCGTATCACTATTCATGCACCACACAAGCAAAGACTTGAAATATCCAAAGGAAATTAGTTGTGTTCTTCCCCAGCAACAACAAAAGCCAGCAAAATAAATATGAGGTACCTTTAAATTTCTCGCCCATATTCCGCTGACGGTCTCTGCAAATATCCCACATCATAGTCAGTCTCTGGGAATATCCCACGTCATAGCCAACAACAGCAAAACCCAGCAAAAGAAGTAAAGCCAACAAAAGAAGTAGGAGGTGCCAATGAAGGACAAGGACCAGACAAGAGGAAAAAACATGTATCACAGACACGAAGGCAGTACATGCAGTAAGCCATGTGGTATCTGGTCTGGTTGCATGCAGTGTGTGTGTCCCTAACATATATATCACTAACATATCTAAATAACCCAAACATTTAATCGAAATGAGTTAATGCCAACATTAGTTTCACAATTGAAAATGCCAGAGAAAAATCTCAAAGAAACATGAAAATAACATATAGTTCTAGCCTCCCTGTCTCGGGAAGAGGCCAAATAAGATGGCAAAAAAAATTTCGCTATGAAAAATATGTCGAGAGTCTTAAAACTTTGGTTATTGAAAATCTTAAACAGGTCAATTAATGTTAGTGAGCATCATATCGATTACTATAGTCCCTCCCTAGCCTGCGACAAGGACTAATAAAGAAAGAAACAATGTCGCAGTTTGAAGTATTAGTTTAATACTCCGTTTTATTGCATATTTAGCGAATTCTTTTCTAACACTAACAATGTCTAGCAAGAAATAATGTAATAGTGAACTATTGGTTTAATACCCTTTGTTTTTTCATATTTAGCGAATTCTTTAAGTGCATAGAGTTGGTTGCAGAATTACTTTCTGTGTATAAAGTTTCACAAGAGTCACATTTTTAACCTGTGTTGAAAAATCTCACAAAATTGGTTCGAGAATTTATTTTTATGTATAAAGCTTCAAACGATTCTAATTTTATTTTTACCTTGAGGCTCTTTTGAAAAATATACAGTAACACATATTAAATCTATTTCAACACTTTACGCAAAATAATTGTATTCAAAACTGTAGGTTTATTAACTTATTTAAACTTTATTTTACAGAGATACATTTGCATATGTTGTCATATTTATATTGATTTTTAAATTTAAATTTTAAATTTATTAATTAAGATTTTTTAAATATATGAAATTGATAAAATATGAAAAATATAAAGAAAAAATTACAATCATATATCATTATTATGAGTATAATATATGTGGATAAAACACAATTAAAAAGTGAAAATATTGTGTTCCTTGTAGCTTCATGACCCGGATTATCCACAGTTTCTTGTTTATTCTGCCAACGTTTCAAACCCCAAAGGGGGTCCATCATCAGGACAAAACAGAAAGAATATGAATGAGAAATTATTATTGAGAGAAGAGAGCAAGCGACCTGGATATAAATAAACTAAGAACCCTAATTTTATATAATGGTAAATAAACTAAGAACCCTAATTTTATATAATGGCCGACACATGATATAATTTTATTTTAATTTTATTTATATAAATATTAATTGATTAATTCATTTAATAATTAAATTAGTTTATTTATTAATTTTATTAAATTATTTTTATTTTTATATTTTTATATTGATTAATTCATTTAATAATTAAATTAGTTTATTTATTAATTTTATTATTATTTTTATTTTTATAAATTGGTTAGTAAGTAAATTTTTAATTTTAATTAATAAAATAAATTTGTTTTTTATCAATTAATAAGACTTTATTAAATTTCATTAAAATTTTTCTTTTAATTTTAATTTAAAATTTTTAATCCAAATGAATTTTAGTTTGATTGAAATTATTGTTTCTTTTAAAAAAATCTTAATTTTAAATTATTTAAAATTTTTTCATACCAATTGAATTTATATTTATATTTGATTAAAATTATTTAAAATTGAATTTTTTTATTTGATTAAAATTTTTATTTTATTTAAAATTTTTATTTATTTTTATTTTCATTAAATTTATATTTAATTTTCAATTTCATTAAATTTTCATTTTCATTAAAAATTTTATTAAAATTTTTTATTTAATAGATTAAATCAAATTAAATTAAATTAATTTATTAATTTATTTGATTAAAAGATTTTTATATTTGAATATAATTAAAATTATTATACATAAGATTAACTTCAAATTCATTTCTTTTTATTTAAATAGAAATAATGTAGGGCCAGCATGTGAGCCTGGGGAAAGAACTAAGCAAGAGTGGTTACCAACTGGCTGGAATGTCTGAATAGGCTATTAAGGGTCTAATACGAGTGAAGGATTCGGAAGGGTAGCCTGACACTTGAAACAAGGAGTAGCCGCTGCGCCTTACTTTCTTTCATGCCAGAATGAATCGAAGTCTCTTGCCCACCTCCCTCTCAGTTAGCGCCTTCTTGGATGGATATATATAGGGAGTCAGACCTGTCTCTTTCAAGGGAAGGTAGAGCCCCTACACCATGAATAGAATAGATGGTCTCTATACTTCTTCCTTCTCTGAGGTGTCTGACCTAAGTTACGTAGGGTTAGGCATATAGCAGTCCGGTCTGTTAAGTAAGCATTACCTTTCGTTAAGGTCTGACCTGAGTACAAGGGGGAAGACATTGTATGTGGAGTTATTTAGGTTGTTGTAGATACTAAAGCTTCATTGTTATAATATTTGGTTATGCTTTATTGTAAAACAAAAAAATCAAAATGAATGAAACCTTTTTCTTCCTAGCCGCCTCGTTCTTATGCATCCCTAAAGCTAACTAGGGGTTATGTTTTACTCATGTTTAACTCTTTCAACCCTCAATTAGACTTACTACTTCGACTCTTTTATAGTCTTCTTCATAATGTTCATGTGGGTAGCCCATTTTCCATGAGTGAGGGTGGAATTCTCGTGAATTATGTTGTTCAATCACAACAGCTAGACACACATAGGCTTTGCATATCAAATTAACATTTTTCTTGCATCATTGAAAAGAACTACGAGTGTAGCATAGCATCAAAGCGCCATGCACTTACCTCAAAAAAACATCTTTTAAGACCTCAAAATTGCTTCAAAAAGTTTGAGACACCAATTCCTCAAACTATAGATATTATCAACAAAATTACTCTTATAAATTCAGTCCCTCAATCTTTTCACTCTTAAAACATCAAGATAGATGACAAATAATATAATGATCTTACTCTAATCATATATATCATTCACATAAAATTTCATTTACCTTTTTTTTAATCAAAATAAAATTTATTTGTTATTAAATTTCGTTTATAAAATTTAATAACAAATAAATTAAATTTATAATAAAATTTTATAAATGAAATTTAATAACAAATACAATTTATATTAATTAAAAAAAAGATAAATGAAAATTTATTTGAATGGTATATATGATTAAAGTAGGATCATTATATTATGTCATTTATCTGGATGTTTTAAGGGTGAAAAAATTGAAGGATTGAATTTATAAGAGCAATTTTGTTGATAATATCTATAGTTTGAAGAATTGGTGTCTAAAACTTTTTGGAGTCATTTTGAGGTCTTAAATGATGTATTTGGGGTAAGTTCATGGCTCTTTGATGCTATGCTACACTCATATTTTTTTCTAATGAGTTCTAAAGGACACCTTTAAATTTGCATATTTTGAAGTCTCTTATAATTTATAATTTAATAGTGTGAATTTGGTCTTTGACATGGATGGTATTACCAAATTGTTACAATCCGGGTCAACGCTTGGATTATTAAAAGCCTTGATTTTTATAGGATCTTTTCATTTTGTTTAACTTATTTTTTATTTTTATTTATTTTTTAAATAAAACTTATATTTTAACCATGAGATTTTAAAAAACATGAGATTGACACCTTTGTTTGAAGAAGATTTCTTTTGGTAATTTTTTAAGTTATTAATTTTTTAATATGTTTTTAATTGATGAATTGAAATTCATGTATATCTAATTAATTTGTTTTTATTATATAGATATTATATATCAAAAAATATCTTAAAAAACAGGGAATCAACTTTTTATTGAAAGGATTTTTGGATGGTCTACTATATCTCAGGTTCTGTGGCCTACACGAACTATCCAAAATTTAGTCCATTTACATGATGATAATGAATGTATTTTTTGAACATTTACAAATTTCATGCACATTATGTTTTTTTGTTTGAAACTCATTTCACAAATAGTGTTCTTTTTAATGAGATTGACATTGAAGTGACTTAAATGAAAAACATGGTATGTGTATTTCAATTTCTATTTTGTTAAATTTTATTGTTTAATTTAGTTGCAACAATATCTACATTTACTATTTTCATCTGAGAGTAATTATGAATATAATTTGTAGAAGTTAGATAAAACTGGTAAAAACTAATATCAAAAGTCATATCAAAGACAGTTTAAAAATAAAAATGTCATAGTTTTTTTGTGATGGGAAGGGGGACAGGTCAAATTTAATCTCTCACTCCACATGAAGTGCCTATCCCTTGTATTTGCATTATTTCCATCTCCATTTTAAAGGAAAAAGAGCACAACATTTTCACTTTTTAATTATGTTTTTTTGGTGATGGTGATGGTTCCTGACAGTCTGGCATACGACAACCAGCCACTGACTCTTTTTCAAGTTGCCAGACTCAGTTGCCGGAGTCCGAATTTTTTCCGAACGGCATCCATTTCCGGACAATTTCGCCGCCTGCTTAGACTACTCACAAAATATGTCCACTGGAAGCAGAATCGAGGAGGTGTTCTAGAGGATTCAAGAGAAACCATTATCAAAAGTACGCCTTGAATGCCCTAACCTAGCCCTCAGATAAGGCATCAAGGCTCGCCCGTTGATCGCAACACTACACAATTATTCACCATCTGTATTACTGCAGACTGGGCTTTCTCACCTCATTGTACCATGCAATGCACGAATTTGAGCATCCTCGTGACAACAAAAATAGAGGTCCACAGGAAAAAATAGTTTTGAAAAGTCCTAGTACAAAAATAGAAACGAAGCTACGGCCAATGTAGAACTCACAGTTTATATGAAAAGGCTCCATTATGCATTTAAGATCCCACATCCCACGCCTCCAAGGAAAATGCATCGACAACTACCACATCACACGCATGAGGAGACACAATCATTAAATGCTCATGGGCTCTTTAAAAGGAAATATCTAATCTATAGATAAAAAGGAAATGTTTAACGTTTACATATAGATATTCTCATCACTTGAATTTGAGATTATTAACTTTGGTGGGAACAGCTTTGCACAGGTTATATATGTGTGTTTTTTTAATATATGGATGACTTCATTCATGACTTCAGTTTGATATTAATAACTTGGGTGGGCAGAAACAGATATTGTAATCATGTGAGTAGGCCATAATATCCTCCAAACTCATTCACTTAAACAAGTTTGCCCATCTTTTATTGTTGAAGGTGTCATGCACAAACTAACGACACTGTTTTATATGTTGCCTTCGTATGGAGTGACGACGCGCTAATTTGTATCGAACTGAAATGTTAAAATACTAATTTTTTAACAAGGTTGTTGGTTGAGGAGTTGAGTTATTTTTCAAATACTCACAGAGAGACAAAACTCCTTATTTCTATCTTATGTACTGTGTTGATTACAAAACCCTCCCCCTGTATTCCTTAATCACTGTCGATATGCATTGCACTTTGCATCTGTCTTCAATTATCGACTATGACATGGTATTCCTTCAACTATCGACTATGACATGGTATTCGCCATGCCTCGACATAGGCCAAGAATATTTTCCATGCTAAAGATTCTGAACAAAGTAGTGGTAATGGTGTTGCCTAATGTTTTCAACATTAATTTAAAGAGATGTCAATGTTAAATTTATGTCTTATATATGGTTTTTTGTTTTTTAAACTTTGTTATGCCCACCTTCTACGACTTTCGGCTTAGAGATATTATGAATATATTAACTATGGGTCTTGGTGTAATAAATAGAAAGTCTCCCGGGCACACACCACACCTTACCCACATGAATGATTCGAAAGGAACAATCAAAGATTTATTTTCGTCAATCCAACGACAGTCAAATCCTCTTCTTGGCGGTAAGGGTAACCACCTGACCCCCTCTTCTGACCTAGTTGTCATTTGCACTCTCAAGTTCTATCGCAGGAGCTTTGAATACCTGTTAGCAATGGGGGAGTGGGGGTTTGCTTTTCGTTGTTGCCTTGGTGCTTTATCAATTTAGCTCTATGATGAGGACTTATTAGGCTACAACCATTACTCATTCTTCAATGACCATGGTCAAAGATTTATTTTCGTCAACCTGACGATAGTCAAATCCTCTTCTTGGCGGTAAGGGTAACCACCTGACCCCCTCTTCTGACCTAGTTGTCATTTGCACTCTCAAGTTTTGTAGCGGGAGCTTTGCATACTTGTTAGCAATGGGGGAGTGGGGGGTTTGCTTTTCCTTGTTGCCTTGGTGCTTTATCAATTTAGCTCTATGACGAGGACTTATTAGGCTACAACCATTACTCATTCTTCAATGACCATGGTCAAAGATTTATTTCTGTCAATCCAACGACAATAAAATCCTCTTCTTGGCGGTAAGGGTAACCACCTGACCCCCTCTTGTGACCTAGTTGTCATTTTCACTCTCAAGTTTTGTCGCAGGATCTTTGCATACTTGTTAGCAATGGGGAAGTGGGGGGTTTGCTTTTCCTTGTTGCCTTGGTGCTTTATCAATTTAGCTCTATGATGAGGACTTATTAGGCTACAACCATTACTCATTCTTCGATGACCATGGTCAAAGATTTATTTCTGTCAATTCGACGACAGTCAAATCCTCTTCTTGGCGGTAAGGGTAACCACCTGACCCCCTCTTCTGACCTGGTTGTCATTTGCACTCTCAAGTTTTCTCTCAGGAGCTTTGCATACTTGTTAGCAATGGGGGAGTGGGGGGTTTCCTTTTCCTTGTTTCCTTGGTGCATTATCAATTTAGCTCTATGATGAGGACTTATTAGGCTAGAACCATTACTCATTCTTCAATGACCATGGTGCTTTAAAATATCTCTATTGGCTCACATAACATTCCATCAAAATAGTTCTCATTAAAGCTATCCAACTCGGCAGTACTACAACAAAGTATGAGATCAAGTCTCCCATCCCATGAGCGTGCTAAGATTCCACATCTACAGATTCATCACCGTCAACAAACAACATGCCTCCCAATACACTTTTGATTAACCATTCGGGAGCCAACAAACAATGTGCCTCCCAATATACTTGTGATTCACAATTTGAGAGGCAACAAATAACGTGCCACCCAGTACACTCATGAACTCCATTTCTGAGTATCATTGAAACCATATTAACCACCTATGCTTAGACTCTAGCTAAGGTACCCTGTACCAATTGAACTTAACTTGATTGTGGATTCGAGGAATCTTTTACAATTTAATAGACAAGAAGGCATATTAAAATAAAGGTAAATCATGCAATGGTTGCATAATTAATAAAAAAATGGTTGTATAACCTATGTGACAATGACCTTGAAGTTGACCCATATTTGAAATGTGTAGTGGACCTATAATCCATGCGATGATATGGTTAACACCTATTTGAGTTATCTTCAACAAAAATCATATAAATAGTTTTAGTGAACAAAATTGTTGTGATTTTTTTTAGCTTGTAATTGTTAACATAGGCCTACCTTTTTTTGTTTGACCTATGAAATGTATTTGCATTCCTATATTGCAATTTGATATCTAATGAATTCTTTAAATCCCATTAACCTAGTTTTAACCTAGTTTTATACTAATTTACTAGACATTAATATACTTATTTGGCAGTATACCTCTAATCTTCATCTTACTAAAAAGGTCACTATCGACCATCACCAGATTGCTTGTACTCATGGGGATATTGCTTCAAAGAGGAGCAAGGCAATCTTCCCGCATAGTACTACCAAACGTCTTCACAATGGCCCTACGTATATGGAAAGAGATACTACGGATGAGGGCCTGTCCAAATATCATGTTTGGTCATTTTTAGTCCCTCATCGACATATATCAATGACTCCGATTATTTTTTCCAAAATTACACTCACATTCATCAAATTCAAATCGTTTCTTGACCCTAAGAAAACAAAGGGGAATACTTGGGCCTCAACCCTATAAAATCCAATGGGAGTACTCATGCCTACACTACAAAATAGAAAACAAACCAACCTAAACATTGAGAAACCATATACAAATTCTCGTCGATAAAAGCATGACCATATTTCTGTATCATCGAACAAATTCCAAATTTAAACGTAAAACCAAGGATTCAAAGCTAACATAAACAGATAAAGATTCAATATCATCTTAATAGTAGCCTACCACATAATGGAAAACCGAATCGAGTGTAGAGTTTATATGTTGCAAATTTTTTTATTTTTTATTTTTTATTTTTTTTATCTTTTAAGAAGATATTCCTACTACAGTGAATAACCTTGTTATATAATCAAATCAAGACAATCTTTGAGAGGTGAACATGTTTTTGAGGGTATTTGAAGGGAAAAACAATACACCCACTTTACCAACCAACCAAAGCCCTCATTAACAAAACACAATATTTACAAAATTTATGAAAATTAAATTAATATATAAAGTTTTAGGAATTTTTGTTGCTTCTAGTGATTAAGAATAATTTATAGGGATGATTTTACAACAATAGATCATATAACATCAATGTTACAATTTGAAAATTTTCTTATATAAATAGTTGTATGGTAATAATCTATAGGTGGCAAGAGGAGAAAATAGTAAATGACCGAGCACTCTATGTAGCATCATATCTAATTAGTCTATACAAAGCCATGTCTTTAATCAATGTCCATTTCTCTCAACTATGACCAAAATCTCCATTTTATATTACTTTTTTTGAGCTTTGGAGAATTTGCAATATAGATTTATTCTATCGAAGATCTACAAAAGGCTTGGGGTTTAAAGCTAGTCCTTCGAAGACTATAAATATGAGAGAGACAACAAATTTACTCTTAACACTAGTGGGAGAATGGAAATTAAATGACTTCTATTTGGGCAATACTACATGCCATTCTTTTCTATTCTTTATCCACATCCATATATAAATTACCCACGATGAGACACCTTTGTTCCTTCCATATTTACAACATCTACGAATCATCCTTCCAAGTTAGTTTCATTTCAACACAAGTGACGATGTTATGTCGAGCAACATATTAGATAATCCTATTGGGAATAAACTTAACATGGGAAATGGTCAAATATTTAATGTCCAATATGATTCCTCTACTATTACTATAAAAGAAAACACCAAACATTGATTGAATTATTTTTAAAAAACACCAAACATTATTTGAATTTTATTACACTTAACAGCATTAATTTTTCAAGGAATGTCAGATTGTTTTTCCTCTTATCCAAGGAATGTCAAATTGTTTTTCCTGTTATAGATATCTTGTAGATGCTTTAAATGTAAATGACACAAAATGCTTTGACCAAAGATAATGTGTTTCTACCCATGTGAAAAAATTGTCTATAGAAACAATAGAAAGAGAAAAGAGTCAAACAAAGGCAATCGTTTTATGAATAATTTTTAATTTTTTGAATATTCCAGAAAACATTATTTTATTGTAATTTCATAGAGATATAAGTAATTGGAAAAACTATTGAGGGTCAATACAACATTACAACCATATGCTTCATCATCATGTCACTCGTTGGGAATTGAACTTAGGTGAGGAAGATAACAACCATTCTTCCCAAAAGATAACCCCAACTGACAATGTCTTTACTCTCCATTTTTTAATATTTCAACTTTATTGTTAAAGACTTACATATTTGTATTCAACTTTTAAATAGCTATAAATATAGTGAGACGAAAATTGGAAATATCAAATTTATAAGAGGTATCAAATCACATGGTGAGAATAAAAAGATGAGACCAATTGATATTCAATTAATTTAAGAGACCAATAAGAGACAAGTCTAAATGTTTTATGTTTTATACTTTTTTCAAATCATATTAAAATAATTTGGCAACATAATTTTTGATAAATCACAATTTTAAATTATTTAATTCATATTTTCTATGCATAAATTGATTTGCATCCTCAAAAACCCTTGGGACGCTTTAATTATGCAATCTCAATAACTAAAATTTGTAATTACAATTTTTTTTACCAATTTTTAGGTGAAATTGATGAAATAAAATTGATTGGAAAAACATACCCAACAAAAAAATAAAACATCTAAAATATGTAACCAATAAAATCTTATCCTCTCACATCCCTCCCTCCTCAGTTCATTGTTTAAACCTTTGATTTTGAGACCTTGTCTTAACATCAATCAAGTTGATGTTGTTCACCTCATTATTTAAATCATTGTTTACGACTATTAAACTTAAAACTTATAACCAATATTATATCTTCAAAAGTAAAATTACTATCATAATTTTATACTCATTTTTCAGAAATCAAAATTATATTAATATTGGTTAAACAACTATTATAAATTTTTCCTTTTAATTCCAAAAAAATCAAAGACATTAATATTGGCAAAAATATAATAAAAAATCAAAAACATATTAATATTGGTAAAAATATAATGATTATTATATATTTTTACTTGCGCAGACAGTTTTATCAAATCACAATCAAATTACAATCAATGAGGGTTAATGAATCTAAGTGGGTTTTTGAAAGGCACATATTTACAAGTGTGACGCTTATTAATATACCATTTTAATGCAGCCATGTTTCAATATTATAGGCTTTAACGTTTTTAGTTTTTAATTAAATTTCTCTGATCTTTATAAGTGGTGTTAAATTATTCTATTCTTTATAAGCTGTGATAAATTACTTGTACATTAAATTTTTAATGGTGTTTTGTAAAAAATTAATGAAGTATAGTTCAAACATATGATTTAAATATAAAAGAAATTTAGCGATATAAATTTTATCTATTGATATAATGGGCTGAGAGGAGAGAATGTACTAATATGTTTAAATTTATCTATTGATATAATGGGCTGAGAGGAGAGAATATACTAATATGTTTAAATTTAAGTCATTCATTTTAAGTGATCTATAAAAACTTTCAATTAAGAAAATTATTAAAATACCCATTTTCATATATTGGTATGTTTAAATTTAAATTATTCATAAAAATATTTAATTAAGAAAATCATTAAAATACCCCATTCCAATAACAATTATAAGTATAAAATTTAACCATTATAAAATGCTGATTATAGGTATAAAATTATAAGTATAAAAATTAACCATTATAGGTATGAAAAATTATAAAATGCTGGCACCCAAAATTGATAAATATTATAGGTATAAAAATTTATAAAATGCTGGCACCCAAAATTGATAAAAGAATTCTTACGATAATGTATTATTTTATGAAAATGAAAATTGATAAAAGAATTCTTGCGATAATTTATTATTTTTTTTTTTCGGAGGATAATTTATTATTTTATGAAAATGAAAAGAAACGTAGCAGCGAATACACGCTGCGAAAAGAAACACATGTAATTTAATCGTTGAGAAAAGCAAAATTTGCAAATGTTAAGGCCCGAGTTTGCAGTCACACTGGATTTGGTGTTTGGATCTGTAAGCAGCGTTGCATCCGATGTAAACAGGCCACGCTTAGCTACAACGTCGTTGTAATACAAGTTGTCCAGGATGAGTGGCGTTTGAGGATCCATGACCACGGTCGTGTTGGCGTTGCTGGGGCTACCTTGGGGACAGCTCTGCTTCAGTATCTGAGCATATGTCGGATCAAGGGACGGGTCCGTCGTATTGTTGCCGTTGAAAGTGTAGAGCCTACTGACGAATGAAGTGCAATGGGAGACACCAATTGTGTGTGCTCCTGCATTCGCCCAAACAACACAAACATGATTTTACTGGACATATGCTTTTGCTCAACCATTATTAGCATCTACTAGCATTGACATGTTAATGATTTGCAGGTCTGAGAATATACCTGACAATGTAACCATCTCGTCCTGGGATAAGCCTTTGGCTGCAAATGTTGGGTATTTTTCAATGGGGAAAATACCAAAAACCAAGAAAATAAAACACAGAGGCAATGCTCTGTTTTACTTCCACAGGATCCTCTTGTGCACACGAAGACTTAAAAAACTTTACTGAGGAACAGAGGATTTCACCACCATAAAAGATTTCTATTCATTAAGACAAAAAAAAACATTCACTCTGTCTCCATATGAGAATTCACACTGCTGGAAAAATTCTCATTAACATTTACGGCTGTAAAACCTCCATTCACATTTACTGGTGTAAAACAATTTTACATACTGCTGTAAAAGCAAAACTTACACAGGCTTACAAAATTCGCCTCACCATTTCCTTTATGCACTGCTCTGCAAAACCACACATGGTTTTTGCTATTCCTCTGTTTTTCAATGCCTCACAAAACATTACAAAATATATTTGTGCACTGCTGTGCATACATCCTCTGGTTCTCCACGCTGCTGCTGCGAACACCAGATGTATTTTTCTCCCATGTGCCATGCATAATAAAAAGTCAACACACTCCAAAAAACAAATATACGAGCTCCTCTTTTTTTGTATTACATTGCATTAAAAAACGACCATACCTCTCTTTAAATGTGCCATTCCTTTTTACATACAAAACTTACGTGCCCATAACATTATTAAAAGCATCTACCTAAAAACTATGAACAACACATAAATTCATTAAATTCTTTCATTCGGCGGTCAAACCATAAGTCTTTTACTCCACGCAATGCATTGATTTGATGTTTGTTGGTATGCAGCTTCAATCGATCAACAGCGGAGAACACGGGAGCAAATCCAACGGTGGAGAACAATATCGGAAGGCCAACATATGCTGAACATTAACTCCCGAGATTCTTACGTTGCGTTACGTCAGTGGTGAACCACGTGTCAGCTCCAAATTATATCGGAGCTCCTTGTCGGATTATTCCTCCTGCCTGAAATCAACCCGAGAGCTTTCCGGCGAGGTTTATTGACCAGTTTCTGGCAGCTGCGTTGAAATTAGATTTCAACACTCCCCTTTAATTTCAACAGCTGGGCATTCGGTCATACCCAGACACTTTCTCAAAAATTCAAAGCTCTTTTGATCCAATGGCTTTGTCAAGATGTCTGCAACCTGTTCTTGAGTCCTGCAATGTTCTAGGACAATTTCTCCATTGTTCACCAATTCTCTGATGTAGTGAAACCTGGTATCAATGTGTTTCGTTCTCTTATGAAACACTGAATTATTTGACAATGCAATAGCTGAGCTATTGTCACAAAAGATCACTGTCGCTTTTGCCTGCTCTTGGCCTAAGCTTCTCAACATTCTTCTCATCCACACTGCTTGACATGCTGCTGCTGTAGCTGCCACATATTCAGCCTCTGCTGTAGACAATGCTACAATGCACTGCTTCTTAGAAGCCCATGAAATGGCTCCTGAACCCATATTAAAAACATAACCGGAAGTGCTCTTCCGATCATCTACACTTCCAGCCCAATCACTGTCAGTGTATCCAACCAAATCTGAATGTTCTGAGGCATGATATAAAATTCCAAACATTTTGGTACCTTTGACATACCTCAAAATTCTCTTTGCTGCCTGCCAATGTGCCTCCTTTGGCCTCTCCATAAATCTGGAAATCAAACTAACAGCATACATTAAATCAGGCTTAGTTGCTGTTAAATACATAAGGCTGCCCACAATGCTTTTATACAAGCTAGGATCAAAATCCTTGCTGCTGTCCTCTCTGCTGAGCTTTAATCCCATCACTGTGGGAGTGATCGCTGCCTTGCACTCTTGCATGTTAAATTTGCCCAAAACTTGATTTACATATCTTGCTTGAGATATAAAAATTCATTTTTCATTTTGATCTACTTCTATGCCTAAGAAGTATCTCAACAAACCCATGTCAGTCATTTCAAATTCATCTTTCATGACTGATTTAAAATTCTCAATGAGCTGATCATCATTACCTGTGAAAATAACATCATCAACATATAAGACAACAATTAAAATTTTACCATTCTTTTCTTTGATGTAGACGGTGGGTTCTCCTTCACACTTGTCGAATTCATTATCCAATAGATAAGAATCTATCCTGTTGTACCATACTCTTGGCGCTTGCTTTAGCCCATAAAGAGCTTTCTTCAATTTGCACACTTTGTGCTCTTCACCTTTCTTCTCATATCCGAGAGGCTGTTCCACATAGACCTCTTCCATTAACACTCCATTTAGGAATGCTGACTTCACGTCCATTTGGTAGACTTTCCATTTGTTTTGTGCTGCTATGGACAACACTGCTCTCACGGTTTCCATTCTTGCAACCGGGGCGAAAGTCTCCTCATAATCTCTTCCATACTGCTGCTTGTAGCCTTTGACAACCAGCCTTGCCTTGTGCCTTTCAATCTTGCCTTGAGCATTGCTCTTGGTCTTGTAGACCCATTTCACACCAATGACTTCTTTACCTTTTGGTAGATCAACCAAATCCCATGTTTTGTTTCTCTCTATGGCATTCATCTCTTCATCCATAGCTTCTATCCATTTCCTATCTTCAATTGCATCCTCGAAATGAATAGGATCATCAACATGACAATACAAGGCAAATAAGGAATTCATTCCTTCATCATAAATGTCACTTAGATTTCTAAACTTCTTACCTCTTTCATTTGGTGTACAAGTGCTTGAAGATGCACTTGAATTTCCTCCTTGTGGTGTGCTTGGAGAAGCACTCTCATTGATCCTCAATGGTGTACCTTGATGTCCTTGTGTTGGCGCTGCTGTTTGGGGATGCATTTCAGCCACTTCCTCTTCATCTTTATCATGAGACAAACAGCTCTTGACATTCACTGTTTTCTCTATGCTTCCATCCCAAGCTTCCTCTTCAATGAATTGAACATCCCTGCTGACAAAGAACTTCTTGGTAGATGGAATGTACAGCCTGTAGGCTTTGGATTCATCACTGTATCCAATGAAGATGCATTTCTCCCCTTTGCTGTCCAACTTCCTCCTTAGCTGATCTGGTATGTGTGCATAGGCCACACATCCAAAAACTCTCATGTGGGTGACTCCTTGCTTTCTCCCACTCCATGCCTCTTCTAGCACTTTGTTCATGACTGCCTTTGTAGGACACCTGTTCAAAATATAAACTGCACAATGTACAGCTTCAGCCCAATACTCATTTGGCAAATGCTTTGCCTTCAACATGCTCCTTGCCATCTCCATGATGGTTCTGTTTTTCCTTTCAGCAACTCCATTTTGCTGTGGGGTGTACCGAGTTGTGAACTGTTTATGTATTCCATTTTCTCTACAAAACTTTAGGAATTCATTTGAGATGTACTCACCTCCTCTATCAGTTCTTAAAACTTTTATATGCAGCCCGCTTTGGTTCTCCACAAGTGCTTTGAAATTTTGGAATTTCTCAAACACTTCACTTTTGTTTTTAAGGAAATATGCCCAAGTTTTTCTTGTAAAGTCATCAATGAATGTTAAGAAATATAGACTGCCTGCTAATGATGGAGCTTGCATTGGTCCACACAAATCTGAGTGGATAATCTCTAAGGGTGCCTTTGCCCTTATGCTTTTTCCTGATGGAAAACTTTCTCTATGTTGTTTTCCCAAAATGCAGCCTTCATATAGGCTGTCCGGCTTCTCTATCAATGGTAATCCCTTTACCATTCCTTTTCTGCTCAATAAGTTTAGACCTCCAAAATTTAGATGCCCGAATCTCAAGTGCCATAACCAGTTCTCATCCTTTGGCACGCTTTGGAAGGCCTCTTGGGTGACTGCTACAATTTCACCTTTGTTTTTCAAATCTGCCCTTATCCTGAGAGGGAACATCCTGTTCCTTGTCATCTGCACTTCAGCAATGCATCTCTTGCTGGGTGCTATATCCATGATGGTGCACACATCATTTACAAAGTAAACATTGTAGCCCTTTTGGATACGCTGTCCAACACTCAATAGGTTACATCTCATTTCGGGGACATAGTAAACATCTGCTATGGTCTTCTTTTCTCCTTGCTTTGTAAATATTTTTACCTCCCCTTTTCCCATAACAGGCACTTTACTATCAGTTCCTAGTGTGACCTCTGATTTCAAATTCTGATTTAAGGCTGAAAAGAGGGCTATATTCCCTGTCATATGGTTGCTGCAACCTGAGTCTAAAAACCATATGTCCTCACTATGTGTTTCAGCCATGTTACAAGCTAACAGGACATTATTTTGACTGCTGTTTTCTCTTGTAACATTTGCATTTTGTCTACTGTTCATATCATGTTGTTTCTTTCTACAATCACTTGCATAATGTCCATACTTTTTGCAATAATAGCATTGAACATTAGATTTATCATACCTTTGTCCTTGAGCATGAAACTGTTCTCTTTGTTGGCTGCTGCCTTGGCCTTGGTTCTGATTTGGATTGCTGCCTCTTCCTTGTGCATTTGATGGGCTGTTCCTTCCACCTCTGTTCTGGCTTCTGCCTCTTCCTCTTCTGTTTCCTCTTCCTTGACCTCTTCCTCTTCCAAAGGACATCTGGGTCTTGAAGGCTTGCTCAAGAGATGAGTTTTCATTCCTACTCAACCTCTGCTCATGTGTTATCAGTGATGCATGTAGCTCATCAACTGAATAGTTTGAGAGATCCTTTGTCTCTTCAATGGTGGTGACTATGGCATCAAACCTTGAGGGTAAGACTCTCAATATTTTCTCCACAATCCTTCTATCTTCAATGGTTTCTCCATGAGTTCTCATTTGTGTGATTACACCAATCACATGAGTGAAGAATGAGTCAATGTTATCTGACTCCTTCATGCACAGATTCTCAAAATCCTTTCTCAGCAATTGTAGTTTTGTTGTCTTCACTCTCTCCATGCCTTGATAGGCTGTCTTAAGAGTTTCCCATGCTTCATTGGATGTCTTAGCTGCTGCTAACCTTGGAAATATACTCTGGTCTACTGCTAGATATAACAACACACGGGCTTTTGAATCCTTCTTCCTATTACTCTTCAACAGATCCTTCTCTCCCTGAGTTAATGCATTGAACTCAGTTTCATCTGCTGGTTCTTCAAAACCATCTTCAACTATTTCCCATAAGTCTTGGGAAGCAAGCAAGGCTTTCATAGTTATTGACCAGTAGTCATAGTTCTTCCCATTAAACTGTGGGAGCTGGGTATTAAACATACCCATACCAGTGCTTGTGCTAGCCATTCCTTGACTGTGTATGTTTAAAAACAACTGACTGTTTCTTCAGCAACAAAAAAAACTTTTGAAATACCTGAATCCTTTGATGTCTGAGTCTTCTGTCTGCCTGAGAAGTTTTGCTGCAGCAACAACCTTCTCCCTTTAGCTTCTCTAACTTCTTTAAAGAGCCTAGCCCTGCTCTGATACCACTGTTGGGTATTTTTCAATGGGGAAAATACCAAAAACCAAGAAAATAAAACACAGAGGCAATGCTCTGTTTTACTTCCACAGGATCCTCTTGTGCACACGAAGACTTAAAAAACTTTACTGAGGAACAGAGGATTTCACCACCATAAAAGATTTCTATTCATTAAGACAAAAAAAAACATTCACTCTGTCTCCATATGAGAATTTACACTGCTGGAAAAATTCCCATTAACATTTACTGCTGTAAAACCTCCATTCACATTTACTGGTGTAAAACAATTTTACATACTGCTGTAAAAGCAAAACTTACACAAGCTTACAAAATTCGCTTCACCATTTCCTTTATGCACTGCTGTGCAAAACCACACATGGTTTTTGCTATTCCTCTGTTTTTCAATGCCTCACAAAACATTACAAAATATATTTGTGCACTGTTGTGCATACATCCTCTGGTTCTCCACGCTGCTGCTGCGAACACCAGATGTATTTTTCTCCCATGTGCCATGCATAATAAAAAGTCAATACACTCCAAAAAACAAATATACGAGCTCCTCTTTTTTTGTATTACATTGCATTAAAAAACGACCATACCTCTCTTTAAATGTGCCATTCCTTTTTACATACAAAACTTACGTGCCCATAACATTATTAAAAGCATCTACCTAAAAACTACGAACAACACATAAATTCATTAAATTCTTTCATTCGGCGGTCAAACCATAAGTCTTTTACTCCACGCAATGCATTGATTTGACGTTTGTTGGTATGTAGCTTCAATCGATCAACGGCGGAGAACACGGGAGCAAATCCAACGGTGGAGAACAATATCGGAAGGCCAACATATGCTGAACATTAACTCCCGAGATTCTTACGTTGCGTTACGTCAGTGGTGAACCACGTGTCAGCTCCAAATTATATCGGAGCTCCTTGCCGGATTATTCCTCCTGCCTAAAATCAACCCGAGAGCTTTCCGGCGAGGTTTATTGACCGGTTTCTGGCAGCTGCGTTGAAATTAGATTTCAACAGCAAATAACTGAGTTAGCTGTGTTACATTGAAGGTAGGGGGAGGTAGATTTCCCGGAATGTTGGAAGATAGTGAAATATTTCCATCCTTTCTTCCAGCTGGAACATCCCAGGAGAGGGGAATGGGAGATGCCTGCAATCAATAATGATTAATTATTTGAAAGCATCGAGCATTGCCGTGATGCTATCCTATAATTAATTTAATGGTCGTTATATGTGTGATGTTTAAGACAATACCAGTGATGCGCTATCTCTAGCCGCAAATGCGACTATATCTGCACACGAGACCTCCTTTGGGCAGACCGCCTCTATTTGCAATTTTGCTTCGTCAATCACGTCGAATCCTCCAAGGCTCGGATTGTTAGCCAGAGAGTCTTTCTCCGCTACGAACTGGCCAGGAATGGAATCGATGAGAACGGAACCATCTCAACCTTGAAAGTGCAGGAGTTCAAAAACCTCATTCATTTACAGTCTAGCAAAGTACATTACCAAACGTAATTTTGATACCTACCCTCACAAAACAGTCGTGAAAATGCAACCGTATAAGCTTAGCAACTACTCCAGGAAAGTTAAGGAACGCAGTGCTAACTACCCGACGCACAATGGGTTCAGCTTGTGGACAAATAGTATTGTAATAGCCCACTACAAGGTTGTCGCTTACTGCAGCCCCAGCTAGGGCACAAAATGATACAGCAAAGAGGGTCACCTTATGGCACAGAGTCTTCGCCATTTCACCTCCCTGGAAACCGACATCAAGAAAAACCAGAAAATGAAGTCATTCCAATCATTAATTTGCTTACAAATATGGATCCCGAAAGACTATCTATTGCTACGAAGTTCTCACCTTGGAAGACAGCTGGGAGTTTATCGTTCGCTTTGCGACTACTCAAAATCCTGAGATGTGAGATACTAGTAGTCAAGTTCACTACTGAATATTGATAATCATGTATGCGAAGCTACAGGTATTTATAGATGTATATAACAGTATTTGAGTGTGTGAATGGTGTTATTCAATGGATATTAGCAAAGTCATTTATTAATTATTAAACTAGTTTTTTTGGATCTTAAAATATTTTTAGATTCTAAATTATTTCTAACATTTAAAATCAAATTAAGTTTAAAAGTCTTACATTACTTTATATTCTCTCTCTTGAACTCATATGTGGATTGAAGATTCTCAAATACAATTCTATAAAAGTCTACGATCCAAATAAAAATAGTGTGAAGCAGTGTCACGCGTCTTATCTGACCCTACCGCACGCGGTGTATCAAAGACCTAACGTGGCGGTCTGGTTTCTGTAATTTCTTATCAAACTGACGTCACATTTTCTCATTCACTTTCATTGGATTTTTCTGTAATTCCTTTTCAAACATATCTCAAATATTATCATCTTCTTTCATCGAAATTTTATATTCTACAAACATAGCCTTACAGGCGCTTGGAAGTTGTAGAAATATAAAACATTTAATTGTTATGCGCTAGGTTTAATAGATGTACGACTATAATAAATTGTCAATCTAAGCCAGTGACTAGTTTCGAGTTGTATTTCTGCCGCTAAATGCTCAGACAAAGTCAATCTATGCCCTGGAAAGTTCGTATCACGCATTATTTGACACCTTCGACCCGCAAGCTCAGGAGGGGTCATGTTGTTACATGGCAATTCCTATTTCCAACCCCATTGAAACATAAATGCAGCCTGACATGCAAGGGATATAGCAGTTCTCTTGTATTTATGTTTCAATGGGGTTGACTTTGGCATTTTAGCAACAAAGCAACTGTTATTCCCCTTGTATGTCAGGCTGCATTTATGTTTCAATGGGGTTGGAAATAGGAATTGCCTTGTTACATATTATTATCAGTACATACCATCGTCACGCGTTGCATTGTAGTACTCAATATATTACATTTTGTAGCCTGGCATCTCTTACCTCTACCTGATTCTGAGGAGAAGAATTCAAGGAATGACACTGCTTCGATGATAGAGCCCACTAGCTTCTCTTCTTTATTGATCATTGACTTTAAACCATGATTGGATCACGCTGTCCCAAAGTCAAAACTCCATGCCAGAGTCTACTAGCTTCTCTTCTTTATCAAGCAATCAGGTCGCTCACCGAGTCACCTCAATAAGGCTGGCAGCCTGCTAAATAATCTTTATTTCCGATGGCTGGTCGTATGATTTTGTGGGATATCATGAAATTTTCCTCCGTGGAGTGTTAAGGTTGCTTATAATGATGTTATATTTTATAAATGGGTCGTGTGTAGCTAACAATATATGTATATGTATGATATCATTAACATAAAAAAATTTAGGTATGTGATTTTTAAGTTATAAATAGCATAGTTACCGAATTCGAATGCGAATACGAATTCAAATTCAAATTGATATGTATATGTATGATATCATTAACATAAAAAAATTTAGGTATGTGAGTTTTAAGTTATAAATAGCATAGTTATCGAATTCGAATGCGAATTGATATGGAAAAAATTCGACTCCTTAAAATATAATATTGGAAAAATTTCGTTTGGAAGGCGATGATGAATGCACTACCTCTACTGTGACAAGGTATCACATGAAGAATTAATGAAGGAAATGCAGTTCGTATTGGCACGGATCCATGGGTAGGCTGCGGTAATGCTCACAGATTACCAGTTGACTTGATCAGGTACCTAAACAGCAGGGGCATCACCCACATTAAGCACATAGGAGATCGAAATAATTCTACCTTTCTACAGTAGGCTAGGAAATCGGCTCATGACTTGGACATCCCCGAGCAATGGCGACTTCACTGGCAGCAATACATTGAAGCTCTCACTCAGGCGCATATCCACCTGACAGATGAACCGGATGAGGTTATATGGGCATTCGCAAAGAGCGGAACATACTCCCCTAAAGAAGGATACATTAGACTCATGGATCCCTTTAAGCCTCAGACCATCGACCCGAACTGGAGATCACTCTCGAAACTCAAGGCCGCCCCTCGTACCCGCCTATTACTGTGGAACATTCTCTTTGACAAGATCCCTACAGGTGCCAATCTGATGAAAAGATCCTTTCATGGCCCTTTTCGGTGCCATCTTTGTCGACTTGATGAAGAGAATACCGAACACCTTTTCTTAAGTTGCCCATCCTCTAAAGAGTATTGGAACTGTATCATTGCACACTACCCATCCCTAAATGCCTGGCACGGTCACAACATTCAGGATGCTTGGAATTCTTGGTGCCATGTACACAAAGGAAAAGCCAGGAACATGCCCCTTCTAGCCTGCTGGGCTATATGGATTGCTAGAAACCACTCCATATTCAACCTCAAGGACCCCCATTGGCCTTCTATTCTGCTTCATACCATCGCTGATTATGATCTCCTTCCTGAGGACGATAACATAGCCCCTCCTCGCACCATCAAACCTGAAATCATAGACAAATCTAAACCGTGGGCATATTTTGATGGTTCTGCACAGGAGGCAGGATGTGGTGGAGGATCCATTCTTTACCTGAATGATACTCACATATTCAAAATCCAAATTAACCTGGGCAAGGGTACTAACAATTTTGCTGAACTCTGTACAGCAAAACACCTCATATATTTCGCCTTAGAACAACATTGCAGTCATCTTCAGTTGTTTGGTGATTCCAAAATCGTGTGTAACTGGCTCAACAATGCATCTCTTTGTAATGCATATACTTTGAGGCATATTCTAGGAGAAGCTCGCAGATTGATATCCTCTTTTGACTCCTTTGTCTGTCGACATATTTACAGGGAACAAAACACGGAGGCAGATCAACTTTCAAAAGAGGCAGCACATTTACAGGACAATGACTGGCTGATACAGGAGGAAATCGATGGTACCTACCATCAATACTACCACAGACCTTTTGTAGAACATGGACAAATTGGGCTATAAGCCCAATATTTTCTGATCTCATTGTATAAATTATGTTTTTCTTATATCTACTTTAATGGTTTGTATATATGACAGTTTTGGTTTTGGTACATAGTATATCTCTCTCTGCGCAGAGACGATACAATTTTGGACTTTTTTCTCTCTTCCTGTTGAGGGAAGCTTAGACACAATATGGTTGATATCAGACTCCCTGCGTGGAGTAATAGCGATTAGCGGTTAAGCTTTCATATCTTTATCTGGACAGTTTCATGTATCTTGACAGGCAATCTTGCCTCCATATGCATATGCCTCGGCATCTACAAAATGTAATTTCTTATATATTAATAGAAATTACGACTTTTTCCATGGGAAAAAAAATATTGGAAAAATTTGGAAATATATATTTTCCAAAATTAAATTATTTTTAAAATAAAATAAAAAAATTATATTTACAATATATTTTTAAAAATAATAACATTCTCACATCCTAAATTTTAATATAACCTTCAAAAATGAAAAATAACAATATTATTAATTAATAACTAAAACAACTTAAATCTCTCCTTGTAGATTTAGCCTTTAGTGTGGTTCCCAATGAAAGCACACTGCGTAGGATTTTGTGGGATATCATGAAATTTTCGTACGTGGCTTACGGGATGTTATAGAGTATTAAGGTTGCTTATAATGATGTTATATTTTATAAATGGGTCGTGTGTAGGTAACAATATATGTATATATATGAGATCATAAAAAATTTCATAGGGTAATTTATGTGAGTTTTAAGTTTTTCAGTGGGGAAGAGCATATAATCGTTGAAGCGAGTAGAATTGGGAATGGAGCCAAAGTCACATCATCCCGCAGCAAAGCAAGTATCAACAACATTACGAAGCTAAATTGAGAATGGAGCCAAAGTCACATCATCCCGCAACAAAGCAAGTATCAACAACAACATTATGCTGCAGGAGCAGCCCAAATCATGCATCCAGGGGAATAGAACCCGGGTGGGGAGGCAGCAAGCCGACCATCCCGACCACGGGGCTATAAGTGAGTTTTAAGTTATAAATACATTTGGTTACATTATTTTGATTTAATATTATTAATATGTTATTGTTTTGACGTTTTTTTGATTTGTATTGTATGTAGGGATTTTTTTCCTCGAATCATCCCATTTTTAATTGTTAGAATTTTCGAGCCATCCACTCTGGCTTATTATGAGGATAGATTATTAATATACATTAAAAAAATATTTAAAATATTTTTTATATATTTAATTTTAATTGTATTTTTTAACCATTTTAAATTAATATGAAAAATAAAATTAATCTAATTATTTTTAAATAATTTTTTTTTAATTATTAATATTTTATTTATCATGATTCTTAAGACATAATATAATTTATATATAAAATAGAATTTTTCACCAAAATATCCTAAAATTATTTCAAGAAAGAATGTGATTTTTTGTTATTTAAAATGTAATTTTGAATGCATAAATGGATTAAGCACCCTAAAATAATCCCTAAAACACTCACGTTTAAATAACTTAAACTCAAGTTTTTAATAATGTCTTCCGAATTTTGATTAAGAATAAGTTAGACTACGTTCAATTATTACTAAAAATATTCCATGAATATTTTATAAAGGTTAATTCCTACCATTCACTTATTAATTTTTGATAATTAAATTAAAATTTTAGAAAACCCTACTTTAAAATAGGCATGTCTATTGATGCAAATAGTAATGGTGAAGTTTAACTTTATTATATTCTGTACCTTTTCATATAAATTTAATAATGTTTTTTTGTGTAGTTAAAAACATAGTTTTTTTTTATTTAAATTGTGTTCTCAAATACACACATAAATTTAACATTAGATAAATTTCATAACTCATACTTTTGATTTCAAAAAACTCTTCCATAAAATTAAAAATAAATAAATAAATAAACAAATTCATACAAAATTTAAACTATTAAATTAATAATTATCCTAAATCATATAATGTGATGGTACACAAAAAAATAATGTTCGCGTTCACGGCAGGCGCTCTCTTTCCACTGACCATCTGCCATCTCTGATCATCAAAAGAAAGGAACAAAACAGAATCACATGGAATTACCTGTTTTCTTGATGGAGGGATCTTATTTCGCTTTCTCTTTCGCTTTTATTTATATTTTTGCTGTTAGACACAGGTTGGGCGTTTTGAATTGATGGAGCCAGTCTCCTCTTTCTGTTAGTTATTCTTTTCTTTATCAATAAAGTGGCTATCTCCCCCTGGCAGCGCCTAACCAGCCATATATCAAGTATTAAATGCACCCGGAGATGCACGCGACATAGTCCGTTAATACGCAAAATGTCTTTTTTTATTTAGTGACGAGTTTTCAAATTCGTGTGTTAACGGATTATCTCGCGTGCATCTCCGGGTGCATTTAATACTTGATATATGGCTGGTTAGGCGCTGCCATCTCCCCCTTATAGTCCGTATTGAATGTTGGGTAATGTTTAATATAAAGTTATTTAAAGCTATTAATTTTTTTTTTAACCTCTTATTCATATAAATAAATAATTATATTATTAATTCTAGTTATAGTATTATAATAATAAAATTGATTATTAATTTTATTTAATTTTTTTATATAAATTCATAATATTAATAGTATATTATTATATAAAATTTTATAATTAATTATTTTCAAATTATTATTATTATATAAATTTATAATAGTTATAAGACATTTATAAGATTTTAGTTATTTAATTTGGTATGAAATATTTTATTACATTACCTAATATTATTATAATCACCTATTATAATGGCTAGTTAATTAATATTATTATGATAACAATTACTTTTTTTCGTCTTATTGACTAAGTCAACCCTTGCTTATATTATTATTTTATCAGATTATTTAATTAATACATTTGTGACTTTTTCGATAATAAATAATTTATTATTACATAATGGCTAGTTTCTAATTAAATAATTTTTCACTAACGGCTAACACTGTGTAGTAATGCATCCCTGCTATTTATTCTCTCGATTGATTTCTTACCTTGTCCTGCTATTTATTATCTCGATTGATTTCTCACCTTGTCCTGAGGATGAACCACATTAGTTGGTTTGAAACGTGGACCCAATCCTTGCGATGTGATTAATCCTAAAGACTATTCTCTAACATATTTATATGTTTTGCTAAATAAATTACACTATTAAAGATTTAACTAACTGGTTTATGTGAGTCGTGAGATTATTGATACAATTAACCTATGGTTTGGATCTAGCAACTTCTATGTTGTCAAAATCATTAAGGATCATACCAAACCTAGGCCAAACTAGATCTTAATATGGTTGTTTTTTTCCCCATAGAATGCCTTAACAAATAAAAATAAAAATCAATCAATGTAAAATCGTGGAAAAATCTCCTAAAATGTAAAACTAGCATAGATCTATGTTAAAAAAGGATCTAACATACACCGAGAGGGGTCCAATTTCTTTACCTGGACATGGTTACACATCATAATGGGCTGTAGAATGAGCATTTCAACTCAACCAAAAAACTAAATGATATCTTTTCTTAATACTTAATAAATTTAATATTAAAATAAATTTATACTAAATTATATTTATAAATTCAAAAATAATAATAATATAAAATTATAAATTTATATTAAAAAATTATTAAATAATAATAAAAATATTTAAAAAATATAAACCATATTCATTTTATTAATTAACCAAATCCACACAATTTGTGTAATTTGAATATACAAATTTACTCCAGATTTGAGTAATTTAATTATCACTACTTTACCAAAACCATAAATATAAAAAATGTTTGTCATTGACTTTAAAGTATGTTCCTAAAATTATTAATTAACCAAATCCACACAATTTGTGTAATTTGATTACACAAATTTACTTCAAATTTGAGTAATTTAATTATCACTACTTTATCGAAACCATAAACATAAAAAATGTTGTCACTGACTTTAAAGTATGTTCCCAAAACTATGACCTTTTAGCATTTTGATTATATGAATTCAACTTTACAGTTTTATAGAATAACCCCAAACAATTTTATAAAATAACAAAAAAAAAATATAGCCTTATTACCTCCCGAAAAGGAAATGGTTTACAGAGAAAAGTCTTATATTCTTGCAACTTGATTTGAAGCTTCATCTAATATACCTTCTTTTCATGGATTCAATGCAAGTTTCCAGTCGATTTGCCCCAATAAAACTGTGAAGTCATATTGAAACCATGACTAAATAAATTAAAAGCCCTGGTTGTTTATATTGAACTTTATCTAAAATGCATTCGTTTTATGGCTTCGATGAAAATTACTTGTCCATTTGGCCGAGTGAAACTGTTAGTTTTCAGGTTGAAACCTTAAATATATGACACAGAAAAGCCCCAAATCGGTATCCTTAACTAAGTCGAAAACCATGGGTAGTTGATAATTAAGTGGAACCATTATAGAAGACAGGCTTTCCCATCTCTAGATTTAGTGAATAGGTTTCCTCACCCCTCTTCGTTGGATCTGTGTGATATACAAGCAGCAGATGTCGAAGCTGCCCGTGCCTTCAACGGGGAGACGTTTTCCCTCAAAGCTCCAACTGTAACAGAGTAGATCCGAATTAACATGATATGATGCATTGGACCCTTCAGAGTTTACAGTAGATCTGATGATGAACACACCGAACCTTTGTAGCCGAGGCTAAATCTGCTTCATCTAGCGTTTGCAGGCCTGAACCCGCCCAATGTCTACAATAAGGTTGGACTTAGGGTGCCTGGTCGAGGTGCTCTACCACGACCTTCAGAAACTTTTGCTCATCGTGCTCGGTGGTCTGAGAAGAAAGCTTCCAGCACCAAAACAAAGCAGCAGCAGGTCGTCCAGCAGCCATGGAAGAAACACATGGGGAAGCTGACCTCATGGGAATTTGCAGTCATGTAGTGCTTTGCGCTATGCACCCCTCTAAATTTCAAGTTTGAAATTTGAAATTGAGCGACTTCACCGCGTCTGTAAGATATCGGTCAAGATCCCACCTCGTTTGGATGCAGATAAATTCAAATTTCAAATTGATGGATGGACCTCCATGCACACACAATTCCTCACATTGGCAGCTGCCCCTGTTGTTCGAGATCAGAACTCGAGAACTATCCACTGCATGCTCCTATCAAATCTTTCTATGGGTCATGTATGGTGAACCAACCTCCATAGGGGCATTAAATGCCCTATGGTAGGCTGGTTAGCTCTGGCCGTATCATTGGGCTTCGTCTATAATAATAAATGTTGTAACAAGAATCGTGACATAAAATATAGTAGTCTAAGTAGGCGGCGACATTGCCCGGAAATGGATGCCGTTCGGAAAAAAGTCCAACTCCGGCCACCAAGTCTGGTGACTTGAAAAGGAGTCAGTGGCTGGTTGTCTTATGACGAACTGCGAGTTTCGTATGACAGGGACCATCTGCCGGATGACCATCACATAGCCATCCCCACCTTTCACAACATAGTCAGCCCCAAAGCAGACTCTCTTTTTTGTGGCATCTCTATTTCCTTTTGCGAGTGACCAATGCTTCATTCTATGCTCTCCGGGATAGACATGGTTTCCCTTACATTCAAAACCAATTCCACCATGAAACCTGCAACCAGAAGTAGCTCTGGCACCAAAATACTCCCCATATTTGGAGATCTTGTGCTTCCTCTGCCGCCAGAAATGAAAATGGAAGACCATCTGAAAGATGTTTCAGCTCCAGTGGGATGTCCTGCCGAAGCTAAGTTTGGAGGACTGCACAGTTGATATTGAACGCATGCAGACAATGGAAGCTAAAGTTGGAAACCATTAACGAGTTCCAACCAAAGCTTAGAGACCTGATGCAGTCAAATATTGAACATTTTCACTAGCATCAATATTCATGTATAGACCAGTTGGAACTATTCAATATTTGATGTAGGGCTACCTACACTATATTATTAAATCTGGTTTATTTTGGGTCTGCAATTTGCATAGGTGTGTTGTGAATCTGGGAAAGAATGATCTTTTTTTCTATAATTTATCAATTTCTTTTGTCTTTTAATACATAATATAGCTCTAATAAACCACACGCTCTGCAACAATCTAAATTCATGAATTAGCTGTGTATGAACGGATTTGATTTGTCAGGCTTGTTCTTGCATATTTGATGAATTATTTTCTAATATTTACTGTGCCTGCCCAGAAACAACAATGTCCTAGTTTGAAGTATTGGTTTAATACTTCATGTTATTGCATATTTAGTGAATGCTTTTTTAATAACATGGAGGGTTGCACGACAGATAGTCCCTACTTTAAGGGGAGGAACAAAGAGCGTGTTGTTGAGCAGGTTGAATTCGAAGTTAAGGCAAAGGGCTATGAGCAGGATTTTGTGTAGTTGGTAGAGAGGGCTCCCATCCATGGCCTAGCAAGTACAATGATCAGGATTTTGTGCAGTTGGTAGAGAGGGCTCCCATCCATGGCCCAGCAAGTACAATGATGGTAGAGAGGGCTCCCATCCATGGCCGAACAAGTACAATGATCGTATTAGACGAAGCTTATTAGCTCTTGCATTTAAATAGCAAGCTGTTAGAATCAGCCACATGACACATGAACTTAAATTTTGGAAATAAACACCATAAGCCAGACCTCCATAATTAGTGAAAGTAATTAATAGCTTTATAATGCATAATATTATTGATGTTAGTAGCATTTAGTGAAGTTAAAACTACTGATATAATCTGGTATTGAATCCATGCAAATATAGTCCGCCCATCCCATGTCTAGAAAAGGGTGACTAGAAAACATAAATTTTTGTTCCCACTGAGTGGACCTCCTGCCAGTATAATAACAAGAACATGAACTCTTAGCATATCCGCATAATAAAAGAAAAAAAGAACTCACAGATTGTCAACATAATGTTAGCAATATTTATTAAGCATTTAATGTCTAAGATATTACTAAGATAGATATATCCCTATATTTCATTAACGAGTGGCAAGCATGAAAATTTCATTAACAAGTGGCGAGCATGAAAGCAAAAACAAGTGGCTTGCATCCACAAGCGGCCTGTGTAGGTGAAAACAAGTGTGTTGCATGAGGATGCAAGTGACAAGCAGAGGTTTTGGCTATCAGGCGCATTGTGGCTCCCATGAAAATTCTATATCGTGTTCAAGGATGGAAACTCATAGCCTAAGGTAGCGATTTTTATCATTGCAGCAGTGGAACAACTCTTATATTATAGGGCCTTGTTCCCCTACGTTTATTGGTATAATATAATGAGGTAACAGTCAGGTTTCCTTTTTACTGGTGATTGTCACCTCCGACAAAACGATAGTGGAGCTAGAAGCCCTGAGTGAGCGAGCTATATAGTAGTTGTGGAATGCGATATATAAGTTAATGTTTATTTTTTATTCTACATTGCCGAGTTCTTATTAATAGTACTGAATTCCCTATTATAATAAGTAGTAGAGGACTGATTATGAAAGGGCTTTTTAGATTAACTATTTCAACATAATCCTTTTGAACTTGTTTCAAAATAGGGGAAACATTACTTTGATTGAATAAGAGCCACAAACAGATCAGGGTAGGAAAACACCTTTCAGATGTTCCAGGTAAGGTCCAAAGAGGGGGTGGGCTTAGAAACTTTGATTGGGGGCCTTACCTAAGTGAGAGACGAATAACTCTCATTCTGTTGGTAGCAAGTCCCACGCAGGTGGATCGTCATTTTGGCTATTATCGTTCTTCATATCGTAAACATCCATAACTATAGAAGACAAGAGAATAGCTTCATTCAGGTAAGATTAATATTCTTGTATTCATTCCATTCGCCACTATATTATAGGGCAAGTCCACTCGAAGCAAGCCCAGAGTAGCTATTCTCATTCATAGTATAGAAATCCCTAATACTTTCATGAAGGTGATTCGTTAGTATGCCCGGTTGTAGTTTCTCTCATAGTATAAAACACATAAGCAATAAAGTGGGTGACTCCGCAGTCAACTAGCTAACATGGAATCAAATTTGCAGAGCCATTGATATAGAAAAATGATTAAAAAATAGATATAAATTAAATTAAATATCGGAAAGGAAACTTGGACGTGGGCATGCAAGGCTTTCATGTAGCCCACATATCACCTCTCCACACTCTAGGACTTTTAATAGCTATCTCGAACCTAGCCACTAAGGCTCACGTGCTGCTACGCCCTGCTTATTCGCCTTAACTATTATCCGTACAACCCACCTGCCTTCACAGAAGTTACAACTTTCACCTTGACTGATGGTGCACCAGATTAGATATAAACTGGTTCTATAGCCATTTGAGCACGCTGTAAACACACTTTTTTGACCTGATATGTGGAACCCCAACTTCACAATGAAAGTCACTTTTTCCCTTTTTAGAATGGCTTTTGAAGATGTTTCACACAAGCAGCCAGGGAGGATAAAAAAACTACGATTGCTTGGATTGATGGTTTGGGCTAGCTGCTACAACTTGATGGGATCAATGGATTTTAGGTTGAGCGTCTGCTTACTCGCTTTTAGAAATGGAAGGTAGGAGTGAAAGGTTCACGGCGATAGTGCCTACGCTATTGCTATTCCAAGCTTCAGAAATAGTAAGGGCTAGAATCCATTGGGTGAAAAGGAAGTAAGTAGAGGGTGAAAGTAAGGTCCCGGTTGGTCCTTTTAAGAGAAGGGTAATGAGGCTTGGGCATAAGCCTCTGGGACTTGTCTTTACTGACATTGTGCTCAGGGTAGCAAGAAAACTTGAAGACGAGGTGGGACCTATAAATGGGGTATCTTCAACGATGGCTCGCGACATTGTCAGTAGGCTTTCCTCTGGCAATGAAGTGCAAAAACTTTGTGCGATGGCTATTGAGAAAATTGGTAAACTCCAAAACCCGATTGTGTGTCACAATTCCATTGTAAGGGCTTCAACCGCTCAGGTAAACTCCAAAACTCGACTGTAGTTTCACAAATCCATTGTAAGGACGCTCAGGTAAACTCCAAAACCTGACTGTAGTGTCGCCAATCCATTGTAAGGACGTTGCATTGCATTGTAGAGCTTAGGATAATGTCACCAAAATAATCTTTGAAGCTATTGTTCTAAGAATAAACGATTAGATTGCTTACATTTATGCAGTCTCTAGCACTATTTTATAATTCTGGTGAGTTAAATGCAATTTTGAGATTTTCTTATGATGTATGTTTGCATTGTGAATGTATGGATGCAGCCTCTGTAATCAAACAAAAGGCAGGCACATTCCAGAAATAAGGGAAGCACACATACCTTTATACTTACCAGAACAAGGGCAGGGCAGGAGGCAGAGCCCTCAGAACCAAAGAGCAAGGCATGTGGCGAAGCCCTCAGAACCTTATATGCATGTGAAGGTACACGAAAAATCCTTCTTGCTCCTTAACGAGCTTTGGTTTTGGTCCATTATCATTCTCGCATAGCTGCTTTCCCATATACGTTTCTCTGTCTTGCACGTTTCCCTGCCCCGCATAGGTGGAAGCTAGGAGGATAAACAATTGCGCCCAAACATAGGCATATCACTATTCATGCACCACACAAGCAAAGACTTGAAATATCCAAAGGAAATTAGTTGTGTTCTTCCCCAGCAACAACAAAAGCCAGCAAAATAAATATGAGGTACCTTTCAATTTCTCGCCCATATTCCGCTGACGGTCTCTGCAAATTTCCCACATCATAGTCAGTCTCTGGGAATATCCCACATCATAGCCAGCAACAACAAAACCCAGCAAAAGAAGTAAAGCCAACAAAAGAAGTAGGAGGTGCCAATGAAGGACAAGGACCAGACACGAGGGAAAAACATGTATCACAGACACGAAGGCAGTACATGTAGTAAGCCATGTGGTATTTGGTCTAGTTGCATGCAGTGTGTGTGTCCCCAACATATATATCACTAACATATCTAAATAACCCAAACATTTAATCGAAATGAGTTAATGTCAGCATTAGTTTCACAATTGAAAATTCCAGAGAAACATATCAAAGAAACATGAAAATAACATATGGTTTTGGCCTCCCTGTCTCGGGAAGAGGCCAAATAAGATGGCAAAAAAAAATTCGCTATGAAAAATATGTCGAGAGTCTTAAAACTTTGGTTATTGAAAATATTAAACAGGTCAATTAATGTTAGTGAGCATCATATCAATTATTATAGTCCCTCCCTAGCCTGTGACAAGGACTAATAAAGCAAGAAACAATGTCGCAGTTTGAAGTATTAGTTTAACACTCCGTTTTATTGCATATTTAGCGAATTCTTTTCTAATACTAACAATGTCTAGAAAGAAATAATGTAATAGTGAACTATTGGTTTAATACTCTTTGTTTTTGCATATTTAGCGAATTCTTTAAGTGCATAGAGTTGGTTGCAGAATTACTTTCTGTGTATAAAGTTTCACAAGAGTCACATTTTTAACCTGTGTTGAAAAATCTCACAAAATTGGTTCGAGAATTTATTTTTATGTATAAAGCTTCAAACGATTCTAATTTTATTTTTACCTTGAGGCTCTTTTGAAAAATATATAGTAACACATATCAAATCTATTTCAACACTTTACGCAAAATAGTTGTATTCAAAATTGTAGGTTTATTAACTTGTTTAAACTTTATTTTACGGAGATACATTTGCATATGTTGTCATATTTCTATTGATTTTTAAATTTATTAATTAAGATTTTTTAAATATATGAAATTGATAAAATATGAAAAATATATAAAAAAAAAATACAATCATATATCATTATTATGAGTATAATATATGTGGATAAAACACAATTAAAAAGTGAAAATATTGTGTTCTTTTCTTTTTTAAATAGAAATAATGCAAGTACAAGGGAAAAGACATTGTATGTGGAGTTATTTAGGTTGTTGTAGATACTAAAGCTTCATTGTTATAATATTTGGTTATGCTTTATTGTAAAACAAAAAAATCAAAATGAATGAAACCTTTTTCTTCCTGGCCACCTCGTTATTATGCATCCCTAAAGCTAACTAGGGGTTATGTTTTACTCATGTTTAACTCTTTCAACCCCCAATTAGACGTACTACTTCGACTCTTTTATAGTCTTCTTCATAGTGTTCATGTGGGTAGCCCATTTTCCATGAGTGAGGGTGGAATTCTCATGAATTATGTTGTTCAATCACAACAACTAGACACACATAGGCTTGCATATCAAATTAACATTTTTCTTGCATCATTGGAAAGAACTACGAGTGTAGCATAGCATCAAAGCGCCATGCACTTACCTCAAAAAAACATCTTTTAAGATCTCAAAATTGCTTCAAAAAGTTTGAGACACCAATTCCTCAAACTATAGATATTATCAACAAAATTACTCTTATAAATTCAGTCCTCAATCTTTTCACTCTTAAAACATCAAGATAGATGACAAATAATATAATGATCTTACTCGAATCATATATATCATTCACATAAAATTTCATTTACCTTTTTTTTAATCAAAATAAAATTTATTTGTTATTAAATTTCATTTATAAAATTTAATAACAAATAAATTAAATTTATAATAAAATTTAATAAATGAAATTTAATAACAAATACAATTTATATTAATTAAAAAAAGATAAATGAAAATTTATTTGAATGGTACATATGATTAAAGTGGGATCATTATATTATGTCATTTATCTGGATGTTTTAAGAGTGAAAAAATTGAAGGATTGAATTTATAAGAGAAATTTTGTTGATAATATCTATAGTTTGAAGAATTGGTGTCTAAAACTTTTTGGAGTCATTTTGAGGTCTTAAATGATGTATTTGGGGGTAAGTTCATGGCTCTTTGATGCTATGCTACACTCATAATTTTTTCTAATGAGTTCTAAAGGACACCTTTAAATTTGCATATTTTGAAGTCTCTTATAATTTATAATTTAATAGTGTGAATTTGGTCTTTGACATGGATGGTATTACCAAATTGTTACAATCCCGGTTAAAGCTTGGATTATTAAAAGCCTTGATTTTTATAGGATCTTTTCATTTTGTTTAACTTATTTTTTATTTTTATTTATTTTTTAAATGAAACTTATATTTTAACCATGAGATTTTAAAAAAACATGAGATTGACACCTTTGTTTGAAGATGATTTTTTTTGGTAGTTTATTGAGTTATTAATTTTTTAATATGTTTTTAATTGATGAATTGAAATTCATGTATATCTAATTAATTTGTTTTTATTATATAAATATTATATATCAAAAAATATCTTAAAAAAAAGAATCAACTTTCTATTGAAAGGATTTTTGGATGGTCTACTATATCTCACGTAACTATCCAAAATTTAGTCCATTTAGATGATGATAATGAATGTATTTTTTGAACATTTACAAAGTTCATGCACATTATGTTTTTTTGTTTGAAACTCATTTCACAAATAATGTTCTTTTAATAAGATTGACATTGAAGTGATTTAAATGAAAAACATGGTATGTGTATTTCAATTTCTATTTTGTTAAATTTTATTGTTTAATTTAGTTGCAACAATATCTACATTTACTATTTTCATCTGAGAGTAATTATGAATATAATTTGTAGAAATTAGATAAAACCGGTAAAAACTAATATTAAAAGTCATATAAAAGACAGTTTAAAAATAAAAACGTCATAATTTTTTTTGTGATGGGAAAGGGGACAGGTCAAATTTAATCTCTCACTCCACATGAAGTGTCTATCCCTTGTATTTGCATTATTTCCATTTTAAAGGAAAAAGAGCACAACATTTTCACTTTTTAATTATGTTTTTTTTGGTGATGGTCTCTGACAGTTTGTCATACGACAACCAGCCGCTGACTCTTTTTCAAGTCGCCATACTCAGTTGCCGCAGTCCGAATTTTTGCCGAACGGCATCCATTTCTGGGCAATTTCGCCACCTGCTTAGACTACTCACAAAATATATCCACTGGAAGCAGAATCAAGGAGGCATTCTAGAGGATTCAAGAGAAACCATTATCAAAACTACGCCTTGAATGCCCTAACCATTATCAAGGCTCGCCCGTTGATCACAACACTACACAATTATTCACCATCTGTATTACAGCAGGCTGGGCTTTCTCACCTCATTGTACCATGCCACGCACGAATTTGAGCATCCTCGTGACAACAAAAACAGAGGTCCACAGCAAAAAAATAGTTTTGAAAAGTCCTACTACAAAAATAGAAACGAAGCTACGGCCAATGTACAACTCAGAGTTTATATGAAAAGGCTCCATTATGCATTTAAGATCCCACATCCCACGCCTCCAAGGAAAATGCATCGACAACTACTACATCACACGCATGAGGAGACACAATCATTAAATGCTCATGGGCTCTTTAAAAAGAAATATCTAATCTATAGATAAAAAGGGAACGTTTAACGTTTACAGATAGATATTTTCATCACTTGAATTTGAGATTATTAACTTTGGTGGGAACAGCTTTGCACAGGTTATATATGTGTGTTTTTTTAATATATGGATGACTTCATTCATGACTTCAGTTTGATATTGATAACTTAGGTGGGCAGAAACAGATATTGTAATCATGTGAGTAGGCCTTAATATCCTCCAAACTCATTCACTTAAACAAGTTTGCCCATCTTTTATTGTTGAAGGTGTCATGCACGAACTAACGACACGTGCACCATCGATATATTATAACACTGTTCTATACGTTGCCTTCGTATGAGTGACGACGCGCTAATTTGTAATTTTTTAACAAGGTTGTTGGTTGAGGAGTTGATTTATTTTTTAAATACTCAGAGAGAGACAAAACTCCTCATTTCTATCTTATGTACTGTGTTGATTACAAAACCCTCCCCCTGTATTCCTTAGTCACTGTCGATATGCATTACACTTTGCATCTGTCTTCAACTATCGACTATGACATTGTATTCCTTCAACTATCGACTATGGCATGGTATTCGCCATGTCCCGACATAGGCCAAGAATATTTTCCATGCTAAAGATTCTGAACAAAGTAGTGGTAATGGTGTTGCCTAATGTTTTCAACATTAATTTAAAGAGATGTCAATGTTAAATTTATGTCTTATATATGGATTTTTGTTTTTTAAACTTTGTTATGACTACCTTCTACGACTTTCGGCTTAGAGATATTATGAATATATTAATTATGGGTCTTGGTGTAATAAATAGAAAGTCTCCCGGGCACACACCACACCTTATTCACATGAATGATTCGAAAGGAATAATCAAAGATTTATTTCTGTCAATCCAACGACAGTCAAATCCTCTTCTTTGCGGTAAGGGTAACCACCTGACCCCCTCTTCTGACCTAGTTGTCATTTGCACTCTCAAGTTCTGTCGCAGGAGCTTTGAATACCTGTTAGCAATGGGGGAGTGGGGGGTTTGCTTTTCCTTGTTGCCTTGGTGCTTTATCAATTTAGCTCTATGATGAGGACTTATTAGGCTACAACCATAACTCATTCTTCAATGACCATGGTCAAAGATTTATTTCCGTCAATCCGACGATAGTCAAATCCTCTTCTTGGCGGTAAGGGTAACCACCTGATCCCCTCTTCTGACCTAGTTGTCATTTGCACTCTCAAGTTTTATAGCGGGAGCTTCCAATACTTGTTAGCAATGGGGGAGTGGGAGGTTTGCTTTTCCTTGTTGCTTTGGTGCTTTATCAATTTAGCTCTATGATGAGGACTTATTAGGCTACAACCATTACTCATTCTTCAATGACCATGGTCAAAGATTTATTTCCGTCAATCCAACGACAATCAAATCCTCTTCTTGGCGGTAAGGGTAACCACCTGACCCCCTCTTGTGACCTAGTTGTCATTTTCACTCTCAAGTTTTGTCGCAGGATCTTTGCATACTTGTTAGCAATGGGGGAGTGGGGAGTTTGCTTTTCCTTGTTGCCTTGGTGCTTTATCAATTTAGCTCTATGATAAGGCCTTATTAGGCTACAACCATTACTCATTCTTCAATGACCATGGTCAAAGATTTATTTCCGTCAATTCGACGACAGTCAAATCCTCTTCTTGGCGGTAAGGGTAACCACCTCACCCCCTCTTCTGACCTGGTTGTCATTGCGCTCTCAAGTTTTGTCACAGGAGCTTTGCATACTTGTTAGCAATGGGGGAGTGGGGGGTTTTCTTTAACTTGTTTCCTTGGTGTATCAACTTAGCTCTATAATGAGGACTTATTAGGCTAGAACCATTACTCATTCTTCAATGACCATGGTGCTTTAAAATATCTCTATTGGCTCACATAACATTCCATCAAAATAGTCCTCATTAAAGCTATCCAACTCAATAGTACTACAACAAAGTAAGAGATCAAGTCTCCCATCCCATGAGGATGCTGAGATTCCACATCTACAGATTCATCACCGTCAACAAACAACATGCCTCCCAATACACTTTTGATTCAACATTCGGGAGCCTACTAGCTTCTCTTCTTTATTGATCATTGACTTTGAAACCATGATGGGTTCACGCTGCCCCAAAGTCAAAACTCCATCGCAGAGTCTACTAGCTTCTCTTCTTTATCAAGAATTCAGGTCGCTCACCGAGTCACCTCAATAAAGCTGGCAGCCTGCTAAATAATCTTTATTTTCGATGGTCGTAAGATTTTGTGGGATATCATGAAATTTTCCTCCGTGGCTTATGCGATGTTATATAGTATTAAAGTTGGTTATAATTATGATCTCATATGATGTCATTAACATAAAAAAATTTCAGGTAGGTTAATTTATGTAGAGTTTTAAGTTATAAATAGGTTTGGTTGCACCAGTTTGAATTAATATTATTGACTATATGTAAAAAAAGGACAGTGAAAATATTTTATATATATTTAATTTTAATTATATTTTATAATTTTTTCCAATTAATATGAAAAATAAAATTGATTTCATTATTTCTAAATAAATCTTAATTTTTTTTATAATTATTATTTAAAATATTGTATTTATTATGATTATTAGGATACAATATAATTTATATATAAAATAGATTTTTTTATTAAAATCTAGTAAAATAATTTCAAGAAAGAATGTGATTTTTTGTTGTTTAAAAGGTATTTTTGAATGCATAAATGGATTAAGCACTCTAAAAAAAACCCCTAAAACACTCAATTTTAAATAACTTAAACTCAATTTTTTAAAATGTCTTCCGAATTTTGCTTAAGAATAAATTAGACTACCTTCAATTATTACTAAAAATATTCCATAAATATTTTTTAAAAGTTAATTCCTACCATCTAATTATTAATTTTTGATAGTTAAGTTAAAATTTTAGAAAACCCTATTTTAAAATAGACATGTCTATTGATGCAAAAATTTAGTAATGTTTTTTTTTTTTTTTTTTTTTTTTTTTTTGTGTCGTTAAAAACGTAGGTTTTTTTCTTGTCAAAATCATAATTTTTTTTATTTAAATTGTGTTCTTAAATGCATAAATAGATTTAACCTATATCAATATAAATATTTACTTAATTAACTATGTATAAAAAGGTTATGGGTCAAATTTAACTTAAAAAAAAAGGAATTACACATCTTATTGTAAAATGGTTCATTTTGTTAATTAAAATTTGTTTATATATTAATTTCCCATCTAATTAGAATATGAACTTATTAGAATTGGAATAATCTCCAATCCCTAGGAAATTGGTGGGCAAGGAGCGAGATGACATGAAACTATTTTTAAAAATTTATTAAAAAAAGTCAACCAATACTCATAAGCATTAAGACTAAACATATTTTTAGCAAAAAAAAGTCAACAGATGCTCATCCACCTTAAGTTGAAATAAAAAGTCTTCAACAATTACTTAAAACAAAAATATATATACACCTCTAAAATATAAAGATAAATATAAATATGTGAATAAACAACTATAGCTTATATCAAATGACTTCCCTTCCATATTCTTCCAATACTTATAAAAGTTAAGAGAATCATACAAGGGAGGGTATCACAGATTTTTTGGAGTAAGTAAAAACTTTGAATTGGAGTTGGAGCACATATGTGTTAAAAGGTAGCATAGAAGTTTCAAATAGTATCCTATATTCTAATTAAGGCATAAAACAAATATTACCACTGAGTATATGTGATTGTGAATATACCTTGGGGTTTCGAGCCAATCATAGCTTGAATGAGCTGTTGGCAAATTTAGGGTTAGAAAGGAAACATAATATTCGTGCGGAGCCATAAAACCTTGAACCAGAACATAAAGGATTTACACATTGAAGCATGTTACTCCCATAACAAGTTAACAAGAACTTTAAATTATTGTTAGGAGTCAAGAATATTATTGGTAAATCTTACCTTGAGAATTTGTTTCACAGAAATCAAGGTCTTGGATGCCTTGTAAAAGAATACATACATACAAACAAGAGTCTGAAAGACATTAATGGTTATAATTTCTAAGAAATATGAAATAGGGGATGGATAAGATAAAATTCTAATTTCCTTAAATTAGGATAACCGATTTTTAAAACTCAAACATTCTAATTTCCTTAAATTAGGATAAATGTTGAGGCAATAAGTCCCCTAGGGCTTTGGGTCAAAACCCTAGCAGAGCAGGAGTAATCTACAGCAAGAAACAAGAATTCAACTCAGGCAACATGCTTAAACAAACTAACTATGCGAGGATGAACATACCCAGATGTCCTTCATTTTGGTAGTTCCTGTTAGTGTCGGTATCTTCATCCCTGCGTCAGAGATCAAATTCTCTTGTTGCAGTGCATGTTAGGTGTCCTGCTTAATCAGCTGCATTCCATTAGGAGCATGGATCATCTGACAGTAGTGGCTTGTTGTACATTTCCCCTCATGTCTTTTACCTGCTGACCCATTTCCATTCATCAAAATCATCTGGGCGCGGCACACATGATTGTGCGAATTTGTGGGCGTGGCACACTGGGTGAGAGGCGCGCCGCATACAAGAGGCACGGTGCATAGGGTCGCCCTCCTCAGTGTTAATTTTTACTGGCGCGACGCACATAGGAGCCGCGGCGCATAGAGCTGCCAAGCCCGATTTTCTCAAAAGCTCCCTCAAATTGCCAAAATCACTCAAAACTTCTAGTGTGCAAGTAAGTCAAGCCCTTTTCCTTGCTAGTGAAGGAGTTTTTCTTAAAATTTATGGTCTTTGTGTAAAAGAAAAATAAAACCCTACTTCCTTGCCATTTCTCAAGAAACCATTGCCTAGGGTTTGCATTTGTCATTTGCTGCCAAGTACATTCTACCACTCCCTCACTTTTTCACTCCATTTATTTTCCCAGCTTATCCACCCATTCCCTAACTTCCATATTCCTAATAATCATTTACCCATATCCACAAATCCCACTCTCCCAAATCCTAACTACAAATCCCCAAACCCTAATTGTTGTCCCTAAGATTACATATTACTCCCTAATCCCCTATTTCCCAAACAAAACCCTATTATAATAGTCCCAAAACCCCTCATATCCTCTCCCTCCACAGTCCTTCATATATTCTTACCCTTGGTGGCGGAAAACTACAAACCCCATAAATCTCTTCATACTCATCAAGAAAACTCACCCACTAGCAAACATGGAGTCTGATCCTTTATATGACCGAGATGAAGAGACACACAGTGACTCTCCTACAGAAATACATGCATCGAGGAGACCTCACAAGGGTGGAAAACATATACAAGAGGAGCCTACTACACTTGCTGAGTTGCAGGCCTGCCCTCTTGCTATCACATGCTTCCAACACCAATCCTGTTATGAGTTCTGTGAGATGGTTGCTAGAGTTCAATATCATCATGAGTTGGCTCGGTTGTTTGTGCTTCATCTACATAATGGCCAAGCCACTCTAGCTGGTGTCACATTCACTTTAACACCAGAGTCTATTTCTCTAGCAACCGGCATTCCTAATATTGGAGAGTAATGGAATAAAAGGTAGCAAATTGACATGGAATATTATGAACCATACATCAAGCCCGGTTATTTGAGACAACTCAACAGATTTTTTCCCTTTCGGTACCTGAAAGATTCATATGCTCCTTTAATGAAACTGATAATGAAATATTTCAGCTGTGAGGGCCGTTTTTCTCGCCTATATGCCTATCATATCAGATTGTTGATGCACTTTAGCAGGGTGAGAATGATGAATCTCCCCTACTTCATGTGCCGAAATATTGAGAAGATGACCACCCTAGTACAACGAAAGACTCCTCAGCAGAAGTTCAACAGTATATATCATTTTGCTCTCATTAAGATTGTGGTCATGCATCAGCTTGGTTTGCAGGGCATCTCATGGGAGGACTTCATTTCTCATGAGTTCTTCACAGCCCCTAAGGGACCTCCAGAGTCTTTTCATGAGACAGGTGGACCTTCACATCAGCAGGAGGGTCATGAGACACAGACCGCTAGTATGCTGGTGTTTGTCACCTATCAAAAGGGCACTAGACGGTTGTTTGTAGCAGTAAATTGAGTATTATCTCCACCCGAGGTGGAAGGGGTCTCGCTTCCTTCATTAGCATAGAAAGTTCAGGACAAGGGCAAGATATAGTTACAGGATGAGGGGCCTTCAAGTGAACAAGAGAATGATTTCATTCGAGGGTGATGATACTGATTTGGGCCCACAAAGCTCAAATCTCAAAGAAGTCATCTAGGAGCAACAGGCGGGAATTAATGCTTTGTCCCTCAACTTAGAAAGAGCTAAGTGTATAATAAAGTACCTGGAGTAGAGAAACAAACAGCTTGAGGATCAGCAAGCGATTATGGAGGTGTAAAACATATGGGAAAACCGCCAAGCTGCCAAAAGGAGGAAGGGGAAGCTCACACCACTTGAGCAAGAAATCAATGCTGATCGAGAATCTTGGCTCGAAAGAGCCAATATCCACTTAGAAAGTTTGTTAGAGAAGGCCAAAAAGGAGAAGACATTGTTGAGGCATATGGCTTATCATTACATGGTGAAAAACAAAATCTGCAAGGCAAGAATCAGGAGCTTGAAAGCAGGGCATCGAGGAGGCGAAAGGAGAAAGATAGACTTCAGATGTTGGCTGAGGCTTCCCTGGCCCAACACAACACTTGATGGAGAAGACTCAGCCCAAATTTCAAAAAATTTGGTACACTTTTTGCATTTTTGAAAATTTTGGGCTAAAACGCAGAATTTTCTTCCCTTTGCATCGTGCCACCTGGTGCTCGCTTTTGATGGGAGCCTCCAAATGACAAAAACTCAGCATTTTTGGATTTGGCATGAAAATATATGCTTTCCTACCAATGGCCAAGAAATTTTGACAGGTTTTGAGCCCTCAAAAAGGTCAAAGACGCCCAAAAAATGACCTTACTGCCCCTAGTTTGACACACAGGAAGCAGTATTGGGAGAACTCAGTTTGGGAGGGACAAATGGAGGCCAAATTCGAAAATTACACTTGTTTGGGAAAGTCGACAGGCAGACCTTTCCAAAAAGCACACTTGGAGCAAATTTGGACACTAGAAAGGCCTCCAAAAGTGGCTACAAATAGGCGCTACGCATAGGGAAATCAGCGCGGCGCATTGGGTAAATTTTGCTCAGTTTGACCAAGAATACTCTGTTTTTCACCTAGCTTCTTGACAGTTTGACTTTTCTCCTTCTTAATGTCAAACTTATGATGTAATTTAATGTAAATTGATGGATCTTGATGTAATTATGTCAAATTTTCACTGATGGAGGTAGATTCATCTATCAAAAAGTTGTTTGCAACTGAATGAATCAGTTCCCTACTTTCTAGAGGCAAGTTGTTCCACTGTCTAATTTCTAGTTCTCAGTTTAGAATTAGTTGGAATCGATCCTAAACTTATGAGCTCAACCCCTAGAGGCTAGGATGAGTTATGGTTTGTCTATATCTTGTGATTTTTCAGTCATTAGCATGGTTGGACTTTTGAGAAAGCTTGGAGCTTCATTGTATACTCATATCAGCAGTTTTGGTTAAGGAATAGAGACCAGGGTTTGCAGCACTCTTTGGGATTCATGTGGAATTTGTTTTGGTATAGTGCTTTCTTCTGTAATTGTGAGTTCATTTATGTTTTATGTATGCCATTCTCTCTCTTATTTCTTCTTAACTAAATCAAACAAGGGTAAAGGTAGAATCCATTGAAATTGCAATGCTCTACCGAGTGTTTGCTTAGTTATTGATGTTTTCAGCTGTTTGAAGAGGATCCCTGAGGTTTTCTTGACCTCTTCAACTACTCACATGTATAAATCTCCACATCTCATTCAATTTGAAGTGCCAAATCAGTTGCCTACCTTGCCCCATTGAGATCTCTGTAAAACCGAGCTTCATTCCCCACACCCAAAATCTACCTTTCCATTTGAGCCAACAAAACATCATTATATTCAAATCAAACTCTTTTGCATACATACCTAGCCGAAAATCAGTCAGCATATTAGTCATCTCAAGCCCTTATTGATCATATTTTGCTGAGATTGACCAGGAGAGAGCCCTCTCCCGACCTGGTAGGGCTAGCTACCAGGTTAAACATGGTTTGATGTTGTCCTACATCCTACCTTTCTCAGCCTGAGGTAGATTTAGGCACTAACATAGTGGCGAATCCGCTAGGGAAGAAATTGTTTGTTTGTTAGTATTCTTCATTTTATAAACTACAGACGGGTTCTAAAGATTAGCCAGGTAGCCTTCAAAATGGTTTTTCTTTGCATTAGCGCATGTAGATAAAAGCTACTTCAATCAATCTCCAGTCTAGTCTCATAAACGGAATATCTAACCTACAAATTGCCCCAGTACATCTCATAATTCTAAGCTTTTGGATGATAAGTTTAGAATTTGATAGGCTGAATAAGTTGCTAATGTCCATTTGATTTCTTGAAAATAATAGCACACTGGCTTCCAGAAGATATACCAGAGCAAATTCAGATCCTGATCCTCCTCCTGTGTACGAAAATCCCAATCTTATTCCAAGAATCATTTGTCAAGAAAGTTATGTGCTTCCCGTGTTCAAATCTTGTTCATGTCCTGTGGTTTTTGAGTATCTTGAAGATCTTGAATTTGAAGAACAGTTTGATCTCTCACTATTTGAAACTAAATCTAAAAGTGTGGTTGGTTCTACTGTCCTAAATCTAGAGTTTGTCAAAGATCTTGAAACTGAAAAGGCCAATAAATCAATTGATGATTATATCTTGAAACAACTCCAAACTTCAATTGTGGCTTCGACCATTGCTGATTTCTTAGAGTCTGCATCTGCAACCCTTGGGTCCTCCGCGATTGCATCTAGCTTCGGAATTCCCACCGAACCTCCTTTCATTCCGACCTTTCCCATGCAACCTTCTATCTATGATAAAAAATATGCAGTGGTGTCACCTCCGTCCACTCCTTTTACTCCTCAAAAATCCAAAATTTCTTCGCCTCCACACACACCTCATATACCCCATACATCAGCTGTACCCACTCCCCCAACATCCCCAAGACGGATTGCAAATCCACCAAGAGCAATGGCTGCTTAGTTTACACCCCTTGTGCTGCCTCAAAATTTAGATGATATGCCCACCGATTATCAAAGCAAAATTCCATTGTTTGATGGCATTCCTCACAGTGTTACGACTCAGCAACATGTGGATAGGATGACAGACTTCTTCGACCTTCATGAGATTGATGCAGAAAATGTGACAATGAGACTGTTTGTACAAACCTTTGGTGGTGAAGTACGGAAATGGTTCAGAGCTTTGCCGACTGCAAGTATCACTACATTGGCTAATCTGTAGAGACAATTCTTGGATTGCTGGGAAGTGAAGAAAAATCCTCTTTAGATCCTTTCCAAATATGAGAACATCAAGCGCAATGTTGGTAAGTTTGTCCAAGATTATTGTATTAGATTCAATTCTGTTTACATGCAATTCTTGATCATATAAAGCCACCTATGGGGCTAGCTTTAATAAAGTTTCCAGATGGTTTTGATCCTGATATGGCCTATCAATTAAGAGAAAGAGATCCGACCACTTTGGAAGACATGCAGAAGATTGCAACCAGCGTTGAAGCAAATCTGCTTGCCAAGAGAGCTAGAACTAAGGCTGAAAAGAAAGTAACAATAAAGGAAGAAGTATCCACGTCAGATCAGGTGCTTCGGAAGATGGAGAAGATGTTTGACAGATTGACAATTGACAAGCCTGAACCACAAGTCAGAAATCCCAACTTTTGTAGTCAGCAGCAACCAAAATTTAGAATCAAACTAAGAGAGCAGCAAGCACAAGACCAAATAGTGCAGCAGCAGGTGAAGACACCCTTACAGCAGAATTTTGTACATGGTTCGGAATCATATGATGAGGAGAATGTAATTGGAGAAGAGAATCATTTCATTACAGCCGATGATATGCCAATTTTTATCACTGAAGATGAGGAGTATTCCGAGAATTCAGCTGTACAAAGGGACGAAAATTTCATTTTGGCAAATGAGACAGTTCTTGAGGAAGATTCTGATGAATATCAAAGAGGATACATGAATGATTTGTCAGCCCAACAATGACAATATTCACTCTGAAGTAGAGATGTGCCCATAAATCCAATTCAGAAAAGGAAGGAGGTAGCAACGCCTAAGAATGATTCTCCCATTGTGTAGAAAAAGGGAAAAGAGACAGCTGATCCTACCACCAACAAAATTCCATTGGCAAATGAAAGATCCAATCAGCCAAGTTTGTCAAAGGAGAAAACTGAAAAGAAGGATGTTTCAGCGAAAGAGGTAGAGAAAATTTCAGTTTTTAACTTAGAAAATGAAATTGCTAAGTTAAAAGTATCTATTCCTTTGACTGAGTTGATGAAGAACAACAGCTACAAAGGTCAGGTGTCTAAGATTTTGAATTTAGATCCATCATATGATATGGTGAATGTGGAGGATGATAGACCTGAGTTGATTTTTGGTCCAGCAGTGGAAGGTCAGTCTCAAGATAGTGATGTAGCTCCTTTTTACATCAGTCTCAGGGTGCATGACTATGTGTTACACAATGCTATATTCGATTTCAAAACCTCTCATAATCTCATGCCTAAGGCCATCATGGAGAAATTGGGATTGGATATCACTAGAAAGTATCATGACCTTTACTCTTTTGATTCTGGCAGAGTAAGGTGCATTGGTCTTATCAAGGATTTGGTGGTCAGTTTGGATCAGATTGTGGCTAAAAATGTTTTGATGGATGTGGTTGTGGTGGATATACCTCCCAGATTTGGCATGCTTCTTTCCGGATCTTGGGGAGCAATGATTAAAGGGACAATGCAACTTGATTTCTCCTATGCTACCATTCCTGTGTTCTGTCAAATGAGGAAACTATACCAGGAACAAAAGATGAAGTACATGATCACTAGCAAGGAGAAACCAGTAAATCATCCAATCAACTATGTACATACTGATTTAGAATCATTTGTTTTGTATTTAGATAGCTTTAATGATGTAAATAGCCAAGTAGTTGAAGTAGAAGACATTCCTGAGATCACTGAAAATTTTAGAGAGGTCTTAAAGCAAGAAAGACAAAGACTTGATAGTACCGTTGAGCAATCAGCCTTCCAACAGCAGCAACATATTGATGGACAGCAAGGAAGAGAAACAGAGCAAACAGAATTTCAGCATTTGGAAGAGGACAAAATAGGCCTATGGAGCATGGATTTTGATGGCGTGGTAGGAAGGGAAGGTGCTAGAATTGGTATTTGGATACGCAGCCCTATTTTCGCCCTGAACAAAGTGCTAAGCAATGTAAGGGTCTGTTCTTATAAACTAGCTTTTGACTGTTCAAATAATGAGGCTGAATATGAGGCTTTAATTGCTGGTTTGAAGATTCTTAGAAAGTTAAATGCTAAAAGGATTTCAGTGTATGGTGACTTCGAGTTAGTTATCAAGCAGGTGAAAGGGGAATACCAAGCTAAGCATCCTCGAATGCGGGCCTACCGCAATGCGGTATTAGATATCTTGAGAGTATTTTCAGATTACACTTTGACATGTGTCCCTCGTGTTCAGAATGTCATTGCAGATTCACTTGCAACAACAGCAAGTAATTTGAAAATTCCGATGAATTCAAACAACAAGTTTGAGATTCATGTGAAACATCATCCAGCTATCCCTGACAATCAAAGGTATTGGCAAGTGTTTCAAGATGATGAAGAGATCGATGAATTTCTGCAAAATGAAGGTAAATTCAAAGACACTTCTATTGATGTGGAGTATGATGATGGTGAGGTGGATATAGAAGTCAATCAGATGGAAGTTTTGCAGCTGAAAGACAACATCATTCCTAAAGGTCTAATACCTTTAGAGGAGCTGTTCGATCAGGATGATGTGGCTCAAAAACCGAGCTTGCTACCAACCGAGAAAGGAGTTGAAGATGTGAACATTGGATCAGCTGAAAATCCTAAAATGGTGAAATTATCAAAAGCATTGCCTCCACAGGTAAAAGCAAAGTATATAAGTTTTCTATCTTCTTTACCGATGTATTTGCTTGGGATGATTCAAATTTGAAGGCATATGACACAAGCATAGTTTAGCATATCATCCCGATCAAGCCAAATCAAAATCCTTTCCGTCAGAAGCTAAGAAGAATAAATCCAAAGCTGCTACCCTCAATTGAGAAGGAAGTGAATTGGTTGTACAAAGCTGGTATCATTGTCCCCATAATATTTTTAGATTGGATTTCAAACTTGGTGCCCATGCGTAAGAAAACAGGTGAGATTCAACTATGTATTGATTTTAGAAATCTAAATAAAGTATCTTTGAAAGACAACTATCCATTTCCTAAGATAGATCACATACGTCAGAGAGTAGTTGGAGCATCTCGCATGTTGCTACTCGATGGGTATTCGGGTTATAACCAAATTCTGGTCCATGAGGATGATAGAGACAAAACAGCGTTCACCACTCCGTGGGGAACTTTTCACTATGCAAAGATGCCTTTTGGATTGAAAAATGCTAGTGCAACCTTTCAACGGGCGATGGATATCGCATTTGCTAATTAAAAAGATGTCTTTCTAGTTGTTTATCTTGATGATTTGACAGTTTTCTCTAATTCAGATGAAGAGCACCTTTATCATTTGAAGATTGTATTTCAGCAGTGTAGGAAGTATGGTATATCTCTCAATCCAAAGAAAAGTCTGTTTGCCATGGATGAAGGCAAGCTTCTCGGTCATATTATATCAAAGGAGGGCATCCGCATCGATCTAGCTCGGGTGGAAGCCATTCAAAAGATTGATTTTCCACGAAGTAAGAAAGAAATCCAATCATTCAATCGTAAGATAAATTTCTTACGTCGCTTTGTGCCCAATCTTGCAGAACATCTAAGGGAAATCACAAACATTCTCAAAAAAGATAGCGTAATAAGATGGACTGAGGAAGCAGTTAAGTCCTTCAATTTGGTGAAATTGGCCCTTTCTTCAGCTCCGGTTTTGATCAGCCCAGACTATACTCAGTATTTTATTTTGTTTTCTTTTGCCTCAAATCATACTATGGCAGTGGTCTTGATGCAAAAAAGAGACCAACTTGAGAAACCAATTGCATTTTTCAGCAGAACCATAAGAGATGTGACGTTAAAGTATAATACTATTGAAAAATAGGCCCTTTCTTTGGTAAAGGCATTGAAATATTTTCGGGTTTATATTTTGCATTCTCACATCCTTGCTTATGTCCCTAATGCTGCTGTTAAGGATGTCTTAGTGCAAACAGATCCGGAGGGGAGAAGATGCAAATGGATTGCCACCTTGTTGGAATATGATGTGGAGATCAAACCAACAAAGCTCATCAAAGGACAGGGGCTGGCTAAACTAATGGCTGAGTCAAATTTGCATGCCTTGGACATTAATCTCATTGTTGCTATGTCCGAGGAAGATGAAGAGAGTTTGCCCGCTCAGGTATCAGAAATTTTTCTTCTTTCTCCTTGGTATTTGGACATTGTTTATGTACTCCAAAATCTGTCATCACCACCTGGAATGGCTAAGAACAAAAGTAGGACACTGAAATTGAAGGCTGCAAAATTTTGTATCATGAATAATGCACTCTATTGGAAAGATCCTAGTGGTGTCTTGCTCAATTGTTTGGTTGAAGAAGAGGCAAAACAGGTTATGGAAGACTTTCACAAGGGAGATTGTGGAGGCCATCTTTTCTGGAAGACAACAACCAATAAAATCTTGAGAGCGGGATATTATTGGCCAACTCTTTTTGCTGATGTGTACAAAATAGTAGCAAGCTGCCACAAATGTTAGATTTTTCAAGGTGGGAGGAAGTTGCAGCCTTTACCACTCAAGCCCATTGAAGTAAGTGCTCCATTTCAGCAGTGGAGTTTGGATTTCATTGGTGAGATCCATCCTTCTTCTTTAGTGCAACATAAATGGATCCTCACAGCGACGGATTATTTCACCAAATGGATTGAGGCGATTCCCATGAGGCAGGCCACTGATTCGGTAATTATTTCATTCCTTCAAAACAACATTTTGTCTCGCTTTGGCTGTCCAAATAAGCTGATCACTGACAATGCAACAGCCTTTAAATCTAAAAGAATGATTGACTTTTGTCATAAATATTAAATCACTTTGGGGCACTCGACTTCCTATTACCCACAAGGCAATGGATTGGCGGAATCCTTAAATAACTCTTTGGTCAACATGATCAAAAAGCTGCTGGAAACTAACAAGAAAAGTTGGCACAAAAAGCTGGTCAATCCACTTTGGGCAGACATAGTAAGTCAAAAGAAATCTATAGGCATGTCTCCTTTCAAGCTTGTGTATGGTGTGGACACAATCTTCCCGACCTCTCTGGCAGTCCCGGTGGTTAAACTCCTACAAGAAGCAGGAAGCGAAGATGATCACTTGTAGCGGAGAATCAATCAAATGATTCATTTGCAACAAACTAGAGAGGAAGTATTTCAAAACACTTTTAAGCTGCAAGAGAGAATCAAGAAGATATATGATCGAAAGGCAAAGGTGGACAGGTTTCAAATAGAAGACATAGTGTTGAAATGGGATGCAAGAAATGAAGAGAAAGGTAAACATGGCAAGTTTGAAAATATTTGGGAAGGACCTTACAAGATTGCTGCATATCGGGGCCAAAATTCTTTCCTTTTGCAAGAAATTAATGGCGAAGCATATCCTGGTGGGCCGATCAACGGTCAGCTCCTCAAACGGTACTATTTGTGAAGTGTTTACTGCTGTCATATGTATCATTGTACATACCGGTTTGTTTAAATTCCATTGCAAGTGTGTACTGTTTTCATTCTTCAGTTTGGGGCCCGAGGTGAAGGCTATAAAACTAAAGTTTGATTTTAGTTTTGGTTTGGTTTGTTAGAGTCAGATATTTCAGTCGATTTTAGTCTTGAAATTGAGTCAGTTTTGAGTCACATTTTAGTCCTGAAATTCAGTCAAGAGTTTGGTTTTGATTTGTCGAAGTTATTGACTCCATAGCCCAATGGACGAAGGCACTGCCTGCTTTCCCGTAGATCTATAGTTCTTGGCACCCCCAAGGAGCTACCATCCCCATTGGAGCCCATGTTAGTGTCGGTATCTTCATCCCTCCGTTAGAGATCAAATTCTCTTGTTGCATCGCATGTTAGATGTCCCACTCAGTCAGCTGCATTCCATTAGGGGCATAGATCATCTGACGGTAGTGGCTTGTTGTACATTTTCCCTCATGTCTTTTACCTGCTGACCCATTTTCATTCATCAAAATCATCTGCAATCACTTTTTGTCTCCAAATTTGCAAAAGACTTTTCTAGGGTTTCAATTTCATTAGGTCTAGGGTTTCATCAAAGAGGTCTCCAAAATGTCCAATAATAGTCAGCAGGTGCATGAGGAGGCTGAATAAAGTTCCAGTACCAATAAATTCACTCGGAAATGTGTTTTTCCTCAAAACTCTTTTTTGAGGAAAAACAGAGTATTTTAGGTTTTATTGTATAAATTGATGTAGTTTCAGTTCTTTCATATGTAAATCACTTAAGTGGCAACCTTGGTCCCTTGCCAAGCCTCAATAGCTCCATCCCCTGCAAGGCAAACAAAAATCAAGTCATTCAATTCATCAAAAGGCTTAAATAAAGTAAACTGCTAAAAAAATAGAGTTGAAAAGTAAAGTTACAATGCAAACATTATAAAAGTGGGTTTTATGAATCAAAAATTAAAAGCTCTTGTATATAAATCATTTTCTCAATTCAAAAGCTCATTTTCATTCAAAGAACAAAGATTGAGCAAAGTGAAGGTCGTGTTGAGCAAAGGAAGCGAGCTTGGAGAAAAACTGTGCAAATTTGTAGGCGCGGTGCACTAGGTGAGAGGTGCGGCGCATACAAGAGGCACAATTCATAGGGTCGCCCTCCTCGGTGTTAATTTGTACTGGCATGGCACACACAGGAGGCGCGGTGCATTGGGTTTGAGGCACGACGCATAGAGCTGCCAAGCCTGATTTTCTCAAAAACTCCCTCAAATTGCCAAAATCACTCAAATCTTCTAGTGTGCAAGTAAGTCAAGCCCTTTTCCTTGCTAGTGAAGGAGTTTTTCTTAAAATTTATGGTGGTTGTGTAAAAGAAAAATCAAACCCTACTTCCTTGCCATTTCCCAAGAAACCATTGCCTAGGGTTTGCATTTGTCATTTGCTGCCAAGTTCATTCTACCACTCCCTCACTTTTTCACTCCTCCATTTATTTTCCTAGCTTATCCACCCATTCCCTAACTCCCATATTCCTAAAAATAATTTACCCCTATCCCCAAATCCCATTCTCCCAAATCCTAACTATAAATCCCCAAACCCTAATTGCTATCCCTAAGCTTACATATTACTCCCTAATCCCCTATTTCCCAAACAAAGCCCTATTATAATAGTCCCAAAACCCCTCATATCCTCTCCCTCCACAGTCCTTCATATATTATTACCCTTGGTGGGAGAAAAATACAAACCCCATAAATCTCTTCATACTCATCAAGAAAACTCACCCACTAGCAAACATGGAGTCTGATCCTTCATATGACCAAGATGAAAAGACACACAGTGACTCTCCTACATAAATACATGCACCGAGGAGACCTCACAAGGGTGGCAAACATATACGAGAGGAGCCTACTACACTTGCTGAGTTGCGGGCCTGCCCTCTTACTATCACATGCTTCCAACGCCAATCCTGTTATGAGTTCTGTGAGATGGTTGCTAGAGTTCAATATCATCATGAGTTGGCCTGGTTGTTTGTGCTTCATCTACATAATGGCCAAGCCACTCTAGCTGGTGTCACATTCACTTTAACACCAAAGTATATTTCTCTAGCAACCGACATTCCTAATATTGGAGAGCAATGGAATAAAAGGCAGAAAATTGACAGGGAATATTATGAACCATACATCAAGCCCGGTTATTCGAGACAACTTAGTAGAGTTTTTCCCTTTCGGTACCTGAAAGATTCATATGCTCCTTTAATGAAACTGATAATGAATTATTTCAGCTATGAGGGCCGTTTTTCTCGCCTATATGCCTGTCATATCAGATTGTTGATGCACTTTACCAGGGTGAGAATGATGAATTTCCCCTACTTCATGTGCCAAAATATTGAGAAGATGACCACCCTAGTACAACAAAAGACTCCTCAGCAGCAGTTCAACAGTATATATCATTTTGCTTTCATTAAGATTGTGGTCATGCATTAGCTTGGTTTGCAGGGCATCTCATGGGAGGACTTCATTTTTCATGAGTTCTTCACAGCCCCTCAGGGACCTCCAGAGGTTTTTCATGAAATAGGTGGACCTTCACATCAGCAGGAGGGTCATCAGACACAGACCGCTAGTATGCCAGTGTTTGTCACCTATCAAAAGGGCACTAGACAGTTGTTTGCAGCAGAAAAGAAAGTATTATCTCCACCCGGGGTGGAAGGGGTCTCACTTCCTTCATTAGCATAGCAGGTTTAGGACAAGGGCAAGAGGCTGTTATAGGATAAGCAGCCTTCAGGTGAACAGGAGACTGATTTCATTCTCATTGAGGGTGATGATAATGAATTGGGCCCACAAAGCTCAAATCTCAAAGAAGTCATCCAGGAGCAACAAGCGGACATTAATGCTTTGTCCCTCAACTTAGAAAGAGCTAAGTGGATAATAAACTACCTGGAGCAAAGAAACAAGCAGCTTGAGGATCAACCAACGATTATGGAGTTGCAAAACATACAGGAAAACTGCCAAGCTGCCAAAAGGAGGAAGGTGAAGCTCACATCACTTGAGCAAGAAATCAATGCTGATCGAGAATCTTGGCTTGAAAGAGCCAATATCCACTTAGAAAGGTTGTTAGAGAAGGCTAACAGGGAGAAGACATTTTTGAGGCATATGGCTTATCATTACATGGCGAGAAGCAAAGTCTACAAGGCAAGAATCAGGAGCTTGAAAGCAAAGTTGAAGAGGGCATCGAGGAGGCGAAAGGAGCAGGATACACTTCCGATATTGGCTGAGGCTTCCTTGGCTCAACACATCACTTAATGGAGAAGACTCAACCCAAATTCCAAAAAATTTGGGACACTTTTTGCATTTTTGAAATTTTTGGGCTAAAACACAGAATTTTCTGCCCTGTGCGCTACGCCACCTAGCACTCGCTTTTGATGGGAGCCTCCAAATGACAAAAACTTAGCATTTTTGGATTTGGCATGAAAAAATATTCTTTCCTACCAATGGCCAAGAAATTTTGACAGGTTTTGAGCACTCAAAAAGGTCAAAAACATCCAAAAAATGACCTTGCTGCCCCTCTTTTGACACACAGGAAGAAATGTTGGGAGAACTCAGTTTTGGAGGGGAAAATGGAGGCCAAATTAAAAAAATCCACTTGTTCTGAAAAATAGATAGATAGACCTTTCCAACAAGCACACTTGGAGAAACTTTGGACACCAGGAAGGCCTCCAAAAGTTGCTGCAAACAGGCGCTGCGCATAGGGAATTCAGCGTGGCACATTGGGTAAACTTTGCTCAGTTTGACCAAGAATACTTTGTTTTTTGCCTAGCTTCCTAACAGTTTGACTTTTCTCCTTCTTAATGTCAAAATTATGATGTAATTTAATGTAAATTGATGGATCTTGATCTAATTATGTCAAATTTTCACTCATGGTGGTAGATTCATCTATCAAAAAGTTGTTTGCAACTGAAAGAATCAGTTCCCTACTTTCTAGAGGCAAGTTGTTCCACTACCTAATTTCTAGTTCTCAGTTTAGAATTAGTTGGAACAGCTCCTAAACTTATGAGCTCGACCCCTAGAGGCTAGGATGAGTTATGGTTTTCCCATATCTTGTGATTTTTCCGTCATTTGCATGGTTGGACTTTTGAGAAAGCTTGGAGCTTCATTGTATACTCATATCAACAGTTTTGGCTAAAGAATAGAGACCAGGGTTTGCAGCACTCTTTGGGATTCATGTGGCTATTGTTTTGGTATAGTGCTTTCTTCTGTAATTGTGAGTTCATTTATGTTTTATTAATGCCATTCTCTCTCTTATTTCTTCTTAACTAAATCAAACAAGGGTAAATGTAGAATCCATTGAAATTGCAGTGCTCTACCTAGGGTTTGCTTAGTTATTGATGTTTTCAGTTGTTTGAAGAGGATCCCTGAGGTTTTCTTGCCCTATTCAACTACTCACATGTATAAATCTCCACATCTCATTCAATTTGAAGTGCCAAACCAATTGCCTACCTTTCCCCATTGAGATCTCTGCAAAATCGAGACTCATTCCCCGCACCCAAAATCTGCCTTTCCGTTTGAGCCAAAAAAACATCATTATATTCAAATCAAACTCTTTTGCATACATACCTAGCCTAATATCAGTCAGCATATCAGTCATCTCAAGCCCTTATTGATCATATTTTGCTGAGATTGACCAAGAGAGAGCCCTCTCCCGACCTGGTATGGCTAGCTAACATGTTAAGCGTGGTTTGATGTTGTCATAGATCCTACCTTTCTCAGCCTGAGGTAGATTTAGGCACTAATAGTTCCAGCCAGGATCCAAACCCTTTACAACTCCTGATGAACTTCGAACTTGCAAATCAGCCAATTCGAATACACATAGCAGCATATAGATAAAGCATTGTAGTGAAATCAACTTTATATCATATAAGTATATGGTAATTATACATTGAAATAGTCATTCATATATAAGACATAAATGATCTGAAGTCAACCATGTGAGAAACCGTTTGATTATCGGTCATTGATGTATACTGTTAACAAACGCAAGACTACTCACTGATAATGATAATGAGAGTCAAGGTACCCAATACAATCTAACAAGTGCAAATAGATGAGCTGAAGTCGAACACTTAGAAGAATCTATCAATCAGGAGACAATGATGGTTTCCCACTGTCGATAGCGAAGGATCTGCCACTGATGACTGCAAACCCCAAGGTACTGCCAAATGGACTCTAGACCTTTGCCCCAGAGCAATGAGTCGTAGTCGATAGGGAAAGATCCACTAGAAGGAAGGCATTAAGGCATCCTTCATTAATCTAGCACGAGTGTAACTTGTAGGCCAATAATGTGGAAGGAATCAGATGAAAAAATATGTAGTAACCCGACCGAAGCACGTTTCCAGCATACATAAGATGTAGCTAGCGCATGATAGAAACCCTCTGAACCAACCAATAATGAAAGCTGACACAGAGACGAGGAATCCACCAATAGGGTTAAATGGAAACCAAGGCACTGTACGAATCCCAATGTGTGATAATGAAAGCTGATGTCGAACACAAGGGAAACCACTCAGTTAAAGACCCATGATACTGATCGTTGCTGAGCACAAGGTGACCTATCAATAATGGAAAGAGTGCTAGGGTGCAGCTCTAGGCCTGTCCTCATAGCAATATGTTGTCATCGATAAGGACAAGACCAGACAACAAGAAGTCAATGGAGACCTTCTCAAACCGTCATGAGTAAAGGACCAATATAACTTATGTGATGATAGACAAGACACTAACAACTAGGGACGGCCGATTGAAAAATAGGTCAAGAGACACCGCAGAGAGGCCGACTCAGGCTTACTTCTCTTGAACAAAAGCATGACTCAATGATGACTATGTGGCAACATATGATAACTCTGTATAAGTTCGTCATGCAGGAGGCATGAATGAACTCTCCATATGATTGGAAGAGATAATCAATTGGAGGAGAACTTACTCAATAATAAGGTTAAGGAGTACCTAAGTCAAACTAAATCTCGTGCAAATAGAGGAGAGACATCCTTTTAAGTGCTTTTTTCAAGGGCGACACAACTGACTCTAGCTACCAACAATATATGGAAATGTTGTCTTGTTCTCACTCTTTTTGGAATATATAATTTTTTTGTCTTTTTCTTTAAGCTGGAAAAAGAATAAAAGAATGCTATAGTACAGTTGAAAGAACGAGTGTCAGTGAAACAGATGATCTAGTTCCTGTGAATGGAACATTCCTATGCTCAATGGAGGGAGGTGAAGCTGGTCAAGAACACTTAAAGGGATGTTCCTTCCACGGGTCTGAGGGTGTGTCAAGTTGCAGAAGCTAAAGGATTGCAAGTTTGATTCTTGTAGAAGACATGGTCAAAAAGTGGCATAAACACGAGTCCAGGTGAAGTCGGCTCAAGGCCAAAAGGTGCAAATGGTCAAAATGCAATGCAGTAGTACAACCCAACACAAAGGAGCCTCTAGGGTATAAGGCTAGAACGAAGCGAAGAAGCAAAGAGGAAATCGTCTTCAACGCACAAGTCATGGCGGGACTAGAGAGGACTCCTAAGCCTACTCAATGAAACAACATGGGCAACCAATGTCAGTGAGGTGCTAACTACGATGCCCATGTAAAGGATGGCTCTACCATCGTGTCATGATTTAAAAAATTGGTGAGTGAACATGGTTTACTAACCATAACACAATGGGATCAACCCTATGGCAAGTGTATCGACAAATGGAGGCTGGTATGAAAAATGCAACGAAAATTGGTTTCCCTAACCTATATGCCAGTGAGTAAACAATACCTGCCATGACGGGTCAGCAGTCATGGAACCAATGTGAAATTTCCAAAAAAGCATCCAAAATGTCCTGAAAAAACAACCTATTCCCGACAATCCAAGCTCACAAGTTAAAAGATTCATGAGACGAAAAAAATCAAGTTTTGAAAAAATTTAACATTTTCAAAGCTTATAAAATGACTTTTTGACTCACCATTTGTACCATTTGTGTTGAGAGCAAAAGTTGTGGAGAAAAAGAGAGAAAACTTGCCCCCCAAAGAATTGGACCATTCAAATTGTATAAAAATCATCAGGTAACCCCCAATCTTAGCTTGCATTACTTTATGATTGTTTTTAGAAATTTTTATTGAGATTTCACTGTAGGAATTTATGTTAAAAATTTCAACGCGGCATATACGTGGGTTGGATATTATAAACCCACGTACACGCAGGCCCTACACACGACTGTGTATGAAAGGGACCCGCATATACGCGGTTTGAAATTTAAACACAAAAAACTAACGGTTGGAAATCAATTTTCTTTCAGGATGACAATCACCTGGAGAGAGAGGGAGCATACTACCATTGATAATGAAGTTATGAATGATCAGTAGGCCTTAGATGCTTTGAGGGGATGCGGTTTATTAAAAATTTTCAAAATGCCAAATATGAAGGCCAACACCCGCTTGCTTGAAATGTTGATCCACTACTGGAGTATCGAAGATGATGCTTTTATGATTGATCAAATGCCTTTGAGGATAGAAGTAGAAGATATTTACTTTATCACTGGTCTTTCCCAGAGGAGAGAAGTTGTACATTTGACTGGTCGAACACGAGGTAGTATTTCAATGGAAGACTACGTGCATATATACTATCTGGGGCATCTTGAGAAAATTGGAAGCCAAAATCCAATAAAACATGTAGAGAGTTTGTCCCTGAGAATCTTACTATTCACCATAGCTAGGATAAACAGATCAGCCTCATTGCACCAAGCATCACAACTGTCCATGAGCTTGGTCGTGGAGTGTCTCACTACAGTTTTTGATTGGTGTACACCTATTCTTACCAACATGAAGAGCCAGTTGTCCTCCATTCAGAAAGGACAGACCAAAATTTTTGGATACAGGACAATTTTGTGCTCCTTCTTCTTCGAGAAGGATCCAGGGCTATGTCCCAGAGTATCAGTTTTTATCAGTAGCCCATGAGATCCTTGGATGGGCAAGTGGGTCGACCTGATGAAATGCCTTGGAGGTGGAGACGTGCCGAGGACTACTTTCGATGATGAGTTCTTCTCCTGGTGGGAACAACAAATCATCGCTATGGATGACTATCCTTATGCTAGCATGGATTTCAGAGGACATTCGGACTTGGTGCTACCACCAAACGCCGCATGGGGAGAGATAGGTAACCATTTTTTAAGTTTTATCAATTTTAAAGATTTTTTTTATGTTTTCTAAATATGAAAATGAACTTAAAGATATTTTTGATGGGATTAAAAATACTAACATAATGATCATGTTCTAGATGTGGGTCTGGTACGACTTGACAGATTTCCATGGCACAGGCGTCGCAGAAGAGGTGCCGAAGAGGTAGCTGCAAAGATAGAGAGGGTCCTATATGCAGTCCAACGAAACTTGGTGAGAATGACTCACCGGGTACCAATGGAGGCCATAGAATATCTACCCGAGGATATGCAGCGCTGCGTGGTAGGAGTGCCATACAACTGGGTTTGCCTCTTTCAGCGTGTGGCCAAAGCAATAGTCACCTACTTAGCCGCTCATCCTGAGCTGGGTCATTAGATATATTGGACATGATTATGGGCATTTAGTCCCGATTTTGTATATTATTTTTGAAACACTTTATGTACACACAGGCGATTTTATGATATATATACAGTTCCATATTTTTTATGTTTGTTTTTATCTTAATGAATGAATGATATGTCAATCTAATGATTGATTAACGATAGAATCCGCTAATGAATTGTCAAATCGTAGAATGTGTAAATAAGTAATAAAAACAAATGATCTTTGCAACACCCTCACTCTCAAAAATTGGCAATATAAATAAGGATCCCGAACCTGATAAATGTTATTCAATTATGACACTACCAGCTGTGAGTAAAGATACACTACCAATGAATCAATTCCATAAGTAATAGCTTCAGATAGTAAATTAATGACGGCAGTATATTTGGCAATATTATTTGACGCAGAACCAATACATACTCCCCTTGACACCATCAACTGACCAGATGGATAATAAATCACCCAAGCTACGGAAGCAATATTCTGAGTGTGCCGACTAGCACCATCGGCGAATCTGAAATAAACCAAGTCATCCATCAACACCTGCCAAAGTAGATCAAAAAAGTGTTGATATCACAAAAACTCTCAATAGAATATGTACAAAAATAGAAAATATACAAAGAAGCCTTTTGCTCGGTTGTAACCTAAGCAAATTACTTGTTGAGGTAGAGTCCATTTCGGGCCTCCGCCAACTTGTTCCCTTCAAAATCAACTAATTCATAAGCCCCTTTTCCTAAAACTCATTTCATTATGAAGGGATCATACCACATAGACTTGAATTTTCCTGCCCCAAGACGTCTTTATTTTGGTTGTAGACCAAGACAAGATCGCCTTCAGAAAAGACTCGAGGACGGACAACTTTATCTTACTGAGTTTTAACCCTTTTCTTATGAGCCTCATTGATTATGGCGGCATCTCGACGCTACTCATCGAGATGTTCCAAATGAAGGAGACGCTCTTCGAGACTAGAGGTCTCGGGAAGGAGCTCAAGAGCCAGCTTAAGGGATGGAATTTCGCACTCAACAGGAAAAATAGATTCTAGCCCGTAAACTAGCTGAAAAGGTGTAAAACTAGTGGTAGTATTTACTGAGGTTTGGTACGCCCAGAGAGCCAGATATAACATGAGATGCCAATTGGAGTGATTTTTGTCAATTTTCCTTTGCAGGCTCATCTTGAGGGACTTATTCATGGCTTTGACTTTCCCATTGGCCTGAGGATAATACGGAGAGAAATGCTCCTCTCGGAAGCCCAATTTAAGAGCCAATTCAGAAATCATTTGGTTCTAGAAATGACTGCCATGATTAGTGACAATCTCTCTCGGGATACCAAAATGAGAAATAATATGATTGAAGAGAAACAATTCCATTGTTTCACTATCGTTTTTATAAGTGGGCATGGCCTTAGCCCACTTCGTAAAGTAGTCTACGACCACTATAATGTACTTGTGATTTGCTGCTAAAAGTGGATTACAAGTAGTAAAGTTAATACCCCACTTTGTAAAAGGATCGAAAGTGATAACAGGGAAAAGAGGACCTGGATGTGCGCACATCTTCCGAGTATAAACTTGACAAGGCTGGCAACATTTGCCCTCTTCAATACAATCTTTGAAAAGTGAAGGCCGAAACTAGCCGGTACGCAAGATTTTCTGGGCAATAGAAAGCCCTGAAAGATGACCACCACAAGCTCCACTGTGGCAGTCATTAAGCACAGACTCTGCTTCCTCTAAGATTAAACAACACCTAAGGATTAAATCAACCCCTTGGCGATATAATGTATCACCAATGATGACATATTTCTTAGCCAGGTGACATAATTTTCGACGTTCATCCTTGGAGAAAGCGGGAGGTAGCTTCAAAGTCTGGAGATAGATTATGATATCTCTATACCAGGGATCTTGTGAAGAGATGAGGAACAAATGTTCGTCGGGGAAACTTTCCTCATAAACAGTGTCTTCTCCACAAGGCAACTCAGAAATTAATTTTGCAAAAACCAATGATTTCTTAGACTTGGCCGACAAGAACTCGAGATCAGATTCTTGTAAAATAACAATCCATCAATTGTATTTGCCCCCAATCAATTGCCTACTGAGAAAAAATTGGAAAGGATTAACCACCGCTAAGACAAATGTTTTGTGTAGAATATAATGGCGAAGTCACTAGACAGCATGAACAACTGCCAAGGCTAATTTCGCAACCAAAGAATAGCATAGTTCAGGGCCTACCAATCCTCGACTCAAGTAGTAAATCACATGCTCCGTAAGAGCATCATCTTCCTGAACCAAAACCATACCTATGGTTGATTCTGCAGCTGTAAGATATAAAAGGAAATCGCTACCATAATCCAGTGGACTCAAAAGCGAGACAAAGATTAACGCCTAATTCAAGGCATCAAAAGATTGTTGTGCAAATTTGTCCCATAAGAATGGAACTCCTTTCCTGAACAAATGCATAAATCCTTTAGTTATCTCAACATAATTCACTATAAACTGGCTCAAGAAATTTTCCTTCCCCTGAAGACTTTGAAGTTGTCAAATGGAAGACAGGGGAGGAAATTGAGCTATTGCCTCTACCTTGAAGGGATCAACTCAAATCCCTTCAGTTGAAATAATGAACCCTAACAACCAACCAGATGTAATCGTGAAAACACACTTATTTGGATTCAACCGGATCTTGTAAAATCGACGTCTCTCAAAAACCAACCAAAGGTGACTAGGATGATCGATTTTCTTTCGAGAACGAGTAGGTAAATCATCCAAATATGCTTCGATGACATGCTTGATGTCGTGGAAAGCATATGACATGTCCCATTGAAATGTAGCTCTAGCATTTTTAAGACCAAAAAGAATCTTTTTGTATGCAAAGGTACCCTAGGGACATATGAAAGTTGTCTTATGTTGGTCTTCTAGATGGATAGATATCTGATTATAATCGGAGAATCCGTCCATGAAGGAAAAAATCTGATTACCCGCACATTCATCAACTATCTGATCAATAAATAGTGTGGGGTAATTATCTTTTGGACAAGCTTTGTTCAAACCCCTAAAGCCAATGCACACTCGGATCGTTCCTTGTTTTTTATCAACTGGGACTGGAGTAGAAACCCAAACCGTTAGAGGAATGGGGTATATGAAACCTGGCTTGAGCAGCTTTTTTATTTCAGCTTTAATAGTTGTTGCTTTCCTAGGATTGACCGGGTGAAGCTTCTGATGAATCGGCTTAGCATTTTCATACATCTTGATCTCATGCTGAACGATGGATGGATCAATACCAGGCATTTATTCATAAGACCAAACAAATACATCCCGAAACTCTTTAAAGAGGTCGGTGTAAATTTGAATCTCTTCAGGGGAACACTCAGCTCCGATGAAGACATTTTCTATCACATTAGGATTCCTAGAGATGTTTATCAGTACGGTTTTTTAAATGATCAACATATTACCTTTGGCACGGATGTGTGCTGCAACCAAAGAGTTTGAAACCATACAAACATCGCTAGTAAGCAAATTGGAGAACCTAGATTCAAATTCCTGCAATGGGGGAAGAAAGTCTGAACGATGGTGTAAATCTTCCCAAGGTCGACTAAACCTATCATTGCTTCTAAGATTGCTTCCTCAGATGGTAAGACCGTATCTAAGCAATCCATAGTAGAAGTAGAGTCAAGGGTCCAAGCTGGGGCCACATCACCATCTAAATCTTCCTCTAAAAAAGGAGTAGGATGGTCTTCTGCAGAATTAACGATAGACTGATATCTAAGCTCTGCTGCAAACATAGGGAATGCCATTCCACCAACTTGTCCTTCATCTAATGTGGTTGTAGGCGAAGGCAAGGTCCAAGACTTTGAAAAATAACGAGTCCGCAAGAACTCTTCTTGTGAAGACTCCTTGGAGGACAAAATGGCATTGATTCTAGCTATAGGAGTGAGAAGATCAAATGTACCCATCAATGAAGAATACATCCCAACTCGTAGATTCTCGATAGGTTGACAGGGGTTATCCACCAGTGGAACAGTAGAATCCGAAGTTGCTCGAGGGTCAGCTGGAGAATAATCCAATTGATCAACCTTAACAATTTTCCCCTCATGAGGAAAACAAAGGACTCGAAACAGAGTTGAAACAACGACATCCATTTCATAAATCCAATTCCATCCTAAGAGGAGATTGTAATCTAGGTTGGCATCAACACTTTCTACTTCGATATTAACAACCTTTCCTCCAACTCGTATAGGAAAGGCCTGGATAATCCCGTGTGGCCTATGAGAATGCCCATCAAATGCTGTCAAGAGAGTGGGTGAAGGAACAGCCAAAGGTGATCCAATGGCCTTCCAACATGACATAGACATTACGCATGTGGAAGCTCCCTCATCTATAACTATTCGAAAAATATTAGTTTTCTGGTAAGTAGACTTTATTTGAAAAGCCATATGATGAGGAAGTCTCTTTTTGACATTGAGCATGTCAAAAGTGAGCACTAAAGAATTGTTTGGATCAACTGCCCCGATTGCTGAAAGCAAAGCACTTCGTTGAGCTGGACATGACTAGAGTACCTCTAAAATAGACATAGCACATGGACTTTGAGCCAGATATTCTACAATGGAGTAGTTCTAGGCTGCCCTAGCATTAAGGTTGATAGTCGCGCGTTTGGCGGAACCTTTCGGTATTCGAGGTATAGACTCGATAGAGGGTCGCTCAATATGAAGTGGATCCGTAGTTCCAAGAACATATTTGTCCTTGGATGTTTCAGCTTCACCATAATCATGTGATCGTGTAGCCACATTGATGTGAGAACCCATCATGAAAACATTTGAGGAATTGTCCCCCTCCTGGTTGCCCCTTGCAGAGGTACCAGGGTTTGAATTCGTGCCAGCAAGCAATTGCTGCCCTTGGGGGAAAGGGTTAGTTAAGACAACTTGGGAGCTAGAAGACCCTTGTTGCACTAACAAGCACTGAGCATCTTGAATTTTGGGGCAGAGATGAGTCAAATGGTCTCCACTGCATAACTTGCATGGAAACTTAACCTTCTTCTTAAACTCTTTTCCACCTTCACTAGCATTATTGTTGAGTTTGTTCACATTAATCTTCCCATCCTAATTCTTCTTTTTACCTTATCCCTTCTTATTCCCATCGGAATTTTGATTTCCTTTGGGGTTAGAAGCCTGAACGGTGTTTACGGAAGAAGCTTGAGAAGGTGTAGGAGTAGACGGTGCAGCCTAATTGGAAGAAGTAGTTTGTATAGACAACTGCTACAATTGGCTCAGAAGGTTCATTGCATTTGCATCAATCGATCCAACAATACCATCAGCATGCGGGCTTGGCTTCGGTTTGGCTATATCAACCATGGATCTAGGAGCATCAGGAAAGATCTTCTAAAGAGTCCTAGACTGAGAATATATCAGTTCTAATTGCTGGGTGCGAAAGATAGCCTGCTCTTTGGAATAAACTCCGGAGATAGAAACATCCTTGGAGATCTCGAATTGTAATGATTTTAAAAACCATTCAAGACAGAACTTAGGTGGAATTTCAGCTTTAATGAGCCTCTTTCTCCATCTCCATTCCTGGATATGATCCAAAATGTGAGTAGCCATGTCCTCATGAAAATTGGCCAGAAGTTCAGTTCTGGCTTTGTAACGGATAGGCAACTGAAAATGGTTCAAGAAAATGTTAGCCAAATTTGCAAAAGACGTAAAGGTGCCCCCTGGCAACTCTATATACCACTTAGCTGTATTCCTAGTAAGGTGCATTGAAATAGTCTCAACCTAATCGAATCATCGATTAGAGAGTTAGATGAGTACCATAAATGGAACATGGTTACATGTCACTCGGGTCTTCACCACTCTTCCCTTCGAATTTTGGAATATCTGATGGAAGTTTGGTTGGGACCAGAGTCCAAGCCGAATTGTATCTGATTGGATCGTTAGTCAACTTAGTCTAGTCTAGCAGATTAAGCATGGCAAAAAAAGGAAGTCTTGGAGGACCTTTGGGATTCCACCCAGATTGGGCAGGGTTCCCAAAAGTCTAAAAAGAATGACTTGGATTTTGAAAGGCACCAGGTTTCCCGAAGTAACTGGTAGAACCTACTAAACCAAAAGGTGAACATTGTGGTCCAACAAAACTCGGAGTTTGACCAACTCCAACCGAAAAACTTTCGTAACCAACAAAGTTTCCCCCTAACGAATTATTGTAAGGAGCTGATAGACCCTGGTAAGGGTTCCAAGCATTAGCTAAGGGTGGAAGACTTCGAAATGAATTGACTGAGGAATACAACACATTCTCTTGTTCGCCAAAAAACTGATTCCCCTTTCCTATCCCACTAACTGCAGGGTTTGTCCAACTCTGAAAAGGATCAGTACCTAAACCTGTGAAAGGAAAAGGCATAGACCCTACCATTAGATTGGAATGTGGTATATGACCACTTTAAAAGGGGAAACCCTGAAAATAAGCTAATCCACTCATCATGGACGTTGAGGCAGCGAATGGTACACTTAATGGAATTGAACGAATACCTTGAGAGGGCATTCCAAAAGGGAATAATCCAAAAATGGATGCATGAGCTTGGCAACTTCCACTCATCGACGAAATGGGAGTAGACCCAAACAAGTATGTGCTAGTAGTAGACCCAAATAATGAAGTAGAGGGGATAGAAATAGTTCCTCCCCTTGCACTAATATAGGAGTCTGCATACTCGTAGCACTCGTGGTGGATGTCATGCTTCTAGCAGTGGTCATCGAAGGGATGTTTGTGTGTGGACCTAGGCTTGAAGGCCTATGTGTCAGAGTTCCGACGTATAAAAATACGTCCAGATGATCAGAAGGGAGAGGAAAATTTGGAGCCACAATTGACTCTGAGAGCTCTTCTACCTAAATATTATCTTCCGACTGGAAGAGTACTTGAGAAAGAACTAGTGTGTTCCTCCCTAACTCTGTGGTAGTACCAGGTCTACCTTGTACACTGATGCCCCCAAGCGGAGGATCAATCTCTGATGCACCAACTGCCACTGGTTGAAAACCACTGGCAGAATCACTCCTACGCCTTCTAGGAGAAGGCTCTAGACTCGCAGGTGAAAGCCCACAAAATCTATGGGACCGTCTAAGTGATCGGTCAGCCACTTTGAATTATTTTCATAATATCTACTTAAATACTCAAGAAAACTGAAAGTTAGGCCGAATAGGAGCACAGAACACACACTAAAAAATGTCCCTAAAGAATTCAATAGTCAAACAACTTCCAAGTATTTCCGCTCCGGGTGATTAGGACCGGACACCAAAATACAAGAAAGTGAATAAAAAGGGCTTTCCGAAAATAGACCAAGGTAATTATGCCCCAGGTCTACTAGCAAAGGTATCAGAGGTAGTTACACTGACCTCTAGAAAACAACCTTTTCCGATTCAAGCCCCCAAGCTTCGTAAGGGTGCCCTCCAAAAGTACCGTTGAACGTGATGCAACGTCAACCTTAGGTGCCATGGGATTCCCCTTTGCAACCACCGATGTAGACCCCTAGGATTGGCAACTAAAGACACCAACTCGTATCAAAAGCCGGGCGGAACAGTTGTGAGGTAAGATCCGATAAGTAAGAGAGGGGGTATCTCTCGTTGTTGTCTTCACAAACCCTCGTGCTTGACTCCCAGTCACGGAGCTTTCCTAGTCTCCCTAATGCTATTGGATTTCACTCTTTATTCAGACTTCTATGTTACACAATTTAAAGTGTCCTTGGAGAGTTTACTCTCCTCTCGCCTAATCCAATGCCCTAAATAAACCTAAAACTTGTTGGTGTATACTGATTGACAATATAAAAATTTCTAGTTTATTTTAATAAGTGCTTGATTTTAAGTGGCTGTTCTTTTTAAGTCAAAGGGACAATACGAAAGTGAAACTGATGGTGTTCTTACGACGCAAAATAAATTAATGAAAAACTAACTTATATGCAATGAATTTGTTTGTTCTTCGATGAAAAGTAGCTTCTATTTGTGTTCTAAGAAACTTTTATAAAGCAAAATATTTTTTCCTTTTCTTTTCTTGTAACAGACTTCACATTCACAAAAACTAAAAAAACTATTGATGCTCTAATAATGCAAAACTACCCTGATGCAAAGTGTACATGATAATGCAAAATTCTAGATTACTCTAAAAAATAAATGAAAGCAATTTGTTTATAAGCCCACTCGAGTGTTTGAAAGGAATAAGAATTTTGAACACAAAATATTTCCGAAAACAAGAAGGACTAATAAAAAAGATTACAAATCACTCTCAAAAACCAAAAGAAACCAAACTCAAATTTGGCAAAGAAAGCAAAAATAATGTTTTTGAAGGACTTTTCAAGAAACGATAAAAACAACTTTTCAAAAGCGCTCAAAATGCCACCAAAGACTCAAAGACCGAAAGCAAATCACAAGGAAACTTTGTAAGTTATCAATTCAACGCAAATGAAAACTTGAATCAAATAAGTGTTTCAACTTGCACTAAACAATCCAAAATCAACAAAAAGAGCTTTGAGAAAACTGATCAAGAAATCAGGAAAGACACACTTTCAAATTCATCAACAAGAAACTTTTGAAAAGCAAGAAAAAGTGAACGGCCACAAAATTGACGGGAAGTAAAGCAAGCAAACCATAAAAATGAAGTTTGACACCAAGATTGCAGACAATCTTCTATTCCAGAAAACCAGAACGATCAAGAACCTCTATAAGAAGCCTTGCATGTTCAAACACAAATCATAAAACTCACTGTAAAGAAAACTGAGGCCAAAATCTTTTCAAAGTGGGAGAGAATTTGTAACAGTAAGCTCACTGAAAAATTAAATTCTGAAAACAAAAACTGACCACTCAGAAACCACATAGACCAAGAAACAAATCTTTCTAGAAAGAAAGATTTGAAAAAATCATGCAAAAATTGTATATGCGACTGTGTCTCTACACAGCTGTGTGTACATGCGCTTTTGCCAAAATAAAGTCACATATACGTGGTTTCAGTTCACAGAAACAAGTGTGTGTACACTTTTGTAAACAGACAAAGGTGCGTACATGAAGTTTTACAAGAAAAATAAAAAATGAGGCATGATGAAAAAGATCAGACTTGAAGTCTGACTTCCTACAGGCGCAGGCAGTATAGTGACAGCAAGCAAACTAAAAACTGAGCCCTGATTGGCACTAAATAACCCAAACTAGGAATAACAATATTGTTATCCCCGGTGGAGTCGCCAATTCTATTGAGGGAATAAGTTCCCTAGGGCTTTGGGTCAGAACCCTAGAAAAGCGGGAGTAATCTACAGCAAGAAACAAGCATTCAAATCAGGCAACATGCTTAAACAAACTAACTATGCGAGGATGAACATACCCAGATGTCCTTCGTTTGGGTAGTTCCAACCAGGGTTCAAACTCTCTACAACTCCTGATGAACTTCAAACCTGCAAATCAGCCAATTCAAATACACATAGTAGCATATAGATAAAGCATTGTAGTGAAATCAACTTTATATCATATAAGTAGATGGTTAGTTATACCTTAAAATAGTCATTCATATATAAGCCATAACAATAACATCAGATGCATAAACAAAGTTGATATCAGGAACAAGACAACATTTCTTTTATTGTAGAAAACTATAATAAAAACATGGAAAGAGTTCACCTGAGTCTTCCTCTTCTGGCTCCAAGCAAAACCATCCTCCAGGTCCGTCCAGTCCCAGTCTTCAACAGCCTCCTTCCATAACCAATACCATGATATCTCCAAGCATATGAGAGAACATCAAAATTCAAGGAAGCAAGGGTTTCCTGAACTTGGGGAAGTGCTTGAAGCACAGGGATTCTTCATACTTGATTAGGGAACACTTACAGTATAGTAATTATATTATTTCTCTCCTCCTTAAGGCCTTCGAATTGAAGTATTTTTATACTTCTCCAAAATTAGTTTTTTAGTTGGGAAACAGTTGGGAACAGTTGAGCCATGGGCACTAATAGGTAAGAAACAGGTAAAACCCGTGATCTCCACCCATAGTTAAGGAAAATTAATTTTTTTAAGTGTTTTAACACATATACGCGGGTTGGGTATAGACTGATCCACATGTACACGCTTTTAACACATGGCAAAGTAGCATACAGGGAGTAAAACACTGTTTTTAAAATATTTGGACCATGTCTAGAAGGAGGGGTTGCCCTAGGCCATAAACCAAGCATCACAAATACAAAGGGTGATATTTGGAGCAATAACAATAACTGATGTTTAAAACTCAAACATTGAGTTGCAGACATGATTAGCATAGAAAAGAAGGGTTCAAAGAAAATGAAACCCTTTTTAGTCTGCACACTAGGGTTTTGTGACCCAAAATTTTATGATCATAGTAATAGTTGAAAAAAATGGTTTTTAAAACCCTTCACTACATAAATAGAGACATTATTTGAAATGAAGAATGGAGATGTTGAGGAGAAATTTGAGGATTTAAACCCTAAAAACAAAAAATAAAAATAAAAGAATGTAGTGATAAGGGAAAAGGAGATGTTGAGGAGAAATTTGAGGAATTAAACCCTAAAAACACAAAATAAAAATAAAAGAATGTAGAAATAAGGGAAAAGGAGGTTTGATACCTCGCGAGACAATGTTTGTGTCCACGACATGCCTGTGCTAAAGTAACATGGTGTTTGTCACCTAAAAGAAATATTTGTACTACCAAACCAAAAAGCCAAAAAGGTATTTAAGATAAAAATCCTTTCTTTAATATGTTAAAAGTCGAATGCAATATCTCAAACTCTATATACCAAAAGGGAAAATGACAGAGAAGGTGAAATTTCCTCCCAAGCATTACGATGTCGAAACCCTAAGAGTGATCACATTCGAAGTTCTCTTCTGAACATGTAAATCTTGGTTAGGTGATGTTTCATATATTTTCTGTTTGAAATTGAGTGGAAACTCCGAAACCCTCCAAAGTAGAGGCGTTTCATCGCTCAAAGTTGAAAACCACAAGCATTAGCAATCAATGCTACAAACAACAAAACAAATGTAGACGTTGTATTACATAGATTTATTCTATATAATATGGGTATGAACACATATTATAAATATTAAATACGTGTTACAACTATTAATAAATGATGGAATACAAATTAGGTTAAACTTAATCATATATATATATATATATATATATATATATATATCTTAATATTATTATTATTAGATTAAATTTCATCATATTATATCTATCTATATATATATATATATAATTTAAAATTTGATGAAATTTAATCCTTTGAAATGTATAGTGATATATTCATTATACATATGTATTTATTTATTATACACGTGATGTAGGATTGTCATTTCTTAGAAAAATCTATTTTTCTTTAGAGTCAAAAGATAGCATATAAATTAGGGTAGTATATTGAGACAAGTATTTGGATTCCACATTAATTTAGGGGTTATAAATTATTGGGTTGGATGATGAGTTGGAAAACTCAGCCTTTCCAAATCTAACTAACTTTAATCAAGTTGTTAGGGAGTTAGGAAAAGGGAAATATATTATCATCCTAGTTATGTTGATGTGTCCTTATAGTACAACAACAAAACTAGTTTGTTGTGGAAAATTTTGGAGTTGGCCAGGCATGGTCATTCTGGAGGTCTTGTTGGCAAAGCCACCTCTCATTGTTTGTAGATAGATGTCCCATTTTATTTATATACATGTGTTCTATAATTAGAAGGTTGTTGTTGGTCAAGGGGAAAGGTAGGAGTAAAGCTTGAACAAATCTAGGAGGCTCATGTAGTAAGCCATTATGATTTTCGTTGTAAATATAATATTCTATGTTAATGAAATCTGAAATGTCTAGCCATCGCTGGTAGTTTACTCTTCTATTTGACCCAAAAAAGTTGATAAGAACTTTGTTATGTTTTGTTGATTTTTAAATCCTTAATTTCCTTTAAATGTGGAAACGATTGTCCTGACATGATTTAGTTACGAGAGATATTTCTTGGGGAACAAAAGGAATTTTAGGGATTAGAGATAATAGACCTTGATGACAGAACTTGGAAAATAAAAGCATGAGTAAGGTCTTGAGAGGAGCAATGAAAAAAAGGAGTTTGGGATCCACTCACCGAGGCATAAGGAATCAGTTGGGAGAATATAAGGATGTAACCATCCTCACAAATATATATTTAGAAATAAAGTCAAATAAAGGTTCTTCCTTTGTGCATATTCCATTTGTTTGAACAATATATGTTAATTCCCTAGTTGAGGGGCCAAGGGTATTTGTAACTCCTACTATAAGTGTCTCTATGTTTAAGTGGTGCAATTATTTTCATACCATCAAGCGTTGGTGTTTGTGGACTTAAAGTTGCATGGATGTTATGGAACTTACAAAATGCCTAAGTTTTGTGACCAGCGGCAGGACCACTTTTTCTTAAATCTTGACCATTTGGAAGAATTGTTTCCATAGAAACCCAGAACTAGGTAATAGTCCAATCTTAAGAAGAGTTAGAGCCACATAATGAGTTTGGACTAGAACATGATGAACCCTGACCAAGAGAAAGAAATATGAACATAGTGGAACTCATTTTTTAATCGAGCTTCAATGCCCAAAATTAAAATGGAAGTGACCAACATACAAACTTCTTGAATACCTTAAATAGGCCCTCTATCGTTCTATTGTCACTGCTACAACACCCTAAAAAATGTACTACACCCAAATTTTGGAGCTTACTTCACCATCGTATCTAGTGTCATTGTGGTTGTCAAGTGTCATCTCATTTAATTCTATATGTTTCAAGTGTTCTCAAGTGTCATCACATTAATTAGAACATGTTTTGTGTATTTTTTGGTCATAACATCTTTTTGTTGTTGTAAAACAACACTTTTTTTTTGCAGTCGCACATATTTTATTCGTTGTACTTGGGGAATATATGTAAAGTGGAATTTTGGTGCATAATTATCATTGTTCAATATTGTCTGAGTTTTATCAATGATTTAGTCCGTGTTGCACATGGTTTTATGTCTAAACTCATCATATTTGCCCATTTCTCTATATTCCAAAATTAGAAAAATTTTGATTACAAAATGAACCCATTGAGGAAAGAAATTCATGAGAACACTCTGAATCCTCAATTAGGAATCCTTCATTGGTTGGAAGTGCATCCTATGCCATCCAAGAGTGCACAGTTCACTCCTTAAGCCCTTTCTCCTTCCTTATTCTGAATTGTTCCCTTGTGAAATAAATTCTTCCTTTGAGTGCACTCCTTCGATCTAAAAAGGTGTGCCCTCCTTGGGAGCATGAGCACACCCTAAATGCCTTAAGTTTCACCCTTCAACTTTCCACAATGCTCCATGCGCCCTCTTGACCGTTTGATCACATGAGTGCACTCTGAAGGCACATAGATTCATCCTTCACCCTTTGGAATTTTTCCATGTTCCCTCCTTGGTCTCTTGAGTGCATGAGCACACTTTGAAGGCACACATATCCATCCCTCAGCATTCATGAGTGCACCCTACACCCTCGTTATCTCCCTTGAGCACACAGTGCACTTGGGGAGCCTGGAGACATCTCTTTCTCCCTTTAGACATGCACCCTACACCTTCTCTTGAGTGCCTCTTTCTCTTTAGTGTATGAACGCATACCGAAGCCTTGACGCCTCTTCCATTTAGCCCTTTAGCCTTTTGAAATGTGCCCTTACACCCAAAAATCCTCCTTGTTCTTTTCAAGTGCATTGTTAAGGCATGAACATAAAATCTGAATGAAAAATCTACATGAAACAACTTAGAATAGGAGACTTTCAGGCTAATGTATACTTGTCATGAGTGATTGCAGATACATGTGTTCTTGGAACAACATGGAAAGAAAGCATGAATAAGGTCAGGCGAAGAAGGAAAAGAAAGGAAGCATTGAAGAACAAAGAATGCATTGAAATCTTGATGATCAAAGCACCGTGAAGACTCCAGTAGATCAAAGACCCTTTGAAGAGTGAAGAAATCAATGATCAGAGCCTCCATGAAAAACAAAGAAATGAGTGGTAGTCATGTCAGGGTTGAAGAAATTGCATGTCACCGGACACTATTAGTCCCAGTCATCAAGGACAGTGACATGTCACATCTTCATCACATGATGATGTGGAATTTATGATGTAATGATGTAATAATTGTAAAGAAAAATAAGTGGAATTCCAATAGTCATGTATGGACAAAAGATTCATGTAATAATAAGAGTCATAAGTAATTATAAAATTATTTTGGAAGTCTAAATGTTGTAGAAGTCCAAACGCCATTAAGAGTTGGAATGTCAAGAGTCATGGGGATGTGAAAAGTCATGCCTCAAATTATAAAAGGATCATCATTACTCATGAAAGGGACTTTTTAACCTTGGCTTCTCCCACAAGGAATTAGAGAGATAGAGTTAGTACTTTTCAGGAGCATGTAGTGGCTTTAATGCTCCACTATTGGAGCTAGTGATGTTCATTTTACTTATGTATCTTAGAAATTTTGCTTGATACTTGAAGCCTTTTGTGTTGGGTTGTGTTATATTCTTTCCACGACTATCCCGTGTAGTTAACTGGGGGGTTAGAGGGGGGGCGGAGCCCCTCTTCGTTGTGCCGATTGTGTAGCGGGGAGGGGGGGGGGTCACAGGGGGTTTGAGGTGTACCCGTAACCCCACTTTATGGGGTCCAAGGAAAATTTTGGTTTTGGACCCTATGTTAAGTTGGGCAGACCCACCTATGGTTTTGTGCATGATTTTTGCACTTTTTTTTGGATGCAATGGCTTTTCGGTCCATGGTATTGGACGCGATGGTTTCAGTCCATGGTATTGGATGCTTCAGCATGTATAAATATGTATTATAACATCGAAAGGAACATAATGAAAAATCAAGCTGGTAGTCCCGGTTTTGGGATCCAGGGGAAAATCTCTATGTATATGTGTTTTATGTGTTATGCTATCGCATTGTTTATTTTCTGTGTTTTAGAATTCGTATGCAGGTAATTTCTGTACGTGTTTAAAACCTACATTTGGTATCAGAGCTATTTTGCCTTCAAGGGGATGCCTTTGTTGCTGAGGGGTTTCGTTCGGGCCTGTGGTAGACCCTGTTCAGTGGGAGATCTATGAGATCAATTCTGGTGGTAAGAGAAGATGGCGAGCAGTGGAAAGATAGAGATCGAGAAATTTAATGGTCAGAGTTTTGAGTTGTGGAAATTGAAGATGGAGGATCTATTAGTGGATAAAGATCAGTTGATCGCGGTAGATCCGGGTACTAAACCAATGGGAGTGTCTGATGAAGAATGGAAGAAGTTGGATCGGAAGGCAAAAGGCACAATACAATTGTGTGTCTCAGATTTAGTGTTGCTGAATGTATTAGGGGAAACTATGACGAAGGCTTTGTGGGACAAGTTAGGGAATTTGTACCAATCTAAGTCTTTGGTGAATAAACTGTTCTTGCAGAAGAAGCTATATAACATGAGGACGAAAGTTGGAGACTCAGTGATAGAGCATCTAAATGCATTTAATACTATGGTAATTTAGTTAGCATCTGTTGATATTAAAATTTCAGATGAAGATAAGTGCATCAGTTTGTTGTGTTCTCTACCAGATTCATGGGATAGTCTGGTTATTGCAATAGGTAGCAATGCAACTACCTTACAGTTTGATGAAATAATCTCAGCCTTGCTGACGGAGGAGATGAGACAGAAGAATATGGAGAGCCAGAATGGTGATGCCTTATCTGTACAAAGACATTCCCAGAACAGAAACAAAAATAAGTCATGAGTGGGAGATCTAAATCTCCAGGAAAACCTGTAAAGGTGGTGTGCTGGAAATGTGGAAAGGAATGGCACTTCAAAAGGGACTATAAATCTAAAGCTCCTGATAAAGGAAAGGGATCTGATGATGCTCCTTATGTAGAGGTGAAAGCCACCTCAGAAGAAGGTGGGGATGTGTATTTGGCTTCTTCAAGTACACGTGTAGATCATGAGGCATGGTTGATTGACTCAGGTGCATCCTTTCACTTCACTCCCCATATAGAGTGGTTCTGCGAGTATGAGAAATACGATGGTGGTGATGTCTTCTTGGGGGATGATAGGAAGGCTAGAATCGTTGGTCATGGAAAAGTAAAGTTGAAGTTGCAGGGTGGAAGGGTTAGAACACTTCCAGGTGTTCTACATATTCTTGCATTGACTAGAAATCTGATTTCGGTAAGCAAGCTGGATGATGCAGGTGTAAAGACAGTGTTTGAGAAAGATACCTGCAAGATGGTTCAAGGAGCACTGGTATTGATGTGGGGAGTTCAAATTGGAACTCTGTAAAAGCTGCAAGGTAGCACTGTTGTTGATGGGTTCAACAATTCTATGGTTCCTGAAAGGCGAGCTAAAAATCTAGTGGTCTCTAGAGAGAAGACCATGCTGTGGCATCAAAGGCTTGGACATATTGGAGAGAAGAGCCTTCGAATACTTCATGGTAAAGGTATGGTATAAGGTATGAATAATAGCTCTCTGGATTTTGATTTCTGTGAAAATTGTGTATATAGGAAGCAGAATCGGGTGAGTTTCCCCTCTGGTAGTAAGAGGGTGAAACAGATATTAGAACTTATGCATAGTGATGTGTTTGGACCTGTGAAGGTTCCATCACTTGGTAAGTCTGTGTACTATGTATCATTTATAGATGACTTCTCAAGGAATACATGGATATATTTCCTTAAGACGAAATATGAAGCCTTTGACAAGTTTAAAGAATTTAAGGCTCTTGTGGAAAATCAGACAGAGAAGAAGATAAAGGTGTTGAGGATAGATAATGGTGGAGATTTTTGCAACGAGAAATTTGAAGAATTCTGTAAGAGGTGTGGTATAGCACAACAGAAGACTACTCCATATACACCTCAGAAAAATAGAGTTGCAGAAAGAATGAATAAGACGTTGATGGAAAGGGCAAGAAGCATGCTCAGTGGTGTCGGGTTAGGATAGGAATTTTTGGCAGAGGCAGTGGATACTGCATGTTACCTGGTCAACAGGTCACCTTCATCAGCGTTGGAGGATAAGACTCCACAAGAGGTATGGACTAGTAAGAAACCCTCTCTTTCACATTTGAGGGTATTTGGATGTGATGCATATGTACATGTTCCAAAGGAGAAATGAACCAAGTTGGATAGTAAATCTAAAAAGTGCATCTTTATTGAGTATAAGAATGGTTTAAAGGGTTATAAGCTTTGGAACCCAGTCACACAGAAGGTTATGTATAGCCGAGATGTGGTGTTCAGAGAGGTAAAAGATGTTATTAAACATGAAGTCCAACCAAAGGAACCTGAGAAGATAGAGTTTGAGCTTAAGGAGGAAGAATCAGACTCTACAGCAGAGGATGAATCAAAAGATTAAGAGCCACAAACTCCGAGTGTGAGAAGATCAATTCGACAAAGAAGGAAACCAGAAAGGTATAGTCCATCTACTTTCTGTTCAAATTTTGCTTTATCTATTACTGGCAATGATCCCGGAACTGTGAAGGAAGCAGTAGATTCAGAGGATGGAAAACTCTGGAAAGAGGCCATGGTTGATGAAATGGAATCTTTGCACAAAAATAAGGCTTGGGATCTGGTGGAGTTGTCGGCTGGAAGGAAACCCATTAGCAAAAAATGGGTGTTCAAGAAGAAGACAAATTCAGAAGGAAAGGTGGAGAAATACAAAGCTCGATTGGTAGAAAAAGGTTATTCCCAGGTGCTGGGAATTGATTTTGGTGATATTTTTTCTCCTGTTGCCAAGGTAACTTCTATTAGGTTACTTTTATCTGATGTTTCTGCTTTTGATTTTGAGGTAGAACAGATGGATATGAAGATAGCATTTCTTCATGGGGATCTGGAAGAGGAGATCTACATGAAGCAACCTGAAGGCTTTGCAGTGAATTGTAAGAAAGAACTGGTATGCAAGTTAAAGAAGTCTTTGTATGGGTTAAAATAGTCACCAAGGATGTGGTATCAGAAATTTGATACATTTATACGGGGCCTTGGCTTAACCAAAAGCAAAGCAGATCATTGTGTGTATTTTAAACTAATTGGTGACCGTGTTATTTATATGGTCTTGTATGTGGATGATATGTTTCTGGTTGGAAATGACAAAGAAATTATTCGGGATTTGAAGACCCAATTGTCTTCCAAATTCGACATGAAAGATCTTGGTGCTGCAAACTATATTTTGGGCATGGAAATTAAAAGAGATCGGGCGAAGAGGAAGTTCTAGTTAAACCATAGGAACTATGTTGAGATAATACTACAGAGGTTTAATATGCAGGATAGTAAACTGGTGAAGGTTCCTATTCCTGTAGGTGTGAGGTTATCTGCTGAATAGCATCCCATGACACAAGAAGAGGAAGAGGACATGTCCCGTGTTCCATATGCAAGTGTAGCCAGTAGCTTGATGTATGCAATGGTCTGTACTAGACCAGACATTTCACATGCAGTGGGAGTATTGAGCAAGTTTATGTCAAAACCAGGGAAGGAGCATTGGACAGCAGTGAAGTGGGTTTTTAGGTATTTGCGTGGCACTAGTGATTATGGTTTGTGCTACCAAGGAAGACCAAGATTGGACAAAGTGTTGGATATTCATGGCTTTTTTTGATGTAGACTGGGTTGGAGATCTGGATCAGAGAAGATCTACAAGTGGGTATGTGTTTAACCTATTTGGAGGTGTAGTTAGTTGGATGAGTAAGAAACAATCTATAGTGGCACTATCAACTACAGAGGCAGAATACATGGCAGCCACTCATGCAAGCAAGGAAGCAGTTTGGTTGCAAATATTGTGTTCAAGTATGGGGTTAGTACAGGGAGCTATAAGGATAGACTGTGATAGCCAAAGTGCAATTTTCTTGGCAAAGAACCCCGCATATCATTCAAAGACAAAGTAAATTGATGTTCAATATCACTTTGTGTGGGATATGATAGAAGACAAAATCATGTTGCTGGTAAAGGTGGACACTTTGAAGAATACTGTAGATGAATTAACAAAATCTGTGAGCTCTGAAAAGTTCTCTTGGTGTAGAGAGACAATGGGCTTTTCAGGGCTGGAAAAATGACTAAGCTCTCTTGTGGCCCCTTGTGGAAAGAAAACAACAAGTGGGAGAATGTTGGGTTGTGTTATATTCTTTCCACGACTAGCCCACGTAGTTAACTGGGGGTTAGAGGGGGGGCGGATCCCCCCTTTGTTGCACTGATTGTGTAGCCGGGGGGGGGCATCACAGGGGGTTTAAGGTGTACCTGTAACCCCACTTTATGTGGTCCGGGGCAGTGCCCCCGAAAATTTTGGTTTTGGACCCTATGTTAGGTTGGGCGAAACCACCTATGGTTTTGTGCATGATTTTCGCACATGTTTCTTGGACGCGATGGTTTTTCAGTCCATGGTATTGGACGTGATGGATTTTGGTCCATGGTATTGGATGCTTCGGCATGTATAAATATGTATTATAAAATTGAAAGGAACATAATGAAAAATCAAGCTAGTAGTCCCAATTTTGGGATCCAAGGGAAAATCTCTGTGCATATTTGTTTTATGTGTTAAGCTCTCGCATTGTTTATTTTCTGTGTTTTAGAATTCGTATGCAGGTAATTTCTGTACGGGGTTAAAACCTACATTTCAGCCAACTAATTTTCACATATGGATTGTGAATGTTTCTAATACTATTCTTTGAATTTTTATGATTCATATTTTCTTTCACATGTACTTAAGTAATTGAACTATTTTGGTGACTTTGGTGCTTAACTTACTGGAAATGTGTTGTAATGTTTGTAATAATCTCCGCATTTATGTGAACATTTTTTCTTGATTTTAGATGAGCCTTTCTCATGTGTGTCTCCATTAGGGTAGTGATAACTCCACACATCCTAACCATTTATCTTCTGGACAAGGTAGCAATATTCCGAGCACCATTCTAACTCATATTCTTGAAGTAGGAAGGTCTTCTCAACCTTGGTCGGAGTTGGCATATGAGGCTACCTACAAACAACTCAGGGAACTTCAACCTATAACCCAGTGGTTTTCACAATCTATTGTTTTACTTCTTGTTCCACATAATCTCCTCCATCACCCTAAGAAGAAAGAAAAAACCCGTACTGGTTTATTAGTTGCAAATGTGGAATATTTTGTTTTCTCCACTCTTAACGAGTTAGTAGAGTCCTCAGAATACAGAGTTTAACAAGATACACTTCCACCCATTAATGAAGGGTTTGAGGAAGACATTGTTCTTTCTAACGAGACTTTTGACAATTTAGATGGTGAAGGAGTAGGCTCCTCAAACTTTGAAAAGGATGAGGAACCCAAAGACAAAGACATGGCCGACTGGGACCTGGATTAGATGGACCAAGAGCCTCTTTCTCTTCCTGGTGACCTTCATAAAATTCCCAAAAATCGAAAAAAGACTATTATCAAAATTTGACCAAGATATTAAAATGTAGGCAGAAGACCACATCGATGATTTCTACAGGCATCTATAGATGTTGGAGGTAAGGTACGATATTGTTTCTTATAGGATTTTTCCTTTTACATTATAAGGTGAAGAAAAATCATGGTAACATAGTCTCCCTTTCAGTTCTGTCCACAGTTGGAGGGTGTTTAAGAAGTTGTTTTTTGGAGAAATTTATTGATGAAAAGACTCCCACAATGTTATTGAAATATCTCAGAAAAAATAAGATGGCTAAAAAGGAGAAAGTAAAATACTCCAATAAAAATTCTAATCTCATACTGAACAATTTCCCCTAGGCACACACCCTCATGATTCAATTACTATTGATTACTATATAGTTGCCTTTCCCACCAACATTTCCTTGTTAATTAAAAGAGATGTAAAGGAAGCATTCACCCTAAACTTTACAGAAGAAATCATCGTGGATAAATACTTGTGTGCTATTGGAGTTATTACTAAGGATGATGAATCTAAAGACTCCAAGGAAATGCACAAAAACTCTTAGCCTTCTTCAAGTAAGGCTAAAGAGAAGGATTCATCATATATTGAAACCTTGGCTAGGAAAATAAAAGAACTTACCAATGAGATTTCATAATTAAAGAGAAGGTAAAGCAAGGATTCTACTAGTAGCAAGCCTCCCAATTCATTCCCATTCTGAAGGAATAATAAAAACAACAACAATTGACCCACCAAAACTGCCTAGAGTTTGAATGTTGTGTTTAATATTGAAATTATAAGCCTGGATAATGATTTCTCTTTACCCTAGGAATATCATTTAGAAAATACATGCCCCCAATAGACCCAGAACATGAATTCTCCGGCTTCACACATTGTCAATTCCTTAGTAGTAGATGAGAAGTCATAACAAATGGAAGAAACATAAGAACCTGCAATGGCTGAAGAAAGTATTGGTATTGGACACGCAAAAAATGATTGTGATCGTATTCCTAATGCTGATAAGAAAAGTGTTGAAACACCACCTCAAAGTGAGGTCCCTCCTTAGAAAATAAATGGTTGATATAGTTTGAGGAGCAAAGTTTCCATTTCTGAAAAAGAGGTGAGGAGAGATAAATTGAATGAATAATTTCTAATAAGGATCTCACCACTGATTAATTGTAATCAAAATGCACAAAGTAAGGCTGGAAATGAAAATGCTTCTAATAACACTTCATCCATTAGAAAAAGTAATTCCACCACTCTGAAAATGTCAAACAAAGCCACTCCTTTAGACACATCAACACTTCCTTTTAAAGGTGAAACAATTGATTATAACATAGTTGAATATTTTAAGAGGGCTCAAGTGAATATTTCCATCTATGAGCTCGCAAAGATAGAAATTCAATGTGAAATTCTATTCCAAGCCTTTCCACAACCTTCCCAACTAAAAAATCTTTTGCTACTAAAAAAAGGTGTCTAGTAAGTTTTCTCGTTCCCTTGAATCTGTGTTCACTTTTGTAACATTAGATGCTAACACTCTCTTCCCTCCATTTTTGGTAACATTTTAAAATTTTAATGAGAACTTCCATAATTGTTTAGTCGATTCTGGTGCATCTATGAATGTAATGCCATTATCTGTTGCTAATAAAATAAATAGTAAATGGGGAAAAACTGATGCAAAAATAATTCAGCTAGACAGATCCCTTATCCAAGGTATTGGTGAGCTTTAAAACGTTCTCATCTGATTATCATTTGATCACCGAGTTCACCAATATATCAATATTGTAATTGTGGACATCCTTGAAGCCTACAACGTACTCCTTAGTAGAGACTACTCTAGTAAACTATAAGGGTATTTTGCTATAGATTGGTCACACTTGTGTCTTCCATACAAGTGCAGGAATAACCAAATTCGAGTGGAAAGTGAGTCATACATGAAATACACCATGACACCACTTGAGGGCCACAATGAGCTTGTTTCTTTTGTTGATTTAATCTTGGAAATTCTTTCCTAGAAACTGATCATGGGTGTTATCAAGCACAACCATCACCTATCCAACCATATACACAGTTGGAGCTACTTCCTTGCTCTCCAATGGGTGCAAATGAATCCTTTAATAGTGACGTACATAGTAATACTAACAATACTATAGGAAGTAGCCTAGTAGCCAATAATATTTGGAATTTATATTTTTATGGTTCAAAGATGTAGGATGGATCTAGAGCTGGTTGCATGCTTATAGACCCATGTAACAAGAAGGATATCATTTCATGCCATTTGGAGTTTGAGTGTGCCAATAATAGTGTCGAATTTGAAGAACGCATACTTGGACTAAGGAAAGTCATTGATCTTGTTAGCCTCCTGTTGCAACAGGGTTTCATTTTTCATGATTGACATTTTTACATGCCAAATATGTCATACTTGGCAAGCTGCAGTGTTCCATATTTCCAGAAGATACCATGAGAGTGTGCTAGTCCAAATGCCACTGTTGAGATTCCATTTTGATGAGTTGTCCCAGTTTTGGAGAGTTTTCATTTAAGGAAGGTTCAAACAGTCTAATCTTGGTCTCCCTAGGTTTCAATTTCCTGTTGTAGAATATAGAGAATGCATCTGTCCAAACAGTTTAACCTTGGCAGATTTGTAGATAGGTAGAGAATCAAAGGGACCCAACTGTTTAATCTGTGCCCTCGCAGAAATAAGTACAGATTTAGATAGGAAACATTCAAAAGAAAAATTGTATTCTGGGTCTGCAAGTCTAAGTGCACCCTAATTAGAAAAGAAGAAAAAAAATGTTAGGACAATAGGCTGGGTAGGTAGCTGTTTGGTGGCAGAATGATGACTGATGATAAATTTTGTGTCTCGCAATGTCTTATCTTTTCAGATCACAGTTATCAGGCAATTTTATTTCAAAGGAGGTACTCAAGATGGAATTCACTAACCTCCCCTTCTTCTCATTTCCCCCAAGTCACTTACTAACATCCCCCAAGAGGTCAAGATCTGCTTGAACCTCTCAGTTTCATCATTTCCATGACATTCGCCTTAGTGAGGATCTGCTTCACCCAAGGATTGCTCACTCATCTTTTGTGAGCCTTCTTTTCCCAACAAAGCCTAAGGTCTCATACCTTAGCGCCTTCTGTTCACCTCCATATTAACTACTAACTTTATTATATAACTCCTTATCAGTTTTTTCCTTCCCCTATTAAAATCATGTATATAAAACTCCCTTGTGTAAATACTCCCTCCCGGGCATTATAGCCATAATTCTACTGAGTCCCTGAAATCACAGTCCATCTGGGGCTGTCTTTAGCCCATCCGAGTCATTAAGGAGCTAGTTTGACATCTGGTCAGCTAGTAACCTCTCCCCTAGCCCAAAAACCCCTCAAAAACCTTAAAAAACCCATTTTTGCACCTGTTCCCTACGTTTTGTACATAAAATATTAACCCCGCTTCTCAAAAAACCCATATTCCACCCTTGTCCCTAAGTCTGAATGTAAATATATTAACCCGCGCCTTTCTAACACATAAAAACCCCATTCCCTAAGTCTAAACCCACCGCCGCAAATAATTAAAAAGGGAATATTCCTGCGGATATGGTGCCCCTTATCCCTCCTTCATATCGCACTCCCCGCCAACTGTTGGATCACCCGCCCCATAGATCAACGGTGGGCGGACCGTCCCATCCCCGACCTGCCTGATGTTTAGCGTCCGGGAGATGGGTGGTATTACCGTCGTACCTCCCGCCACGCGTCAAGCGTTGGGCTGTGGCGGAGCCCTCTCCCCCGAAACCACCTTTGTCCATAAGCATTGTGCCACAAAACCGCTTACTGCCCGTGACGTCACATCCCACGTCACCCCCTACACAGTCGCTGCTTACGTCACCCCCCCTGCCCAGTCACCATGTCGAGTCACCTGCCTGCGTGGCCTCCTGCCACATCACTGCCACCGTACCTGCCACGTCACCATCCGTACATGATGACGTCATGCTGACGTCATCCCGCCACCTCGTCCTGCTGACGTCATGCTGACGTCACCCGCCGTACAATGTCACATCATGCTGACGTCATGCTGACGTCATCAGCACTTTTTGGGCGCAAAGGCGCGAAAATCTCACTTCGGAGCCCCGGAATCCGATTCTGAGGCAGTTCATCGCAGGATTTTTTAGGCCGAAATGGAGAATCTTCAGGGAATCTTCAGGGAATCTTTCGTTACGCAGTCCCCAGGAAGCCCGAAAGGCCCAAAAATGATCCGTTTTCTTCACAGAGCATACCGAAAGGAGCAGAAAACAATTTCAGAGGATACAGAGGCCGAACAACGGCCATTAAATGATGATTTAGACCCCCAGCACATCAGAACAGCATCGGTTTATTGCCAAAGAGTATCAGAGGAATAAGAAAAGCCAAAGAGTATCAGCCGAAGATTTTTTAGGGGCTCAAAGCACCTGAACATTGATGAGCCCCCTAGAAAGTCAAATCAAGAGGCGTAAGCCCATCCTTGCCCTCAAATCACAATTAAGGCATTCAAAGCCATAGGACAGCAAAGAAGCAGAAACCCATACACATTTATTTCAGAAGCACCTGCACCAAGCCACCAAGGACTACATAAGTTATTCAGTTTTTGATACGGCCGCCCCCAGCGCAGCCTGAGATATTTTCATGCATTTATTTCAGATAGGAGTAGGTCAATTAGGTCAAGATGTAATAAAGAACTCTGTAGAAAGGTTTTCCCTATATATACCACCCTCTGTATAGTTTTAAGGGTTGGTCAATTGAGAATTTTCACTAGAGACCCGCACTGTATACCTGACTGTTTCTATAATCAAAGATTGCAGAAAGCTTGGAGAGAAAACTGTTTGTTGTAAATGAATGTTTTGGAGACTGAAGATGGAATTCTTGTGCTGCAGCATGAAACAATAAGTGCATCTTACCTATGTTTTATTGTTATCACTATCTAAATGGTAGAAAGAAAGAATAGCTTAGAATTAGTTTAAATACTCTCTATGCTCAATTTCTGTTGTTTCTTTATGTTTTCCTCTGAATGAATTGGTTATGAATATGAATTCCTTCTGGCTCATGTTTACCCTGATTCACCTGTGTTTGCCAATTATCTAGGGATTCTTAACTGCCCCTAGGTAGCGCCATGTTACCTTCTCTGCTAATATGTTGGAGAGATTCTTAATTGCCTCTCTTTCTTTAGCGTTCATTCCATCACTTAGACCTGAAGAATTGTTTCCTGCGCAGCTGTCTTGCTCCATTTTCCCTCTGTTGTGACCAAGTGAAAGCACCAACAGTCACACTCCTCAACTCCACGCCCAATGGTTTGAAACTTCCAAACTATGCCTTGCCTCTCTGTCTGAAAACATCAATTTTCTCACCAAAAAAAAAACAAAAACCCTCTGAACTTGAGACCTAGCCTAAAATCCTTTTCAACAAAGCTAAATCCTTAAAGAGAGAGCCCTCTCTGATTGCAGGTTGGCTAGAACCTGTAGTCCAAAGTTGGTATGTGGTTACCTCGGCTGTATCCTTTTCCAGAGCTTAAGGACAACCTGAGTGATAACATAATGGCGACTCCACTGGGGAACTTCCTCAGATAGTTTCACAAAGAAGGTAAGAAAGCTCTACCGAGACCATAAATCAAACTTTCCAACTGCTGTTTATCTCTTAAAAGTACAGATGAAGCCTGAATGTCAGCTAGGAAGCCTTTGAGACTGTTTCTTGCTTTGCACTAATAGGAGTAAATAAATGTTGCTTCAGTCAATCTTCATGCTAGTTTTAAGTTACAAACAAGCTGTCCCATATTTTAATTAGTCCCTTGTCGATTACAAAAACATTCCCAGGAAAAATACCCAAAAAACAATTCGGAAGCTGGCTCCCAAGAAAAATCCACGATATACAAGGTCAAATCCAGATCCCAACCCTCCAGCTATTTTTGAAAACCCTAACATAATCCCCAAAATCATTAGGAAGCAAGAAAAACAGGAAAATTTTGCTGATTTGAACCCTGAAACAACGTACCCTAGCTGTTTTCCGACTCCTGTCAAGGTTTCGTTCCGTTCAACCCCTATTTCCATCAGTTCATCATCTACATCCCGTAGTACTCCTTCCACACCTTCATCCACTGCACATGCTAACACTACTGTTGTTTCCAACGTTCCAGTTACTCCTGTTATCCCTGTTACTCATGGAAAATTTTAGGGGCTAATGTTCGCCCAGTGGGCTAATTTTCCATGATTTTTCCACAAAAAAGATTCGCCAATTTCCAATTATATAAAAGACGATTCGCCCAAATTTTAGAATATAAAATTATTTTACCTTAAAAATCGCCAACATTATAGAGAGACTATATATAAAATAATTATAAATTTGATTAATTTTACAAATATATCAATAAACATTTATAATTTGCATATTAGGGATTAGTGAGATTCGCCAATGTTTTAAACTTCATGAAAATTTTCCATCCTTAAAAGTTTCCTTGCTGTTACTCCAGTTGTTCCACTTATCCCCGTTGTTGCACTTATACCTGCCAATATGGCTAATAGATATGCACCCCTGCAATTACCTGCCAATGCTGGGGCTTTACCTCAAGAGTACCAATCTAAAATCACATATTTTGACAGCACCGGTCCTTTCACAGCCATTCAACATACCAAAAAGATGCAAGATTATTTCGAAAACTATGAAATAGATGATGATAGTGTAAGAATGATAATTTTTGTTCAGAGTCTAACAGGTGATGTTAGAACTTGGTTCCGATCACTTGCCGCAAATTCCATAACCACCCCAGATGAGCTTTATCAATCCTTTACCAACAGATGGGAGAAAAAGAAAGACCCCTTGCACGTACTGGCCGAATACGATACAATAAAAAGAGGCCCTCAAGACACTGTTTTGGAGTACTATGCAAGATTCAATAACGTATATAACGCAATACCACAGAACTTAAGACCTCCACCTGACCTTGCTTTGTATAAATTTCTAGATGGTTTTGACCCTGATATGGCATATCAGTTGAAAGAAAGAGCCCCTGCAACTCTTGAAGATGCGCAAAAGGTTGTTGTTACCGTAGAGGCTAACTTAATTGCCAAGAGAAACAGAGCGAGAATGGAAAGAAGAACCACCTTTAAAGAAGAACCCTCAGCCTTTGACCAGAAGCTTGATGCTATTATCAATGGCCTGCAAAGACTAGGAGAAAGAGTAGAAAATGTTGAGAGAAAAGCATCATGGGAAGGACAACAGTCCAACACTATAAAAAACCCAAATTTCAGGAAGACACAGAACACAAATGCTGGTAGGCCTAACCAAGACCATGATATAAGACCCCCGTTTCAAGACAACTATGTTGAAGGTTCCACTTCAAGTGAACCTACAGATGACTCTCACATGAACTTAATGGATCTAAAGGGTGAGCATCAAACTTTCCTGACACAAGAAGACCAAAACGAACATGACTGTAATCAATTTCAGACTAAATCTGGTGAGTCTTTTGATTTCAAACAGGGTTATGATACTGTTGTGTATGAAGTACACAAACAGTATAAGCTCAGAACTAGGACCATTGACATCTCTGAGCCTAGCAAGACAAAGGAAGGCAAACAGCCAACAAGATTAAAAACAAAGCTGTTGTAATAGAACCAGCTGATATAACTGTCCCAAACCCACATCAAGTGACTGTAGAAGATATAACAGACACTCAGCCTTCTGTTGAGCAGCCTCTGCCACCTCCCTCTTCAAAAGAAAATTCAAACAGCGTCCCAAAAAGCACTCCTGAAAATGTAAAACCGCAAGCAGAAATTTCCCGTAACACTGATAAGCGAGACCAAATTGCCGAGAATGCAAATGAAAAAGAAAAAACTTCCATTATCAACAGCAAGACTCCACTAGAAAAGCCCTTTAACTTAGAGGCAGAAATAGGAAAACTCAAGATAGCCATCCCTCTATCTGAACTTGCAAAACACGATGTATATAGGCAACAAATTCAAAGGTCACTTCAAATCCCAGAAAATAAGGATGATGTAAATGTTTTAGACGACACCCCAGAGCTGCTATTTGGCCCAGAAGTTAACGGAAAATCAACCCATGGACCTGTCCCACCCTTTTATGTCAGCTTGCATATACATGATAAAGTTTTACACAATGCTATGTTTGACTCAGGGGCATCGCATAATCTTATGCCCAAAGTAGTTATGGAAAAACTGAATCTTGATGTTACAAGACCTTACAAAGATCTGTACTCATTTGACTCAAGTCAAGTGAAATGTTTAGGCCTCATCAAAGACTTGTGTGTCTCCTTAGTCCAATATCCCAACAAGACCATCCTCATGGATGTAGTGGTTGCTGACATTCCACCAAAGTACGGTATGCTCCTGTCAAGATCATGGGGAGAAAAGCTCCAAGGATCCCTTCAATTAGACCTTTCCTACGCTACTATTTCAGTCTTTGGGCAACCAAAGAGACTGTACAGAGAAACGCTCATGAAGTATGTAGTGAGTAGTGAAAGTAAGCCTGAAAATTTTCCCATTTACTCAATCCACTCTGATATGGATTCATTTATTTTGTTTAATGATGATACAAATGTTTCAATTGATAATGAGTCCTTCACTCTAGAGCAACAAGCACACATCAACGAAGAGTCGGTTGCACATACCCACGAAACTGTCACAGCAGCTGATGCAACCAGCCTACCAAAAGAAGTTCCCCAAACAGAAATTTTAAATCTGCCCAATCCTGAAACAGCTCAAACTCTTGATACTGACCATAAACAAGAAATCACATGGTACCTAGAGTTTGATGGCTCTGTCAACAAGTTAGGAGCAGGGGCAGGTGTTTGGATTCACAACACATATAACAACCATGCAGAAGGACATGCCTACAGACTGAACTTCAAATGCACAAATAACATGGCAGAGTATGAGGCTCTGCTTTTAGGCCTTAAACTGCTAAAAACTCTAGGAGCTGTAAAAGTGTCTATCTTAGGTGACTCTGACCTAGTTATACAACAGATGAAAGGTAATTTTGTTACCAATGACAATAGAATGAGAGCCTATAGGACTGCTGCTACTAACATACTCCAGAAATTCACTGAATTCAAGCTTGACAAGATTTCCAGAAATCACAACATTCATGCACACAGCCTAGCCACCTTTGCTAGTACATGCAAGCTTCCCTTTGACCCAAACCATCACTTCACAGCTGAAATAAAACATAGGCCCGCAGTCCCAAATAACGTTAAAGACTGGCAAGTATTCGAAAATGATGCCCAGATTAATAATTTCCTCACCCTTGAGCATGAGTTTTCGAGTATCGACATTGACATGGATGCCATGACAGATCCAGAACAACAAACAAATGAAAATCAGCAGGCTGTAACAATTGCAACAGCCAAACAGATCTTGAAACCAACTATTTTTGACAATGAAAACATAGAACAACTGAAACAAACACAAGTAGAAGAAATAGACAAAACAGAGGCAGAAATCATTGAGCTAAAAGACAATTTTTTGCCTGCTGGTCTAACCCCACTAGAAGACATGTTTGACTCTAATGACGTTCCCAGAAAACCAAAATTGCAGCCCATAAACACTGAGATAGAAGAACACAACATCGGGACACCAGAAAATCCGAAAATGATCAAACTGTCCAAAAATCTACCACCTGATCAAAAACCCAAGTACATTGATTTATTCAAGGAATTCCAAGATGTATTTGCTTGGAGCTATGAGGATCTGAAATCCTATGACACCTCGGTGATCCAGCACACCATTCCTTTAAAACCAAACCAGAAACCCTTCAAGCAGAAACTTAGAAGAATTAACCCCATGCTTCTTCCCCCGATTGAGAAAGAAGTAAAGAGGATGTTTGAAGCAGGCATTATAGCACCCATCAGATTCTCCGAATGGGTATCCAATCTTGTCCCTACGAGAAAAAAGACAGGCGAGATTAGACTTTGTGTAGACCTCAGAAACTTAAACCAAGTCTCCTTAAAAGACCACTATCCTTTGCCCAAAATGGACCACATATTGCAGAGAGTAGTGGGATCATCTAGAATCTCTCTACTAGATGGTTTTTCAGGTTTCAACCAAATACTTGTTCACCCAGATGACCAAGACAAAACAGCTTTTACCACACCCTGGGGAACATTTAAGTATGTAAAGATGCCATTCGGACTTAAAAACGTTGGTGCTACCTTTCAACGAGCAATGGATATTGCTTTCGCCAAAGAAATACATGACTTCCTAGTTGTCTACCTGGATGACTTAACCCCATTTTCCAAATCTGATGAAGAACACCTCAAGCACCTCAGGCAAATTTTCATAACATGCAGGAAATATGGCATTTCCTTGAACCCCAAGAAGTCCTTATTTGGCCTTGAAGAAGGAAAATTACTTGGCCACATTATATCAAAGGATGGGATCAGAATTGATCCTGAGAGAATACAGGCCATCCTCCAAATTCCATACCCCAGAAACATAAAAGAGCTACAAGCATTCCTTGGGAAAATCAACTTTTTGAGAAGATTCATTCCAAATCTGGCTGAATTAATAAGACTGTTAAGCAACATGTTAAAGAAGGATGCCAAGGTAAGATGGTCCCTGGAAGCCAAGCAAGCATTTGAGAGTATCAAATCCGCCTTAACCCAAACCCCTGTCCTAACTAGTCCACAATTTGACAAAGATTTTATCATATTTTCGTTTGCATCAGAGCATACAATAGCCGCTGTCCTTTTGCAAAAGGATGAACAGGGAGCTGAAAAACCAATCGCTTTTTTCAGCCGAGCCTTAAGAGACGCCCCTTTGAAGTACCCAATCATGGAAAAACAAGCCTACGCACTTGTTAAGGCCATCAAGGATTTCAGAGTGTACATTTTATATTCACACGTGATTGCCTATGTCCCACACGCTGCTGTAAAAGACATATTGACCCAAGACGGACTAGAAGGCAAAAGAGGTAAGTGGATTGCAAACGTCCTTGAATATGACATAGAAATAAAACCAACCAAGCTAATAAAGGGACAAGGTTTAGCTAAACTGATGTCCGAAACAAACTTTCAGGCCTTAGACATAAACCAGCTGGACAATGAACCGGAGCTGGCGACTCCACAGATCAGTGAAATCTTTTTACAATCCCCATGGTACGCTGATATATGCTTTGTATTGTCAAACCTGTGTGCTCCCCCAGGATTGTCCAGAACCAAGAAAAGATTTTTGAAAATGAAGGCTTTAAAGTTTTGTGTTATAGATGGTGCTTTATTTTGGAGAAATCATGAAGGTATATTGCTTAATTGTTTAACCATGAATGAAACTAACAATGTCATGAAAGAATTCCATGCAGGTGACTGTGGAGGACATCTCTACTGGAAGTCCACGGCTGACAAAATTCTAAGGGCTGGTTTCTATTGGCCCACTCTTTTCGCAGATGTAAAAAAGTTTTCCATATCATGTCACAAATGCCAAATTTTTGAAGGCAAGAGAAAATTGTTGCCCCTGCCCCTTAAACCAATCTCCACCGAAAAACCTTTTCAACAATGGGGTCTTGACTTCATTGGAGAAATCCATCCCTCTTCCTCAGGCCAGCACAAATGGATCCTAACAGCCACCGACTATTTCACTAAGTGGGTTGAAGCCATTCCCTGTAGACAAGCCAATGACACCATCATTATCCAATTCCTTGAGTGCAATATCCTTTCCAGATTTGGTTGCCCTGAGAAAATCATCACTGACAATGCCGCTGCCTTTAAATCCAAAAAGATGATCAATTTTTGCCACAGATTTCATATTACCTTGGGCCACTCCACAGCTTATTACCCTCAAGGTAATGGATTGGCAGAATCTTCAAACAAGAGCCTCATTAACATCATAAAGAAGGTGCTAGAAGAAAACAAGAAGAACTGGCACAAAAAGCTGGTAAATGCCCTATGGGCAGACAGACTTTCAAGCAAAAGATCAATTGGGATGAGCCCTTATGAGCTAGTATATGGCATGGAGGCTAGATTTCCTTCATCCCTAGGCATTCCTACTATCAAGCTGTTACAAGAGACGCAGGCTGAACCAAATGACATTCAAAGAAGGATTAATCAGACAATTCACCTTCAGCAAACCAGAGAACAAGTTTATGATAGAGCTCAAATTTTGCAAGAAAAGCTCAAAAAGATGTTTGATAAGAGGGCTAAAGCTGAAGATTTCAGTATTGGTGACAAAGTTCTGAAGTGGGACTCAAGAAGAGAAGACAAGGGCAAACATGCCAAGTTTGATTTTCTATGGAAAGGTCCATTTGTAATTTCTGCTGTTCAGGGAAACAACACTTATTTTCTCAGATCTATGGAGGACAACACTGTTGAAGAAGGCCCTGTGAATGGCAGGATGTTGAAACATTATCATGATCCTTGTTGTTGAAACAATGCAAATTCTGTAAATATCTTTGTACAATATTATTTGTAAATACCAGCACTCAGTTTTTATTTTGTATAAACCGGCCGATTGTTTGAGGAATAACAGTAAATTCGGTGAGGACGCAGCCAATGCAAATTTTCCAGTCTCAAGAGTATCAAAACAGAGCAAAATTTTCAGTTCATACCAGCACCTTGCTCTAAGCAAAAGCAAGGCAAACACAACAGTTTGATCCGTGTCCCTAAACTGTTTTAAAGGGCATGTCCCAGCAGCATTATACATAAGAGATCAAGCACGCAGAAGAAAGCAGGCGATGCTGTACAATTCACAGTAACTCATTTGGGGAGGAGGTTGTCTATAGTTCAAAGTTTTACGTTTTTTCAACAGCCAGAACAAAGAAGAATTTCCCAGTCCACAGCAACAAACAGAAGATCAAGGCAGTCTGACCTGCTGTTCTTGACTTTTCACAAGGAAAAGCCATCCCCAAGTGGAGCCACTGTTAGCCTCCTGTTGCAACAGGGTTTCATTTTTCATGATTGACATTTTTACATGCCAAACATGTCATACTTGGCTAGATACCATGAGAGTGTGCTAGTCCAAATGCGACTGATGAGATTCCATTTTGATGAGTTGTCCCAGTTTTGGAGAGTTTTCATTTAAGGGAGGTCCAAACAGTCTAATCTTGGTCTCCCTAGGTTTCAATTTCCTGTTGTAGAATATAGAGAATGCATCTGTCCAAATAGTTTAACCTTGGCAGATTTGTAGATAGGTAGAGAATCAAAGGGACCCAACTGTTTAATCTGGGCCCTGGCAGAAATAAGTGCAGATTTAGATAGGAAACATTCAAAAGAAAAATTGTAATTCTGGGTCTTTGAGTCTAAGTGCACCCTAATCAGAAAAGAAGAAAAAAAATGTTAGGACAATAGGCTGGGTAGGTAGCTGTTTGGTGGCAGAATGATGACTGATGATAAATTTTGTGTCTCACAATGTCTTATCTTTTCATATCACAGTTATCAGGAAGTTTTATTTCAAAGGAGGTACTCAAGCTGGAATTCACTAACCTCCCCTTCTTCTCATTTCCCCCAAGTCACTTACTAACATCCCCCAAGAGGTCAAGATCTGCTTGAACCTCTCAGTTTCATCATTTCCATGACATTCGCCTTGGTGAGGATCTGCTTCACCCAAGGATTGCTCACTCATCTTCTGTGAGCCTTCTTTTCCCAACAAAGCCTAAGGTCTCATACCTTAGCGCCTTCTGTTCACCTCCATATTAACTACTAACTTTATTATATAACTCCCTATCAGTTTTTCCCTTCCCCTATTAAAATCATGTATATAAAACTCCCTTGTGTAAATACTCCCTCCCGGGCATTATAGCCATAATTATATTGAGTCCCTGAAATCACAGTCCATCTGGGGCTGTCTTTAGCCCATCCGAGTCATTAAGGAGCTAGTTTGACGTCTGGTCAGCTAGTAACCTCTCCCCTAGCCCAAAAACCCCTCAAAAACCTTAAAAAACCCATTTTTGCACCTGTTCCCTACATTTTGTACATAAAATATTAACCCCTCTTGTCAAAAAACCCATATTCCACCCTTGTCCCTAAGTCCGAATGTAAATATATTAACCCGCGCCTTTTTAACACATAAAAACCCCATTCCCTAAGTCTAAAACCACCGCCGCAAATAATTAAAAATGGAATATTCCTGCGCATATGGCGCCCCTTATCCCTCCGTCATATCGCACTCCCTGCCAACCATTGGATCACCCGCCCCACAGATCAGCGGTGCGCGGGCCGTCCCATCCCCGACCTGCCCGACGTTTAGCGTCCAGGAGATGGGCGGTATTACCGCCGTACCTCCCGCCACGCGTCAAGCGTTGGGCTGTGGCGGAGCCCTCTGCCCCGAAACCACCTTTGTCCATAAGTGGTGCGCCATAAAACTGCATACCGCCCGTGACGTCACATCCCACGTCACCCCCTGCACAGTCGCTGCTTATGTCACCCCCCTGCCCAGTCACCATGTCAAGTCACTTGCCTACGTGGCCTCCTGCCACATCACTGCCACGTATCCCTACCACCGTACCTGCCACGTCACCATCCGTACATGATGACCTCATGCTGATGTCATCCTGCCACCTCATCCTGCTGACGTCATGCTGATGTCACCCGCCGTACAATGTCACATCATGCTGACGTCATCAGCACTTTTTGGGCACAAAGGCGCGAAAATCGTACTTCGGAGCCCCGGAATCCGATTCTGAGGCAGTTTTTGATGAGCGATTTGCACCTAGGATTTTTTAGGCCGAAATAGAGAATCTTCAGGGAATCTTTCATTACGCAGTCCCCAGGAAGCCCGAGAGGCCCAAAAATGATCCGTTTTCTTCACAGAGCATACCGAAAGGAGCAAAAAACAATTTCAGAGGATACAGAGGCCGAACAGCGGCCATTAAATGATGATTTAGACCCCCAGCACATCAGAACAGCATCGGTTTATTGCCAAAGAGTATCAGAGGAATAAGAAAAGCCAAAGAGTATCAGCCGAAGATTTTTTAGGGGCTCAAAGCACCTGAACATTGATGAGCCCCCCAGAAAGTCAAATCAAGAGGCGTAAGCCCATCCTTGCCCTCAAATCACAATTAAGGCATTCAAAGCCACAGGACAGCAAAGAAGCAGAAACCCATATGCATTTATTTCAGAAGCACCTGCACCAAGCCACCAAGGACTACATAAGTTATTCAGTTTTTGATACGGCCGCCCCAGCGCAGCTTGAGATATTTTCATTCATTTATTTCAGATAGGAGTAGGTAAATTAGGTCAAGATGTAATAAAGAACTCTGTAGAAAGTTTTTCCCTATATATACCACCCTCTGTATAGTTTTAAGGGTTGGTCAATTGAGAATTTTCACTAGAGACCCGCATTGTATACCCGACTGTTTCTATAATCAAAGATTGCAGAAAGCTTGGAGAGAAAACTGTTTTTTGTAAATGAATGTTTTGGAGACTGAAGATGGAATTCTTGTGCTGCAGCCTGAAACAATAAGTGCATCTTACCTCTGTTTTATTGTTATCACTATCTAAATGGCAGAAAGAAAGAATAGCTTAGAATTAGTTTAAATACTCTCTATGCTCAATTTTTGCTGTTTCTTTATGTTTTCCTCTGAATGAATTGGTTATGAATATGAATTCCTTCTGGCTCATGTTTACCCCGATTCACCTGTGTTTGCCAATTATCTAGGGATTCTTAACTGCCCCTAGGTAGCGCCCTTTTACCTTCTCTGCTAATCTGTTGGAGAGATTCTTAATTTCCTCTCTTTCTTTAGCGTTCATTCCATCACTTAGACCTGAAGCATTGTTTCCTGCGCAGCTGTCTTGCTCCATTTTCCCTCTGTTGTGACCAAGTGAAAGCACCAGCAGTCACACTCCTCGACTCCACGCCCAATGGTTTGAAACTTCCAGACTATGCCTTGCCTCTCTGTCTGAAAACATCAATTTTCCCACCAAAAACAAAACAAAAACCCTCTGAACTCGAGACCTAGCCTAAAATCCTTTTCAACAAAGCTAAATCCTTAAAGAGAGAGCCCTCTCTGATTGCAGGTTGGCTAGAACCTACAGTCCAAAGTTGGTCTGTGGTTACCTCGGCCGTATCCTTTTCCAGAGCTTAAGGACAACCTGAGTGATAACAGATATGAAGGTAGAGTTCCTCAAGGTAATTTGTGATTCAAAGATGGTCACTTCTTAGGTAGGGACACTATCCACTGTGTTTCATCGAATCTCAAAAACTACTAATAGGAGGTATGGCGTTTAATTAATTACTTTAAATATTTTAATATTATTTATATTCCTACAATTAGAAATGCTGCTGGAGTTGCATTAGAAAATGCAGCCGCTAGGATGTTGCCATTGAGAAATGGTTTTTCTACTGAAATAATAAATAAACCATTTGTGCCTGATAATGTCACTAATTTTCATTTTTTCAATGATGACCAACAATACTGCATTTTATGGCTAATGCAGATGTATTCAAAGATGTTGCCATAGAAGAGGATGACCACGATAAGGTTTTGTAGGAGGCATCTAATGTAATGAAAGGTAACACTCTACCTAAATGTGTAGTGCCTTTGGAGAAATTATATACCCTATAAAACTGGTTCAGAGGACCAATCAATACGAAGACTAAGAGCTTGAAGTTATCATTTGAAGAAGTCAAACTAGGAATTCAAGAAGATCTGAAATATGTAAACCTGAGTACATGTTGTTCTCCATAGGAATGAAAAGCATTCATCCACTTATTCAAATAGTATGATGATGTGTTTGCACGGACACATGATGAGTTAAACACATATAACACTGATATTATCCAACATGTCATTCCCATGAAAGAAGGGGAAAAACTTTTTCAGCCGAAACTAAGGAAATTTCATCCAACACTAGAGCCCCTCATCCAAAAGGAATTGAAAAAGTTGTTGGATGGATGAATAATTTTCAAAGTTATACATTTTGCTTTGGTTTATAATTTTGTTCCAGTCAGAAAGAAGTCTTGTGAGATAAGGTTATGTGTAGACTTCCCCAATCCCAATTATGTATCTAATAAATATAATTATCCAATTCCATTCATGGAACAAATCCACCAGGTAATATCTAGATCTTACATGTTCTTGCTACTATATAGTTTCTGTGGTTATAATCAAGTGCTAGTGGTAGAACAAGATCAATTCAAAACTACCTCCACGACCAAATGTGGATCATTTTCTTTCAAGATAATTCCATTCGAACTTATCAACATTTGTGCCACATTTCAAAGAGCAAATGAACATCTCTTTCCATGGCTTTATTGGTCACAATGTAGTTCTTTATCTATATGATGTTACTATGTTTTCTAAGAGAATAATAGATCACATATGCCATTTAAAACAAATATTTAAGCGGTGTCACAAATATGGGATTTCTCTCAATCCCAAGAAAAACATATTTTGCGTGATAGAATGGAAACTCTTAGGGCACATCATTGCAAAGAAAAGAATTAAAATTGATCCCTAGAGGGTCAAATCCACTACAAAAATTGTGTTCCCAGTGAATAAGAAGGCTATGCAATCTTTCTTAGGAAAGATTAATTTCCTGTGAAAATTCATCTCTAACTATGCTTATATAGTCAAGCCTTTATAATAGATGATTAAGAAAGATTCAGTTTACAAATGGGATAAATGGGAAAAGGATGATTTCTCTCAAATCAAACAAGCTATCATTGATGCATGTGCACTATTCAGTCTCGATTATGGTAAATATTTATTTCTTAACAGCTTTCCTTCAGATTCATCTATTGTGGTTGTATTGACTCAAAAGGTGATTGAAGGAAATGAGCAGCCTATATTTTTCATGAGTGATAGCCTACAATGGTGAGAATTAAATTATCCTTCCATTGACAAACATGTATATGTTGTATACAAGGCAATTAAATATTTCAGGCCCTATCTTTTAAAATTTCACGTGATCATATTTGTCTCTCATCCAACGATAAGGACACCCTTCGTGTAGTAGGAGTTGGGTGAGAAGAGGGGAGATTGGATGACTTTCCTACAAGAATATAGTTTAGATTTCATACAATTTCATATGATAAAGGGTCATGGCCATTTTTAGCTAGTAGTTAAAGCAAGATATGCTCCCGAGAAAGATCTTTTAGTTTGGGAGTAGGAGATAGAAATGTAAAACGTATAACATGTTCCCTAGTTTGCATCTATAGCACCATGTTATGATGATATATGGAAATTTCAAGAGAATGGAACCTTTCATGCAAATTTATCGAATAAAAAAAAAGAGAAATTCATTTCAAAGATTTATCTTACCAGCTTGTTCATGGAGTGCTTTTCAGAAAGCATGACAACAAAGTCTTACTGAGATGCCTTGAGCCGCAAGATACAAATAAGGTACTTAGAGACTTGTGCGATGGATCGGTAGGTGGTCATTATGCAGATTACACAATTGTCCACAATGTAATGAGGGTTAGTTATATTGGCCCAGTCTATTCAAATATGATAACGATTATGTCTGTAAGTGCCTAGCTTGTCAAAGATGCGCTGAACAAGATCATAGGCCATCCACCCCATGTTACAAGTAGTGATTGAGGAACCTTTCCAACAATGGGGCCTAGATGTTATTAAAGAAATATTCCCACACTTGTTAAAGAAACACCGATACATTTTGATAGAAACAAATTATTTTATTTAGTGCTCAGAAGTTGTTCCCTTGAGACAAGTAAATGACTAGGAAATCCACTTTTTGTGACAAGATATTATAGCATGCTTTGGCGTATCAACGTCACTTGTCTTTGATAATGCGACTTATTTTTTGTCATTGAGACTTTATGAATTCACATTAGAAAATGGGATTGTATTAAAGCATGCCTCTAATTATTACCCTTGGGAAATGGTTTGGGTGAATCAACAAATAAAAAGATTATCTAAATAATTAAGGAAACCATCTTCTCTAAGCAAAGGAATTGGCATAATTCTTTGACCAATGCATTATGGGCTGACCATGTAACTCATAATCCTTCTTGTAAGACCTTGTTATACTTTTTCGTTTATGACAAAGAAGTTATATTACCTCCAAAGATGTATCTCCTAGCCTTGAAACTCTCTTAAGTGTCCCAACAAAGACCTTACCTTCTGGTTCAAAGAAGGATAGAAACTTTACTCAAACTCGAGGAAGAAAGGCTCAAAGTGAAAGAGATATTTATTGTTCGTCAAAATTGTCTTATGTTCTAGTTCGATAAGAAATTTGTAGGGGAAAAGAGTTTTGATGTGGGTGATCTATTACTAAAGTGGGATTAAGCCCATGAAGGGAAAGGAAAACACATGAAGTTCCAACCGTTATGGATTATCCCTTTCACCATTGAAGAGAACATCAGTGATAATACCTTCAAACCAAAATATATAGAGCTACTACAAGTTGCACTTCATGTATAGTTTGTTCTTTTTCATTTACTTTTCATCTATGTCAGTCGCATGTGTGTTTTATTAGTCATATTATGTCGTTTTTGTTGGTCATTTTTCATAAATAAAACCTTTTGTGGAAATTTCATGGCTCAAAAGGACTTTGCAGTTGAATAAAAGAGAAATGTAACAACCACAATGTTTGGCTTCTTGTTTTTTCTTCTTCTTTGTTTTGAAAAATACCATATGTTAAGATAAGTTTGAATGGAAAATGCAATAAATCCAAGAGGAAAACCTTGAGGGAACCTATTAGACCTATACCTATGATAGTATCCAAACTACTCAACTAGATGTATATCTACTTGTGTGTTGACAATTGTCCAGTCTAGTAGATAAAGGAGAAGGGGAAAATATAAAACGAGAAAACCAATATCAGAGGTTATATAAACACGTCTCTAAAGGGGAAACCTCTTGTGCTCTCAATAAGTCAGGATCCCTCTTCAACTAGTTGAAAATAATTATTTTTGATGCACAGTATTATTAAATAAATAAATAAGGGTGAAAGAAGAGAAAGGATTCCTATGTGGGGAGGTGAAGTAAGCAACTTCGTTGAGGTACTATCCAAGCCTTATGGTGGCAAAGAAAAAATTATGCTCCTGAATTAAATACACCAGGGTAATGTCTAGGCTTGCTGGCAATAAAGAAACAATTGAGATGAAAACTCATACTATGAATATATTAAAATCACAAAACACATTACCCTTTCCTAGATTGAAACAATTGGGATATGGCGTATCATTTTTCTGTTCAACCAAGTAGAAGAAAGTAAGGTACTATGTGTATAACCGAGTCAGAAAGGGGGAAGGCAAGGAAATATAACTGGTGAATCAATACGTCCTTAAGGGTTGACCCTCTAACTGAAAATATATTCCTAGACAAAGAAGTTGAAGCTTTCCCAGTCTGTCACCAAGTGTTGTCACTACTACAACACCCTCCAAAAATTTTCTACACTCAAATTTTGGAGCCTACTTCAATGGTGTATCTAATGTCATTGTGGTCATCAAGGGTCCATTCATGTCATTATATATGTTTCAAGTGTTCTTGATTTTTCTTAAGTTTTGTCACATTGATTAGAACATATTTTGTGTATTTGATGATCGTAACATCCTTTTTGTTGTAAAACGACACTTTTTGGTCACAACCGAACACACTTCATCCGTTCTACTTGAGGAATGTACGTAAAGTGGCTTTTTGATGCATACTTATCCTTTTTCAGGCTTGTCTAAATTTTCTCGATGAGTTGGTATGTGTTGCACATGGTTTTATTATTGAACCCATCATGTTTTCCCATTACACCATATTCCAGACCTAAACAAATGTTGGTTGAAAAATGAACCCATTAATTCAAGAAGCGCATGAGCGCACTCTTAAGCCTCAATCAATAATCCTTTGTTTTTCAGAAGTGTGTCATGTTCCCTCCAAGAGCGCATAATGCACTCCTTAATCCATTTCCCCTTCCTTGTTCCAAACTAGCCCTTGTGAAATCAAATCTTCCTTTAAGCACACCCCTTCGACCTAAAAAAGTGCTCCCTCCTGGAGTGCATGAGTGCACCCTAAATGCCTTAAGCTACACACTTCAACCTTCCATAATGCGCCATGTGCCCTCTTAACCCATTGAGCACATGAGCACACTTCGAAGGCATGAAACTTCATCCTTCAGCCTCCAGACTTGCACCATGCACCCTCCTTGGTCTCTTGATCACATGAGCACACCTTGAAGGCAGGAAGATCCATATTTCAACATTCAAGAGTCTTCCCTACACCCTCTTTCTCTCCCTTGAGTGCATAGCGCACTTGGGAAGCCTGAATCCTCCTCCTTCGTCGTCCAGACATGCGCCTACTCCCTCCCTTGAGTGCATGATTCCCTTGAGAGCATGAGTGCATCTTGAAGCCTTGAAGCATCTTCTTGTTACCCCTTGAGCTTTTGGAAGTGTGCCCTTGCACCCATAAGCCCTCCTTGTTCTTTTCAGGTGCATTGTTAAGGTATGAACATAAAATCTGCATGAAACATGTTAGAATAGAACATTTTTAGGCTGATGGTTGCTTGTTATTAGTGATTGCAGATACAAGTATTCCAACAACAACATGGAAATCACACATGAAGACGATTGGGAAAAGAAGGCAAACAAAGGAAGCATCGAAGAACAATGAACACATTGAAATATTGATGATCAAAGCACCCTGAAGAATTCATTAGATAGAAGACCCTTTTGAGGGTGAAGACATCAATGATCGAAAGCTGAATGAAAAAAAAACACAAGTGGAAACCATGTCATCATTGAAGGAAGTATATGTCATTAGTCAATATTAGTCCCAGTCATCAAGGATAGTGACATGTCACATATTCGTCACATGGTGATATTTATGTTAAGATGTAATGATGTAATCATTATAAAGAAAAATAAGTGGAAGCCCAATAGCCATGTATGGACAAAAGAGTCATGGATGTCCAAGAGACATGTAATGCTAAGAGTCGTATGTAATTCCAAAAGTCATTTGGAAGTCCAAAGGTTGTAGATGTCCAAAGGTCATCTGCATTTGGAAAGTCAAGAGTCATGGGGATGTGAAAGGTCATGCCTCAGGTAAAAGGATCCTCATTACTCAAGAAAGGGACTTTTTAACCTTGGATTTTCCCATAAGGCATTAGAGAGATAAAGTTAATACTATTCGGGAGCAAGTAGTGGCTCTATCTGTCCACTATCAGATCTAGTGATATTCATTGTAGTTATGTATCCTGGAACTTTTTTCTTTTATCCAACACATTTCCACACATGGATTGTGAATGTTTCTAAGACTATTCTTTGATTGTAGATAATTCATGTTTTCTTTCACATGTACTGAAGTAATTAAACTATTTTGGCGACTTTGGTTCTTAACTTATTGGAAATGTGTTGTAATGATTGTAATGATTTTCTCATCTATGTGGAATATTTCACTTGATGTTAGATGATCCTTTCTCATGTGAATGTGTCTCCATTAGGGTTGTACTATTACTTCTATCTTAGAGGCTCGGTTTCCCTCCTCTCTACAACAAAATAACCTTGATACATTTGCAATCTAACATTCAAAAATCACACTTCCTTTTTCAAAAGCATATATGTGCTTCTCTCTCATGCTAACAGCTAGATCCAAGGCATATATTGAAGCAAATGGTACCCAGGTCATGTTTCGGATGGGACTCTTACACCAAAAAATGTGAGGTCTTATTGGGACCTAATATCAAGGAGATCCCTTGTATATTGGTTGTATCTAGCACCATAAACAAATTCATTCAAACACAATGTCCCCTTCATAGATATATAGTGTGGTTCAGGAGTCAAGGAAGTACATAATCGATCCAACCTCAGTCGATATAGTCAGGCCCTTTGCATACTATGTCGTGGTGTATTTAACCCAAACCCATGACTAACTGAGTATGGGCGAGAGATTTAGAGCATGGTGTGTAACATTGCTTAGACCCTTACATTGTGTTTTAATTCACATTGTGTGTAAATCCTATTTGAATTAAGTTTAGAGCCAATTATAGTTATGTGTTATATTTGTTGGGGTTTTCATTTGTTTCATAAGAGATAGGAAATAATGCACAGGGGGAAATCCATCACTAGAAATGCATCAAATTGGTATTAGAGTGTGGTTATGATATTTGGAAAAGGAATTCAAAGAAGGATCCAATCATTGAAGTGATTCTTAGAATTCACAGTGATTTTGATTTGGAAAACCTGATAGCAGTATGTGTGTCCAATTTTTAATTATTTGCACTTTAGAAACTGGTTGAAGAGAAATTGCAGCCATCTGGGGAGGAGATAAAATAGTCTGCTCATAGAGGAGACCAAGATAGTCTTGAAGGAAAAAATATTTAAACTGAGGATAAATGATGGTAGAAATGTAAGAAAATAGTGTTCAAGATTAAATTACTAGGTTTGAAATGAGCATAGAGGAAGAGGTTCCAACAAGGAAAAGATCTGGAAGGAAAGGAAGAAATCCCAACGAAGGGTATGGTGTGAAGAGATATAAGATATAAATATCTCAAAAGAGGAAGGAAATTAACAATTAACTGGTCATTGGATTTGTAGTAGGTAGTAGAAAAAGGTAGAGGAATTTGGCAAATGACTTGTAGTAGAAAGGCTGCATAAGGAAATCAATATTCCAGTTGAGGTTGGAAAAGAGAGGAGGACAAGAGAACTACCCAAAGATGAGTTAGATAGAATAAGAAAAGTTCTTAAGAGGTGAGAAATAGGAGAAATATCCAAGAGAGTAGAGGAAGCTCAAAAGGTTCTAAAGCAGGACAACCTATGACACCAAATGACCAAGTCCAAGAGAAGAGAGCTTAGTGATGTGTCTTGTGAAGGCTTGTTGGCAGTTGACAATGAGCAAGGAGAAGCTATGAAAAGGGAGGAGAAAATTACCATTTCTTGTCATAAGTAAGGTCTAAGTGCAATCCATAGTAAAGAAGAAAAGGATAGCAAAGAAAATGGCATGGCGAGAAAAATGAGTTAGGGGGAATGTGACCTTTGTTATCAACCAAAAAATGATCACCTAGCCATTTCTTACTAGGCGGATCAAAATACATGATTTAGGATTAAGTTTAAAATGGTAAACCCACTTTTACCATAGAAAATAATTTAGTAAACCATTTTTCCTAAAACAATTCTTATTAAAATTCAAAAACCACGTGAGAATAATATAATAAATAATTATTTATTTAATTTTCTATAGAAATAATTATTAAATAATTATTTGATAATTATTCCTTAATTACTTTCGATTTAATCACATTGGAATAATTAAATAAATCACTATTTATTTATTATTCCTTATTTATTCCACATTTTCCTTCTGATATAATTAAAAAACCATTATTTAATAATTATTTCTTTCGTAATTCTTACAAATTAATTAATAAATCAATTTTTCTATTAATTAGATTAACCACTTTCTAAATAAATATATTTTACCCTTCTGAATATCTTTTCCCTCTTAAAAAATATAAAAATATATTCTCAATGGCTAGATTTTGATTTAGTCAATATTTTATTATTTTCTAATTCCTAATTTGGCTCAATAATTTGTTATAAATAGAGGGTTTTCTATTCATTGTTCACCATGAGAATTCTCATTGTCACCACTATCATCCCATCACATTTGAGCTCCTGCTTGAGTTAAAGTTATTTTTGTTTTGTTTCCATTGCAAGTTGAGAGAGAGAAATAGATCACTGAATCGAAAGAACATAAAAAGGACCCATCCCATGGAGGGGGATCTTTAGACCCAAGTTTATAAGTTCTCCTCACTATGTGTATTGTTTATATTAATAAAATTTGCTTATTCATCTGACCCATTGGGTTGCTACACTTTTATCTTTGTTGTTATATGTTTTTGGTTGCATATGATATTTTGTTGCAGGTTTTTTTCTCCATATTTTGTTGTTAGGGTTACTTGGCACCAGTGAATTAAGTGAAGCATTTTTGCTACACTTCTCTAAAAACTTTACACTAACAAATGGAAACTCCACTGATGTAGTAATGCAGAACCTTGGTGATTATTATTTGATCTAATTTCAAAGTTTTTCCATCTATTTTAGCCCTCTCAATTTCTATTTTTACATCTATTCTATTTTCTAGAAAATTTTATGTTTATGTTGGTGTTTCAAATCTTTCTATAGGTCACAGGTACAAGTCGGGTAGGAGATGGCATAATCTGGATGTGATATGCCGAGTGAGAGAAGTGAGAGAAAAGCATACTTTTTGGCCATTTAATTGTTCCCAACACACTTTTTAGCCCATAAATTATGCCCAATGCACTTTTCAGGTCAATTTCCACACTTTTCAATTTAAAAAAAAAATAATCAGTTTTTCCAGTTTTTCCGTGACTGTTGCATGTGTGCCAGGAAGGATTTCTGTTATTTCTTTAGCCACCTCTAAGCCTATATCCACTTATTAGTTTCCTATTGAGAAAGGAAAAATCTCCCTAGGGTTTAGAGTACACATCCATTATTTAGGAAGAGACTTGTTGAGTTGAGGAGTCTAGTGTGCAACATTTTCAAGTATTATTTCTCAACATTTTTTCCACTATTTTATTGTAATTTTAGATAGGTTTTAAGAATAATTTATTCCTTCTATAATCTTTTGTTGACTTTCCCCCTCAATATCCCCTTGTATATGCTTACTTTTGCAACTTCATGCCTATCTTTTTCTAGCATTTTCACCTTTGTTGTTTGTTGGTTTTCTGCACCATTTTCAACAGATTATTGCCTTTAGATCCCATTACCTTAGACATTATATATTTTGGCCATTTTTTGTGTCCTTGAGTTTCCTATTTTCCCTCTTTTCTTTTTCTTCTTGATTTCCTTCTTGGGTGGGGGGTTTTGTGCTTCAATTTGTTGTTTATTTACTATTCATTTTCAATATTATTTACATTTTATGCAGTTGATCTTTAGCAACACTAAAATCATCAAAACATGTTCAATTAACTCATCCACTTGACACATTTTTCACAGACACACACCCTAAGTAAACACGAGCTTGGTTAACACTACTAAGCCAAGAATCGAAACAATCCACCTTAATAACTTAACACACATACATTAAGCCCACCTGGGCAACAATGCCAAAATAATCTTTGTAGTTAGGTGTAGGATCAATGGGATAGGATTCCAATAACACCCAATGATCGCTTACATTGACACATAGCACGTTGACATCTTAGGGAGCTTAAACACTTCACCATCTCACGGTCCAAAGTTGTAGTGTGTTGATTCAGAGGCAGTTAGGATAGATCATGGTTTGAGCTATCCTCCTCGGGACTACGCAACCCATGGTAGGGAATTATGTGTCATGGTTGATCACCAAGAAGCTGAAGACTCAACCAAACCCATGGGACGTAGGTAACATTACTGGCCAATCTTAGGAAAACAACCTATAGGACTGACTATGGGAAAGTAATTTGTCCTCTACCCCAACTTTATCTAGACAACTCTACTTGCGGGGATCATATTCTATCAAGTAAGAAGTCTTTTGGAAGACCATATGAAATAATAGAATTAGAACTCGTTTGATGATTTAGATCACCTTTAGGATAGAGGTCATTATTTTCTTTTATAGGACATATTTTCTTAAATTAGAGTATCATATCATTATAGTTAGTTTACACTTGGCACCACTACACTAGGTGTTTTCTTGTTGTTTGTTACTCTTTTCTCCTATCATCACCCTTTAGTCTTTTGATTCATATTCATCTTGACACCATTGTGCCCCCGAGAAATCTGTCGCTGATACTTCATGGTCGTCACCCCTATTTTCCTTTAGGACACCTTAACTCTTCTCATCAAGTTCAGACCCATCATCCTATTCCTCTATCGAGTCCCCATGTTTACTCTAGTTCTTCTGATTCTTCTAGTTCTTCCTCTGACTCCAAATATTCCCAACCCCATTCTCCCACAATTTTAGGCACCAATGTGGGTGGTGGAGAGCAAGGTCGTAACAATGGTTCTAACCAAGGTAACGATGCCAACAAAAAATCTACTAATATGGACATTAATACTCCCTTGCTTCCTTATATGGATGGATTAAGCCTCCTTGATTTTAGTTAGCTTATTTATGATCCTCTTCTCCATAACGCTAACTAGCCTCCTATATCTTCCAAGCTTCCTTCTGAAAATCCCAAGTTTGAAGGTAATCATGGAAAATACCCCACCAATCATGTTCACTCTTTTCACATGCAGAGTTAATTAAATTCCATCACCAAAGACTCCATTCATCTTGATCTCTTCCAATGCACCCCAACTGGAGCTACTGCCAAATGGTATGTGGACCAATCGCATGCCTCCCATTTTACCTTTGTTAGTATCACCAAATATCTTCTTTCTTATTTCTAGTTACCTCTCTAATATGACACAGATACAGAACTTTTGACCTCTTTTCGTTGAACTTCTACCACTCATCTTTCTTACCATGTTCAAGAATGGTATAGAAGGAGGAGCATGTATAGAGCCTTGAGTTTGAAGAAGATGTATATATAGATTTTTTTTCTAAGAACTATTTTGGCTCCCATAGGTAAATACATTGCCTCTCACTTCCCTCAAACTGAGGAAGACGTTCTCCAGATAGCCTTAAAATATGATTTGATATATGCCCATTCAGGTTATGTTTATAATTTCCTCCCTGATCTAACTCGGCTTGGTGCTCCTAATGCGTCGGGGGAATCTCATGTCACTAATGGTATCATTGGATCTATTTAACACCCTCAATCATCACCATATCCTTAACCTCCCATGAGTTATGGTCAACCCCGGGGGGACCAGTTCTGCTTACACCTATCCCCCTCCCGATCCTTTGTGTGTTAACTCTTACCAAGATACAAGGATGTCATAAGCATATCCCCATATGCATTATTTGATGCTAGGTATACATTTTGCTGAACTTGGTTATCAAAAATGTTGTCGTGAATCCTTTCTATTCTTATGCACTTTGCAATGCTCCAGCCCCACCGACACTAGTTCCTCAACCTCCCATGTCTCTACCTCCTCTGCCACAACAACACCCACCTCCACATCATCAAGTGTATGCTTAATAGAGTACTACCAATCCCCCTAACCGTAAGTGAAGGAATAAGAAGAAGGGTAACTAAAATCAGAAACCTCAAGGTAACTAGGGAAACCAAGGTCGACAACCTAATTCCCTTAAGAGTTACCAACCTTATCCTACAACCCAACAACAGGGCAGACAACCCAAGCAAAACAAGGGTCTTAGAACTAATAACACTTTTTCCCGTTACAATTTTTTCAACCATGGTACTCATGAATGTCCCATTTTACCTTAGATGTGCCAGGTATGGGAAGCTCAATCGGTTTCCTCTAGACGACATCTACCCATTTCTACACCTCCTCCCCCTCCTGCTTCATGATAGTTGGATGTGCTTACAAATCATTTTCGTCATTAAGGATATATGGCTACCTAGCCCACATAGAATATTGCGACCCCTCAACCTTCACAATCTAGAAAAAAGAATTACCAGACCCTCACGATGAATTCCAAAGAAGTCAACCTCCAAACTTGTTGACGTCAATATGAAAATCTGCCTAATAAGTCAATGATCGATTCCCATCCCAAAAGTTCCACTAATCCCCTATTATCACCAAATGGTACCTTATATATCCCTTAGCCTAAGGTATAGTTTCAACCTAACATTACTAAAGGTCCATTACATAGAAATTATTCTTCTTCTAAGGCCACCCATACCTATAGCGTAGTAGATGACTTGACATATTCTCCTATTGCCATATCAATGCTCGAAGTCCTCTAGGTATTCCCATGCCAACATAAATCTCTAATATCTACTTTGGGAACTATTCATCCCTCTGACAATTGTTTGATTGTATTTGATGTTGATAAAGCAGAACACCCCCCCTTCCATCATCCATTGCTTTTCAAATACCAATGTCCATCAAAAATGCCACTGTCCAGCAGTGTATAATAGACAAAGGTTCCTCAACTCGTGTGATGGACACTAGTGTTTAGAAGCAGCTTGGTTACCCTAACCTATCACCATCCACTATCACTCTTTGTTCTTGGGATGGTAACCCCTCGCAACCCCATAGTTTATATTGCAAATACCCCATTACTATTGCTGGAAATTAGGTCTTGATTGACATCGAAGTCATTGATGGCCCTTTAAATTATAACATTTTATTGGGTCATAGTTACAGATATGACATGTCATCTATCACATCCTATGTCTTTCACAAAAAAAAGATTCCCTTACAATGGAAATACCATGACTATTGACCAACTGACTTATTATGACCCTCAGTCTCAAACCTCTCCTAAGACCAATATTTCATCAGTGACTGGAAATGCGACCACTTCCTCCTTTACTTATGTTTCCCCTAGTGTAACAGTCCTGGTGAAAATTCCATGTAATAAAAGTTAATAAAGGAAAAAATAAAAACCACAGTTGATGGGACACTTATTCCAAGCAGAATGTTGGGAAAAAATTCCTAGTGTGGGTGTTCATCAATTTATTATGGGTAAGTAATTTGGCAAAGGAAATGGCTAAATATTTGGAAAGGAAAAATGGCATTTTTGTCACATTTATTTATGAAAATAATGGAAATTAGGAGAAAAGGAAGGTGAAAGGTCACAGGTTGCATGTGAGCAGGAAAATGAAGAAAATAGAGGCCTAATTGATAAAATTCTGAGGATTAGTTGGTAACCTTTTTTTAGTTTAGTTTTGGAGTTCTCTCATTATTCTCTATCTCTCTCTCACTCTTGGACACTTAGAGTTTTCTTGGAGCATTTTGGTATTGGATCAAGAAGGGAAAAGAAGGAAACAAGAAGTAAAGATCAAGCAAGGAAGAGTAGGATCAAGTAGCTGTAGCAGGATTCTTTGCAAGTATTAATTGCATGTGTATTTTCCTTACTAGATTTTGCATGTATGGTATTGTATGTGGTTCTTTTGTTGTTATGGCATGGGTTTTTCCAGGTGTGACAGTGTTTTTAGCATAGCTTTTCCATTTCCAAATAGCCATGGTGTGACGAGGCTATCATGTTTTAGTTGAGCTAGATTGTTGGATGGATTTGAAGCTGAGTGATGTGGATCTACGAATGATACAACATGTGGCTTAGTAACCCCTGAACCCGACTATGGGTTTCGGTAATGTCCGCTTTTGTGTTGCCTCAGTGGGCCTAGGAATCCTTGTTGGTGAATGGTAGAATATATAGTAAAGCCAAGGGGTGATTTGCTCTTCGTTGGGCCTAGTTTGGAGAGTGGGTCTCAGTTTAGGGCCTAGTGATCTGGAGTGGATTTCGGTAAAGCTAGAGACTCTAGGAGATAGGAAAATTTCTCATGGTGAAGGTGGAGAAATCCAGTGGCATCCATGCTTGTATGGCCTAGTGATCGGGAGGAGATCATGGTAAGTCCTATTATGACATGTTTATTGTGTTGGCCTACTGATCCAAGATGGATTACAGTAAAGCATGGTTTTATTAATGAGGGTGAGGTGGTTTAGCCTCAGGATGCCCTAGTTGATTCTTTCGGTTTGAGTCCCACATTCACGGGGGTGAATGGTTGAAGAGAGATTTGGTTGAACCATTCTATGGTCGTGTAAAACATGGTAGTCCCATCCCGGTTTTGGATTTTTCATGATCGATATGAGCTTATTTCTCCTTGTATTTCTACGGGTATCATACTAGTTTATATGTGGATCATATGGTTGTTTTTTCATTAGTATTTTTGTTGCTATTATCATTTATTTTTGTTTCTCTCATCATGTGTTTTACTTGTAAATGGATGAAAAATGTGTCTATGATATAATAAATGATAATGCATCAAATGATATGAAGGAACAATGGTTCTTAGTGATTCTCAAATAAGTATTAGATCCCTATGCTTAAATTTATCGTTTACACTTGTAGATTACATATTTTTGATATGTTTGGTGAAATTTTTGTCATTACTTGTAGGGGTTTGGTTAAGGGATTGTTTAACCATTTTCATTTGTGTCATTTTTTCCTTGTTATCTTACTATTTTGAAGGTGTCATTCAATTCTGGGCAGTTACCTAGGATTTGGACTTAAAAATGTGGCTCAAATCTTAGGGACACTACAAGAACAGTAAGAAAAATAGTCCCTAGACACTAGCATGCCTTGTCATGACAACGTCCATAGCCTCCTAGATACTCGCAAACCTATAGCATGGGAGCGTCCAGAGGTCAAGAGGACTAAAACCTCAGTGGGACCCAAGGGTTGGTCTTCATAAGTGTTGGGATGGTTCTTAGGGGTCCTATAGCTGATGTGAAAGGTCTATATGTTGTGTTTCATTGATTCCACTTCTTTAAGGTCACATAGGAGGTTGAATCCAATAACAGTATCCTATCCTCACATGTTTACAATAGTTTTCCACTTACTTGGGTAGATGCGAGGAGGGTGTTACAGACTGGTATCATAGCATGGTTCACCCCTCAGACTGGATGGGAAGTGTGTTTTGGTCATGCCTTCTTGTCATTTGCATGTGTGTTACTCATTCTTGTGGTCTATGTGTTTCTTGCATATGCATGGTGTCAGTCATCGTTGTAGTGATGTCACCATGTGAAAGAGGATTATGTTGCTATGAAGTATGTTTTTATGAGTGTATGATTGGTTACATGTTGTTTATGCTTGCATATTGTCAGTATACATTGGTATGGTTCTTTTTTCATGCATAAGGTCATGGTATGTGTAGTTTTTATGGTCATGCATTGATGACTGGACTTTAGCTAGAATGATGGTTACATGGTTATGTTCTTTTGTATTATATGTTGTTATGATTACGTTATGCATGTATCATGCCTATTTGATGATCTTGCAAATGATATATCCTCCCCGAATTATGCTAAGGTATGTTGTATTATTGTGATTTGGTTTAGCTAACATAGTATGCCTTGCATGAAAGAGAAAAAATGACTAGCAAGATGGTAGACTACAAAGTCTCTTCCTATGAATAAGATGAGCAACATGGTGTTGGGCACTCTTCTGATGTGGTAGAAACATTGAGAATCTTGAAGGAATAAATAAGGTGTTTTAAGGCAGACAATGACAAAATCATGTAGGCACAAGAGAAACAAGCAAAGGTTAATGTAATACTTCTTCAAAGTTTGTTAGTATTGTAGTGACAATGGCCACTTTATATCATCCATGGACAGGAGGAAAGAACTAATGGGGCATATGGAATTAGATCTCATGGTGATCACATTTCAGATAAATATGACACTATTAGAGATGGTAGGTTGTTGGATACTCCAGATAGGAGAGGTGATGGATACATGTACTATTCTAGTTCTGGTTTGGATATACATCATGATTGTCACCGTTACCATCCTTATAGGAGAAGTGGTAAGGGATACTTGCTAGATGAGTCTAAGAAAGAAAATACACCTAATTTTGATGGATATGTGAAGACGCTGGAAGATGCAAAGGCTTGGATACTTGGGATGAATAAGTTCTTTGAGTTTCATAATTACAGAGATAATATGAAGGCTACAGTAGATTTCTTCATCTTGCAAGGTAAAGTAGATATTTGGTGGGAGGATATGAAGCAGGTTAGAGACATAAAGACCAATGACTTGAGTTGGCACGAGTTCAAGAGGATTTTTAGGAAGAAATCATTGTCAAAAAGGCACTATGACAGTAAGGCCAAAGAATTGTATGAGATAAAGATGGGATGAATGATAGATGAAGAGTACACGACTAAGTTCCTAGAGAAAATGAGGTATGTACCCTATCTTAAAGATGAGAAGGCTAAAGTTCAACAATTTGTCACTGGATTTCCATTAAAATTTAGAGATCATGTTGAGTATGATGAGCCTCGATCACTTGAAGAGGTTATTGGGAAATTGAAGAATTTCTATGAGCAGTCAAAGTGTAAGAATTAACCTCAGCAAGGATGGAAAGGGAAAGACAAAGGTAAAGGTAAATGGAAGATGAAAATATCAAGGCCTCGAAATTCATATGAGAAAGAAAACATGGCACCACTAAAGAGGTTCAATGCAACTAGAAAGGGACATGGGTCATAGCAGCATCATAGAGGTGAGGGCACTGGTCAGTTGGAATGTTGGACATGACGTAAGGAGAACCTTAAGAGAGATTGTCTAGAAAATCTGGGTGGTAGGCCTCATATATATAGTGCATAGGAGGCACAGACTATTGGGGATGTTAGTCAGAGTGTTCCTTCTATTTATACAACATTGGATAACAAACAATCAAACCATTTAGCATCTATCATTGAGATGGATGGTAATTTTTCTGATCAAGTTTTTTATTGACCCTAGATCTAATAATAGCTATGTTATTCCTGACTTGGTGGATAAGTGTGGTTTGAGTAAGGAATTTCATGTCTAATCTTGGTTAGTACAGTTAGGTTCAATTTCAAAGAAGCGAGTTCATCATTTGGTAAGAGTTTGTGCATTTGATTTGAATGGTATGCCTACCTCAACACATTTGAATGTATTACCATTGGGATCATACAATATGTTTTTGGGCATGGATTGGCTGTATCTTCGTAGAACCAAGATAGATTGTTATGAAAAATCCATTGAGTGTGTTGATGACAATGGGGAACCAAGAGATAACAAGGCCACATTAGTTTGGATGGTGACAACTATGCGGGCAAAGCAAAGTTGCAAGAAATTGTGTATGTTATTCGCAGTGCACATTTGTAGTGACAAAGGTAAGTAAGTTAAGGATGTAGATGTTTTGAACAGATACCCAGTTCTACAGTAGTTTCAGGATGCATTTCCTGATGACATTTCAGATTTGTCACCTTAGAAGGAAGTAGAATTTTCTATTAAGTTAGTGTGAGGCACAACTCCAACATCAAAATCACTTTATAAGATGAGTACACCTGAGTTGGTAGAGTTGAAGGTACAGTTGAAGGAAATGTTGGACAAGGGGTACATTAGGCGAAGTGTATCATCATGGGGAACACATGTATTGTTTGTAAAGAAGAAAGATGATACTATTAGATTATGCATTGACTATAGGTAGTTGAACAAACTGACTATTAAGAACATGTACCCATTACCAAGGATTGATGATTTATTTGATGAGTTTAAGCCAGAAACAATGTTCTCTAAGATCGAATTGAGGTTAGGATATCACCAGGTACGCAACAAAGAGGAGGACATTTATAAGACAACTTTCCAGACCAGGTATTGGCATTATGAGTTTGTTATAGTTCCATTTAGTTTGACTAATGTTGCAGCTACATTTATGTGCTTGATGAATAGCGTGTTGCATCCATATTTGGATAAGTTTATTATTGTGTTTGTTGATGACATATTGGTATATTCTAAAAATGAGGAAGAGCATGTCGAAAATTTAGCAGCAATGTTGAGGTTGTTGAGAGAGCATTAGTTGTATGCTAGTCTCAACAAGTGCAGTTTCTTTCAGACTCATGTACACTACTTGGGACATATTGTTTCCAAGTAGGGAATTTCAGTAGATCCAGAAAAGAAAATGGCCATCATGGAGTGGGTAAATCCTAGGAATGTGGATGATGTGAGATGTTTCATGGGGTTGGAAGGCTATTATAGGAGGTTCATTAGGAACTTCTCACAAATTTATTATCCTATTACATCATTGTAGAAGAAAGGTAAGAATTTTGAATGAAAAGAGGAGTGTGAGGCTATTTTTTAGTAGCTTAAGCAGTTGTTGACACATGCACGAGTGTTACAGATTGTAGATCTAGACAAGGAGTTTGTAGTATGCACAAATTTTTGCAAGAGGGGACTTGGTGGATTCCTTATGTAGGCTGAACAACTAGTATGCTGAGTCATGGAAACTAAATGAGCACGAGAAGAACTACCCGACACATGATATTGAGTTAACAATGATCATGCATGCATTGAAGATGTGGAGGCACTATCTTTTGGGAATGAGGTTTGCTCTTATGAGTGATCATATTGGGTTGAGGTATTTGTTTGACCAACTGAATCTGAATGCGAGGAAGGCTAGATGGTTGGCCATGATTAGTGAGTTTGACTTCAAGATCAAGTACATAAAAGGAAAGGAGAATAGGGTGGTAGATTCTCATAGTAGGTGGGTACAGGTTACAGGTGCAGGTGCACAGGATGTAGACTATTGTCTTACAACAAATGGATTGGTTAGATTTAGAGACATGATATATTTATCATACAGTAGCAAGCTCAAGAAGGTGATATTGATGGTGTTTCGTGTGAAACCCTATTCAGGTCACTGAGACTATTAGAAGACATTGACAGTAGTAAATAAATTTTATTTATTGAATGAATATGAAGAAGGATGTAGTAGAATATGTGGCTAGGTGCTTTGATTGTCAACATGTGAAGGAAGAATGTAAGAATCTAGGTGGACTGCTACAACTTATTTCGATCCCAAAATGGAAATGGGAAGTCATTTCCATGGACTTTATCACGGATTCTCTGAGGACTGTGAGGCAACACAATTCCATCTTGTTTTTTGTGGAGAGGTTGACGAAGGTTGCACACTTCATTCCAGTGAAGTTTACATTCTTAATGAGTCATGTAGCACATGTATTCATCAGATATGTGGTCAAATTACATGGTGTTCCAAAGAAAATTGTGTCAGACAAGGACGCAAAGTTCACTTCCAAGTTTTGGAAGGAATTGTTTGTAGGTTTGGGCACATATTTGGCCTTTAGTACAACTTATCATCCGCAGATAGGTGGATATACATAGAGTGTCAATAGGATATTGAGTACATGTTGAGGATGTATGTGATGCATCAACAATGAAAGCGGGGAGATTACCTTCCACTGATATACTTCACTTACAACAATGGGTATCAAGAATATTTGAAGATGAGTTTGTTTGAGGCATTGTATGGGTGGAGTTACAATACTCTGATCAGTTGGAGTGATCCAGTTAATAGGGTGTTGATTGGACCGGACATGTTGGTAAACATGGAAAAGTAAATGTGTGCAATCAAGAAGAATTTTAAGGTAGCACCGGATAGGTAGAAGAGCTATGGAGATCGGAAGAGGTTGTTCAAGGAGTTCCAAGTTGGGGAACAAGTGTACTTGTGCATCAAACCAAAAAAGAGCTCCTTACAGATTGGATCATGTGCCAAGCTAGCACCATAGTTTTGTGGACCCTTTAGTATTACTGAGAGGATTGGGCTAGTAGCCTATCAACTTGCACTGCGACTGATAGTGAAAGTCCATGATGTTTTCAATGTGTTATTGCTTAAGAAGTATGTTAAAGGTGTTGATCATGTGATTGACTAGTCTTTAGTGTAGGTGGAACTAGATGGAGAATTCCAGCAGGAGCCTAAGTGTATATTACAGAAAAAGTTGTTCACTCTCTAGAATCGAAAAAGGTAAAGTGAAGTGGAAGCACTTTGGGTCCGATGAAGCTACATGGGAGATGGAAAATCATATGCAGACTATGTATCCTTCATTGTTTTCCGATTGAGTCAAAGTAGTTTTGGTATGGTGTTTTGGTATATGTCTTTGGTATATGTTTTGGTACATGTTTCATGATGTTTTCGTATATGTAGATATGTATATGGATGTAAATACCACCATGAGTTAAGCTATAAAGCTCAAGTAAGTGGTATGGGTGTCATGTCATTATGTTGTCATTTTGGTTTACTTTTTAGCAAGGTGATCATTGTAAATACTACATCGAGCTATGTTATAAATATCCATGGGTAGTATGTTTGTTCTTAAGTGGTTTTGCTGAGGTATAGGCGTGGTTGTACATCAAGGATATTGTCCCCTAAGGGGGAGGATTCTATAACATCCCTCGTGAAAATTCCATATAATAAAATTTAATAAAGGAAAAAATAATAACCACGGTTGATGGCACACTTATTCCAAGTTGAATATTGGGAAAAACATATTAGTGTGGGTTTTCATCGATTTATTATGGCTAAGGAAATTGGGAAAGGAAATGGCTAAGTATTTGGAAAGGAAAAATGGATTTTTTAGCACATTTATTTATTAAAATAATGCAAATTAGGAGAAAAGGAAGGTGAAAGGTGACAACTTGCATGTGAGGATGAAAACGAAGGAAAACAATGGAAAATGAAGAAAATAGAGATCTAATTGATAAAATGGGTTTTGAGGATAAGTTGGTAACCCTTTGTTAGTTCAGTTTTGGATTTATCTCATTATTCTCTCTCTCTCTCTCCCTCTCTCAGTCTTAGACACTTAGATTTTTCTTGGAGCATTTTGGCATTGGATCAAGAAGGACAAAGAAGGCAAGAGGAAGCAAAGATCAAGCAAGGAAGAGCAGGATCAAGAACCAATAACAAGATTCTTTGTAAGTATCGATTGCATGTGTATTTTCCTTGTAAGATTTGGTGTGCATGGTATTTCATGTGGTTATGTTGCTGTTATGGCATGGGTTTTTCCATATTTGATAGTGTGTTCATCCTAGCCTTGACATTTCCAGATAACCATGGTGTGATGGGGTTCTCATCTTTTGGTTCAGCTAGATTTCCAGATCGATTAGAAGCTAAGTGAGGTGGATCTCTGAAGGATAGAACACATGGCCTAGTAACCCCTGAACCAGACTATGGGTTGCGGTAAAGACAAATTTTGTCTTGCCTCAGTGGGCCTAGAAATCCTTGCCCATGAATGGTAGGATATATGGTAAAGCCAAGAGGTGGTTTGATCTATGTTGGGCCTAGTAATCTAGGGTTGGGATATGTAGTCAATCTTAGAGAGTGGATCTAGGTTTACGGCCTAGTGATTTGGTGTTGATTTCGGTAAAGCTTGAGAGACTAGGAGACAAGAAAATTGCTCATGGTGTAGGTAGAGAAATGAGGTGGCATCCATGCTTTTTTGGCCTATGACCAGATGGAGATCATGGTAAATATTGTTATGACATGGTTATTGTGATGGCCTAGTGATCTGAGATGGATTACACTAAATCCTAGTTTTTTGTTTATGAGGGCGAGGTAGTTTAGCCTCAGGATGCCCTCGTCGATTCTTTTAGTTTGAGTGCCACATTCATGCTTGGAATATGGCATGAGGTTGAATGGTTAAAGATATATTTGGCTCAACCATTCTATGGTCAGGTGGAATGTGGTATTCCCATCCTGGGTTTGGATTTTCCATCATCAAAATGAGGTTATTTCTACCTGCATTTCTATGAGTATCATAATGGTTTATATGTGGATCATATGGCTGTGATTTCATTGGTAATTTTGTTTCTATTATGCCAGTTATGTATATGTTTTATGAGAGTGGCTATGTATGGCTCTCATCATGTTATTTCTTGTAAATGTATGAACAATGTATCTATGACCTAATAAATGATAATGCAACAAATAATATGATGATATAGATTACATATTTGTGATATGTTTGAAAAAATGCCTTCCATCACTGTTAGGGGTCTGGTTAAGGGATTTTTCAAGTATTTATTTTTGCATCATTATTTCCCTGCTATCTTACTATTCTGAAGGTGTCATTCAATTCTAGGTAGTGGCTTAGGCTCTGGGCCTGAAAAAGTGGCTCAAATCCTAGGGATGCTGGAACATAACTAAGAAAAATTGTCACTAGATGCTAGCATGCCTCATTGTGAGAGCATCCAGATCCTCCTGGACATTAGCAAGACTATAACATGGGAGAATGTAGAGGTCAATAAGCCTACAACCTTAGTGATACCCAGGGGTTGGTCTTCAGAAGTGTTGGGATGGTTCTCAGGGGTCCTGTAGTTGATATGGAAGGTTTGTATGTTGTGTTCCATAAATTCCACTTCCTTAAGGTCACATAAGAGATTGAATCCAATCATAGTATCCTTTCATCACATGTGGGAGGAGGGTGTTACACCTAGATTCTATAAATATTCCATGCTACTTAGGGCATAATATGGCCCACTTTCTACTCCTTCTGAACCTAGATCATCAAGTGTTTGGATGCTTCAAGTGTCACATGATGTAAGAAAGCGATGTGATACACCTTCTCAACAACCAACTCCTCTGCAACCTCTTCCTCAAGGCTCAAATCGTCCTTTAGGTATAATTCCTCCATGCTTGTTTCATCTCGCTGGAATCTATCCAAGTCTTCTTCTACCTAGAATTTTTCTCCCAAATATCTCTCATCTAGGAGTAGTTCCTCCACATCACTACCCCTATGATCATATACCTTTCTTGTTCCCTCCACGAGAGATATTTTATATCACTGTAATGGCTACATTGAGTCTTCCTAACATCACCTTGGGGATCTGAGTATGGTACATTGATCATCTTGCAAACACTCCCCCCAACCAACTCAAACCTTATAAATATTGGACTCTAGTTCAATCAGTTGTTCCCTCCCCTTCCTTTGCTTCAGTTCCAAAATAACTTCAACAGGAAACCACTCTTGTTGTGAAAGCATCTGGTGAGGGGGGAAAAGCCTAGAAAAGGGGAAATAAGGACAAGGCACCCTAAGGAGCTCCCACTCCTTCTAAACTATTAAATTCTTCTCCTCCATGTTCTTTGTGTGATGTTAATAGGAATTCCAACAATAGTTGTCTTGATATCCCTCATATTAAGAATGTGGTCTCTAACACTTTTCCCAACAATAACATTCCTGAGGTCCATGTTACCTTACCTGAGTTTGCCAAGAATAAAAAAACTTATGCATGACTCACCCTTGTGCTTTGTGATATAAATATGGACATTATTCCCATCATTGTCCCCTTCTTGAATATTTTAGTGATACACTTCAAGTGCGACGTGACTTAGATGTTGATCACAGTGATCCTACTTTCCCTCTACCTGTGGGTCTTGGCCCCAAAGCTTCACCAAGATAAGAGGTTTCTCAACCCACCATCATGATTACCCCTCTTAATGTCAAGATGACAGATAGTTCAACGCCTATTCTCTAGCTATCATCATCCATTAGATTGATCTATTCATACCCCCTAGGATTTTATCACTGTGTTTCTTTAGATCCATCTTCTAAACACACTTCGGTCTCAACACCAATGGACCTTTTATCCACTTGTCAGAAGTCTACCATCAAAGACATTGCATATGTCAACCATATTTCCCATGATGATGATTGGTTCAACCACTCCTTACTTTGAATTCATGAATTTGAACCACATCCATCTTGTGGCCATTACTTTTCCACTCAATGTTTGGGTAAGGGGGCATTAATTTTTTAGAGTCCAGGAGAAGAAATTCTCCCCAACCCTCTGTTGAGGGCCCTGAAATTGGGTCAACAACAAGGGGGATACCCACCCGGTCGGGAACCTGGTTGGCGGCTCCGTGCCCGTTTGGTGTAGCGGGTCCGACTGGGGATAACGGGACCAGCTTCCCGTTCTAAGGGGGTGTGTGTGTGTAGAGTTTGGTGATGTGTGTGTGTGTAGAATATGATAATGAAAATATGGAATTATTTCTAAGCTAATCTAGTTCTAAACTCTGAGACTGAATTTTATACTACTTTAATCTATCAAGAACAACACATCTAATCTACGCTAACCTAGGATAGAACTTTTTCCATTATGCGATCTAGAAAGATTTCACACAATAACTGGTAATGAAGATTATTCAGCTATTATGAGAATATAAATCAATTAAGATGAACCATCCTGCATAAAAAGTTAAGCAAAACGGTTGTGAATAGCATATCGCATAATCAGTTATTCATGTATTAAGCACAAATCAATGACTCCACCGTACAAAAGTGCCAAATGGTAGTCCATTCATTCATACGTTAACATATAAACAACATCAGCTGTATATTACTCTAAGAATGCAAGCAGAAACTCGTCAAGAGATAAAAGTACCATTTATGACTGACTTTATACTCACAGACCTGAAGCAATATTGATCTATTTCTACTTACTTCTAATGCCTACTAAGAGTACAGAAGTGCAACATCAGTAGCAGGTATTAAAATGCAAACATAAATAAATCTTGATCCGTCCATTCATCAAAAACCCCCTCCGAGGGTGCAAAAGTGCATGTTCTGAGGACAAGTTTTTTGACAAATTTCCGGACCCTTCTCCAATGCAACGAGAAGGGTTAAATACTACTAACCGGCTAATTTTAATTACACAAATTTAGGGAACGGCTTCAAATGACCGCCCTTTTACTAAAACAATTTTTTTTCTAAAAACTGGATCTAATTTCTAACCATTTCTGTATCTGCTCCTTAGTGCTGTAAGCGATGCGCTGTTTGCCGTGAAAGAGTCGGCTGCTTGTCCTTTCCTTTTGTTCAAGCTTGAAAATTAGAAATAACAAGAGCTGGCACCTCTTTCTGACAAACTAGAAGATATTTTTGAAAGTGTTCTTCTGGAGGAGTGTCTTCACGGCGTGTATACTTAGTACAACTCAGATTTCTTTCAAACTGATTGTGTTGTTGCTATTTCGGTTTCCGGCCATGCGAATGACTCAATGAGCTGGGGATTTTGTTGCCTGAACGATTTTCTCAATTGAAACTTGTTTCCATTCTTTGTTCTAGGCTTTTCTGAGACGTCTTTCCCCTTAAGCGTTTTTCTTTTTGCTTTACCCAATTTGGGATTCAGGTTCTTTCATAAACGCTTTGCTTTTGTGCGCCTTTGACTCTGAGTCCTAGATAGCCTATTTCCATCAACATTTGTTGAGTGATACTCTAGGATCCGCGGTCTTGCTGTATGCGGTATCCATCTACGAAGTCATCTCCTCTCTGTTCTTCTAGTTCTGGCGCTTTTCCTTAGATGTTTCCTGCATATAGATTTATATCAGTTGCTGACTTATAGTTCATGTAAATGAAAAGAGACAGAAGAAAAGATTGACATGAAAGAAATTAAGTTTTAATGAATGCATAATCATGTCACCCATTATGACTTGACTCTTCGAAAAACGCAACATAATCATCTTTGGATACACAGGCGTACAATCATTAATTTCCCGTAAGGTGCGCGCCTAATTTTAGGCTCACAGATCATGCCGAGGAATGTCTGCGACGAATGGCTTCTGCGATTTGCATCGTAGCATCGAATATTGCGATGTAAATAAGTGGTATCGCAACAATTGATGGTCTCATTTGTCGCACACCATAGATCGTCGGTCGCAGCTTTGCATGGTCGCAGATCGCATATCGCAATATCGCAAGGTCGCAAGGTTTTTCGCTTTGTCACTTTGTGCTGCTTATGCGACATTGCGATGTGCGACGTCGCATATCGTCCGTCGGCGGTTCTTTAGGTTTTCCCCTTTTGAGCACTTTTAATGCACGCGATGCGATGAGTTCTCACGTCGCTCCTCCTCAGTGTGTTTATGCGCTTTGGGAAAGCGCTCCTTTTTCCTTTGCGACACGATATAGCTCTTAGGGAGTTAATACAAAAGATTTTTCAAACAAAAATATTTTTTTGGATTTTTTGGTTAAGGGTCCCCCTTTGCTTGATGTTATTACTAATATCAAACAAAGAGGGGGGTTGTTGGTGACCACAACAATGGCGATTCACTGTGAAGAACCAGTTATCTCTGCATTTCTATTGACCGTTCACTTCCGAAACAACAAAAATTTTATATGTCTAAATTTTGTTATGGACAGATAGAGTAGATTGCCCCTCACCTTGTCGACGATATTTTGTCTCAACCCTTTTTATATCCCAATTTCTTGCTTCCTCAGGGTTTTTTTTTTTTTTCTTGCATTCGCATCAGACATTACTTGGTCTTGATAAAAAGATAAAATAAGGTCTTCTCTGCGTACTGGCTTAAAAGTATGCTCATTTGTCGTAGGTAGAGCCTCTGCTGCCCGCAAGCATCCATAGCCTCGACAGGGTTACCATGTTATCCAGCAATGATCCTTTTTCCTGCTTGAGGTTACTCGCAACATTCCAGAGAAAAATCCTTTTTGACACACTTTTCCTTTTTTAATTCTCTAAAGAACAATGTCTTGGTTTGGTGGCCAAATTATGACACAGTCATTCACCTGATTTACACTTTTGCTGAAAAAGCCGGCTCGTGATGAGACCTCTTGTCTTTTGATTGCAACAATCTTAAGTCGTTGCCCTGTTTTGATAGACAGTATTGGCAAAGTCAGCAAGTTATAATATCTGTGATCATGATAAGTCGGCTCGTGATGAGACCTCTTATTCTTTGAGATATAGTGTTTTGTTTGGATTGTTTCTCTGAATGCTGTAATTTCCTTTTAGCAGGGAGGAAGTCATTGTTTTTCCTTAAGAAAGCTCTGGACGACAATAATAGAGTTTTTGAAAACAACAGTTTTGCAGAGAATGCTTATTTTATTATTGATGATACCTTTCATGGTGCTGATACAAAACAATTCTTTTACCAGAGGTTGCTTTTGTCAAAGTTTTTTTTTTTTTAGAGGTCGAAACGAGTATCGTAATCAAAGTGAAGTTAACTCTATTAGTCAATAATAAAATTCAGATTTTCAAAAATTTTGCTATTTGTACAAGCGAGATCAAAATCTGATAGAGAATTGGCGTGCTCTTTCATGAATCCTTTTTAAATGATCATTTACAACGGGTTTTATTCATAAAAAGAGAAAAACAAAACAAAATAAAAACTAAAAACTAAATCTATCCTACAAAAATTAGAAGAATTCTCTTCTATGGAAAATATAATTTAAGAATCAGTCCATTGACAGGTAAAGAATCTCTCCTTCCTGCCAGATCCTGCAACACGAATGTAGACGGGCCTACGACTTCTACAATCTGAAAAGGGCCAAGCCACAGCTTCTGAAATTTCGTATGTTTGCCCTTTTCTTCATGAGCCTTATCCCATTTCAAAACTAAATCACCCATCTGAAAGTTTTTTCTGGTTATGATGCTTGAGTCAAAAGAAGATTTTATTAGCGCTTGGTGATGAGCATGGGTTTTCCTAGCTTGTTCTCTTTGTTCTTCTAGTTTGATTATTTCCATTTGTCTTAATTGTAAAGAGGAAGTAGATACTTCATCGATATATTGCACTAAAGACAAAGAGGGAATGACTAGGTGAGTCGGAAGAACCACTTCTCTCCCATAAACTAAATTAAAGGGAGAAGTGCCGATTGAAGCTTTCTTTGTGATTCTATCAGCCCATAAAGCATTTACCAGCGCTTTGTGCCAATTCCTTTGGTTTTGGTCGACTGTTCTTTTGATAATTCTGATTAGGTTCTTGTTTGTTGATTCGGCCAATCCATTACCTTGCGGATAGTAGTTGGCAGAATATTTCAGTTTGAAACCTCTTTTAAGCGCAAACTCAGTCATAGTATTTCTAGAAAAATATGAAGCGTTATCAAACATTAATGCTGTTGGCAATCCAAACCTAGTGATGATAAATTGATCTATGAATTCAATAATATTTTCAGAATGAACTGTCTTGAGAGGAACTGCTTCTACCCTTTTGGTAAAATAATCAGTTGTTGTAAGGATATACTTATGCTGCTTAGAAGAGTGAGGAACGATCTCACCTATTATGTCCAAGCCCCATTGACTGAATGGTTGGTCGATGATGACTGGTTGTAGCGGCATGGACGGTTTCCTTTGTTTTCCTACAGCAGTCTGGCAGACTTGGCATTTCCTTACGTGATTGTATGAGTCTTTGAATAGCGTGGGCCAATAATATCTTGCACGCAAGATTTTATGTGCAGTCGCATCTCCGGCATAGTGTCCGCCCGCTGGTCCATCGTGGAGTTCCTGCAAAACCTTTTCGGCTTCAGTTTTCTCAAGACACCTAAGAAGCACAGAATCGTAATTCCTTTTAAACAAGACATCATTTATGAGCTGGTATTGTTTAGCTTTTAATCTCAGAGATCTTTTCTTGGTATGATCCAGACGTGATGGAGCATACCAGTTCTTAAGAAAATAAATGGTGTCAGCATATGATGATTCTGCATCGTTTAGGCTTACCTCATACATTTGTACCTCTTCAGATGAGTTCTCCGGGATTTGCGATGCTCCGGCTAACATCTTGCAGAAGCCTTGACCTCTTACAATGTTTGCTGGTTTGATCTCGAGATCATATTCTTGTAAAGCGGTAATCCAATTAGCTCTCTTTTCGCCCACGTATTTCTACACTAAAAGGATTCTTACCGCCGGAAACGGTACTACGACTTTAATGTGGGCTTTAAGCAAGAAAGGTCTGAAATATTTGATCGCTTTGAAAACAGCATATGCTTGTTTCTCTACGTCTGAGTAATTAATTTCAGCACCTTGTAAGTTCGAGCTAAAGAATGCGATTGGAGCCTCCGCTTTCTCTTGATTTGCTTGGGTCAAAATCGCGGCATAGGATTTCTCTGAGGCAAAAGTGTATAAGGTAAAAGATTCCGAAAAATTTGGGGTGGCCAAAGATGGAGCATTGATGATAGCTTGTTTGATTAAGTTGAACGCTTCGTGCTCATCTAGACCCCATTTGAAATTTGAATTCTTTTTTATCATATTTTGTAAGGGAGAAATAATACGTGAAAAATCCGGGACAAATCTTTTGACAAAATTGATCTGTCCAAGGAAGGATTGCATGGCTTTCTTGTTATGGGGTATGGATATTTCGGAAATTTCCTTGATTCTGCTGGGTTCTATATGAATACCAGATTTTGACACTATGAATCCGAGCAATTTCCCTTCGCTTAACGCAAAGAAAGATTTCTTTGGGTTGAGCGAAATCCCATACCTCAAGCATCTTTGAAAGATTTTCTTCAAATCTTTGAGGTGGTTGTTTCGTTTTTTGGAGTACATTGTTATATCATCCAAGTAAATCACCACTGATTTATTGACTAACCCTTTAAACGCGATGTCCATGGCTCTCTGAAAGGTAGCTCCAGCATTGATCAGACCAAATGGCATCTTCCGATATGCATAAGTGCCCCATTTGGTTCAGAACGTAGTCTTTAACTGATCATCGGGATGCACCAGTACTTGATTGTATCCTGAAAATCCATCCAGGAATGACATTAATTCTGAGCCTGCTACTGCCTGTAATATTTTCTCCATAGGTGGGAGGGGAAAGTTATCTTTCTGACAGGCTTTGTTTAGATTTCAGAAATCGATACAGATTCTAATGTCTCTGTTTTTTTTCCTAACGGGCACCATATTGGATACCCATTTAGAATGCATGACGGGGAAGATTATTCTGGCTCTCAACAACTTATTAAGCTCAGTTTTTATCTGATTTTCTAGGTTAGGGTGTATTTTTCTGAGCTTTTGCTGGACAGGTTTTTCATTGTCAATCATAGGGATAACATGTTGAATGATAGAAGTGTTGTATGTTTTTAGTTCATCGTAATTCCAGGAAAAAACGTTTTTGTATTGTCTCAGAAGACAGATATATGCTGATTTCTCTTCAGGGGCTAGGCCGTGACCTAGGTTAACGTTTTGTGGCTTCTGATCGGTTCCTAGGTTTACTAATTCATAGTTCAGGGTAGAACTGCAAAGTTTAGCATTGGCGGACCTTTTAAACCAACTTTTCAAATCATATAAATCTTCTAACTTGACCACCGATTTCGGTATAGCATTGTCAGAGCCATTTTGTTGTATTTGATGATCATGATGGTCTTCGTCGATTCTCTGATTTGAGTAGGATCCTTCAGAAGTAAGGAAATTTACGATGTCAGGATCGTCGTTGAACACTCTCCGATTGGTGATATTGTTAGGGATGGATGGTCTAAAGATCAATTCTATTGAAAACCTATCAGGACTAAAATCTTCAGAAGGGATAAGTCTAGAGGCTACGTTAGCTAACAGGTCTGCGCTTGCGTTTTGAATTCTTGGAACTGACGAGATGTTGAATGCTACGAAATGTGTAGTGAGATCTTGAACTAATGATTGATAATGCTTTAAATGACTTGACAGGCAATGTATGGTGTTACGTACCTGTTTTACGACGATCTCCGAATCTCCAAAGACATGAAGATACTTAACGTTCAATCCGATTGCTTTGTATAGGCCTTGAACCAAGGCTTCGTACTCCGCTGTGTTGTTCGTGCAATCGAACTCAAGTCTGCATGTGAGCATAGTCTTGTTCCCGTCTGGGTTAATCAGAACGCATCCTGCTCCTGCTCCCTCATTGGATTTAGATCCGTCAAAATATAATTTCCAAAATAAAGATGTATTTACAGAATTATCTAAAAAACTAAAACATTTTGAGTCATCAGTTTGGGAGAAATTTTCAACTTGGGATAAAACTGAATTCTCTAAGTATGGTGAAATATGAGCATTGAAATTACCTTGGAAAGAATCTATTGCGTAATTGCCTACAATGCTGCTATTGTACGTTATGGCCTCATTTTCTCCTTCCAGTTCTGTCACTATGTATTTTTGGTGCAATTCTCGTTCAACCTTTTTCTAGATTTGGTTTACCATTGTATGGTAACCACATGTGCGACCAATCGGTTGAAAAATATCCGTGGAGTTTTTCCGACCAATCCCTACTAAGAATCAAACCATAGAACTCAAGGATATCAGCTACTAGAATGTCGATAACCTGACACACTTTTGGGTTAGACGACAATCTTATGGTCACCTAATTGAGTTCACCAATCACTTCGACTTGGGATCGATCAAGTTGAACTATACGTACTGCGGATTTTTGAGGTTGCACATTCAATTTGGCACATATTGACCTGGGTAAAATATTCGTTGAAGCACTAGAATCGACCAAGCAATTGTGCACATTTTTTTTGAAGATTTCATATGTGATAAGAAAAGGAGGAGTATGAGATCTTGATCTTCCTCCAATCAAGGCGATGTCATTTGGATCAATTTTATTGATCGTGTTGGTTGGAGGCCTTCCCAGATTGTGAGAAGCTACAGCTGTAGGTAAAGATGTAGTAGGCACAACATGTAATTCTTTCATCATTATTTTCTACTGGTTTTTCAATTTACTCAATTCGTACAGAGTGATATTAGCCCTAGTCTTCTTCATATCATCAATGATGTTATATTCCATTTCATCCGACACTATTAGTGTTCTTGATGGAGGCGTTTGATCAGATTGGACTGGGCTAATCTGGGTCGCTTTAGCAGTTGTCTTTTTTGTTGCGACCTTTTCTTTTGTTGCAGGGCTTGCGCCCTTTTGTTTTGGGGTAGTTAGGGGAGGATCAAGTTGATTTTTGCTTCTCGTGCTAACAGGAAATGCTTCTTGATCCTCTTCTTGTGGGAGGATGAAGTCCCACATTCCTTGTAGTTCTACGACCTCTTCCTCGTCGGTCTGCCCTTCAGTGGTATTCTCTTCTTCTTCGTCTTCTTCAGATTCAACGTTTGAGACAACACTAAGTGGTCTTACCTCCATGGGAGGATTTCTTTTAAAAGTCCTAAAGGGCTTTTTCGAAGAAGTCTCTGCTACTTGTTTCCTAATATCAATCATCTCATTTGACATGGCTTTCAACACTTTTTGTAATCCTTCCAAATCGAAAGGATCTTTCGTTTGCTTCTTCTTGGTGTCTTCTTTGAAAGAGATCTTCTTAGATTTGCGTTATTCTATAGCAGATCTCTTTTCTAGGGCTACCACGCGTTTTTCCACTGCTAACGCTTCTGTCAAGTTGTCGACTAAGGTGGTCTTGTTTGCCCTATCTACGAAGATAGCCAAGTTTGGAGGTAAAGCCGTGATGTACCATTCACATCTTACTTCCTCGCTGGGTTGTGAGGCAGCGGAGATTTTGTTGAGGATCTTATTGAACCGTAAGTTAAAATCTTTAATGGGTTCTCTAGCCTTAGCCTTAAGATTAGATAGGTCATTGATCAATGTCGCCGTGGATCTGTCATCACCAAACTTGGTGAGGAACTGACTTTGAAAAATGTCCCAGCTTGTGATGGATCCGGAAGGTAACGAAAAGTACCATGACCCGGCTGTTCCTTGCATTGTATAAGGGAAAAGCCGGACAACAGCATCTTCGTTAGTGACTCCGTTGAGATTAACAGAAAGCATGAAATTATTGATATGTTCCTCGACTAGCATGCCTGCTTCTGGGTTGAATTTAGGCAGCCATTTCTCAGGATGGGCCGGTATAGGGCTCAAGGGTGGAGGCATTAAAACCGCCCCAGGATTATTCCATGGAGACTGGGCCATCGTTGAGCTGCTAGTTAATGGAAGTGCAGAAGACGATCCCTGATGCTGAGAAGATGAAGATATTAAGATCTTTGATGTTTGAAGAGGAAGGTTTGTAGAAGATGGGTGAGTGAGTTGGAATGAAAGAGTGGGTGGTTGACTTCACGGTGAGGGAGTTGATATGGACGAAGTGGATGAAGGAGTTTGACTGTCAGACTCTGGTGGTGTTTTCCTTGCTCTTTTCCTGGTAGGGAGAGGGAGTTCACTTGGTTGTATGCCAAATTTTTCACTCTTTGATCTGGTAAGGGGATGAGTAGGGTTGTACTGCGAAGTCACGCTGCTTTTAGATTTATCAGACTTCTGGTTAAAAATAGAGAATCCCTGGAGTTTACGAATCAAAGTTCGAATTTCAGGGGGTTCAAAGATAGATTGGTCTAATATATTCGAATATGTAGCAGCGGTAGATACTCGAGCGACTTCAAATTCCGGGTTTAACCGTGTTGGAGAAGTCGAGGGAGTTGATGAGGGTGTATTACTCTCAGAATGGTATTTAGATGTTGCTTTAGGTGCCATTCATAGTTCGTGCCCTCCTTCTAGCGCCAAATATGTTGAGGGCCTTGAAATCGGGTCAACAACAAGGGGGATACCCACCCGGTCGGGAACCTGGTTGGCGGCTCCGTGCCCGTTTGGTGTAGCGGGTCTGACTGGGGATAACGGGACCAGCTTCCCGTTCTAAGGGGGTGTGTGTGTGTAGAGTTTGGTGATGTGTGTGTGTGTAGAATATGATAATGAAAATATGGAATTATTTCTAAGCTAATCTAGTTCTAAACTCTGAGACTGAATTTTATACTACTTTAATCTATTAAGAACAACACATCTAATCTACGCTAACCCGGGATAGAACTTTTTCCATTATACGATCTAGAAAGATTTCACACAATAACTGGTAATGAAGATTATTCAGCTATTATGAGAATATAAATCAATTAAGATGAACCATCCTGCATAAAAATTTAAGCAAAACGGTTGTGAACAGCATGTCGCATAATCAATTATTCATGTATTAAGCACAAATCAATGACTCCACCGTACAAAAGTGCCAAATGGTAGTCCATTCATTCATACGTTAACATATAAACAACATCAGCTGTATATTACTCTAAGAATGCAAGCAGAAACTCGTCAAGAGATAAAAGTACCATTTATGACTGACTTTATACTCACAGACCTGAAGCAATAATGACCTATTTCTACTTACTTCTAATCCCTACTAAGAGTACAGAAGTGCAACATCAGTAGCAGGTATTAAAATGCAAACATAAATAAATCTTGATCCGTCCATTCATCAAAAACCCCTCCGAGGGTGCAAAAGTGCATGTTCTGAGGACAAGTTTTTTGACAAATTTCCGGACCCTTCTCCAATGCAACGAGAAGGGTTAAATACTACTAACCGGCTAATTTTAATTACACAAATTTAGGGAACGGCTTCAAATGACCGCCCTTTTACTAAAACAATTTTTTTTCTAAAAACTGAATCTAATTTCTAACCATTTCTGTATCTGCTCCTTAGTGCTGTAAGCGATGCGCTGTTCACCGTGAAAGAGTCGGCTGCTTGTCCTTTCCTTTTGTTCAAGCTTTAAAATTAGAAATAACAAGAGCTGGCACCTCTTTCTGACAAACTAGAAGATATTTTTGAAAGTGTTCTTCTGGAGGAGTGTCTTCACGGCGTGTATACTTAGTACAACTCAGATTTCTTTCAAACTGATTGTGTTGTTGCTATTTCGGTTTCCGGCCGTGCGAATGACTTAATGAGCTAGGGATTTTGTTGCCTGAACGATTTTCTCAATTGAAACTTGTTTCCATTCTTTGTTCCAGGCTTTTCTGAGACGTCTTTCCCCTTAAGCGTTTTTCTTTTTGCTTTACCCAATTTGGGATTCAGGTTCTTTCATAAACGCTTTGCTTTTGTGCGCCTTTGACTCTGAGTCCTAGATAGCCTATTTCCATCAGCATTTGTTGAGTGATACTCTGGGATCCGCGGTCCTGCTGTATGCGGTATCCATCTGCGAAGTCATCTCCTCTCTGTTCTTCTAGTTCTGGCGCTTTTCCTTAGATGTTTCCTGCATATAGATTTATATCAGTTGCTGACTTATAGTTCACGTAAATGAAAAGAGACAGAAGAAAAGATTGACATGAAAGCAATTAAGTTTTAATGAATGCATAATCATGTCACCCAGTATGACTTGACTCTTCGAAAAACGCAACATAATCATCTTTGGATACACAGGCGTACAATCATTAATTTCCCGTAAGGTGCGCACCTAATTTTAGGCTCACAGATCATACCGAGGAATGCTTGCGACGAACGGCTTCTGTGATTTGCATCGCAGCATCGAAGATTGCGATGTAAATAAGTGGTATCGCAACAATTGATGGTCTCATTTGTCGCACACCATAGATCGCAGGTCGCAGCTTTGCATGGTCGCAGATCGCATATCGCAATATCGCAAGGTCGCAAGGTTTTTCGCTTTGTCACTTTGTGCTGCTTATGCGACATTGCGATGTGCGACGTCGCATATCGGCCGTCGGCGGTTCTTTAGGTTTTCCCCTTTTGAGCGCTTTTAATGCACGCGATGCGATGAGTTCTCGCGTCGCTCCTCCTCAGTGTGTTTATGCGCTTTGGGAAAGCGCTCCTTTTTCCTTTGCGACGCGATATAGCTCTTAGGGAGTTAATACAAAAGATTTTTCAAACAAAAATATTTTTTTGGATTTTTTGGTTAAGGGTCCCCCTTTGCTTGATGTTATTACTAATATCAAACAAAGAGGGGGGTTGTTGGTGACCACAACACCCTCCTAGTCGATATTATAGTGTCAGCTCTAGTACCATTATTCTTCCCCATTTAGAAGAACCTCTAGAGTCTCATATCACTTCTGATCACTCTAGGGATGATACAATTAATCATCCCTCCATCTTACATCAACAACCTAGTCCCTTTAACATTTTTATTGTTCAACCACCATTTTGTCTAAGTGAGCATCAGTTCATTATATCCAAGGCCACTCTTTAGTATAGTGACACCATGTATGTGAACGTCCCATAACTTTAGTCCATTTGATTCATATATGTAGTGAAAAGTGGGATTGGTAATCCACCACTTCCTTTCTCATGCTGTACCCATCATACATTCTTCCCACGAGAAGACAACCATAAACAATAAATGGAAAACCACATCATCAAAATGTGTTTAGAGTCCACTATTCTAAATACATTCGATATATCCATAGCATGCTTCATCCATACATCAAAAACTTTGGGGAACCTATGCCTCTACATATATTCATTATCATTTTGAGGATAGCATGCCCGTGGAACCGAATTCTTGAATGTCTTATTCAAGAACTTGGAACACAGTGGTGCTCCACAAATGCATCTAGCTAGTGGCATCATTCCCACCTTTTCATACTTGATAAGTCCCCTCAATCATATGTTGGGGGGATATCTCATGCTTTGGGGCGTGACGGAACCCCTTGCAACCTTCTCAATTAATTATCATCAATCTTGGCCTAAACACCAGTGATATAGGTATGGATGATTATCCTCACATTCGTTTGATAGTTTTTCCTACCAGCCTCTTCGGAGAGCCATTTACACATCACATATTATAAATGCTTGATACCATATTTTCAAATATTCTAATTTATGTGATACCTCACTTACCACTCAATCCCCATGTTTGACTTGGTGGGAAGGGATGATCCTAGACCTTCTCTAGTAGCTCATTCCCGTATTCCTTTCTTACCTTGATTTTTCACTAGGAACCATGTTTCCAAGAAGAATTAAGGCCTATGATGGTAACTTTTATTTCTATGATCTCATCCTTAGTTAGGGCCTCCCTCTTCTCTCCAAATTCTTGAACCACTTAATGTGAAAATAAATTGGATTTGGGGGGAATAAACCTTTTATGGGAAAAACCCTATTTTTTATGTTGAAATTTAACAGAAAATTGTAGCCCGGTATGAAAAACCATCAACATCATTGGATATATGTTTTCGAGCTCTATAATAGGTCTCTCTTTGTTTTTGGTAATTTGAATCTTCACTAAGAAGCCATTTTTTCCATGAGGTCTCACTTTGCTGCCTATCAAAATTGAATCTCTTTATTTGAGTCACCTGTACTCTTGTACCACTTTACCTTTGAACTTGTTGACTTATGTGCCGAGTTTTGTCATGAGTAATCATTATGTACTCATGTTTTTACGCTCCGCTTTTTTCCTTTCCCATGTGGCAGCATTATCGAGTCACCCTTGCATTCATGAAGTCTGTTCTGAGTCCTATTGAGTCTTATTATAGTACATCATTCATATTTTCATTGCACTCATCCCATTTTTCTAATATTTGGCCTCCAATTGTACTGATTTGTATTCAAAAATCCATCCTCTGAGTAATTGACCGACTACTCTCGAATTAAGTCAATTGTTTCTAGGTCAACCTTGTAGAATATGCTCTGACAAGGGAATTTGTCATTCCACCACTCATATTTTCCCTCTGTCATCATCCGAGGTGTGATTTTATCAATCACATTACAATGATCCTCATGCATTTGTTTAGGAATCCTCATTGCCTCAACTCTGGCGAGCACTCTTCTATCAACTTCAGCACATTTATTCCAAGTGAGTGGTTTAGAGGGTGATGTACCTTGGTTCCAACCTTCATCATTGTTTGGTGCCTCAATCAAGAATAGGGAGTCATCATTTCCCTATGACTTGGTTGTTTCTCTCATGCTCCACATTAGTTCATTATCGCACGATCGAGAATCATACACTTGATGGTCGAGTAATCCAATAGATTGTACTAGCATTTCCGAGGTGTGTGTGAGATGTTACAAACCTCATGAGGAGGTGGCCCTTTAGGTATCGCCCCACATGCCTAGATGACAATAGATTATGATCCAACCTTTCATGCATTTCCATAGATTTGGCTGGCTTAGTTTTTGCCGCTTGCAGCACCCACAACATGGATGTATCCTTCAAATAGTCTATTCAAATATTCTAATCCCATTCTTATTCAGTAGGGATTCTTTAGTTGTGATCTCCCTCCTTCTTTCAGTATGGGGGGCATTATCACTAGTAGAAAATGAGAAATTAGTGACTAGGTGACTAAAAAATTTAGTCACTGCAACATTTTTTACTACAATACTACCAAATATGAGAAATCTTAGTGACTCAACTAAAAACAACTAACATAAATGACTAATTTAGTCACCAATTAAAATATACAACTAACTAATAAGTAATAAAACTAAAGATGACTAAGGTGAATGATTAATTTAGTCTAGGAACAAAAATATGACTACCTAACAAGTACTACAATAATACAAATAAGTCATTTATGTTAGTAATTTTAATTGTGCAAGGAAAATTCAAGATTATGGATGAAGATCCATGTGAACAAAACCTAGTCAATAATATTTTTGTTATCACCAAAAAATGATCACCTAGCCATTTCTAACTAGGTGGATCAAAATACACCATGTAGGATTAATTTTACTATAGTAAAATCACTTTCACCATGGGAAATAATTTAGTAAACCATTTTTATTAAATTATTCTCATTAAAATTAAAAAACCCCATGAAAATAATTGAATAAATCATTATTTATTTAACTTTTTCTAGGAATAATTATTAAATCATTGTTTGATAATTATCCCTTGTCACATTTGACTAAATCACCTATGAATAATTAAATAAAACACTATTTATTTATTGTTCCTTAAATCTATTATTGGAATAATTGTTAAATCACTATTTAATAATTATTTCAATTTCACACCATTGTTAATTGCCACGAAATAATTAATAAATCATTTTATTTAATAATTATTTCTAAATAAAGATATTTGACCATTTTGAATATATTTTCCCTCTCCAAAAAATGTAAAAAAGTATTCCTAATGGTTATATCTTGATTTGGTCAATATTAGTTTATTATTTTCCATTTTCGACATAAACCCAATACTTTGTTATAAATAAGAGGGTTTTCCATTCCTTCTTCACCATGATCGTTATCATCGTCACCACTATTGTCTTGTTTCACTTGACCTCCCACTGGAGTTCTACACATTGTTTACGTTTTTTCACATATTGAGAGAGAATCGATTACTGAATAATCAAGGACATCAAAGGACCCATCCCATGGAGGGGGGTTTGCGGACCCTTTTGTAGATATCATTCCCCATGTGTTATCAATAAAGGTTATTATTCATTTTAAAGTCTTTCGATATTAGGTTATTACATTGGATTTCTATTGATGTTTGTTATTTTAGATTGGATAAATTTTTTTGTTGTTGGTTTTTTTCGTTTTATTATTACAGATCTGAAGTGGAAGCAACCACAAATTGTTGTTAGGGTCACTTGTCACAAGTGACTTAAGTGAAATGTTTTTGGTACAACTTCAAAGAAATTTCATACTAACAAATGGAAACTCCACTGTTGTAGTAATTCATTTCTTGGATGACTAAAGTTTCAGTAAATTTCACGGTTTTCTGCAACTATTTATAGCTTCTCAATTTCTATTTATAGTTTTCTTTCATTTTTTCTCAAATTTTCAGATTTTGGTGGTTTTCTAGTTCTTTTTGGAGGTCACACGTACCAATTGATAAGGAGACGATAAAATTAGTGTGAGATCTCCTGAACAGGAGCCTTGAGAGAAAAATGTATTTTTTAGTACCAATCTTCCATTCCAGAGCACACTTTTTGGCCCATCATCTGTGTTTTCCACTATTTCCAAGTCGATACCTGTGTTTTGGATTCTTTCTGAGATTTTTTCTAGAATTTTTTGAGACCTTTTAAGAGTTTTATGTGTGGAATGGGTAGAATTTCTTATCTTTGTTTCAGTCTCTCTTTGAGGAAGTAAAAATCTCGTACACCACCTTTTTTGGAAGAGATTGGTTGGGGAGGAGTCTAGGGTTTCAACATTTCCAACCAATAATTTTTTGAGTCTAATCCATTACTTTACAACACTTTTGGATAGTTTTGTTTCACCTTTTCTCCCTTTAGAGTTTGGGTTTCACCTTTCCCCCTTAGTATCCCCTTGAGCCTCCCAGGTTTTGGAGCTTCATACCTATCCTTTATAGCATTTCTCGCCTCTGATTTTAATTGTGTCTACACCATCTATAACATATTAGTGCCTGTATATCTTAGTCCCTTTGACATTAAGTCTTTTAGTCATTTTATGTGTCTTTGAGTAGCTTTCTTTCCTTAATCTATTGCTTAGCTGCTTGTTATCCTTTTTGGGTGGGGTTTTATGTGCCTGATTGGATGTTTATTTTTCTATCATTTTTAACATTATTTACAATATTTCAACACTTTATTTTGAGTCACACATGGCATCATAAAACATGCTCAATTAACTCATCCACTTTACACATCATTTTCACACACTCACACCCTAAACGAAGATGATCTTGGTTAACACCACCAATCAAAGACTTGAAATGCTACACCTTAATAATTTAACATACATATATTAAGCTCGCTTAGGCACCAAAGCCAAAAAAATCTGTGTACTTTAGGTGTAGGATCAGTGTCATTAGCTTCCAACAACACCCCTCGATTACTTCAAATCCTTCATCATACCAGTGTACAAAGCCAAAGTGCATCAAAAACTTGATTTAGAGGGGGTTAGACTAGGTCACCATGCGAGCGGTTATCCTCGGAGCCACCAAACCCGTCACAGGGAATCTCGTGTAGTTGATGATCACCATGAAGCTCAAGACTTGACCACCCCTATGGGACAAAGGTAATTGTAGTTACCAATCTTAGGAAAAAACCCTATAGGACCCGCTATGGGAAGAAATTCGTTCTCTACCATACCTTTCTCTTGACAGCTCTACTTGCGGGGATCAAAATTTGTGAAGTAAGTAAGTTCTCTGGAATGCCATATGAAACAATAGATTGAGGATTTAGACCACCTATAAGCTAGAGGTATTTTTCTTTGATAAAACGTTATTTCTTGTATTAGAGTAGCATCATTAATATAGTTAGTTTACACTTGGCCCCACTGCACTATCTGTCTTCTTGTTGCTTGTTTCTCTTTTTCTCCTATCATCACCCATTAGTTCTTCAGGTCATAATTCTATCGACATCATTACACACCCTAGTTGCTTGTTGCAGAGAATTCATAGCATTCACCCTTAGTTCCCGTTATGACATATTACTCCTCCTTGTCGAGTTAGAGTCCATCCTCCTAGTACTCCATCAAGTCCTCATTTTGACTCCAGTTCTACTAACTCTTCTAGTTCTTCCTTTGATTTTGTGTCTTCTCAACCCCATACCATCACCATGTCAGGAACCAACGGAGGTGCTAGAAACCAAGGTGGTAACCTAGGTACTAAATAGGGAAACCACAAAAGAAGGAATAATTGTGTTCACCACACTTGAGCCAATGAATTCAAGACTTTTGTTGCCAAAGTTTATCCTCCTGTAAGACTCTGTCTTCCCACCTCTTGTGGAGGCTAATTTCTTCCTATTTCATTTGGTAAGTGATGCCATTGTGGATGGTTCTTTGTTGGAGATATTCCATGCTTTGTTCCAGTTATTTTTTTTCTTTGAAGATATTTCCAAAGACCTCTTTATTCCAAATTTTGATTTTATTTTTTATGAACTTTATTTTTTTATAGAATTGGTACATTCTTGTACTTCATTAGGGTCGAAAGATTTTCCACCAATCTGTCAGGTTTCCAATGAAGTTTGGGTGCTCCAGTCAAAATGTCTCAAAATGGAAGGGCCTATTTTTAAGGCTAGATGATATTGTGCACTCTCATTGGTATAGTCCAGTCATCCAAACCCATTTGGGGGAGGATATGAGCTTCAGCGTCCCAAGAGGTCATATAAATGGCTTCAAAGATCAAAAAATGATCTGTTATGAAACCAGCTCACAAAAAGATAGAAGAGATAGATCAACACCTTAGAATTCAGCCTCTTCAAGTGGGAAACCTCCTTTACATTACACAAATGAATGATTATTTGATGATACAAATGACAAGACATCCTTTCTATATATAGGAGTCTAAGGAGTCATAATATAATCAGAGCCGACATAACAATAGTAATGTAAGGGAACAATAATAACAATAATGGGCTTCTATGGGGCACAATAATAACAATATGGGGACTACATGGGTACAACAATATAATAAGGGGGTTGTACTAATAACAATAAGGGGTTACACTAGTAGTATAGGGGCCTAACATGCCCCTATCCTTCAAAAAGTGTTGTCCTCAGCGCTTGAGTAGTTCTTGATGCTTCTGTATAAAATTCTTGTCCTTCCATGTGAAATCTTCAATAGGTAAGTTCTTCCACTTGATGAGATGCTTTGAAATTGATTGATTTTGTAGCTGTCGACTTCTCGGTTCTGTAAATGATTTAGGTTCCAATATGCTTTTTCCTTCCTTGTCAAGTTCTGGCAATATTGTTGGAACTGGGATATTCGAAAACTTTTGAATGAGTTCCCACCCTGCTTCGCCATTCTTCCATTCATACCTTCCTTTGTTTATCAAATTTGGTTGGATAATTCTACCAACCTATACCATTTCTACAACCATATGTTCAATTTCACTCCTTTTGGCATATGGATATCTATAAGGCTTGACGTTTGGAGGAACACATCTTGGAATAAAATGAATAGCATGATCATGATCACGAATACATGGGAGACCTTTGGGAATCTCAAATACCTTGGAATGATTGTCCAAGACGTTTTAGAGATCTGGAGAAATACATGATTTCGATGTGCAAACAGTTAGCGAACATAATTGTGCAATTACTCCTCGTTGTTCTTTCTTTAGAAGCTTTGTCATTCCGTCAGAGTTGATTATCTTTCCTGGTTTCCCTGTGATACCCCTTAATTCAACTTCCTTTCCTTCTGAAGAAAATTTCATAAAAATATCTTGAAAATTAAAAGCTATTGTACCCAAGGATTGTAGCCATTGGACTCCTAGTACAACATCAGCACCTCCCATTGGAATGGAAAGCATTGGGCTAGTCAATACATATTCTCCCATGGATAGCTTGATATTAGCACTTTCCAGAGTAATTTATCGTTCCTCCATTTGCAACCATCACTTGACACTCTGGTGCTAGATATAGGAAGCAATTCAATTCTTTTGTTATCTTACAATGAATAAAATTGTGGGTACTTCCTGAATCAATCAACACTATTACCTTTTTCTTCTTGATTTGTCCTTCTATCTTGATGGTTTGAGGAGTGGTAATTCCAGCCAATGCATTACAAGATATGGTTGAATTCATTTCTTCTTTATCTAGGCTTTGTTACTAGAGTATATCCTCTTCTTTTGACCTTTCTTGCTCCTTTTCTTCTTCCTCTTCACAATCTATGTAGAATAATTTCTTCTCAGCACACTTATGAGCTTTAGTGTATTTGCTATCACAACTGTAACAAAGCCCTTTTGCTCTTTTTTCTTCCAATTGTTATGGTGTCAACCTTATAGGTTGTGGAAGACTAGGGGTAACAACACTTCCGTCTTTATAGTTGTGAGTGGTTTGCTTCCTAGTTACCATAATTTTGCTTTCCATTTTTCTTGCTAACCTGAATGCCTGCTCTAATGAATCAGGTTCCCAAAGGTGAACATCATGTTGGATATTATTCTTTAAAGTCCCTATGAACACATCAATCCTATGCTCCTCTGGAATATTTTTTACCCTTATGTTCAATTTTTGGAACTCCTCAATGTGCTCCATTATTGAACCCTTTTGTTTGAGATTTATCAAATGGCAAAAAAAGTGTTGCTTTTTGTATTGTCATAATGTGCTGTCAATTCTTCCGTAAAAATTGCCCAAGTGATAATTTGTTTACAAGAGCAAAGCCATTGATACCATACAAACTGATTTGGTTCCAAATATAAAGTTGCAATACGTACCTTTTGTGCATTTTGCACATTATTGAGATCGAAAAATTGCTCCATCTGTAATATCCATGTTGCGGGATCCTTGCCATCAAACTTCCTCATATCGATTTTTGGAATATGGTGGGTCTTCGATCCAACATTAGAGTCTATGAAATCATGATTAACATTTCTTTTGTTCGCATCATGAGTTTCCTTTACTACCCTTTCACTATTAGTAAGTATTTCTTATAGAAAATTTGTCAAATCTGTCTTCAAATCTGCCATGCCTGTCTTCAAATCGTCCCTTCCATGCCATTCATCTTAGCTTCCACACCCTTTATCTTAGATTCCACGCCATTTATATTAGCTTCTGTTAGCTTTTGTGAGAGTGACATTTGTTGCACTTGGTCTTCTAATTTTGATATATCATGTAGCATTTCTTCCTCTTCTTCATGAGTCATGCTAGAGCTTTCAGGTTGCTTACTAGGTGTTTGCATTTTCTTTCCTCGGGGTATCAGTTACCAATAATAATGCTCTACTATGCCCTTTGAATTCCTTCAAAATAATTTTTCAAACCAAGCTTAAGAAAAAATTAAAAAAAATCTACACACCTTTTTTCACTTTGTAGGAGCTCGATATTGCCTCTGATGTATCTCTGTAATTTCGAATCATCCAGTTCTAAAATTGCGACCTCCAGTAGCACTCTGTTTTCTCTTTCTAATGCCACCAGTCTGATCCAAATTGGATTCTCCAAGGAAGAGTTATGCCAAATCTTCCACAGTGACCTGAATATAGACTAGTTCAGTACAACGAACTTGTACGACGTGCCATGTGTCCCTGTTTCGACCTTTGGATTTGAAAAGTATATATAAGAAACTAAAGTCCGTCCTCTTTTTGTACCTTCTTACGAAATTTCAATCTGATGCTCAGAGAGAAAGTTATGACGATTTTCCCCAGGTCACCTGTTTGGAATGTAATTCAGGAGTCTGCAAAAAGACCAACTTTCTCAGATCATATCTCCAGAAATATAGCTCGAAAAGCTCTAAAATTTAGAACCGAGGTTCAATGCAATTTCATCTCAAATGGGTTTTTTTCACTTCTGAAACGTCACAGAAAAAAATTTATAGTGAAAATTCCATGACGACCTATTTGGCAAAACGAAACCCTAGAATCCAAAGCTCTGATACCAAATGTTATGAAACCAGCTCATAGAAAGATCAAAGAGATAGATCAACGCCTTAGAATTCAGCCTCTTCGAGGGGGCAACCTCCTTTGCATTACACAAATGAATGATTCTTTGATGATACAAATGACAAGTCCTCCTTTCTATATATAGGAGTTTAAGGGGTCATAATATAATCAGAGCCGACATAACAATAATAATGTAAGGGAACAATAATAACAATAGTGGGCTTCTATGGGGCACAATAATAACAATATGGGGACTACATGGGTACAACAATATAATAAGGGGGTTGTACTAATAACAATAAGGGGTTACACTAGTAGTATAGGGGCCTAACACGATCTAACCTAGAGGTGATATTTCTTGCTCCACCTATTCTGTTGTTCCAAGTGAAGGTGCCATTTATAGTTGGGATGTCAATTAGGCTAAGCATATCAATGGTTGCTTAGAATACTTCTAAATCTTTGTCCAACGGGTGAATCCCTCCTTTCTTTTCATCGATATTTAGAACCTAATTGAAATAACCTCCTATGATTTTGCACTGCGGAGGTATGATATCAGTGATCTTTATGACGGTACGTAGCATTTGGATTCTCTCAGCAGCCTTGTGAGGAGTGTATATGTTTGTTACACATATATTATAGTCAAAACCAATGATGTTAATAATTATGTTGATGGAGGTTCACATTTCAAAAGATGAGGTTAGCTCATAAAGTGAGATTTTCCATAGAATCTATTACCCTCCTACAGTGCCAATTGCAGAATTAGCGATGTTGCTATAGTTTTTGAAACAATTCTTTTGAAGAGTCTTAATATTATGCATGGCAATCTTAGTCTCTTGAATGAGAACTATGTCTGGTTTGCCTGTGATGATTCTTTTTTTTAGGATTCTTCTTTTTCCTACACCATTTAGGCCTCCTATATTCCATGAGATACAATTCATTGATAAAGATGTGGGGCTAGAGTGAGAGATTTTACCTTTCCCTCATTGAGAAGTCTTGCTCCAAGTTCCAAAGGAGCTAGGATGTGGTTTTTATTCCTCTTTTCTTATCTGGTCCTTTGGGGTTGTATTGCTCGACTCTCATGTTTTCCAATATTCCTTTCTGTACCAGGTCCTCTAGGTGCTTCCTCAATGTACCTTATTTTAATTCTTCTTATAACAGGTAATCTCCCTCTATTTTCTATATGTGATCATCAGGTATGATCGATAAGCAAATTTTCTTCCATTCTTCTACTATGGAGATGATACCAAATCATTTGAGGGATTCCTCTATCATGTATTCTTCACGTTAAGTTTCAATCACTACTAGATCCATATCAGTGTCCTCTAGAATGTGGTCTTCCTCTGCTTGAAAATGCTCAGAAAGATCCTACGGTTGTGTCTGATCTGCTAAGTTTTGGATTATCCTTTGGTTTTATTCCTTCTTTTTTCCACCTGAGTTTAGTTCTTCTTGGTTCTCCTATAGGGCTTCATATTTATTTTTGTTGCTTACTTGATATTGACCTAGCTTACTTTGAGCCTTTCTGTTGTGCCTATTTTTGGGTCCCACCTTAGTGAAACCTTGTTCATCTTACTTCTTTTGGGCTTGAGTGTTTCTTTTTTGTGCCTTGTTATGGGGGTAGTACCTGAATAGGTGCCCATGTTCATGGCATTTTCTACATCTAAATTGTGTATGCTCATAGTCGATATTTTGGAGCCAAGCTTCATCTTTAAACACTAACTTGATTTCCTCTGGTAGAGCACCTGAAACATCCATGTAAATGTAGATCTTTGTGTAGGAGACACAGTGACGATTCCTGGTTCCCTCTGACGTTTTAATATACTCCCCTAACTCATCTCCTATTCCATTTAGTACTGATGGTGACTAGTATTCCATGGGCAGTGAGTAGAGACCAACCCAAACTGAGGCTCTAGTAAAGTCCTCCTTTTTAGGGGTAAAATTCTCCTTCCAATAACGCATATAGAGCATGACCGAGTTGAATAAATATGGGCCTCCTTCGAATATATGGTATTTGTCTTCCAGGAGGTCAAAAATGTCCATGAAGAATCCCTTCGATCCAAGTTACAGTGTGATCTATCCTTTAGGTCTCCATTTGTTTTAATCCACCAGTTCAACAATTTTTCTATGGGCCATATTCTCATGAATTTATAGATGACTGCATGTAATCTTTGTAGGTTTCCACATCTGGGTCCTGGACTTCCAACACCAGAATATTTTTTTCCTTAGGATTGCAGTTATTCCTGTCTTTTGACTTGGTCACTTGGGGGCTTTCTGAATGGGTGTGGTCGGGTCTAACCTCCATTCTATCTTGCAAACTTGAAGCTTCTTTTGAGAAATTTCCATTTGTAGGCTTTCCTTTTGCTGCATTTCGATTTTCTTGTTGGTTCGCTCTTGTAGATTTAAGGAATCTGGAAGAGTGAAAGGCATTGTAGGTAGTAAGCCTAGTGAGGAAAGAGATTTCATGCTCATTGTTCTTGCCTATGATAGTATCTTGACAGGAGGGGGTCTCAGACCCCCCTTCAGCCTCTATCATGATCTGAACTATGAAGGATGACAAAAAAAATAGTGATAGATTTCAAAGTGGAGTTCAGAGCCTTAGCCTTTTTTGTTCAGTTTCCTTAAGATTGTTCAATCCCTAGGGTCTATTAACCTCTTGGGTTTATATTAGTAATAATCTTGAAATATTAAATATATTAAAAACACTATCACGTTATCCAACATTGTGGTTGTTGGAATATAATCCTAACATCTACATTTATTTTTTAGCCTAAGTATCCTTGACTTAGCCACATGCACTAAAAATCATGTTCACACTTGGTTTTTGGTAAACTAGCTCGGTGGACCAACTTTCGCTTATTTTTTGCCTTTAAAGGATTAATATTATATAAATATTGGTCCAACCACTTTCCTAAACCATTTAGACATTTAAGTGCATGTTCACAGCTAACCACACCTCATCCACTTGAGTTATTTGAGGATTGGTGCCCCACATGAAGATTCCCCTTTAAATCAAGGGATTTGGTCCCCTAGACCATTTTAGCATGTTTTAAAGTTGCCTTCCTTGGGAAATGTGCCCCTCCTCACGATTTCCTTATGGTTGATAGTTGGCATAGGTTGTCTCAATTCATTGTTGCTATTTTAGGCCTCCCTTTAGCTTTTCTTAGCCTTTTCTAGTTTTTTACTAGTTTTTTCCTAGTTTTCTAGATTCGGCAATTTCTATATAACCACCTCCCTTTGGGATTAGAGGTTTTGTTGCTCATGTATTACTATTGTTCATTAATTTAATACAATTATTTTATGGAGAAGATTCTTTCTCTCCTCTCTTGAATATCAGCAAATTACTTGTGTTCAATTTAACTAGAATTCTAGATCTATCAGAGTTTCTGCAGGAATTCTACATGGTATCAGAGCTAGTTCGAATATAGTGGATTTTACACGGTTTTATTTGTAGGGATAGATCATCAGGAGGTGCAAAAAGTAGCAATGGATCATCTCTCTTAGCCCACAAAACTCGTTCTAAATCCTTTCAATAACTTCGAATGGAAGACAGAGATCACTCTTCTCCTCCGAAGCAAAGGGATTTACAGGGTAACAATGAGAACAGAGACTGAATCGAATTTTGCAAAGGAGAAGATCAAGTATTTCAATAAATTAGATGAACCAATTGGGCTGATATGCCTATAAATTTCCAGATAACTCCTCTTTCATGCCAGTGGAGCCACTACTCCCAATGTGGTCTGGACCACATTGGAAGGACTATTTGACAAGCAGGATGAAATGAGAGTGCATGAACTAGAGAATGAACTCATATCCCTCAGTTCAACTCATTTCAGCAACCTACAAGAATATTTCACCAAGTTTAAATCCCTCATCGTTGAACTTGATGCATGTGGAGTCAAGAAAGAGGAAGATCAACTCATCCTTTTGATTCTCTTGAAATTAGGCAATAGGCCCTGAATATTCTGTATTTGTATCACATTTTCAAGCATCTAAATTGACTCGGGAAAAATGGAAGATGCCTCCATTAAATGACTTCATTGCAGCATTGACTCAAGATCAAGCTAAGTAAGTCCAAATGGGTGCCATCAAACGTTCAAGGAACCAAGCACTTGTGGCTATTGATGCTCCAAAGAGCAGTGGAAGAGACAAGCAAAAAGGGAAGGGTAAATTTAATGAATCGAAGAAGGAGAGACCTGTACGATCTTTAGAGAGCTCTTGTTTGCCTAAGGGTAATAAGAAAAAGGAAAGAACACTTTGCAGCGACTGTTCCAAAGGTTTTCATCCCAAAGAAAATTGCATGAGGAAAACAATCGATGAGATGGCTAAGCAATTGCAGCAGCACAATCTCACCATGCTCGAGAATGCAAAGAAGAAGGATGATAACAAAACGGGATATGGGAGAGGGAGAGCACAAGATGGTGATGCTTTAATGGCTGTCACATCCACTCCATCAGCTTGGATCCTTGATTCAGGTGCATTGAACCATATGGCTGCATCAAAAGATGATTTTTCCTCCATCGAAGAAAGCACTAGATCCCCAATTTACTTGGGAGATGCCACACCTGCAAAGGTGTGTGGAGAAGGAATTGTAGACCTTGAAGGGTGCTGCTTCACAAATGTGCTTCTTGTTCCCTCGTTGTATGCAAATCTTCTCTCGATATATCAGATCACTCATTCTGTCTTTAGAAGGAAGATGGAGTTCACTCCGGACTCCACAGTGATTACTAACATTTCCACGAGCTCACAGCTTGCACGTGGAATTGCAGATGACGGTTCTTTTCTGTATTTCTTCTCCCACTTTGTTCCTAAATCTATTAGCACTGTATTTATATCACAATCTAATGATATCAGAAGGTTATGGCATGAAATATTTTGCCATCTAAAGTATAAGTACTTGCATCAACTCAGTAAGGAAAACATGGTAGAAGGATTGCTCGCTATTAAATTCACAAGTAGTGTATGTCAAGGATGCATTCTTGGCAAGCATCTGAAGCAAAAGTTTGACAAAGGGAAGGCACATAGAGCTTCTTCACCTCTTGGGCTGATTCATAGTGACATCACAGGCCCATTCTCGTAGCCTTCAATCAGTAAGGCTCGATATTTACTCACCTTCATGGATGATTTCTCTCACTTTACTTGGGTATTTTTTTTGAAATTAAAATCGGAAGTATTTGAATTCCTTATAGAATTTAAAGAACTTGCTGAGAATGAGTCTCGGTGTAATATTAAGATACTCTATACTGATAATGGGGGGGAGTATGTCAAAAAATATGTGCAACAACTTTGTATTGATGCGGGTATATAGCTACAACACACAGTGCTATATACACCACAACAGAATGGTATCGCGGAGAGGAAAAAACGGTCGTTAAAAGAGATGGCCAATTGTATGCTACAGTCCAAACTATTAGCTCCTAAGCTATGGGTTGAAGCTATTAATTGTGAAGCATACATTCAGAACCACATTCCTCACAAAGCACTCAAAGGCACCACTCCATTTGAATGTTGGACCAGTGAGAAACCGAAAGTGTCGCACTTTCGCATTTTTCGTTCATGAGCATGGGCTTACATTCCAACAGATAAGAGGAAGGCTTTAGAGCCTCAAAGTGTTGAATGTATCTTTGTTGGATATCTTGACAGTGTCAAAGGATATATATTTCTAGACTCTCACATTGAAAAGTTCCTTATAGCTCAAAGTTTGAAGTTTGAAGAAGAATCACTACATGATTTTTCAGCAAACCCTGCCGAGGAAACACTTGTTGCCACTAATGAGGAGGAGTCTGAAACTTATTTGAGCACTTAAGAGAAGCCATCAGAGAAGCCTCTTGGGTCTGATTCAAAGGATGAGGAGCAGGTCATGACTGCTCCAACTCAGCTGCCAACTTGGGTAGAAAAATCCTTGCAAGATGCGGGTGAACTAGTTGATGATCCTGTGGATGCGAGAAGGACTAGATCACAGTTTTTTGGGGCTCCTCAAGCCCTGGATGCCACCGAACCATTGCTTCCCATACATTGCTGTATGAAACTTGGTTCAGATCCAAAGTCACACTCTAAGGCTGCTAGAAACCTGCTTTGGGAGGGTTCCATGGATGAAGAGTACTTTGCTTTCACGAAAAACAACACATGGGACTTGATTCCACTTCCGAAATGAACAAAGCTTGCTCGATGTCGATGGATCTATCAAACAAAGATTGCTAAATATGGTGAGATTAGAAACTACAACGCTCAACTTGTTGTAAAAGGATACTCACAGGTACATGGCATAGACTACACAGAGACATTTTCACCTGTTGCAAAAATGGACTCCATTCGACTAGTTTTAGCCATTGCTGCTTCTTGTGGATGGGAAGTTCATCACATGGATGTGAAGAGTGCATTTCTTCATGGAGATCTCAAGGAGTAGATATATATGGAGCAGCCACAGGGATACATTTAGAACTCTTCCCTCATTTGCAGATTAAAGAAATCTTTGTATGGCCTAAAACAGGCTCCCAGAGCCTAGTATGCAAAGATGGATTCTTTCCTACTTTCCATTGGATTCATTCGATGCAAATATGATCCGAATGTTTATTTGCTGCAACATGATAATTCCATTTTTCTTATAGTACTTTATGTAGATGATTTACTGATGAAAGGGAACCTTACCTCAGCTATTGATTCGGCAAAATCAGCATTGCACGATCGATTTTCCATGATAGATTTTGGATTGTTGCACTACTTTCTTGGTCTTGAAGTTTCTCAGTATACTTCAGGGATCAAGGTGGCACAATCTAAGTATGCATCAGATCTACTTGTCCGCTTTTAGATGACAGAATGCAAGCCAATAGCATCTCCCATTCTTTCGCAGATCAGATTTGAGGATGCGGGTACTACACCTTTGGTGGACAGTACACTGTATCCATAGTTGGTTGGGAGTTTGTTGTATCTTACTCACACCCAACCTGATATATCTTTTGCAATAGGATTTTGTTCCAGATATATGCAAGAGCCCCATGAGCTTCACTGGAAAGTTACAAAGAGAAACCTTATATATGTGAAAGGTACTTCCAGTTTTGGTATCTTTTATGCTATAGATTGCCCACTTTCACTGATTGGGTACACAGATCCGAATTGGGCTGGTGATGGTACAGACTGCAAGTCCACCTCTGGTTATGCTTTTAGCTTTGGTTTAGGGCCTTTTGCTATTCTAGCAAGAAGCAATCCACGATTGCTTTATCTATAGCCGAGGCAGAGTATAGAGGTGCAGTGAATGCAGCTACATAGACTGTTTAGTTCCAGGGGCTTTTCTTCGAGTTTGGTATTCAGTATTGACTTCTGACTATCATATTTTGTGACAATCAGGGGTCCATTTAGATATCGATTGATCCATTTCAGAGGCAGAGGACCAAGCACATTGAGATTCACATGCATTACATCCGCGATTTGATATGTGACCGAGTGATATCACTACAGTACTGCCCCACTGAGCAACAGGTTGCAAACATCTTCACCAAGTCTTTCACTGAAAAAGAAATTTTTAGAACTGAGAGCTATGCTTGGAGTGGTGGAGACAACTGATTAGGCCCTTCTCGCCACTTATCCCTTTTTTCCTCTTTTGGGGGTGTGGGGGGGTTTTCCCATGAGGTTTTCCCTCTTTCTTCATTTTATGAGGATCTTTTTTTTATTGTACCTGAGTACCTAACATGGCATCTTGGCCGGACTCAGTTTAGATAAGTGAGTTAGGATGAAGGGGGTGTTGGAATATAATCTTAACATCTACATTTATTGTTTAGCCTAAGTATCCTTGACTTCACCACATGCACTAAAAAGCATGTTCACACTTGGTTTTTGGTAAACTAGCTCGGTGGACCAACTTTCCCTTGTTTTTTGCCTTTAAAGGCTTAAGATTATGGAAAAATTGGTCCAACCACTTTCCTAAACCATTTAGACATCTAAGTGCATGTTCACACCTAACCACACCTCATCCACTTGAGTTATTTGAGGATTGATGCCCCACATGAGGATTCCCCCTTAAATCAAGGAATTTGGTCCCCCGGACCATTTTAGCATGTTTTAAAGTTGCCTTCCTTGGTAAATGCACCTCTCCTCATGCTTTCCTCATGGTTGGTAGTTGGCATAGTTTTTCTTGAGTCATTTTTGCTATTTTAGGCCTCCCTTTAGCTTTTCTTAGCCTTTTCTAGTTTTTTACTACATTTTTTCCTAGTTTTCTAGATTCGGCAATTTCTATATAACCACCTCTCTTTGGGATTAGAGGTTTGGTTTCTCATGCCTTACTATTGTTCATTCATTTAATACATTGATTTTATGGAGCAAATTATTTCTCTCCTCTCTTGAATATCAGCAAATTACTTGTGTTTAATTTAACTAGAATTCTAGATCTATCGGAGTTTCTGCAAGAATTCTACAGTGGTGTCATAATTATCATTGAACTATCGCATTGTCTAACATCATAGTGTGACAAGCATCGTTGCAATGTGACAAGAAGTGTCAAATGATTGATTACATTGTAATTTATTCAATGTCACACTCTGAGAATGAATAAGTCAGGGTTTAATATGAATCCCTTACGTTTATAATGTTTATCCCTTACGTTTATTAATTCATTGGATTTACAATATTAATAATCCCTAGGGTTTATTAATCCGTTAGGTTTGTAATATTGATAATCCCGTTAATTTATTAAGCCCTTGGGTTTAAAATATTAATTTGCGGGCTTTATTAGTCATATGTATTTTTAATATCAATGCCTTCGTTTTGTTGATCCCTTGGGTTTATTGGTGCCTTGGGTTTATCATATTAAAAATTACTTATGTTTATAATTTAACCCATTGGGTTTATTAATCCCTTGGGTTTATAATATTAATAATCTCTTGGATTTGTGATACTAATAATACATTGTATTTATTTATTCCCTTGGGCTTATACTATTAATAACTTGGGCTTATTAATCCCTTAAGTTTATAATATTAATCGTAAGGGTTTGTAATGCTAATCTCTTTAGTTTATAATGTTTGTCCTTGGGTTTATTAATCCCTTAGGTTTATAATATTAATAATCCCATGGGTTTATTAAGGCCACAGGTTTATAATATTGATCCCTTAGGTTTATTACTGAGTTGGGTTTATAATATTAGTAAACCCTTGGATTTATAATATTAATAATTCTTTGGTTTTATCAATCTTTTGGGTTTATAATATTATTAATTCCATGGGTTTATTAATACCTTAGATTTATAATATTGATCCCTTTGGTTTATTAGTGAGTTCGGTTTCTAATATTAGTAAACCCTTGGGTTTATAATATTAATAATTTCTTGCGTTTATAATATTGCTTTTGGGGTTTAAAAACAAAATGAGGACTTTGTTTCAAAAAACATTTTTCTTTACATCACATAATTCAATTTCCAAAATAAAAATGAAATATATAATCATATGCAAAACATGAAACAAATTATTAAAAATGCAATGAGAGTGATGATAAAGTTATTGAAAATATTGAGAAATGCAATGACTATATTGAAATTATTGAAAGTTGTAACAATAAAAAATAATAAATCATGCAAGAAATATTGGTGAAAGTAATATAGGGTTTAAGACATACTAAACCTATTAAAAACAGAGTCAAACTATCGAATGTTGTAGTATCATAAATATCATCGAACTATCACATTTTCCAACATCCAAGCATCATTGCAATGCGACGAGAAGTGTCAGAATCATTGTCATAATGATAGATTACATTATAATTTATTTAGTGTTGCATTGCAACAATGAAAAAATTAGGGTTTATAAGATTGGGTTTAATCCAAGTGATTAATATTAATTCTTTAAGTTTATAATCCATTGGGTTTATAATATTAATCTAAGGTTTTATATTATTAGGGTATAACATTAATCTTAAGTTTTATAATATCGATCATAGTATTTAATATTAATTCTTAAGCTTTTAATCTCTTGGGTTTACAATAATAATCTCTTTGGTTATAATAGAAATTCCTTTTGTTTATTGATCCCTTGCATTATATATATATATATATGAAATACCATTGGTAAATAATAGTATAATAATTTTTTTAATCTGATGCAAAATTTATATATTATAGATATCATTAATATACTTTAAGTAAATATATAAAAGATATTAACATTATATTAATAAATATATAGTAATTATAAACAATAACATAATGGTGAGAGATAAATATGTATTATAAATAATAAGAAAATATTGTTAGGTGAATAACATTATAGGTTGAAATATAATGTAACAACCTCCGGCGTAAATGTGCATATAAAAAAAAAAACATAATAGGAACAAAAATACAATAAACATATGAGCCATCAAAATCCATATATACATCAGTACATTTGCACATGAAAATCAAGGGAATGATTTTTTTTCATTAATAAATACAATGAACCAACTAGAGATGGGACTACCACGTTCCACCCGACCATAGATTGGTTGAGCCAAGTCTCTTTTCAACCAATCACCCATGTGCCATATTCTAAGCATGAATATGGGATCTCATAAAACACATCAATCAAAACTCATCTAGGGCTTGGAGAGGCCACCCACCTCAACCCATCAAATAGTGATTCCACCTCACGGTTGGACATCATCAAAAGCCATCATCAGATTGGTCTCCATCCAAGCCATCCTGGGCTTCCAAAGCGTTTGTCCAACCAAGGCTTCTAGAACTAGTAACTCAACCCACGGCTTATATAGAGCTTCCAGAGCGTTTGTCCAACCAAGGATTCCAGGACTAGTAACTCAACCTGCCAAGGGCTTGCAGAGCGTTTGTCCAACAAGGGCTTCCAGGACTAGTAACACAACCCAAGCTGTTACAGGGCTTCCAAAGTGTTTGTTCAACCAGGGCTTCTAGGACTAGTAACTCAAACCAAGCTATGGAAAAATGAGAACCAACCAAAACAAATCAATGAAAGTAAACCCACAAACACCATGGTTATCCAGGAAATGGCAAGGATAGGCAATCCACTATCAATCTCGATCGTCCTCCATGCCAATGACAGATCATAACCAAGAAACCACATGCATGTGCCATGCATGCCAAAACTGGTGAAGAAATCATACATGCAACTCGGTACCTGCAAGAAAATCTGATGTAGTTGTTGATGTCGATACCTTCTTGTGCTTTCCTGCTCTTCCTTTGCCTTCTTGCTACAAGAATCCAAGTATGCCACACCCTCCAAGAGTGCTCCATGAAAACTTTAAGTAACCAAGTGTATGAGAGAGAGAGAGAGAGAGAAAATAATGAAAGAGCTCCAAAACTGAACTAACAAAAGCTTCACCCCCAAGGAAGAAGCTTTCCAACTAATCCTTAGAAGATTTTTTATTAATGAGGCCTCTATTTTCTTCATTTTCCATTATTTTCCTTCAATTTCCTCCTCACATGGAACCTATGAAACCTATGACCTTTCACCTTCCTTTGCTCCTAATTTCCATTATTTTCATAAATAAATATGCCAAAATACATTTTTGCCTCTTTAATGCCTTAGCTATTGCCTTTTCCAATTTCCTTATCTATAAACAACCAAATGAACACCCCTAGGATGTCCTGCCCACCATTCGGTTTGGAATACGTGTCCCATCATCTGTGGTATTTATATATTTTTACATGGAATTTTCACCAGGGCTGTTACAGAACCCTCCCCCTTGGGGGAACATCGTCCTCGGTGTTCAATGACACCTATAACCAAAAGACTGTTGAAAACAAAACATACTACCCATGGAGCTTTATAACACAACTCGTTGCAATATTTACAATGAAAGATCTGCTCAAAATCAAAACATCATGACAACACGACAACATACTGCATAATGGAGCTTTATAACATAGCTCATTACGTTATTTACAATAACCACATATACACATATTCACATATGCACACTTTCTCAACTAACAAATAAAATAATATCAATCTGCAACAAGGGAATCTAGAGGCTCGCACCTCCACCCTCAAAATAATACTAGGATCCACCTCCTTCCCAAGAAGTCCAAAATCCACTGCAAATTAAAATCTGCATCTAATGTCCAATGCTATAATCTCGCACCACTTTTCCTCTCAGTGAACAGTTACCGACTCATTGTTCCAGGGCGCACTCCCAATGTGGATCTGATTCCATCTTGAAATGCTAATGACCAAACCAAATACATCCACGAACTTCCCTTCTCTGTTACACAATCCCTTGCGAATCCGATTACCTATTCCGTGTAGTCACTGACCTTCCAAGTTCCACTGGCACCCCCATCTCGAGCAGTCCATCCCTTGGAAAGGATTCCTCGCATCGGAAGATACAAAAACCAAGGCATATACCTGCCTCAACACATCATATCGGTCATAGCATGCTAATGGAAATCAATGGACACTATTGGGTACTAGTGTCCCATAATGGCCCTGCTCCTGAAGTGCTTTATGAGCATATTGCTGAAAGTTTCAATTCCTTTTTTGTTGCTGCTAATTCTTGTAGTTGATTTCAACCACCCAACTGGGCATGTTCATGCTTCCTGCACCAAGAACATAACTTCCATTAGATTCAAAATAAATTGAAATAACTTCAAATTGTACATCATTGGTAGTTCATCAATAAGGTACACTTGGAATCCTATTCACTTCTTGTCACAAGAAGTCAAACTAGCATCTTTGACCAAATCAACATGTATAAAAATATCACATCAGGTTAGCTCAAGACACAACCATCATAGATCAAAATCATAAATCACATGTAACCATCATAAACCAGAATCATAGATCATAAATTAGAATCATAGATCATAAACCAAAATCATAATTCACATGTAGTCATCATATACCAGATCATAAGTCACATGCATGATAAAACTGAAATACAATATCGATACCTATCCTTCATCAATCCTTACTTCTTCTTTTGTTCTTTTCTATAAACATTGGATCGGTTGCCACACCCAACAAACACCCAGTGCCTTCTCCTCTACCAGGTGCACATACGCATAGTGTGCATCACACACATACAACCACACCTAACACACAACACCATGTAATACATGCACCTACACCTGACGTACAACGCATACACCTACAACCAATGTACAACACAATGCATCCATCTATGCTGAATGTGCAACACCACCCAATACATGTACATACACAATGAGTACACACGCCACAATACCATGACTACATGATGCACATACATAATACCACATGTCCTCAACACAACATGTATGACATGCACACAATACCACATGTGCACCAGTACCATATGTACAACATGTACACGTTACCACCAGTACACCGCACCACCTGCACAATGTATGCACAGCATCACATGTACATGGCACCACCTGCACAATGTGTACACAACACCACATGTACACTACACCACTATACAATGCGTACACAATACCACATGTACACAGTACCACACACATGGCATGTACGCGACACCACATGTAGACAACGCCATATTCATAGCATGTACATAGCACCACATGCATACAACGCCACTTGTACAATATGTACATAGCACCACACGCACATGGCACCACTTGTATAATCATGCACACCACACCATATGTACATAGTACCAATGTACCACATGAACGCAACACCACTTGTACATAGCACTGCATATCCTACACATACATAGCATCATCTGTATACAGAACTGCATATCCAACATGTACATAGCACCATATTCACACACACCGCATATACGTCATGAAGACAATACAATATGTATGCAACACCCCATATGCAATATTTGCACAACCCTATTTGTACCATCCTGTACATAACATTTCATAAATAACATGTACACATGCTATGTATACACAACACCTAAAGTGCACACATCATAGATGCAACATGTACAACATATACAACATATGCATAATAGTAGTACCACACATCCAAAACCACATTGTCCTTACCAATAAACCTTGCTTCACATCTATTATCCATGCTTGTCTTAGCATGTTGCAGACCATGTTGCTTTTATTCTCCTGGTGTATCCTTTGGTATAACCTGTCCACAACAAAGACATAATATAATCACATAATATCAACTCATAACCATATGATACTGACCTCGTATATTTTTCATGACTACTTTTCCCACTTGATTCCTCGCGAGACCAACCTCTTCATGTCATTCGCCTGTATAAGCAATCATTCCTCCACAAGAATGATTCTTGATAACCCCTATTAGATAGTGACATAGATACATAGATACATACACAGATAATCATTAGCATAAAAAAATCATCACCTTGTCAAACAATGACATACATACATTCATGTATACATATTTAAACATCAGCATAATCATGATCATAACATAATTACCAGGTAACATAAGGTCTAGGTTAAGAGAAATTCCTTTATTCATGAAATAGATGCACAACATTGAGAAAAACAGTTCCCAACATAGCCAAGGCATATGATGCATCAAATCCATTTACTCTACCTTTTCCTATTACCTTTCTGGTGACTATATTGCTACCGTCTATTTATCACAATGGACCTAGCCAATCCAACCGACTGTCATAGCCTTACCTTTTGCTACGCTTACTCATGCACCGAGCTTCATCTGAATCTTACATTACCTCTCGGGTACCACACAGCTCTCCCGAAGCTCCATCAACTTTCCTCTTTCCCAACCAATTCCCAAGACTCAAAACAATAAAGGATAAGACAATAAAAAACCAAGAAGAAGACCACGAAATGCCATAATGATATGACACTACAACAAAGTGGCAAGGCCTTGCACCAAACATAAGCAAAACTAAAAATCAAGCTCAAAAGACCAAAAGCACAAGACTGACACCATGAATCAATCCCCATGGTTCCCAAGGAAAGCTCAACTTGATCCATCTTCAAGATTTCATGGCAACCTGTCTTGCCATGAAACTCCCTGCATCATGCTGCCATAAACACATAATTGTCAATGTATAATTAAGCATAATAATACACCAATTACCTTATCTAATTGTGCCAAGAACGTTGCTTGCAACTGATCACATCCATGCCATCTCTCAAGGGACTCTAATCCTTTAATAGATCCACCCGTAGCTAAAGACTAGCTAATATACCTGTTAAGTGCATGCTCACGAATATAACACATATCCACATAATGTCAGACAAAATCAAGGTTAAGAAGTCTTCCTGTGTGCAAAGCACTCATTTGTTTGAAATTAGGGTTTGCAAACATAACCAAAGGAATTCTTGCCCAATTCCTTTCTTTTACCTTCTTACCTTGTTGGAATCGAGGCTTACAAATGTTGTCACACCACCCAATTGTTAGTTATATAGACACATCAACTATTACCTTGTCATGCTAATATCAAGCATGTTACCCTGAAAATTCTCTCACATGTCAACCACATGTTCCAAATATCATGACAAGCATATCTATTAATTTGAAATCAACTATTACCAAGATTAACAATCATGTCATAATCCATAGTCAACTCATAGTCATCAATCATAATACTACAGCTATCACCTACTATACTCAAGTACATATCAACTGTGTCAACACATATATTTTAGTACAATCATCTTAAAACAAGATCATTTGAATACATACTCATATTATGCAATTCATCAAACATTAATACCATGTCAAATAAATCAACTAGATGACATAATCAACAGTTAAGCACAAAATATATGACATAAGCAACTGATACTGTAATGTATCTCAGGGGAGGTGATATTGTCTGCACAATCAATCTAGTTAGCACAATATAACTCTACAACACATCAACTCAAGCACTCATAAGATCATAATATCCATAACAATATATAACTAACATGTTCACATCATAAACTAATACACATATGCAAAGTCAATCTAGATTAGTATGACACCATCTCACACATATGCTGGTTCATACCTGAATATCACAACCATAATCATCTACATAGGTCAAACCAGGTTAACACAATACATATAACATCAAGATTTTCAAGACAATGAACATAACCATCACGCATATGACCAATCCAAATTATAACATCAATATCTCAATGAAATGACCCTAATCATAAAGTTAATAACATATAACAACAATAAGTTATATATCATACTCATCAACAACATACAACATAATCACCAGGTTATCTAATATAAAACAACAATAGCAATGCATACAACTACAGGTTACTATTATTCTTTACTATCGAACCCATGTGCATATAACTACATTAATGAACTAACATCTATCATGAATGTAACCATAATATCAAAAGACATGCACATAAACCTAATGTATATAAACCTAATGCATATAGAAATCCTTAACTTACATACCTACATGTTGAACATAAAATACATGTATGACGATTTGCTCTTACCCCAAAGTCCAATGTTGCAACCTCATTATGATGATCTGCATCTCGTGCTCTATCTCAGCCAACACATTAGCATCATAATAACCAATAGCATCATGATGACCTAAATTGCATACAATGACTTCACAAGGCATGTTTGACCCACTATACATGCATAATCATAGCCACGACCATACATGCATAACAACAACCATTACTCCATTGTACACATTGCCACATGCAACCAACACTATGCATAAGAAATGCCAAATCAACTACATCTACACATAAATGCATGTCATCAAACATAAGCAATCAATTCTTGTAATCAACCTACAATACTGATACACGTAATCAAAATATTCAAAAATGTAACCTAACATACAAGGATGTGAGTAGGTATCATGAAATCAACATGTAAGCAACATACAATTCATACATAGTCAATCACATGTTCCAAAAATCAATACATCGTGTTTATTAATTTGAAATTAGCATTCACCAATACCAACAACCTATAAGCATACCCTCCTTACTATCCATGGTGAAGGAGGAAGCTACTATAATGGTCTGATCTCTAATATCCAATTATGGAAATTGGATCTCCAAATCTCTATTAAATTTAACCATACTTGAAAATAAATTGATTTTATTTCTCATACATTTGTATGAGACTAAGTCAAAAATATTGCACTTATTCCACTTGTAACATCATAACTAAAAACATGCCACTTTTCCATTTCCTTACATGCAACTTTTCAAATTCTTTGCATGCAACCTTTCAAATTCCCTACATGAAACTCTTCAAATTATTTGCATGCAAATAGGCATAGCTCAGCTACATCCATATTATCATACTACAATACTATCCCATCCAAGAAAAAATAACATTTTCTTCAAACAATTACCATACTTTTACATTTTCCACAAACAACTACTATATTATTACATTTGCATGTAAGCATTTATTCAAACACTTTACATGCAAACTAATATAGAAAACAATTTGCATAAAATAAAAATATATCAACTACAGTGATACTATTACACATCAATACTATCCCCAACCATAAACAACATACTCATTGGGGCATTTTATCAAACAGTTTGTATGCAATTAATCATTGAACCATTTAAGCATTTCATCAAACACTTTGCATGAAAACTAATATAGCAAATGATTCAATGCATATATCCTAAACTATAGTAGTACAAGTTATGGAAACTAAACCATATGATCAGTGGAATTATTCCTAAATATGGTTCAAGTTTCAGCTTCTGAGATTTCATAGATGAAAAGTTATAACAAAATACCAACACAATCCTATTTGCCACACAATTCTAGGAGTATCGAGAAAGCTTGATTTACACTGGTCATATCTCCTAAAATATAGCGAATAAATGTTTGAAATTTTTATCACAATATAAGTGGGATTTTCTCTCATTGTGCAAAAACTTTCAACTCCTGAGAGTGCCCAGAATAAAATTTATAACAAAAATGTCAACATGACCTGTTTGAGACCTGATTTTAGGAGCATTCAAAAGGCTCGACTCCCTCTACACATATCTCCTAAAATATTGTGACCCAATATCTGAAATTTCTACCACATAATCATTGGTATTTCCCCTCAATGTGGACAAATTTTCAGCTTCTAAAAGCCTACAGAAGAAAATTTATTACAGAAATTCCAATGTGACCTGTTTAAAGGTGCATTCAGGAAGGTCATCTTCCTTAAATCATAATTCCTAAAGTATTGGGAACCAATATCTGAAGTTTTTACCACATTATCATAGGGATTTACATTTAGTACGGATAAATTTTCGACTTCTAATATTCCACAGAAGAAAAGATATAACAGATATGACAAAAATGTTTAAAAATTAACCTTTATTCTGCATTTTACCTATGATAGAGCCCATCCATTCCAGGTGTTTGAACCATGCTATGATACCACTCTGTAACAACCTCTGGGGTAAATGTGCATATAAAAGAAAACATAATAGGAACATAAATACAATAAACATATCAGCCATCAAAATCCATATATACATCAGTACATTTACACATGAAAATCAAGGGAATGAATTTTTCATTAATAAATGCAATGAACCAACTGGAGATGGGACTACCACATTCCACCAGACCATAGATTTCCTGAGCCAAGTTTCTCTTCAGCCAATCATCCCCGTGCCATATTCCAAGCATGAATGTGGGATCTCATAAAACACATCAATCAAAACTCATCCAGGGCTTCGACAGGCCACCCACCTCAACCCATCAAACAATGATTCCACCTCACGATCAGACATCACCAAAAACCATCATCAGATTGGTCTCCATCCAAGCCTTCCAGGGCTTCTAGAGCGTTTGTCCAACCAAGACTTCCAAAACTAGTAACTCAACCCCCAATTTATACAAGGCTTCTAGAGCATTTTTCCAACCAAGGCTTCCAAGACTAGTAACTCAACCCGCTAAGGGCTTCTAGAGCGTTTGTCCAACTAGGGCTTCTAGGACTAGCAACTCAACCCAAGCTGTTGCAGGGCTTTCAGAGCGTTTGTTCAACCAAGGCTTCCAGGACTAGTAACTCAACCCAAGCTATAGAAAAATGAGAACCAACTAAAACAAAGCAATGAAAGTAAACCCACTGTAAATCCCAGCCATCCTCCATTCCAATGGCAGATCATAACCAAGAAACCACATGCATGCCAAAACTAGTGAAGAAATCACACATGCAACTCAGTACCTGCAAGAAAATCTGATGTAGTTGTTGATGTCGATGCCTTTTTGCACTTTCCTGCTCTTCCTTTGCCTTCTTGCTCCAAGAATCCACGTATGCCACACCCTCCAAGAGTGCTCCATGAAAACTCTAAGTAACCAAGAGTATGAGAGAGAGAGAGAGAGAATAATGAGAGAGCTCCAAAACTGAACTGGCAAAAGCTTCACTCTCGAAGGAAGAAGCTTGCCAACTAACCCTTAGAAGCCTTTTTATTAATAAGGCCTCTATTTTCTTCGTTTTCCATTATTTTCCTTCAATTTCTTCTTCACATGCAACCTATGACCTTTCACCTTCCTTTTCTCCTCATTTCCATTATTTTCATAAATAAATGTGCAAAAATACCTTTTTGCCTCTTTAATGCCTTAGCCATTGCCTTTGCCAATTTCCTTAGTCATAAACAACCAAATGAACACCCCCTAGGATGTCTTGCCCACCATTCAACTTGGACTATATGTCCCATCATCCGTGGTATTTATATCTTTTTACATGAAATTTTCACCAGAGCGCCATTACATATAAGTGTTACATATAAGTATTAATATATTAACGATATAATATATAAAGTAACAAATTATAATATATTATATTCTTAAATAATATATATAGTTTTTAAGTAATAATATTATATATATATATATATATATATTGTTAATATGCTCTAAGTAAATATATTAATAATTATATAATAATTATTGATGAAAATATAATAGTAAGAGATAAGAATGTAAATGTGTTAGAAAACCTGCACAGATGAATCTAGCTAGTAAAGGTTGAACACACAGCTTTGCAGAGCAGAAACACTAAAAGAAAATCGAAAGAATGAAAGAATAGTTTATTAGAAAATAGGTTACAATGCTCATGATATAGCATTACTGGGTGAAGAACTCAAGGTAATGCACCATAGTGGTGATCAATGAGAAGACTCAACACCTATAACAAGTTCCAAAGAGAACTAGCCAGTTGCACAGTGAAAGAAGGAGCAAATCAGGGAGTAAATCATGCAGAAGAACTAACCAGTTGTGGAGTTAAAGAAGAAGCAAATCAAGGAGTAAATCATGCAAAAGGAATATTGCATGTAGTCCCATGCTCTATCTAAGAGTATGCATGTCGGTGTGTAGTAGTTCCAACACTCCCCCTGAACACCATTATGGGGAAAAATAGAAAATGGGCCCTGGCAACTAAGGCCAAAGGTCACCCAAAATACAGTGCAACTTGTACTAAAATTGAGGAAAGAGGGAAAAACTCGTGGGAAATACCCCCCTCAAAATACAATGTAATCAAAAGAAAAGAGGAAGAAAAGACAGTTGCTAAGCAACTGTGTCCTTCACTCCAAGATGATCACGCAGAGAGCAAAACTTCTGCTTAGTGAATCTATTGGTGAAGATGTCTGCAGTCTGTTCTGCTAAAGGACAGAACTGTCGATCATGTACTAAGTCTCTGTTGTAGTGCATATGGATCTCTATGTGCTTCGTCCACTACCACTGTACTGGATCCTTGCAAAATTTGAGAGTGCTATGGTTGTCACACTAGATGACAATGGGCTGGTGGAACTGGACGCCCAACTCAGTGAGGAAGTGTTGTAGCCACAGAGCCTAAATGGTGATGTTGACTACTCCTCTGTACTCGGCCTCAGCTGAAGAGAGAGCAATAGCAGCCTGCTTCTTGCCCGATCAATAGATAGGGCCAGATCCTAGACTGAGTGAATATCCGTAGGTGGACTTGCGATCAATGTTGTCTCCTGCCCAATCAGAATCTGTGAAGCTAAGTAGATTTAATGCAGTGCCTGCTACATAGTGAATCCCCAAGGTGATGGTGCCCTACACATATCGGAGGATGCACTTGGCAGCATTCCAGTGTAGCTCATGTGGCTCCTGCATGTATCTAGAAACTGCCCCTACTGCATATGAGAGATCTAGTATGGAGTGGGTGAGGTACAATAAGCTCGCCACTAGCTGTCGCTAGAGAGTGCTGTCAGCTAATGGAGTGTCACCTCCATCCTCAAGGCAGACCCCAGACAAAAAAGGAGTCGGTGCTGGCCTGCAGTCAGTCAGTCAGTGCTGGCCTGCAGTCAGTCATGCGAAATCTCTCGAGGAAATCCCGTGCATACTTAGCCTGAGAGAGTTTGATGCCTGTGGCATCCTAGCTAATCTCAAGACCAAGAAAGAAGTGTAATGGACCCATGTCCGTCATCAAGAACCTATCATGCAAGGCCCTCTTGACTGTAGCAATGGCTGAAGCCGAGGTGCCAGTGATTAGGATATCATCCACATGCAAAACTAAGATAAGAAGAGAATCATGTGTCCTGAGCATGTAACCATTCGAATCAGACTTACATCTTTCAAAGTTTTGTGATAAGAGAAAAGAATCCATCTTCGCATACCAAGCTCTCGGGGTCTACTTAAGGCTATAGAGAGATTTCTTCAGTCTGCAGACCAAAGATGAATCCTGAATGAAACCATGTGGCTGCTCCATGTAAATCTCCTCTGATAGGTCTCCGTGAAGAAAGGCATTCTTCATATCCATCTGATGTACTTCCCATCCCTGGGCAGCCACAATGGCAAGTGTAAGGCATATGGAATTCATCTTTGCTACTGGAGCAAAGGTCTCATCATAATCAATGCCATGCACTTGTTGGAAGCCTTTAGCTACTAGCCTCGCTTTTCGTCTGGTGATTTTCCCATCTGCACCACTCTTGGTCATGTAGACCCATTTTCATCAGACAAGTTTCCTTCCTGGAGGAAGGGGGATCAGATCCCAGGTCTGGTTCTCGAGGAGGGAGTTACACTCCTCCTCCATGGGGGACTCCCAAGATGGATGCCCGACAGCCTCAGCATAAGATTGTGGATCAGAAGACTGAACCAAATGACAATGCCAGGATGGCGATGGTTCAGTGGCAGTGAGGACAAGAGGAGGCTCAATAAACTTTGAGCTAGTTCTCTGCAAATCAGAATTATCCCCCACAAGACCATTTCTAGCAGCTGGGTGGTCTTGTGCATATATCTCACGTAAGCTCCTTGTTCTCTGATTTATGACAGGGGAATATGATTCACTACTGGAAGCTCGATCTGGGCTTGGATGTGGATCATCATATGCATGCACTGGATTTGTATCTAAAGACTCTGTCTCTGCATCTGCATGCTCTACCGCGGCATCTGCATGCTCTGTATCTATATCTGAGTGTACTGAGTCATCATCTCAGACATGAGGTAGATAAAAGGTGTCTGCATGCAGCAATTGAGGTGCATGCAAGAGACTTTCCTCAAATTTGACACTTCGCTCAATGATGAGTTTGTCCGTAGAGGAAATCAGGAGTCGGTATCCCTTCACACCATCAGGGTATCCAACAAAGATGCACTCAATTCTCTGTGGATCAAGAGCTTTCCTCTTTTCAAAGGGGATCCTGGCCCATGCTCTGGAGCTGAAAACACGGAAGTGGGTGACCTCTGGTTTAGTGCCGCTCCAAGCCTCAAAGGGGGTCTGATCCTTAATAGACTATGAGGAGATCTATTCTAGATGTAGTTAGCACAATTAAGTGCTTTGGCCCATAGCTCATGAGGCAGTGACTTGGCATGTAGCATGCAGGAAGCCATCTCTTTGAGAGATCGGTTCTTTCTCTCAGCAACTCCGTTCTGCTGCAGAGTGTATGGAACTGTGTACTACAACTGTATGCCAGAATGAAGACAAAGGTTCTGAAGTGCTTTGTTCACATATTCCCCCCCATTGTCTGTATGGAGGGCTTTGATCTTTCTCTCTGACTGTGTCTCAACTAGGGCTTTGAAATCTTCGAAGTGCACAAAAACTTCAGATTTGTTCCTGAGAAGATACACCCAAGTATACCTTGAGAAATCATCAATAAATGTAAGCACATACCTTGCTTTGTTGATGGAAGGATGAGGAAAAGGCCCCATGAGATCATTATGGATCAGATCTAGAGGAGAGGATGCTCTGCGAGTCTTGCCAGTTTCAAACTTTTCTCTAGGATGTTTGCCAAGGACACACCCTTCACAAAGTCCTTTGGAGAAACTGATATTTGGCAAGCCTTCCACCATCTCATGCTTGCTTAGCTACTGCATATACCTGTAATTTAAGTGACCAAACCTCTGGTGCCAAAGCCTACTACTATCATCAGCATGTGTAAGCGATAAGGAGGATTCAGATTCAATAAATTCAGAAAATGTATACAGTTTGGCTCCATTGTTTACTTCACCAGTTGCAATTTTGGAGCTGCTATGTAGGTCATATATGTTCACTGCATCTGGAGTGAATTCCACTCTCTTTCCAGTGCCGGAATGAGTGATTTGATAAATTGAAAGCAGGTTTACCGAAAGTTTTGGAACATGAAGCACATCTTCAAAGCTTCTGTGCAAAAGTTCCACTCTACCTTTTCTGGTGACCTCAATAGGTGAGTCATCTCCCATGAGGATCGAAGGTCCTTTGCATGCATCCAAGGAGGAATAGACTTCCTTTGCAGCAGCCATATGATGTGATGCACCAAAATCTATAATCCATGCATCAGGGGAAGAATTAATTGCAACTAAAGCATGAAAATTGTTACCTTTCCCGTGTGGCAGATCCTCAGTTTTCTTCTTGGCGCCCTAAGGGATGTGGTCCCCAAGGTTGTGCTTCTGAAGGATTTTTTCCATTTGGTCAATTAGTTTCTTCATGCAAGAGGATTCTGGATGGAATCCTCTTTGATAGTAGGTGCATCTGTTTCCTTTCTTCCCTTTCTCATTTCTCGAGCCGGAGGAGTCATTGAAGGGCTTGGTGTACCCTTCCTTGTTTGGATGGGAATGCGCTTTTCCCTTGTCTTTTTGCTGCTGATTTTTCTGATTTGAATCAGATCTGTGATTTTTATTGTGGCTGCCATCATGCACAGCAAGTGCATGCACTTTTGGAGGTTTGATTTTCCCCATGCCAATGAGTTTATCTTGCTCAAAAGTAAGGGACTCCATGAACTCCTTGAGAGAAGGCATAGTGTAGGGTTTACCTGTTGTGAGCCTTACTGAATGAAATGTAGAGACAAAGACGGAGTATTCTGGTCCGAGCTTTGACATAATAGAGAGAACTTGGCGACTCTCCTCCTTGGATTTGTCAATTCCACAACCCTTGAGTTGCATCAATAGATAATTATATTTGGTGAAGAAGTCTTGAATTCTGTCATAGTTCCGTGGATCCAATGACAGCAGCTCCACTTCAAGCAGATGTCCTTTCATCTCATCCTGTTTCCCATAGAGTTCTTCAACCTTTTCCCAAATCTCATTGGGAGTATTGCAGGCAGATAGATGAAACTGCAACTCTGGAGAGATGCACATGCATATGGATCCGTGGGCCTCATCCATGCGGTTGAGGTACCTGGATTTCTCTATGGCTGAAGTGAGTTCCACTTCTGCAGCCATGGTAATCCTGTACAACCCTTTTTGACGAAGGTATCGAGCCATTTGTTCCTTCCATTCGTGATAGTTTTACAGTGTTAGGATCGATGCTTTGGGAAACTCCATTTTTTTCTATCGATCTTCGATCTCCAAGTTGTAATACCTGCAAAATAAAGTGTGGATGCGCCTTTTATCTAGCAACCTATGGGCTCTGATACCATGTAAATGTGTTAGAAAACCTGCATAGATGAATCTAGCTAGTAAAGGTTGAACACACAGCTTTGTAGAGCAGAAACACTAAAAGAAAATCAAAAGAACAAAACGGTTACAATGCTCATGATATAGCATTACTAGGTGAAGATCCCAAGGTAATGCACCATAGTGGTGATCAATGAGAAGATTCAACACCTACAACAAGTTCCGGAGAGAACTAGCCAGTTGCGGAGTGAAAGATGGAGCAAATCAGAGAGTAAATCATGCAGAAAAACTAACCAGTTGCAGAGTTAAAAAGAAACAAATCGAGGAGTAAATGATGCAAAAGGAATCTTGCATGTAGTCCCATGCTCTAACTAAGAGTCCGCATGTAATTGTGTAGTACTTCCAACAAAAAAAAATTATTATTAATAATAACCGAATAATATTATTACTTTGTATGTGAATTATATTATAGCTTGAAATATAGATATTAAAATATTAGCAAAATTTTATGTAATAATTAATACTATATCAATATATAAAATAATATATAATTAATCTTTGAAAAAATATACTTAATAGTTATTAATATATTATGTAGTAGATTTAAACCTATACACATATATCAATCATATATCAATCATATTGGTAAAAATGATCGTAGATATACTTCCTATATACCAACATATAGACCTATATCAATATCAATCACATTGGAGAATATAACGATCTGGCTGCAAATATCTGAGTTAGCTGGATTACATTGATAGGGGGAGGTAGGTATACCAATGTTGGAAGCTAGTGAAGTATTTCCATGCTTTCTTCCAGCCGGAACAACCCAGCAGAGGGGAATGGGAGATGTCTGCGATCGATTATGATTCACAATTAGAAAGCATAGACCATTGCTTTTATGCCATGCTATAATTAATTTAGTGGTAGTCATGTATGATGTTTCAGACGAATACCAGTGATGTACTATCTCTACCCGCAAATGCGACTACATCTGCACAGGAGACCTTCGTTGGGCAGACAGCCTCTATTGGTAATTTGTCTTCGTCAATCACGTCAAATCGTCCAAGACTCGTATTGTTAGCCGCAGAGTATTTCTCCGATACAAACTGGCCAGGAATGAAGTCGGTGTGAACGGAACTGAAAATGCAGGAGCTCCAAATCAGTATTTCAAAAGCCTTATTTATTTACAGTGTAGCAAAGTACATTACTAAATGTAATTTCGATACGTACACTGACAAAACAATCGGGGAAAGGCAACCGTATAAGCTTAGCGGCTATTTCAGTAAAGTTGAGGAACGCACTTCTTACCACCCGACGCACAATGTGGGTTTCTCATCTGGACAAAATATTACTGTAATGGCAGCGGCTAACCAGTTTGTCATAGGGCATTAAATGTTTGGAGAGTATCCACTAACATGCTAATTGGGAAACTGGGCACTAAATAAGAAATGGGAATTCGCGTGTTAGCGGGCTATCTAGCCTGCATCTCCCAGGGCATTTAATGCCCTATGGCAGGCTGGTTAGCCGCTGCCGTATTGTAATAGCCCACGGCAAGGTTGTCCCTTATTTAAGAGTTGTTTTTAGGATTTGTTTGAAATTTTTTTCCCGGGTTTTTTTTAATGAAATTTCCAAAAAATTTATTGAAATAGCAAGTTTGATGAGTAACCCAACACAATCTAAAGTGCACTAAGTTTTTTATAATGCTGAATCCAACAAAAAAAAGTTTCAATAACACAAATCAAAACAAAATTTCAGTCCAAAAAATCACACTAAAAATAATTCCTTGCTACAACCCAGCTCATCACAAAACAATAAGGCAAAGAGGGTGGCCTTATTGCACAGACTTGGCCATTTCACCTCCCTACAAACCGACATCAAAAAATCAGAAAATCAGAAAATAAGTCATTTAAATGATTAATTTGCTTACAAATATGGATCCCTGAAACCTCAATGCTACAACCCAGCTAAGCACAAAAATAATAAGGCAAAGAGGGTGGCCTTATGGCGCACAGTCTTGGCCATTTCGCCTCCCTACAAACCGACATCAAAAAATCAGAAAATAAGTCATTTAAATGATTAATTTGCTTACAAATATGGATCCCGGCAACCTCAATCATAACGCCTGAAAGACTATCTATGGCTGCCAAAGTTGTCGCCTTGGATGACAGCTGGCAGTTGATCGTTGGCTGAGCTAGTACTCAAAATCCTGAGATGGGAGATAATAGTAGTCAAGTTTACTACTGAATATTTACAATCATGTATGCGAAGCTCCAGCTATTTATAGATGTCTATAACAGTATTTGGGTCCGTGAATGACATTCGTCTAATAAAAGTTACCGTTGTCTGCCCATAGTGGGCAGAGGTTAAAACATTAGGAATTCCATGGATCTGAACAAATTATTTTGAGATTTAAAATCAAATTAAATTCAGGAGTCATAGATTACTTTATGTCCTGTCTTTTGTACTTATCTGGATTGAGAATTCTGAAATACAATTCTAAAATATTTCAAATTCTAATAGTCAATGGCCAAGAGTAAACGAAGTGAAAGAAAATCTACAATCCAGATAAAAGTGCTCATACTGTCTAACCCGAAAACACGTCTTGTCTCAATCAACCTCACGCGTCTTGTCTTACCCTACCGCACGCGGTCTCTCTTACGCTTCCTCCATCCATGGAACAAAACTGATTATGTATCAAAGACCTAACATAGTGTTTTGGTTTCTGTAATTCCTTATCAAACAGAGGCCACATATTCTCATTCATTTTCATTGAGATTTTCTGTAATTCCTTCTCATACATATGTCACATAATATCATCTTCTTTCATCCAAATTACATATGCTACAAACCTGGCCATACCAACGCTTCGGAATTGTAAAAATATAAAACGTCTAGTTCCCATGTTTAATGAACTAGGCTTAATAGATGTAGGACTATAATAAATTCTACATCTAAGCCAGAGATTGGTTTGAGTTGTATTTCTACCACTAAATACCCAGGCAAAGTCAATCTTTGCCCTGAAAAGGCGTATATTTTGCGATGTTTCTTGCTCGGATTCGACCCGCAAGCTCAGGACAGGTCATGCTGTTACATATTATCAGTACATACCATCGTCACGTTGCATGTTAGTACTCAATATATTACATTTTGTAGCCTGACATCTCTTACCTCTACCTGATTCTGAGAAGAAGAATTCAACGAATCACGCTGCTACTATGTCAGAACTCCATGCTAGAGCCTACTAGCTTCTCACTTTATTGATCATTGACTTTAAAACCATGATGGATCACGCTGCCCCAAAGTCAAAACTCCATGCTAAAGCCTACTAGCTTCTCTTCTTTATCAAACAATCCACTGCCCAACTGTGCAGGTCGCCATAAAAAGCTGGCAGCCGGGTAAATAATATTTATCTTGGATGGTCGGTTGTATGATTTGGTGGGATCACGTTTATTTAAGGCGGAATTGACATTTCCTCTAAGATACGTAATTTTATATTTCAAATTTTAAATTGTCTTAAATAAAAATTTAAGATAAAAACAAAAATGAATTTTATATTTTAACTTTTTCTTTAATTTCCTTAAATAAAAACCAGAAAAACAAAAATTAAAGGGCATAAGTCATGTGGCACCTCCATTCTTCCGCAAGAAATTAAACATCATCGTTTGGTTTTGAGAATTTTAGGCATTTTCTCCGCTACATTCCGTAGATCGATGCGCACGAGAATTGTTCTTGCGAGGAGAATATTTTGTTGAATTTCCCCGTCATCGATGGTCCTTCTAGCATTTCGGTGACCCTCTATGGTGCTCCAACATGTGCCCAACTATGGTGGTGTAGGGTTTGTTGGTGCCTTATCCATGATATCATTATTGAGTGACTTTATATTGTGTTTCGATTCGGACCATTGGATGAAAAGGAGATAACAAAAAGTGTAGACTTCAACTCTTTGGAATGTTAACCTGTGGTGGGATTTTTGTTGATTATGGGTAGCATCAGATGTGTTTTATTATCAAAATTTTGTGGGGTGCTAGAACACAAGAGATCTCCAAGACCTATAAATTATTTGGAGAAATTCCACCCGGATGAGGAGTTATTAAAATAATTAATATTTTTAATGGGTTAGCAAGCCTAAACTTAGGAAAATAAAAATATTAATGGGTATTAAAAAATAATTAATATTTTTAATGGGTTAGCAAGCCTAAACTTAGGAAAATAAAAATATTAATGGGTATTAATAAAGATCAGGGTGAGAAGCTTCTAAGTGATGAGGATCGAGTCTGTTTTAATCTTAGCCGTTGATTAGGGACATAATCTCAGTTGTTGATTCATTAATAGGAAAAGTAAAAGAGGAGGCTTGAGGGTCATTTGGAGATACACCAAGAGTTCAAAGAGTTTGATTTTTCTAGGGCCTGGGTTGTTTAGAAAGTCGAGCTAGGTGATATGAGTTGTAGTTAGAGGGGAGGTTCGGTAGAGGGACTTCAGTCTAAGGCCAAGAAGACATAGCACAGAGGTAGAGTAGCAGTAGGAGAGACAACACAGCTCCAGAGAGGGTGACATAGAATCTAGAGGGGATAACACAGTCCCTTAGAGAAAACATTGGGGTTTTCTGTGGGGCACAGAGAGCAACAATTCATCCTATTGACTTCTAAGCAAGGGAGGCTCACTAGGAGAGTGACACAACTCCTAGAGAAGGTGATGCAGGTTCAAGGCAGAGCTTGGAGCAGTCATCGCTGCCCAGCACTGGGAACAACATTGTCATCTGTGGGGTTTGATAATCTAGTTGCTAGAATTGCCAAAATATCTATCTCCGAATAGAGGTACTTCTTCGAGGTTTATTCTCTATTGGATGAGCCAGATTTGGGACCCTAGTTGTATTCAAAAATCTGCTTAACAATTCAAACCCTCTATATGCTGCACCAGTTTTCCCGAATTGGGTTTTTCTGAAGACGGTTGTCCAAAAATAACGGTGTCCCTTATGTGACTGTCTCAGTTGATTTTAGTTCATGTTCTGTATGTATGTGTAGTCTACAATAGTGTTTTCATCATTGTTTAAATAATTAAATATTTTTTTCAATATAAATATCAAGTAGGAAATGATAAACCAGTGACTGCAATAGGATTTCTGATGTGTAGATTCAGAAATTCTCACATGGTATCAGGGGCTAGTTGATCATAGTATATTGAAGACACTAGCCGAGAAATCCAAAGAATTTGATGCAGAGAAGTAGTTGTCCCAAGTGACAGTGTTGTTTCAGAGGTAGAGGAGCAGCTGCAGGCGTGACGCAGAGGCTCACACAATGCCTACGTTAGCATTTTGAGCCTACAAAGGGTGATGCAGAGCCACAGAGGAGCCCACCCAGTGACTGTATCAGCTCTCTGGGCCAGCAAAGAGCCTGAAAGGTTTGAATTAGCCAGTTGTTGGGGTTGGAGCAGCAGGGAAAATTTGATTTGAGGAGATGGTGGGACATTGTTTCTGCTGGTGCAGAACAGGGTAAGTGGAGACAAAGTTGAGGTAGAGATGTCACTACCTTGACATATTTCTAGAGAAAGAAATCTAGATCTAGGTGGCAGCATCAAAGGAGGATTGGAGGGAGTGACTCGTCATTTGGTCGAAGGATTTCTGTGAAGGAAATCAGGATTCAGAGAGAGTCTAGAGGAGCTTGTTCTTTAGAGGGTTTCTTATGCTAAAGAAATCCAAATCCAAGTCTTGCTAGATTGATAGAAGGAGAGGGAGAAGAGAACTAGTCTTTTTTTTAGCAGAGATGGCAGTGAATGGGTTGAGGCATCAAAACAGATTGGATGGAGCCTCCAATTTTGTCATCTGGAAGGCTAAGATCCTGACAATCCTAGACAAATATCGCATCAAGGACTATGCCTTAAATGTAGTTGTTGTGTCAGACGACGTTGATCCATTAAATAAGTACAAGGAAGCCCAAGCCAAGGCTAAGTGCATGATCGTAGATGGGGTCAAAGATCATGTAGTACCACACATTGTTGAGAAGGACACAACAAGGGAGATGTGAGAGGCGTTGACCACCCTGTATCAGGGCTCTTCCGTTTAACGGAAGATGCTATTAGAAAACTAGCTGAGACAATACCAGATGTAGAAGGGAGAACAGATCGATCCCTTCCTTCTTAGGTTGCAGGGGATTCACCACGACTTGACTTCCATGGGATCTACACCAGATCCTAAGTTCATGGTCAGGACTGCCCTGAATGCAGTTGTTACACAGTAATTTGTCACTGTCTCCCTGTCAGTCTCCCTACTGTGTCATGAATTCAAATTAATCATGCTCATGCTCTCTAATCAAGCCAAATGACCCACCTTGCCAAAGTTTTTTCCATCATCGCGACTGTTATTAAAATAACCGCGCTGACCGGCGCCTCATAGTGCAACGAATGCGCTGCCAGCGCGGAAGCACACGTGTTTTCCGTGCTGGTCGAATTTTATGAGCCAGCGCATCCTATGTTTGTATTGAGTCGCGCTGACACAACCTTCTCCGTTATTCAGATGCGATGTCAGCGCTCTAGTGCAGTTATACACCCGCGCTGATCCAGTTTGGGAGAGTTTGTTCTAACAGCCAGCCTTCCAAATGACTCCAGACCTGGTTGTTGGCCTTGTAAATGTTGCCCTCCCTTCTATGGCATGTCTGTTCGTCATTTGAGCCACCTTCCTTGGAGATAAGCTCATCCTCCCACCATTCATGGAGACTCCTTCTCCTATTTAAGCCTCTACCATGGCCATGAGCAGCTAGTTTTGGATAGTGTGGAGTTGATAGTGCTTAGAGTGCTGCTGCTAGTAGGTAGTTGGTGTGACTAGTGTGAGATTGCCAGAGCTTAAGGAAGGTTGTGGAGTGTTGCTTGTGTGAGAGAGAGTTCTTGTCTTGGGAGATCTACCTCCAAGGGTGAATGCCTAAGAGACTTGCTGGCTGGACCCTCTTGAAAAGGATTCAACGTCAGAACTTTGGTTGTACTCTTCTCTGTTATTGATTAATAATAGATGACTACTATTATGGTTCCACTCTCATTTGTCTCTGTAATGGTTAATGTGAGTTATGTCCTTTCTGACTGATGTATAATTGCTTTTATTAGATTTCACGCTCGTGTTTGTCTTTCTCTTCGTGTGTGCAGGTATCTATTCGCGGGGATCGTGGAGGATCGTGACCAGCCAAAGCGAAGGAGCGAGAGCGGCATCTCTTCATCAAACAATAGCGTTGGAATCCAAGTAGGTGTTCATTGCCTACCTTTTATTTGCAATTAGGAACTTGCATAGTAGCATTGACTGATTGTTGCTAGACCCATTCTGGGCTAGTAGGGATCGCCTCTATCCGTAGAGGGGATTTACCTCTCCAACAATAATGTACCACCAACTTCCTTTGAGCCATCGTCAAAATGAAGTTTCACATTCTGTTACATTGGAGTAAAAGAAGCTTTGCATTGATCCATTTTAAACATTTTAAGCACTTCTTTGACATACTTACCATGAGTAACAAAAGTATGGCCAACATATCTCCACACATCAAGACCTAGACACTAATGTAACTCACCAAGGTATTTCATCGCAAATACTTGTGACATCTGCCACTTAATTCCCTAAATTAGTTTGTCTGACTTTCCTGTAATAATCAAGTCATCAACCTAAAAATAAATCAATACTGCATGCCCCTTTACATCAAATTTGGTATTCATACCATGACCTAGGTGTTGGTTTCAACCCATACGAAGTTTTCTTTAATCTGCAAACTAAATGCTCCTCCCCTTTTTTACAAACCCTTCAAGTTGTGTCAACTACACCTCTTTTAAATCACCAATTATAAAAGAATATTTTAAATCTAATTTATGCAAACTACAATTGTACTTTGTAGGTATGCAATGAACAATATAATAGTATTCAATTTATCTACACATGCAAATGCTTCTGCATAATCAATACCCTCCTCTTGTTAGTACCCTTTTTCTACCAATCTAGTTTTATATTTATCTATAATGCCATCGCCTTTAAACTTGGGTTTGTATAACCATTTACATCCTTTGGGCTCTTTTCCTTTAGGAAATTCAATCAATGCTCAAGTTTTTCTTTCAATTATAGATTCATATTCTTTCTCCTTTCCTTTTCTCCACTCTTCATGTTGATTAACTTCATTAAAATTCACAGGTTTTATGACATTCAAAGCACTAGTCATGAGGGCATAGTACTTATACCTTTTAGGTAGGTGAATATGTCGAGTAGATTTCCTTCATACTTCATTGTCTTCTCGTTTGTTCTCCGAAGGTACTTCTACACCTCTGAGTGGGTTCTGACTGTTGGTGATGTCCAAGTTATTGAATTCTTCCAGAAGCTTTTGTTGCTCAATGTTTTCTTCTCTTGCTTCTACATTATTCTCTTCAACTTAAGAAAATATGTGCCACTTTTCATAATTGTTTTCCTTATTTCCTTCCTCTTCTTGTTCATGGAAAATTACATCTCTACTCGAAAATACTTTGTGAGTAGATGGATCAAACATTTTATATTCTTTAAATTATGAATAGTATCTTACAGAAATGCATTTAATACCTTTAGCATCCAAATACCCTCAAATGATGAACTGTTGGTTTAAAACCATACAAGGCTTCGAATGGTGCCTTGAGATCAAGATACCTTTTTGGACTTATTTTCTTTAAATATATAGAAGTATTAATGGCTTCTAACCAAAAAGCATTCGAGAGGTTCTTACCTTTGATCATACTCCATGCACACTCCACTAATGTCATGTTTTTCTTTTCTACAACACTGTTTTGATGTGAAGTGTAGGGTGTTGTAAATCACTATACTATTCCATGATCCTTGTAGTACTTAATGAAGCTCCCCAATCTGTATTCTCCCCTTGATCTAAATGGAGGATCTTTATGAACTTCCTTGTTTGTTTCTCTACCATGTTTTTGAATTCTTTGAATACTCAAATACATCACTCTCTTTCCTAAGGAAGTACAACTAAGTCTAGCTTGTGTAATAATATTTAAAAAATAAAAAATGATAAGAGCCTCCTAGGGATCTCATCTGCATGGGTCCACAAACATCATAATACAAAAGTTCTAATAAATCTAAGTCTTCTCCTATTAGAATTAGAGGGGAATTCATCTATCTGAATTCTTTCTAATGCACAACCTTCACAAGTAGCATACAAATTATTTAACATAGGGAGTCCTTCAAACATTCTTTGTTTCTTCAACAATAACAAATCATGATAATTGATGTAACCATACCTTTGATGTAAAAGAATTTACGTTGACCATAGTTGTAGAAGTCAGTGCTTGATGACTTTTTCTGGTGACATCAAGCTTGTATAGGTCTCGAACTCTCACTCTTGAAGTAATAGGTTTGCAGTAATCCAATAGATCTTTCCCTATACAATGTGTTTTGAAAAATTCAACCTTCAGATTCAGATCTGTAATTGTGGAAATAAATTCCATATTCTTCTTAATCAATAGCACATACATAACATTGTGAATATGCCTCACACTGCCATTTGGTAAGGTCACTCAAATATCTCCATATCCCATGATTTGATGTGCATGATCATCTCCAAGATAGATTCTTTTGCCTTTGTTTATTTCCTTCAAGTTTTCATACCATTCCTTATTTCATGTCATGTGAATCAGAGCTCTAGAGTCCACAAACCAAGCATTAACATCATCTGTTTCAGCAGATAATGCAACATTAGACATAAACGACTTAAGATTTTCGAGATCAAAATTTAGGCATTCTCCTACTAAATGTCGTGAACGTCTTCTCTGTTTATTATGCCTAGCTTCATCACTTTTTTTCTTATAACAATCTCTAGCTATATGTCTACTTATACCACAATAAAAACATTTCAATCCAAAGTCATTTTGACATATGACATACCTTGATTTGATTTCAGAAATGGCCTTTTTTGCGATGAGATTACACGTTTAGTTGCTCCTCCTTGTTTCCCTTTAAAGAAATTCTTCACCACAAGTGCCAAATTTGGATTTCGAGGCTTGAAATTTTTATGCCTCTCTTCTTCGTATAGCAATATACCTTTAAATTCCTAGAAATTTGGTGCTTTCTCCCTTGCTGCAAGACCTGTAATGTAATAAACATTTGATAGTCCTCTAAGATTCCATTTAAGGTGATTGTCACAAGATCAGTAGGAGGTATTGGTTCTCCTATGTCTCCCAACTTATATTTCAAATATTTATTCTCGAAATAAAGGCACTAACAAATTCATTGTCTTCAATTTTAATATACAAGAACTTAGTCTTCATAAACATGAATCGATTTGTATTTTTAGTTTCATATAGCTCCTTCAATGCATTCCAATTCACATTAGAGGTCTGACAATAATGAATATAAGGAATTATATTATTTTCCACGAACATTTTTTATATCACTTTTGCATTGTTCTCTCCCAGAGATTAATTGATGCAACTATCGATCTTGCAACAAGTTTTCCTTCTCCCTTTTTGATGGTCCAAGCACCATAACCTTCCAACCATATTAGTGCCATCCAATTTATGAGGTTTGTTCAAATATGTCTCTGCCAGTTGTATTCGCTATCTCCCAATATCTTTCAAGAGCAGCTCCAATAGCTTGAAATGTATATTTACAAAGTTTACGAGGCTTGAATTTGTATAAAGGCAAAAAAAAAAAAAGAATTAATAGAACCCAATTTTCCAATCAATATTTAATAGGACCCTATTATCCAATCAATATTTAATAGGACCCTATTATCCAATCAATGTATCGAAAAATAAAGCTCCTTTAAAAAAAATGTGCACTTCAAAATAAAGCTCCTTTAAAAAAAAAAATTGTGCACTTCAAAAAAACAAATAAGAACCCCTTTTTAAAAAACTTCAAACAAAATATGAAAACATAATAGCGATACACTTTTCGATAGAATTCAACGCTCTAAAGCGCACCATTCGATGTTATTCGGGGACGCTGCAATGCACAATTTTCAATTTTGTAAGTTCCACTCGCTTCAGCGCACCTTTCCCGGAGTAGGGACATGCGTTGATCTAAGAAAAAAAAAATAATTGACAGTTCCCACAGAATCAAACTTTCCATAATAATTGACAGTTCCCACAGAATCAAACTTTCCATGGGCTGAGCTTCCTCGGCAATTCCTATTTCTTACCGTATAGGAATTTTAATGCAGCCTGACATGGGCCAGTGTAATGCGCCCTGACATGGACCGGTATAAAGCAATACAATACGCCGCTAGGTGATGAGAGAGAAAATGGAAATAGTGACCTGTTGTATCGCTTTAAATTGCCAGCTTCCTCAGGCTTCACACTGTTATATCAACACTACTGCTCCTCAAGGCTATTCCACGCTAATTTATCCACGGTGGCTCCTCGTCAAATGAAGATACATGGGCTCCTCCCACAATGTAGCGCCCTCTCATGCACTTGCTTGACTTAAACAATGGATTATCTTTACAATAGCAGCTTCTTCACTTTGCGTAGAGCTCTCTTTCTGCTACACAGTTCCTCCACGCAGTGACCACTTCTTCGGTGCTTCTCACAACACAACGCATACAAACATTGATTCAGCCAAAAATCCCATAATCTGAGAATGACGTCACTGGAAGACGTTGCAGCACCGACGAAGAATGGGACCCCTGCATTACAGCCTCGTTCCTGTGGCAATTACGTTCTCTGCACATAAGAGGCGGGGAGCATCCTCCTGTCAATGTGCCATGTCAAAGTGCCATTTCTTCTTTTAGTCCAAATTTACCTTCCACATCGCCTATGCAAAGCCGAGCCTGGCAGAATCAGCTCGTGGGAATAGATCGACGGTTTCGAGGGTGTTGTCTCATAAATTCGCCAATCTCAACTCGATCCCCCATAGCCAAACGCAACAATGGATTTAACAATGGAGATCGACTCTCCTCCACCGGCTCTATGGTTGCCCTCAGGCTGCAGTTTTCCACGCTCACCGAAATGCACAAACAAATATAGAATGGTGTACTGTAGCACAACTCCACACACAAAACACACGCATGCTCAACAAGTGTTCAAGCTCTTTATAAAAATCTAGGCGGCCTCTTTCAAGAGAATTTGTTCACACAACCTAAGCCACAACGGAGACTCCACTCCTGCCTGATGCTCCGATACCAGATTAAAAGTAGGATGATAAAATAGGTGAATGAACCCACAACACCTAGGTGGGAAGCACGTGAGGCTGCCTCAGCGTTGCTTTCAGAATGAATGCATATTTATTTTAGTATCTGAAGCCTATTTGTAGGTGGTTGTAATCTTTGAAGGCAAGCAAGAGATGGGGTGACTCGCTTTATGGTCATTTTTATATATTTCTTAACCCTATGGAGAAGAACGAAGGCATTTCAATAAGTTTTCCTTCTCTAATGAATCAAGGAAATCCTGACAGAGCTCTCGTTTAGGGCAAAGTATTATACACAGTCTCACTGTAATGGTGGAGGAAACGATCATTGAAGGGATAAAGGGAGGCTGGCTTGATCCGGTTGTTAAAGGTAATGGCTATCTGAAAGCGGTCAATCTGACTTGAAGCCAGCGGGGTTTGGGGCAAATACCTCATCGTTTTAAAACCCCCAATTAGTAGAGTATTATCAATCAATGGGATCTATTGATGGTGCGTGGCGGAATTGAAGGAAAAAGTATAACCATGATTTTTATATTTCTTTTCAATCCCCTTAATTTATAGAGTGCCCAATGCCCATATTCATGAAGAGCACGGACTGGTAACTCGACATTTTCTCAGCACCAGGGGCTTTTGTGGGTAGTGTACGAGTCACGATGGAAATTCTCTCCCAACTTGATCTGTCTCCTGATCTTCAAGTGGTTCTGTTTGCGCATCACCTGTGAGTGTTGTCATTTGCAAAAGCGTTGGAGGCTTTTGTCACAGTGGTCTGAGACATTGATTTTAGCTAAACAACATTGTGCCTATAGACCCCAATTTTCACCTTTACTTTCTTCTTTTGGTAACTGTGGGTGGTCTCGATTAAGAGAATAAAACCGGGTTTATCGTTTTCATGTTATTTTTTTTTCTTTGTTATTTCTGGTTTATCATTTTTATGTTAAATTGTTTTTCCTTTGTTATCTCTTGATTTTAAAGAAGAATAGAAGTTAAATTCGCATTAAATCGTTTTTCATGTGTTATCTCTTGTTTTTAAAGAAGAATATAAGTTAAATTCGCATGTATTGAGTAGAAATGAGTAAATTTATTAGGAGCATAGAAATAAATTAGGAAATATTTTCAAAATTGAGATGAGTTGGAGCTAAGTTGAATTAGAGACATTTGTGATTTTGGAATGAACATAAACATAAATTAGGAAACAATTTCAACCTTTAGCCAAGTTGGAGCTAAGTTGAATTGGAGATTTGTAGCTAAGTTGAGTTAGATATTTCTAGCTATTTTCCTCACATTTGTCAAGATCTGTTCCACTGAATTTACCATCTAGCTAACTAGAAACAACCTTTCTTGCTACATATCTAAGGAATACCTTAAATTCCTTTTGACAAATTTGTTTAAGGAGTGATCTTCCTCACAACCTATCCCTTTCTTGCTACATATCTAAGGAATACCTTAAATTCCTTTTGACAAATTTGTTTAAGGAGTGATCTTCCTCACAACCTATCCCTTCACTAAATGTTCTATTTTTTCTACAAATTTATTTAAACAATGATCTTATGCATAACCTAGCCCTTCTGTAAATGCTCTACTTCCCATGTGTGATGATACAATATCATATTTATGTTTGTAGTACGTTATCTAGGTGACTCGACCTTTTCCAAGAATATTTTTAAGTGAATTTTTGGTTAAGTTAGGTTATAAATTGAGATAATTATAATTTACGTTGTTAAATTTAAACCCTAGAGTTCTTCAATAAGATAAATCTATTTGTACATTCAAAAATATAATTTAAATGACAAACATCACCATCTCATCAAGAATATAAATCCAAAAAAAAACATTAAAATCACCTAGCCTTTGTGTTTTATTTACACATTACATCAAAATATTTACACCTTCTAGATTAAGGTAATCCAATATCCATGAACCTTCTCCAACTAGTCATAGTGTAATTTCCTACACCTTTCTCAACTTATAAGAGGTAATCTCTTATGCCCTCTGTTTTTTAACTTTATCCAAGGTATACATAATGTTTTGAAATCTTTTCATTTGTTTCCTTTCATTTTGAGTCAATGCCTCTAATATCATTATAAAAAAAATCATACTATGATAGTAATTGAGATATTCAGGTAATAACAAAAAAACATACTATAATAATCGGATTATGACTGTTGAAATTAGGTATGGCTTGGTGTCTCTTTATTATTTTATTTTATTAGTTTATAGTTTACATTTATTCTAATTTATTTCATTTTATTTTAACTATATTTAGTATAGTTTAATTTTTATGTAATAACATAGTCATTAATATTTTATATTAATTTATAACATTGAATAAAAGTCCATTGGTAATTATAAAGAAATTATTTGCATAATATATTGTGAATCTATTAACTTCAATTTAATTTAGGATAGCCAAAATCCATTAAAATCAAAACAGGCAGTAAAGAAATTATCCGCCAATCCATTAAGTTTCATTCAATTTACAATAGCCAGAATCCATTAAAATTGTAGAGAATTGATTTGGAAAATACTAAACACATGTGCAAGTAAGTAATAATCAAATTTTAAATTATTTGCATAATATATTGTGAATCTATTAACTTCAATTTAATTTAGGATAGCCAAAACCATTAAAATCAAAACAGGTAGTAAAGAAATTATCTGCGAACCCATTAATTTCATTCAATTTACAATAGCCAGAATCCATTAAAATTGTAGAGAATTGATTTGGAAATTACTAAACACATGTGCAAGTAAGTAATGATCAAATTTAATTGAATATGAAATGTAAAAATAATATATTATTTTAAATTGAAATGTAATTTTGTAAAGTTTTTTTATTATAAAAAAGTTGCATAAATATATATTCTTCGGATTGAAATTAAGACAAACCCTTCCATTTTGATCAGTATCATCAATAGTTATAGTTTAGTTCTTAATGTGTTGTATAAACTATCTATCTATCACAATGTCAATTGTCATGTCTTATACATAGAATCTATCAACGAAGAAACCATATAATGGATGCATAAATATTTGTATAGCTCAATATGGCTTAATTAAGTAATGGTACCGATTGTATTTTATTCGTTTGTATATGCTTTGAAAAGTACTACTGACTGAACATGTGTCCTGCGCCTCCCATGGCGGCTACCAGCTGAATATAAATATTGTTTGAAGTTCAGAGTAACATGCAACATTGCTGGATAAGAGTGATCTGTGCGATATCTAACAGAGCCAAACTAAATTAGTCAAAGTGCATAATTAAAGTGCAAAGCCGAATCTTAGGTTGTGCTATGCGCAACGCGCCTAGAAATTCAATGGGTGCTTTTGTACATGTGTGTGAGAAAGACATTGTAAATAAATATCTTTATGCCCTTTATGAAGACGAGATGGTAGTCATGAAAGGAATTTGATGGGCAGTTGCCCTTCACACGGTGATTTGCTCGTTAAATAAAAACAAACAAATTATTTGTCAATATTACACAAACCGTCAAATTTGATAGATAGATAAGATTTGAAATTCATACACTGGTTTTGTGTTTTCGCAAGCAAAGGAGATCAATAAAGCTGACTGCTAGCGACAGTTGTGAACACCTGATCGTGGAGCGAGGGAAGATAAGTAAATGTTACTGGTAGCTACCTTAATTGTATACTCATGGTTATTATGTTTAAAAGTGATTATTACAATAAAAATTATCATATTATATAGGGTTTTCACGGTATTATGAAGATTAAATGGCACCTAAATGATAAAAGTATTTATTTTATAATACAAATAATTTTTAAAAAATCTAAAAATATCATATCTATATATATATCATGAAAATGATGCAAGACAATAATACCAATTTTATGTTTACTATTAAAAAAAAATAATTAATGCTTATATTACATTTATTTTAATTAATAAATTTAATTAAAAAATAGAAAATGTATGACTATTTTTAATATAAATTTCAATTTTTGATTTCTAAGTATTAATAAGAATATTTGTAAAGGTCAAATTTTTATTGTCCATCTAATAATTATTGAAGATTAGATTAAAATTTTGAAGCTTTATTCCAAAATAAACACTCTATTAGCTTAGATCCATATAAATTAATTTAGTAAACAAGGATAGACATCACTACATTTTAAACATGGGAATGTTTATTTGACGATACATTTCACAATATCAAGATTAGAAAAATTAATGAAGTTATAACTTTATTTTAAATTTATCATGATTTTTATAAAATATAAAAAAGGTAATATATGAGTTTAAACATATATATACATTTAAAATAGCATGTTATAAACCTTTTAACCATGGAAATTTAACCCCACTTCACATGGAGATTTTTAACCTGTAAATAGGTTTTCTTACAATACCATGATTTATCAATACCACATGCCAAAAAAACACACCACATGCCAAGAAAACATAGCTCATTTCATATAACTTGTTCATATGATATGTTTTTAATTAATCAATTTAGATAAAAGGGTAGAAAGGCCATAACTACTTTTGAGATAAATCTCAATATTGGATTTATTTATGACTACTATTAATAACATTCTACAATATTATGTGGAAGTTAAATCCTACCATCTAATTGATAATTATTGATAATTAATTTAATTTTAGAATTCCTATTCCAAAATAGACATACTACATATTTTCGACATGTTAATTATTTTTGAAATAAATATGGTTAAAATTAATTATTAAAATATAAATTATATATAGTTTTTCTTTTATATTTATTAAAAAGAGATATAATTACCATACCTATATAATTAAAAGTCATTGACGTATGCTAATAGAGGTACTATTTTCCTTTTTAAATTAATGACATGATATGTATATAAAAACCACTTTTAATTATGTTATTGAATTAATTCATATCTGTAGAGATAATGGTTTATAATAGTTGACCATGATTTTTAAAAAATGACTATTTCTGACCATGTTTGACTTTGATTGACAATTTCTAACCATGGTTGATTATGTGTAACTATGAGGCATCCTTATGTTAATCAGATTCTAGGTATTTAATTGGTATCGAGCAATGTCAAGTGCTATGTTTTGTCTATGATTGTTAGATGCTTGAATATACAATTAACATACACATAGGTGTAACTATGCTTGACTATGATTTTAATTCACCATGGTGTAGTATGGCTAGATTTTTTAATCCATGCTTGATTATGCCTAATTGTATTTAACTATTATTGAGCACGGTTGACTACATTTTATTTTGGCCAACTTTTTTTTTAATATAGTTGAATTTGGTTCACTATGTTTGACCATTGTTAATTTGGTTCATAATACCTGATTGTACCTAACCATACTTGACTATCTTTAGCTATGGTTCACCATACTTAATGAAGGTTGACACTCAGTGGAAATTGGTTGACTAAATTTGGATATGGTTGACGATTTTGGCCACAGTTGACCATGATTAACCACTATTTTTATGATTGAAAATTGTTGACTATGGTTTTCTATGGCTAACCTTGATTATGATTTACAATGTTTGACCATGGTTGACAATGTTTGAACATGGTAGACTATGGTTTACCAAAGTTGACTATGGTTGACCATGCCTAGATAAGATCATCTTTAGATGACTATGTTTGACTATGACATATTTATATTGACTCTATTTGACTATGGTTAACTATGGTGGAATATGTTTGACTATGATTAACTTGGTTAACCACAGTTAACCATGTGTGACCATGTCATTCTATGGTTGACTTATCTTGACTAAAGGTAACCATGGATAAATATATTGAATTATGGTTAATTATGTTGATTATGGTTGACTATGAATGACTATGATGAAATATATATTACTATGGTTAACATTCTTTGACATTAGTTTGAACCATTTTAACTATATTTGACCATGCTTGATTATGGATTATGTTATTTGATTTAGGTTGGCCATGTTTGACATAGGTTAATCATAGTTAAATGTGTTTTACCATGTTCGTTATGGTTTACTATGTTGACAATGGTTAGTTTTCCATGACAATGGTTAATTATAGTTTAGTATGGTTGTCTTTGGTTAACCATGATTGACTATGGTTCATTATGGTTTCATTTTTGTCAATAACAATTTCCCTATGACAGAAAATGGTTTGCCATGATTAATTATTGATGACTATGATTAACCATGCTATACTACGGTGAAGTTTGGTTCACCATTACTCACTTCAATTGGAAACAACACAGTATGTTTAACCATGAGTGGCCATGGATGACTATAGCCTACCATGGTTGTTCCTATTGACTATGCTTGACCATCAGTGTCATTAGTTATGTTCCATCAGAATTCTCATCTTGGTTGACTTATCTTAAATTAGTATTTTCCTAAAGGATTGTGTCACATTGTGAAAAAGGACTAAAGATTGTGTAACATCACAATGTTCCTCAAGAGTTATGTTGGATTGAGACATTCCCAACTTGTTATGTCGCATAGGCAATGTTCATCAATGCTTATGTCACCTTGTGTTGTTTTGCAATGATTATGTTTAGTTCCAACATTCTTGAATGGTTATGATGCATTATGATATTCATTTTGATGAACTTATGCGAATTTCATCCATTTATTAATGGTTATGTCTTGTTGTTATGTTTACAAAGGGTTACGTCAATTTTGTGATGTTTCTCGATTCTTATGTCACACTATGATGTTTATTAGTCTTTATGTTCAATTGTAGTGTTCCTAAAGGGTTATGAGAGATTAAGACGTTAATGAAGGGTATTTTGGATTGTGACACTCATTATTTGTTATATGGCATTATAAACTTCATATTGGTTAACTTACATTGCATCACAATGTTTCTAAATGGCTATTTTATAATATATTGTTCCCTAAATATAATGTTGAAAAGTGAAATTCCTAAATGGTTGCTTCATATTGCAATGTTTATCTTACTCAACCTATCGGTGCCACAGTTGACTTTGGTTCCCCATGGTTGACCATGTTCAATAATGTTTGACTACAGTTCAGCATGTTGGGTTTGGTTGAGTATGATTGAATTTGGTTGGACTTGCTTGACTAAAATTGGCCATGGATGACTATAATTAACCATATTGAATATGTTTGACTATGGTTATATTGCACTGTGATGTTCATCTTGGTTTACTTATGTCGAACTGTTATTTTGGCTATGGTTATGTTGCATTGTGACATCCACCAATGGTTATGTTGTCTCTTGATGTCCATAAAGGGCTATGTTGTATTTAAACATTCGTCAAGGGTTATATCACACATTCATATTTATTCATTTATGTTCAAATGAGAAATTACTCAAAGGTTATTTACATTGCAATGTTCATTGAGGATTATCTCCTTAAGATATATCTTAAAGGTTATGTTTTACTGTGAATTTTTTGAATGGCTATGATGCATTATAATATTTATCTTGTTTCAACTTATATGGAATCACTATATTCCTTGATGGTTTTGTGGCATTACAACATTGATCTTATGTTAAATTTCTGAAATTCCCTAATACTTATGTCGCATTGAGACATTCATATTGGTCAGTATATGAATAATTGTATTGTTCCTCAAGGGTTATGTCTAACTGTAATTGGTGTGAATGGATATGTTGGAGTTTAATGTTCCTTAATGATTATGTGGCATCCTGACATTCAACTTGATTAACTTAAGTAAAATTTCTATGTTCACCAAAGATTATGTTGTAATGTGATGCTTCCTAAGGGTTCTCATAGATTAATACTTTCTTCAACGATTATTTAACATTACAATATTTATGATGCTTGAATTATGTGGCCATGGTTGAAATTTGTTAGTCTTGGTTTACTATGGTGATTTTAGTTGACTATGTTTGAACATAACTTATTATGATTATGTTGCATTGATATGCTCATCTTGGTTTACTTATTTCAAATTATCATATTCCTCAATGTGCATGTCACATTAAAATTTACATCATAAGCATTGTTGCATTGCAAAATCCATCAAGGGTTTTTCTATATTGTGACATTTATAGATAGTTATGTTGAATTGAAACATTCATCTTCAATGACTTATGTCAAATTGGTCCATCCTAAAAGGTTATGTTGCATTATGATTATTAAAGGCAGTCACCCTTATATTTCATGAGGCTGGAACTTGCAAATCATAATCATTGATTTGTCATTCATAACCATCCATTGTTTCATTCATGTCTCAATTTCCCATTATATTTAATATGACTAGACTAGATGGAAAGAGACAAGTATTTATATAATATGTTGACAAATTTACATACAATGTTGTATGTTGGTTAGATCATATGTGTTTTATAGATATAAAATGGTACAGTGTATTACGCTCCTCCTACATCTACCCATGTAATCGAGCAACTGGGGTAAACATGTGACAAGAAGTTACTATGATATGATTCGACTCCCTATGTGTTAGTTAAGGAAGTGGAACCGGTAGGAAACATCACATAGACCTTCCACATCAACAACAAAACTCCCAGAAGTCATCCCAACCACTAAGGTAACCAACCCCTAAGACCAACTGAAGTTTAAATGCGTCAAACCCTTGGGCTCTCCCTTGATATGGACCAGGGTGCATCTAGGAGGCTCCAAACCTCCCATGGCAAGGCAAGGGAGCATTCAGGGATTTTTTTCGCTAGTGTTGTGCCTATGACTCCGGGATTTGTGCCACTTTTTCAGGCCCAAAGCCCGGGTCACTACCCTAAACTCAATGATACCTTCAGAAATGAATTTACACAATAGAACAATGATACATTTGGAAAAACATTGACAAGGACTACAGTGGACCCCTACTAGCCATAACAGGCATTTCATCAAATCACAAATATGAAAGCTATAGGTCCTAATAATAGAACTCAACATAGGGATATCATACTTATCTAAAAATTGCTAAGAAGCATTGATGCCTCAACACAGTATTTGGAATTTCATCCATTAGGCCATAGATACATTGTTCATTCATTTACAATTAAAAGTGTGATATGAGCCAAACATCATGATAGTCATAAAACTCATTCATAACTAGCATATAAACATCACATTTGATAAGCATAGAACAACCATATAAGCCACATAACAATAAGAATATTTACCCATCAATACCATAGGAAAGAGCTTTTATTGCCACAAGGAAAATGCAACCAAGTCTTGGACTTCCATGTACCACCTGACCATAGACATGGATAAGCCAAATATCCCTTTATCTAGTCATGCACAAGCCATATTCCAAGCATGAATGTGGGATCTCATGGAACAATCCATAAAAATCTAACCAAGGCTTCCATAGGCCAAAACACCTCAACCCATAAAACAATGATTCCACCTCACTATCGGACATCACAAACCATCACCATATTGGTCTCTAACTAATATGTCTAGGGATTTAGAGAATTTTTTCCAACTAAGGCTCCAAGACTAGTAACTCAACCAATAGTTGTTGTTAGACTCTAGAGTGTTTGTCCAATCAAGGCTCCAGGAATAGTATCTCAACCCTGCAAGGGCTCTAGAGAAATTTTCCAACTAAGGCTCCATGACTAGTAACTGAACCAAAGTTGTTAAAATGCTCCAGAGTGTTTTTTCAACCAAGGCTGTAGGAACTAGTAACTTAACCCACAACTAAAGGAACATGAGAACCAACCAAAAAATAAAATGAAAATGAACCCACAATACCATGGTTTCCCAGGAAATGGAATGACTAGGAAAATCCACTGTCGATCTAGGAAATCCTCCATGCCAATGACAAATCATAACCAAGAAACCACATGCATATGCCATGCATGGAAAAACTAGAGAGGAAAACATAAATTCAACTCAGTACTCACAATAAAAACCCGTTGTAGCTATTGATCCCAATGTCCTCTTGCACTTTCCTGCTCTTCCTTCTCCTTATTTCTCCAAGTATCCAAGTATGCCACACTCTCCAAGATTTCTCCAATAAAAAGCTAATTGTCCAAGAGTATGAGAGAGAGAGAGAGAATAAAATGAGAACTCCAAAACGGAACTCACAAAAAGCTTACATTGACCAAGCCTAAGAAAAATCCCGCTACCTGATCCTCATCATCCTTTTTATTAATGAGGCCTCTATTTTCTTCATTTTCCGTTATTTTCCTTCATTTCCCTCCTCACATGAAACCTATGACCTTTCACCTTCCTTTTCTCCTAATTTCCATTATTTTCATAAATAAATGTGCCAAAAATGCCATTTTTCCTTTCCAAAGTCTTTTCCATTGCCTTTGCCAATTTTCTTAGCCATAATAAACCAATGAACACACACATTAGGATGTCTTACCCACCATTCAACTTAGAATATGTGACCCATTACCTTGGTCTTATATTTTTTACATTAATTTTTAACGAGGGTCAGTATAGAACCTCCCCCTTGGGGGAACACCATCCTCGGTGTTCAATGACACCTATAACCAACAAGACTGGTGAAAATAAAACATACTACGCATGGAGCGTTATAACACAGTTTCTTATAGTATCTATAATGACCAATGCCGAAACATGACAGTCATACCATTTACTAGAGATTTATAACACACCTCATTATGGTATTTATAATAACAACCACATATACTTAAGCACATTTTCCTCAACCAACAAATAATATTACTGTTTGTGGAGCTTTATAAACCAACTCGATATAGTATTTACAATAATATACACATATAGATATTTACTCAACCAAAAAATAAAAGGATATGATACATGTATCAATCAACAAGGGAATCCATAAACTCACACCTCCACCCTCAAAATAATACCAGGATTCATCTCCTTCCTAGGAAGTCAAAAATCTGCTACAAAGTCAAATCTACATCCAATGTCCAACACTATAATCCCGTGCCACTTGTCCTCTTAGTGAACAATGATTGACTCATTGTTCTAGGGCATACTCCTAATGTGCATCTAATTCCATTTGGCAATGGTAATAACCAAAAATAAATACATCCTCGGCCTTCCCTTCTCTGCTACACAATCCCTCAAGAAATATGTCATCCCCTTCCGTACAGTCACACACCTTCCAAGTTTTGTTGGCACCCCCATTCCGGGAAGTCCATCCCTCGTCACAGTTTCCTCACATCGAAAGTTCTAGAAACTAAGGCATATCCCTGCCTCAAACCATCATATCGGTCATAGCATGCTCATGGAAATCAATGGAAACTATTGGGTACTAGTTTCCCACAATGGCCCTGCTCCTGAATACTTTACCAAGATATTGCTGCCTATTCTAATTTCTTTTGTTGTTGTTGCTAATTCTTGCCGTCAGTTTTGACCACCCAGCGGGGCATTTCATGCTTTCTATACCAAGCACATAATTTCCATTAAATTCAAAAGAAATTGAATAACTTCAAATCATACCTCATTGGTGGCATGTCAACAAGGTACACTTGTAATTCAATTTTTCTTCCTGTCACAAAAATTCAAACTACCATCCATGAACAATTCATCATGTATAAGCATATCTCATTAGGTTAGCTCCAAAAACAACCATCATAGATAAAAATCATAAATCACATGTAACCATCATAAACCAGAATCCTAGATCACATATAATCATGATAGACCATAATCATAAATCACATGCATAATAAAACTTAAATGGGATACAGATAATTATCCTTTAATCAATCCTTAGGTTCTACCTTTTTCTTATTCAATACGCACACTAGATCGGTTTCCACACCCAAAATACACCCAATGTCTTCTCCTCAACCATTTTGCACATACAAATAGTGTGCATCACACACATACAACCACACATGACATATAACACCATGCAATACATGCACCTACATCTGACATACCACACATACACCTACACCTAGTGTACAACAAAACACAATACATACTCCTACATCTAGTGTACACCACAAAAAAATATAGACACCTACACCTATTGTACAACACAATACAAATACGTACACAGAGTACAACACAAATAATACATATGTCACGATACCATGACTACACAATCCACATACATAGTACCACATGCCTGCAACACAACATGTACAACATACACACAATAACACATGTACACCAGTACCATATGTATAACATGTAAACAGTACCACATGTACACATTATCACCCACCCAACATGTGCACATAATCACATGTACACAACACCACCTGCACAATGCATCCACAATGGCACATGTACACCGCACCACTTATACAGTGTGTACACAATAGCACATGCGCGACATGTATAGTACACCACATGTACGTGGCATCACATGCATGACATGTACACAGCACCCCCTGCACACAACACCACATGTACAACATGTACACAAAACCACATGCACACAACACCACATGTACAACCATCCACACAACACCATATGTACATATTACCACATGTATAACATGCACACAACACCATATGTACATCGCACTGCATATACAACATGTACATAGAATCATATGTACATAGCACCGCATATCCAACATGCACACAACACCATATGCATACAACACCGCATATCCAACATGCGACGATGGAAAATTTTAGGGGCTAATATTCATAGGTGGGCTAATTTTTCCATGATTTTTCTAAAAAATAGATTCACCAATTTCCATTTTTGATAAGAATGATTCACCCAAATTTTACAATATAAAATTATTTTACCTTAAAAATCGCCAAAATTATATAGAGAGTATATATAAAATCATTACAAATTTTAATAACTTTACAAATACATCGATAAATATTTTATAGTTTTCATATTAGGGACTAGTACGATTAGCCAATGTTTTTAAAATTCAAGATAATTTTCCATCCTTAAAATTTTCCCTTTGTCATGCACACAGTACGATATGTACACAACACCGCATATCCAACATGTACATAGCACCATCTATACCCAACACTTCACATGTAATATACACACAACACACATACAACATCATATGTACATAATACTACATATACAATATTACACATCACCATATGCATGTATAGTCACTGAATATACAACACACACAACATATACAAAACAATAGCACTACACATCCAAAACCATACTGCCTTTACCAAGAAACCTTGCTTCCAGTGTCCCTCTACCATCCATGCTTATCTTAGCACGTCACATATCACACTATTTTCATTCTGTTGATCTATCTCTCACTGTATCCTATCATAGCATAAATATAGAAATAGTATAATCACATAATATCAAGTCATATCCACATGTTACTGACCTTAGAGATCTTTCAAGGCTACTCTTCCCACTTGACTCCTCATAAACCATGAACCTCTTCATGCCATACACTTGCATAAACAATCATTCCTCCAAAAGGATGATCCTTAGTGACTCTATTAGACAACGACATACGTACATACATGTATACATATAAACATCAACATAAAACAATTATGACCCTTGATGACCTTGTCAGATAACAACGTACATACATACATATATGCATATAAATAGTATCGTAAAGGAATCATGCTCACAACATAATTACTAGATATCATAAGGCCAAGGTTAAGAGAAGTTAATTTATTCATGCACAATATTGAGAACAACAATTCCCAACATAGCCAAGGTATATGAAACCTCAAATTCATTTACTTGATCATGCCTTTCCCTGCTTGACCTTTGTTTCTTGTTGCGTTCTTTTCCTTTCTTGCTCCAATGTCAAAGTGCTCAAAGAAAAACTCTAAGTGTCCAAGAGTGTGAGAGAGAGAATAATGAGATAGCTCCAAAACTAAACTAACAAAAGGTTACCAACTGATCCTCAGAAGCCTTTTTATGAATGAGGCCTCTATTTTCTTCATTTTCCATTATTTTCTTTCATTTTCCTCCTCACATGCAACCTATGACCTTTCACCTCCTTTTTCTCCTATTTTCCTTTATTTTCATAAATAAAATGCTAATAAATTCCTCATGCCTTTCCAAAGCCTTAGCCATTTCCTTTCCCAATTTCCTTAGCCATAAACAACCAAATTATCACCCACACTAAGATATCTTGCCCAACATTTATCTTAGAATACGTGTCCCATCAACTGTGGTCTTATATATTTTTACATGGAATTTTCACCAGGGTTGTTATAAAACCCTCCCCCTTGGGGAAACAATGTCCTCAATATTCAATGAAACTTATAACCAACAAGACCACTGATAACATATCTCGTTGCAATATTTACATTGAATTACCCGCTCAAAAGCAAAACATCATGACAACATGACCAGATAACAACCATACCGCATACTAAAACTTTATAACACAACTCATTATGGTATTTACAATAACCACATATACACATATGCACATTTTCTAAACCAATAAATAAAGGGATATGGTTCCCATATCAATAAACAAGAGAATCTAAAGGATCACAACTCCACCCTCAAAGTAATTCCAGGATTCACCTCCTTTACAGGAAGTATAAAATCCATTGCAAAGTCAAATTTGCATCAAGTGTGCAGCGCTACAATCCTGCGATTCTTGTCTTCTTAGCAAAGAGTTACTAGAACAATGTTCCACAGTGCACTCTCAATGCACATCTAATTCCATTTGGCAATGCTAATGAACAAAACAAATCCATCCCCGGCCTTCCCTTCTCTGCTACACAGTCACTCGGGCAATCTAGTCATCCCTTCCACGTAGTCATTGGCCTTCCAAATTTCACTGGAAACCCCATCCTCGGCATTCCTCCTCATAGCAAGGCTTCCTCGCATTGGAAGATAGAAAAACCAAGGCACATCCTTGCCTCAACCCATCATACCGATTGTAGCATGCTCATGGCAATCAATGGAGACTACTGGGTACCAATGTCCCACAATGGCCCTAATCCTGAATACTTTACTAGCATATTGCTGCATGTTCCAATTTCTTTCATTGCTGCTACAAATTCTTGTAGTCTATTTCGACCACTCAACCGAGCATGTTCATGCATTCTTGTTCCAAGCACATAATTTCCATTAGATTCAAAATAAATTGAAATAACTTCAAATAATACCTCATTGGTAGCTCGTCAATAAGGTACCCTTGCAATCCTATTTACTTCCTATCACAACAAGTCAAACTAGCATCTTTGATCAAATCATGATGTATAAACATATCACATCAGGTTAGCTCAAATCAAAACCATCGTAGATCAAAATCATAACAAAACCATCATAGAACAAAATCATAACTCACATGTAACCATCATAAAACAGATTCATAAATTACATGTAATCATCATAGACCCGAATCATAAATCACATGCATAATAAAACTAAAATAAAATGTTGATGCTTATCCTTTAATCAATCCTTAACTTCTACCTTTGTCCTTATTCCATACACTCACCAAATTTTTTCCACACCCGACAAACACCCAGTGCCTTCTCCTTGACCATGTTCACATACACATACACATGACATACAACAAAACTCATACATTTTTACACGAAGTACAACACCACACAATACATGTACCTACACCAAGTTCAACACAACAAGTACGCATGTAATGATACCACGACTACACGATGCACATATATAGTATCACATGTGCATCACACAACATGTACGACATGCACATAATATCACATGTACACCAATACCACAAGTACAACATGTATACAGTACGACCTTGTTGTAGTGGCTACAACCACCCTCCAAAATTTTGGCCTCCACCCAATTTTGGAGCCTCCCTTCAGTGTTTCACTTGATGGCTGCGCACACTCGGGTTCACCCTGTGAGCTTGTTTAAGTCTTCGAACCCACCTTGTTTTAACATTTCACCCAAGTTTTTGCATGTTGATGTCAAATTCATGCTTGCGACCATGTTCTGGTTATACTCAAAGTCTTTGCTTCATGTGTACTTGTTGTGTTCACTATGAAAACATTTTTCGCACTCACACACAGAGTCAAATTCACTGTAGCACAAGCATCGTCACCATCGACCAAGGATCAATTACAAGTTTCACGCTTGTCTCTTACACCATCGATCAGTCATGTTGAGTATGTGTGTCTGGATGGTTTGATTCATCCCATTGTCAAGTCATGTAAGTGTGTATTTGCAAGATCACGTATGCAACTTTCGCTCGTTCACACACTTAGTCGTTTTGTCGAAGTTCTAATGACCGGATTCCACTCTCATAGCCATACCATCACCCCTCCATCGACTCGATCAATTGTCACCTAGAAAAGCACAGAAGCACGAAGCAAGCCATTTCAAGCTGCGTTTCCCACAAGAAAATCGATCAACCTTCATTTTGGTCAACCGGAGAGTTCGACCCAATAGCCACCCTGGGACTGACTCCTCTCAAAAATTGCATGGAGGTTACAGACCTTGCTCACTCTGGTGACTTGGAAAGTTGCACAGATAGTCTGGACATACACCAAGTGACCTTCTATGTCTCCCTCAGAAAATTGCACAGTTTTTCCAGCCAACCCTCCTAACAATCGATCGATTGCTCACCAAGACAATTACACCATTTTCATGAGAAAGTCCTCTATTGCCTAGGAGTTCACTCATCTCAGAAAATGCACAAAGGTGACCAACAGGCCAGCCTCCCAACTTCTGTGTAGTTTTTCCCACCAGTAGCTCTTGGTAGCCAACTAACAATTCCCCTTTGGAATCACACAGTTTTTGTTGCCAAGCTCCAGCAGATGATTGCTAGTTCCCTCCAGGAATTGCGCAGTTTTTGTTGCCAAGATCTTGGAAACTAACTACCAGTTCCCCTCAAGAATTGCATAGTTTTTACTACTAGTGACCCAATAGCTGACCTCCAGTTCCCCTTAAGAATTGCACAGTTTTTGCTACCAAGCTCTCGATGGATGACTACCAGTTACCCTCAGGAATTGCGCAGTTTTTGCTGCCAGTGACCCAGCAGCTGACTACCAGTTCCCCTCAAGAATTGCATAGTATTTTCTGCAAGCTCCCACTTCCCGCTCATTCTAGAAATTGCGTAGATGTTTCCTACCCAGCCTTCCCGCAGCCCAGACTATTCCTCCCATCCCTCCATTCCGCAAGAGGACATCACTATTCATAACCCAAGTCTTGAATCTAATCTGCAACTCTACCATCCTCCATCATCTACAAGCCATGACTCCTTGCACCATGACTCGCTTGAGCGATCTGCTTCACAAGCTAGTTGTGCACACTCTCTTGATTCTCGAGCTGCTAGATCAAGTTGCAATCATGGGCAAGGCAGTCTCATCATACAAACAAAGGAGCATGATGGTGAAGATATAATCAATTCCTCTCAAAACATTGAGGCTCCATTCTTGATCAATTCTCGATCCCAAAATCTTGGTGAAACATTATGCACAATCAATTCTTTCTATCAACCTCCAGTCTTGGGATGTAATCACTCGCATGCTTCTATATGTTGTGATGAATGCCCAAGCACATCATATGATCTATTGTCATCTCATGTACACTCTAACTCAAACCTGGAGTTCACACCAGTCAAACCAGACATCCATATCGAAGCTTCCTCTGCACCTCACTTGTCTGTGTGTCCTGTCATTCACAATGCATCAACATGTGGCGGAAATATTCCACGTTCTCTTGCTTCCTCATCCCATGAGTTATCTCCTTGATTGAAACAAGGCAATGATATTGCCCACGATGAAAATAGTCTCAACACATAGGACTCTTCCCACTCATCATCATCTTATGTGTTGCATGAAGACAGCTCGTCAAGTCAGCTTGCTGAAAATTTTGATGAAGCCTGTGACAGAGATGGTTGTCATCCTGAGAGAAGTTTTGAAATTAGTAACAACAACCATCCTCAAGCCATGCATGATCTGGTTCACATCTCAAAATGCAATTTTTCAATTCTGGCAAGTTCCAGGACATGCCAGGGAGTTGAGGCACTTCAATGTCCATTGATGGTTATGTCAGGACCTCACGACTCTGGTAACCTTGCCAAACCAAATAAAATCTCTTTTCTCACACACAATCTATATATCTACATGGTTGCACTCGACGTGGATCCCCATGTAAATAATATTTACTATTCTGGGTGTGATGTTTCAAAATTTCAGATTTTCTCTAATGATCGAATCCACGAGTCCGTTACAGCATGTCCGTCTTCATGCACCTCTCCTACATCTGATTTAGGTTGGGAGTGTTCTTCCCTTATTCAATCATGGGATAGCGAAGTTGATCATCTCAAAGACTATCTTTATCCTGAATCATACTTATTGTAGGTTCTAACCCCATACAAAAATTACCTGCATACGAATTCTAAAACACAGAAAATAAACAATGTGAGAGCATAACACATAAAACACATATACACAGAGATTTTCCCCTGGATCCCAAAATGGGGACTACCAACTTGATTTTTCATTATCTTCCTTTCAATGTTAGAATACATATTTATACATGTTGAAGCATCCAATACCATGCACCAAAAACCATTGCATCCAAAACCATGGACCGAAAACCATCGTGTCCAAAAACATGTGTGAAAATCATGCACAAAACCATAGGCGGGTCCGCCCAACCTAACATAGGTTCCAAAACCAAAATTTTAGAGTGGGGTTACCTGCACCCCTCAAACCCCCTATGACTCCCCCCGCTACACAATCATCGCAACAGAAGGGGGTGCTCCGCCCCCCTTCTAACCCCCCGGTTAACTACGTGGGCTAGTCGTGGAAAGAATATAACACAACCCAACATTCTCCTACTTGTTTTTTTCTTGCCACAGGGGGCCACAAGAGAGCTTAGTCATTTATCCAGCCCTGCAACAGCCATTTTTTCCCTACACCAAGAGAACTTCTCAGAGCTCACAGATTTTCTCAATGCATCTGCAGTATTCTTTGAAGTGTCCACCTTTACCAGCAACACCTTTTTGTCTTCTATCATATCCATCACAAAGTGATACTGAACATCAATGTGCTTTGTCTTTAAATGATATGCAAGGTTCTTTGCCAAGAAAATTGCATTTCCGCTGTCACGGTCTATCCTTATAGCTTCCTGTACTAACCCCATGCTTGAACACAACCTCTGCAACCAAACTGCGTCCTTGCTTGCATGAGTGGCTGCCATGTATTCTGCCTCTGTAGTTAATAATGCCACTACAGATTGTTTCTTACTCATCCAACTAATTGCACCTCCAAATAGGTTAAACACATACTCACTTGTAGATATTCTCTGATCTAGATCTCCAGCTTAGTCTGGATCAACAAAGCCACGGATATCCAAAACTCTGTCCAATCCTGGTCTTCCTTGGTAGCACAAACCATAATCACTACTGCCACAAAAATACCTGAAAACCCACTTCATTATTGTCCAATGCTCCTTTCCTGGTTTTGACATATACCTACTCAAAACTCCCACTGAATGTGAAATGTTTGGTCTAGTACAGACCATCCCATACATTAGGCTACTGACTGCACTTTCATATGGAACACGAGACATGTCCTCTTCCTCTTCTTGTGTCTTGGGACACTATTCAGCAGATAACTTTACAGCTACAAGAATAGGAACCTTCACTGGTTTACTATCATGCATATTAAATCTCTGCAATATTGTCTCAACATACTTCCTCTGGTTTAACCAGAGCTTCCTCTTTGCCTGATCTCTTTTAATTTCCATGCCCAAAATATAGTTTGCAGCACCAAGATCTTTCATGTCGAATTTGGAGGACAATTGGGTCTTCAAATCCTAGATAATTTCTTTGTCATTTCCAACCAGCAACATATCATCCACATACAAGACCAAATAAATAACACAATCACCAATTAATTTAAAATACACACAGTGATCTTCTTTGCTTCTAGTGAAGCCAAGTCCCCGTATAAATGTATCAAATTTTTGATACCACATCCTTGGTTACTGTTTTAACCCATACAAAGACTTCTTTAACTTGCATATCAGTTCTTTCTTACCCTTCATCGCAAAACCTTCAGGTTGCTTCATGTAGATCTCCTCTTCCAAATCCCCGTGAAGAAATGTTGTCTTCACATCCATTTGTTCTACCTCAAAATCAAAAGCAGCAGCAACAAATAACAGTAATCTAATAGAAGTTACCTTGGCAACAAGAGAAAAAATATCACCAAAATCAATTCCCGACACCTGGGAATAACCCTTTTCTACCAACCGAGCTTTGTATTTCTCCACCTTTCCTTCTGCATTTGTCTTCTTCTTGAACATCGATTTGCTACTAATGGGTTTTCTTCTAGCTAGAAACTCCACTAGATCCCAAGCCTCATTTTTGTGCAAAGATGCCATTTCATCAACCATGGCCTCTTTCCAGAGTTTTCCATCCTCTGAATTTACAGCTTCCCTCACAGTTCTAGGATCATCATCAGTAATAGATAAAGCAAAATTTGAACAGAAATAAAATGGACTATACCTTTCTGGCTACCTTCTTTCTCGAACTGATTTTCTTACACCCGGAGTTTGTGGCTCTTCATCTTCTAATTCCTCCTCTACTGTAGAGTCTGATTCTTCCTCCTTTAGCTCAAACTCTATCTTCTCAAGTTCCTTTGGTTGAACTTCATGTTTAATAACATCTTTCACCTCTCCGAACACCACATCTCAGCTGTACACAACCTTCCTTGTTGTTGGGTTCCAAAGCTTATAACCCTTTAAACCATCCTTATACCCAATAAAGATGCACTTTTCATATTTACTATCCAACTTGGTTCGTTTCTCCTTTGGAACATGTACATATGCATCACATCCAAATACCCTCAGATGTGAAAGAGAGGGTTCTTACCAGTCCATAACTCTTGTGGAGTCTTATCCTCCAATGCTAATGAAGGTGTTCTGTTGACCAGGTAACATGCTATCTCCACCACCTCTGCCCAGAATTCTTGTCCTAACCCGGCACCAATGAGCATGCTTCTTGCCCCTACCATCAACATATTGTTCATTCTTTCTGCAACTCCATTTTTCTGAGGTGTATATGGAGTAGTCTTCTGTCGTGCTATACCACACTTCTTACAGAATTCTTCAAATTCCTTGCTGCAGAACTCTCCACTGTTATCTGTCCTCAGCACCTTTATCTTCTTCTCTATCTGGTTTTCCACCAGAGCCTTAAATTATTTAAACCTGTCAAAGACTTCAGATTTCTTCTTAAGGAAATATATCCATGTATTCCTTGAGAATTCATCTATAAATGATACATAGTACAAAGACTTACCCACTGATGGAACCTTCATAGGTCCAAACACATCACTGTGCACAAGTTCTAATATCTGTTTTGCCCTCTTACCACCAGAGGGGAAACTCACCTGATTTTGCTTCCCATATACACAATTTTCACAGAAATCAAAATCCAGAGAGCTATTACTCATACCTTCTACCATACCTTTACCATGAAGTATTCGAAGGCCCCCCTCTCCAATATGTCCAAACCTTTGATGCCACAACATGGCCTTCTCTCTAGAGACCACTAGATTTTCTACTCCACTTTCAAGAACCACATAACTGTTGCACCCATCAACAATAGTGCTACCTTGCAGCTTGTACAGAGTTCCAATCCAAACTCCCCACATCAATACCAGTGCTCCCCGAACCATCTTGCAAGTATGCTTCTTGAACATTATTTTACACCTGCATCATCTAGCTTGCTTACAGAAATCAGATTTCTCGCCAATGCGGGAATATGTAGAACACCCGGAAGTGTTCTATCCCTTCCACCTTGCAACTTCAACTTTACTTTTCCGCGACCAACGATTCTAGCCTTCCTATCATCTCCTAAGAAGACATCACCACATCATATTTATCATACTTGCAGAACCACTCTCTATGGGGAGTGAAGTGAAAGGATGCACCTAAGTCAATCAACCATGCCTCATGATCTACATGTGTACTTGAAGAAGCCAAGTACAAATCCCCACCTTCATCTGAGGTGGTTTTCACCTTTGCAGAAGGAGCATCATCAAATTCATTTCCTTTGTCAAGAGCTTTAGATTTACAGTCCATTTTGTAGTGCCCTTCCTTTCCACATTTCTAGCACACCACCTTTACAGGTTTTCCTAGAGATTTAGATCTCCCACTCGATGACTTATTTTTTTTTTCTGTTTTGGGACCGTCCTCGTACAAACAAGGCATCACCATTCTGGTTCTCCATATTTTTCTGTCTCATCTACTCCATCAGTAAGGATGAGACTATTTCATCAAACTGTAAGGCAGTTGCATTGATACCTATTGCAATAACTAGGCTATCCCAAGGATTTGGTAGAGAACACCACAAATTGATGCACTTATCTTCATCTGAAGTTTTAATATCAACAAATAATAACTAACTTACCACAGTATTAAATGCGTTCAGATGCTCTTTCACCGAGTCTCCATCTTTCATCCTCAGGTTGTACAGCTTTTTCCATAGGAACAATTTATTCACCAGAAACTTAGATTGGTACAAAGTCCCTAACTTGTCCCACAAAGCCTTAGTCATAGCTTCCCCTGATACATTCAGCAATACTAAATTTGAGACACACAATCGTATTGTGATCTTTGCCTTCCGATCCAAATTCTTCCATTCTTCATCAAACACTCCCGTTGGTTTAGTACCTGGATCTACCACAATCCGCTGATCTTTATCCACCAAAAGATCTTCCATCTTGAGTTTCCACAACTCAAAACTCTAACCATTAAATTTCTCGATCTTTATCTTTCCACTACTTGCCATCTTCTTTCACCACCAGAATCAATCTCATATATCTCGCGTTGAACAGGGTCTACCACAGTCCTAGCGAAACCCCTCAGCAACAAAGGCATCCCCTTGAAGCCAAAACAACTTTGATACCAAATGTATGTTTTAACCCTGTACAGAAATTACCTGCATATGAATTCTAAAACACAGAAAATAAACAATGCAAGAGCATAACACATAAAACACATATGCATAGAGATTTTCCCCTGGATCCCAAAATCGGGACTACCAGCTTGATTTTTCATCATGTTCCTTTCAATGTTACAATACATATTTATACATGCCGGAGCATCCAATACCATGGACCGAAAACCATTACGTCCAAAACCATGGACCGAAAACCATCGCGTCCAAAAACATGTGCGAAAATCATGCACAAAACCATAGGTGGGTCCGCCCAACCTAACATAGGGGACCCAACAGAGTGGGGTTACCTGCACCCCTCAAACCCCCTATGACTCCCCCCGCTATGCAATCAATCGCAACGAAGGGGGTGCTCCGCCCCCCTTCTAACCCCCCGGTTAACGAGGTGGGCTAATCGTGGAAAGAATATAACACAACCCAACACTTATTGGATGTTCTCTCTCGTAATCAGCTCCTTGGTATTTTTTCAAATTCCGCATGTCAAATATGCCCACTCATCACATCGGCAATCTCCCTGTGTGATGACAAGTGCACAACCTATTGCGTGAATCAAGTTACTCTCATTTCACGACACCCCAACTGGTTTCACACATTCATAGTGCTAACATCCTTTCTACATTTTTTTGATTACCATGATGCCTACGCAATTTTTCACTAGTTGCAGGTGGGAATTCTATCATCTCTAGCAGACAACGAACTTGGTTCCCTCATTCAAAGCATTCGCACGATTGTTCAAAAATTTTCTTTGTTCATGTCAAACTGGGAATCTGCCATCTCGACTGACTGGTCTGATTTTTCTTCTACCTTAGGTGGCTGTCATGCAGTTTATCATTTTCCCAACATTACATCCAATGACAATCACTTCACATGCTATGATTTTCAATGTGATACATCTTTATTCTTAGATTTTTGTCAAGCAAGTGAGGCACCTCGCTATGACAAGCCCTCATTGTCTTGACATGACTGATGAGAATGACCAGATCTATCTATATATATTAGATTCCCATCGTGATACCCTCTCTCGAATTGGGAATCCATCTTCTCAAAGATCACGAATCTTTCAAAACAACCATCATGAATTTTATGATCCAATCGCTGAATGGCTGGAACAATCTTACTTGGCGAGTCATGTTGCAGGTAACAAGCTTTAGTCCTTCCTCGCACTCGCTCAGAAACTTGGTGCATAACCAAACACTCATAAGAGGCCTCCGAGGTTTGTTGAAAAACTGTAGTCACAGAAGAGGTAAGCGTGTGTGTTGGGTGGTTGTGACACATTCTTCCACCCACAGACAAGATCTTCTCTCTCGTGTGCAAGTTTTTCAAGTTTTTTCATTTATGGTTGCACACTATTTTTTATCTGTTTTAATCAATCGTATCTTTGTGACTACAGGTTGGGTACGCCTATGGCGGCTTCACTGGAAATTTCATTTCACGTAACCTCGGTCGCTTAATGTAGGAGTAGGAGTAGTGTTTTCTTTTTCACCTATCTTTGCTTTTTGGGTTGCATGTTTGTTTGCTTGCTTGTTGTTGTGTTCAATTTGTTTTCTTGCTTAATATTTTTGTTTTCATTTGTTTGGTTTTCTCAATACCTTACTATTTTTGTTTCTAGAAATAAGTGTTGCTAACTACTATGTTCTAGCTTTTGAATAGAGTATGTGGCTGAGATTCGAAGAAACTTGTGACACTACAGCACTTGGCCAGTCTTGTATCTGTCTTCTCTATGCTTGGTTATAATCTTCAGCTGATGAACTCTTAACGAAAAATATGAGCCATCTGCATGGGAATTTTCGGTCAAGCCATGAACCTATGACCACATTGGGAAGCCCCATACCTATACTCAACCTTCTGCTCTGTGTGTTCAAGCTCATCCAACTAGTAGAAATGGAGAAGGGGAAGATCTAAACGAGAAAACCTATGTTAGAGGTCTTACATGCTTCTCTGAAGGAACAAACTCTTCTGCTCTCAATAAGTCGAGATCCCTCTTCTACCCCAAAAATAAATAAGTGCCTATGCACAATCCTCTTGAAAAATACAAATGTGAAAGAAGAGAAAGGCTTCCTGCACAGGGAGGTGAAGCATGCATCTCCATTAGGGTACAGACCAAGCTCATTGGTAGTGGAGCAATGCATGTGTTCCCATGTGACTCTGCCAGGGTACTGTCCAGGCCTCCTGGTAGCGAGCAACGCCATAGATGGAAATGTATACTCTGAAAATATTCAACTCCTGAGCTAAACTACCCTTCCTCAGTTCGAAACACTATGATCAAGCTCAACTTTTGATTGTGTTTGACTAAGTTGGCAAAAGGTGAACCATGTATTTCCATGGGGTAAGTGGGGAAGCCAGAGTAACTAGCACAACGATTCAATACTCCCTGAAAGACCAAGGCCTTGTGCTATCAATGAACCAAAATAGAGAAGCTGGAGTTCTACCAGTGTGTCGCCAAGTGTTGTAGTAGCTACAACCACCCTCCAAAATTTTGGCCTACACCCAATTTCAGAGCCTCCCTTGAGAGTTTCACTTGATGACTTCACACACTTGGGTTCACCCCGTGAGCTTGTGTGAGTCTTTGCACCCACCTTGCTTCATCATTTCACCTAAGTTTTTGCATGTTGATGTCAAAGTCATGCTTGCAACCATGTTCTGATTATACTCAAAGTCTTCTCTTCATGTGTACTTGTTGTGTTCACTATGAAAACATTTGTCACACTCACACATGGAGTCAAATTCACTGTTGCACAAGTGTCTTCACAGTCGACCAATGATCAATCATAAGTGTCACCCTTGTCGCTTACACCTTTAATCAGTCATGTTGAGTATGTGTGTCTGGATGGTTTGAGTCGTCCCATCGTCAAGTCATGTAAGTGTGTGTTTGCAAGATCACGTATGCATCTTTCGCTAGTTCACACACTTAGTCACTTTGTTAAAGTTCTGAAGATTGGATTCCACTCTCATAGCCATACCGTCACCCCACCATCGACTCAATCAACTGTCACCCAGAAAAGCACAGAAGCACCAAGCAAGCCATTTCAAGTTGCGCTTCCTACAAGAAAATTGATCAACCTTCATTCTGGTCAACCAGAGAGTTCGACCCAATAGCCACCCTGGGACTGACTCCCCTAAAAAATTGGCAGAGGTTTTAGGCCTTACCCGCTTTGGTGACTGAGATGGTTTCATAGACATTCCGGACATACACCAAGTGCCCATCCCTGTCTCCCTCAAAAAATTGCGTAGCTTTTCGAGCCAGCCCTCCTGACAGTCGATCAGCTACTCACCAAGACAATTACGGAGTTTTCATGAAAAATTATTTATTTTCGAGGAGTCCACTCATCTCCGAAAATGCACATAGGTGACCAGCAGGATAGCCTCCCATATTCAACACATTTTTTCCCACTAGCAGCTCCTGATAGCCGACTAACAGTTCCCTCAAGAATTGCGTAGTTTTTCCTGCCAAGCTCCAACAGCTAACTGTCAGTTCCCTTCAGGAATTGCACAGTTTTTGTCGCCAAGCTCTCGATAGTTGACTACCAGTTCCCCTCAAGAATTGCGCAATTTTTGTTGCTAGTGACCCAACAGCTAATCGCAAGTTCCACTAGGAATTGTGTAGGTTTTGCTGCCAAGCTCCTGACAGCTGATTGCTAGTTACCCTCAGGAATTGCACAGTTTTTGATGCTAGTGACCCAGCAGCTAACTGCTAGTTCTCCTCAAGAATTGTGAATTTTTTGCTACCAAGCTCCCACTTCCCGCTCATTCCATAAACTGTGTATATTTTGCATGCCCAACCTTCCTGCAACCCAGACTATTCCTCCCAAAAACTACACAGTTTTTTCCTCTAGCAGAGCCAGACCCCACAGACAATCAATGTCAATCTAGATTTCCCATCTCCATCACCCAGTTACCCCTGCATAGTTTTCATCAGTAGTGCCTGGAGCCTCCATCCCACCTCGCAACCTTGTCACCTGCATCCAAAATGATCATGCATCATGGTAGACTAGGAGGTTTATGGATTTTATGTCGTCTCATCATGAGTAACTACAGACACAGGTACACAAACAAACATGGTGCGATGGCAGATGGGATGAACAAAGGGAGCACATGCAGAAGGACAGGTTCACCAATGGATGAACAAATGATGTATGCAAAGAGATGTTCTCACGAACGAATGATCATGAAAAGATGTGTTCGTGGATGGACGGATGAGAAAACATGCAAGATGTGTTCATGAATGGACGAACGAACGAACATGCACTTTTCACGAACGGATGAACCTGTCAAGCTTACCAACATACAAACAAGGAGAAATGTGTGAATACAACATCAAGCAAACCAATGACCATCTAAGACTCAGTGCACTCTGCCATGCGGAGGTGAAGTTGTGACACACCATGAGGACATCCATCACCCAGCAACACTGCAGCTCAATATGCACACTAGTAGCAGCATGAATGTACTAGCACTATTATGTCGAGTCATGTCATGAGTCATGTCTTCCACATCTCTATTGTTAGCCATACTCTGAATCAAATGTAATGTAATGTGGAAGTCCAAGAAACCCACTTGTTGTATGAAGAGTCATGTAACATTGAAAAGTCGTGGAAGTTGAAGAGTTATGAAGGTAGTTGAATAGCCACAAGGGTCAATTTCACCCTTGGATATAAATACCCCCTCATTTGTACATGAAAAAGACTTTTCATCTTAGCTCATCCCACATAGCCTTGAGAGTCTACAATCTTTTCTTTGAGGAGTAAGTAGTGGCTCCAATGCTCCGCACGCGGGGTTAGTGATGTATGGCGTAACGATGTGTCTTGGAACTTTCGCTTAATCTAGAAGCATGCTAATAGGCCAACACGTTTTCACACATGTATTGTAACTGTTGTAAGACTACTCTTGAACACATGTAATGCATGTTCCTATAACCTATGTTTAACACCTGAACTAATTCACTTGTTGTAATACATATATGTTAATGAAAATGTGTTGTATATGTTGTTAACGTTGTCTCACCCATGTAGACTAATCTCCTAGAGATCAGACAAACCTTTCACATAAAACTTGCTATAACAACCATTGTACTCACGCGGACTAATATGTTGAGTGTTATATGTGTTATCTTCCCTTGTGTGTTATGACTACCGCATCCATGTGGATAGTTCCGTTGGAAGCTGTGCACGTCCTTTTGTGTTGTGTGTTCCTAGGAGAGTTGGGACTTCTCCCAACCGACTTGGGACTCACTCTCACCCTCTCCCTCTATGGTGAAAGAACCATTAACACAAGAGACACTTACAATCACCAGGCACGTGATTCTCACTTCTCACAAGACAAAGCAGACCACTCTCTTATGATGACAAGCAAGAGTTGAGGCAAATATTTAAGATAATGGCAATCGGTCCATCCTACCAGATGGGACTCCCACACCAAATAGTGTGAGTTCTAGTTGGGAATTGATACTGGGGTGATCCCCTGATGTTGGCAGGTATAGCACCATCAACAGACCTATAAAAAACACCGCTATCACAACGTGTATGCCGTATCACATGTACACGACACCACCTACACAATGTGTACACAACACCACATGTACGTCACACCACCTGTACAATGTGCACACAACACCACATGTACACAGTACCACGTACACAACATGTACACGACACCACATGTACACAACGCCACATGCACGACATGTCCAGAACACCACCTGGAAACAACACCACTTGTACCACATGCACACGACACCACATGCACATGAACCACTTTTACAATCATTCACACAATGCCATATGTACATAACACCATATGTACAACATGCATGCAACAACACATGTACATAGCATCATCTGTACACAGCACTGCATATCAAACAAGCACAGAGCACCATATGCACACATGTCGCATATACGTCATTCACACAGTAAAATATGTATACAACACCACATATGCAATATTTGCACACCACTATATGTACCATTGCGTACATAACATTGCATAAACTACATGTACACACACACACACACTATATATATATATATACACAAAACCACATGTGCACACATTATTGGAAATAATACTGAGAGGGGGGTGAATCAGTATTATCAGATATATAATTTTATTTTCCAAACAGATTTATATACGCTACTTCAATGAATTGAACTAGCATGTACATGCGACTGTACTTAAAGCAACCAGCGTATATGAAGAGAACTTTTGATTTAGACAATTTATCATGTATTGAGCTTAAACCAGTATATCAGAGATTTATTAGACAGTGCAGTAAAAGTAGAATAAAGCATCACACATAAGCAACACACATGAACACCAAGATATAAGGTGGAAACCCAATGTGGGTAAAAACCACCTACTGCTATCGTCTCTATCTTCTTTTTAATAATAAGAAAATCTGTTTACAATCTTGTACTAGTGCAGACTCATACTAGTACGCAGACACCCACCTGCAGAAGGCTACAACCTTCTCTCATTCTCCAGCTACTACTGGAAGGGAGCTACAACCCCCTAGCTCTTGTACTAGCCAATATGTTTACTAGTACTTAGGTGCCGGCCTACAGAAAACTCCACTCTTCCACCAGGGACCACGTTTCATGAATTTTCAGACTGGATACTCCTAGAATACAACACCACAATCTGAAGACCACGTTTCATTCAATTTTCATACTAGACCCATCAACAACATTGAAACTCAGAAAATCATATCTGCAATACTACCATCAAATACATCTACATCAACCAATCACTGAAATCCAATCATCACTTTCTGAATCAACCACAACTAAATCAATCAATCACTTGAAAACCCATCATTATTGAAACAAATCACAATCAATCTGATCATTCAAAACACTGTCATCAGAATACAGTCACCAGAACACAAAGCAGAACCCAGAACTCTGCAACAACAAACAAAAACAACTGAAACTTTAAACATCAGACTTCATAAGGAATACGCTACTTCCATGTGCCGAACTAGCGTGTATATGTACTTTTACCAAAGGGAACCAGCGTAAAGATCTGCAAATTCAAATTTATGAAATATACGCTACTTTGATCTGTTGAACCAGCGTGTATACGCTCTTTTACGAAAGCAAACCTGCGTATAGATCTGTAAATGATAACTTAAACATTACAACTATTCCAAACTTTAGTCATACCCAGATCATCACATTTACAGAATAAAACATGCATCAGTATTCAAATCTAGACTGTTCAAGATCAAACCACATAATTATAATACTCTTAAGCCTTTATGATCCCGGTCCATCATCCTTGATCAGCCTTATAGGTGTATCCTTATGTCATATCAAGCAAACCATCAAAAGCTCATTAACCTACATATATGATTCAACACTTCATAAGATATTCAGATCCCTTGCACACCTTGGCCTAATGATCTTCTCCTCTTTATATAGTTTTAGGCCTTTCTCAATACCATGGACCAAAACTACTTAGGACCAATACCTTGGACCAAATACCTCGGACCAATTACCTTGGGTCAAATACCTTGGACAAAAAACTTTGTTTTCCCAAGATATACGCGTTTTTCCTTCTGTGAAAGTGCATGTGTACATATACGCTCTTTTTGTTCAGTAAACCTACGTGTATACACAACTTGGTCAAGGTGAACCTGCGTATACCTCTCTTTCTTCATTCTTTGTAGTCTGAACTATAATTCTTTGCTATTGACATTCTACATTGTGATCTTTCATCTGACTGAGTTGCCATCAAGGACAACACCTGTATCATAATGCCAACAATCTCCCCCTTTGGACTTAATCACAACAACAACACCAAGACACTCTCCCCCTTTGACATCAAGGGCAAAGTGTGGAACGAGATATTTTCTCCCTTTGACATACATTATGCTATTCATGCTCCCCCTGAGTACATGATGAATTCTATAATTGAGCTCCCCTTTTTGTACATGTTGAGATGCACTGAAATCGTCCATGCTCCTCTTTTTGAGTGCTATTTACCTGAGCATTTGCTAGGTTGAGAATAGTTACGGCAGCGAATGAAACTTCACCCCAGAAGGTTGCAGGAGTTCCAGATTCATCTAGCATAGCTCGAGCCATTTGTTGAACAATTCTGTTCATTCTTTCTACCACTCCATTTCGCTGAGGAGTCCTTGTGGTGGATAATTGCCTTTTTATTCCATGTTGTTCACAAAAGTCAAAGAATTTATCCGAGGTAAATTCCCCTCCTCGATCTGAGGCATTTGATTTTGCGATCTGATTCATTTTCAACCAAAGCTTTGAAGGCTTGGAACTTTTCAAATTCTTCATCTGCTTTAGAAGACCTATCCAACACATTCTGGAAAAATCATCAATGAACAAAATAAAGTATTCTTCTCCACTAGGTGAATTTTTCCTTGATGGTCCACATAAATCAGTATGGACAAGTTCAAGAGGCTTACTAGCTGACCCTTCTTTTTCAATGAAGTGAGCTCTAGTTTGCTTACAGATTTGACATGGTTTGCATATTGTATTTTCAGGGATACTGATATCTAGAAGATCATGAACAACCTTGAATCTGCATGCTTTTCTTATTTGAGAAAAGCTTAGATGTCCCAATCTTCTATACCACAGCCAGTTTTCATCATTTTTGCTTAGATAGCACTCTTGTTGTCCTCCCTTGAGTATGTATAATTTTTTTGGAGTTCTTGTACCTTTGATCATAGTCTCTCCTGTATCAAGCTTATGAACAACACATTCGTTTGATCGAAACACCACTTCATTTCCTTGATCACACATTTGACTAACACTCAACAGGTTATGCTTTAGACCGTCTACATACATAACATTTTTGGCTTTAACCTTTTCTTTCAAGAAAATAGAGCCTTTACCTTTTATGACAGTAGGAGTGTCGTTTCCAAATGAGACATTCTTTTCCTTTTCTAAGGAATTATATGAGTGAAGTTTTTCTTTGTCACCTGTCATGTGTTTTGAGCATCCACTGTAGATGTACCACTGATTTTCTTGTCCTTCTACATACAAGGCTATACCACATCTTTCTGTTTGAGATTCTTTCCTTCTCTATATCATGGGATTTAATGGAGTTTTCTCCTTCTGCCAGAATTTTCTCCTGCATTTAGATTCTTCATGACCAAAGTTGTTACAGATTGAGCATTCTATTTCATTTTCAAGAAGAGAAAAGTTATTATAGGAAATTTTCTTGATCCCTGTGATATCCCTTTGATTTAGTGCTTCTCTAGTCATGATGGTTTTGTAAGCAACACATTGAGTAGCTTTGTGTCCAAAATTTTGACATGTAAAACATTTCCCATTGAATAAGTTCCTGTGACTATCGAATCTATTGACTCGGTGATTGTAGTTTCTATTGATATTCATCTTTGGAGCAAATTGAGTACAATTTACCTGAGGTTGGTTGTGGCTTTTGTTCATCCTTGGAGAAAATTGAATCTGATTTACCTAGTGATCTGTTTTATGCCTTTTTTGACCATTGTCATATTGTTCACTATTCTTTGTTGCATCAAGATAGCTTTTAGTGGAGGTTGACACCTTCTGTGATTGAGATGCTTCTTCAGTATATCCAAGACCTGTCTTTATCAAAGGAGACCACTGCACTTTGATAATTTCATTTAAAGTTTCTGATCCTTTAGCAAATCTAAGATTGAGAGATTTTGTTTTCTCAAGATCCTTTCTTAGACCCACAATTTCACATTCTAGTTTTTCATTGTGTTTTCCTTTTTCAGCAAGTTGGTGTGTTAAGGTATCTATAATCATATTCTTTTCTTCTAAACAGATTTTGACTTTAGATATTTCTTCATGAAGGTCATCATGTTCTAAAGCATCCCAAAAATTATCATCGTCATAAGCCATTAGAAGTCTATAATCATTATTGTTTTCATCTTCATCACTATTTGATAAACCATCACTATCTTCGTGAGTATAGTAACTCCTTTTATTTACAACTTGTTTTCTATTCCATTTTGCATATTCCTTCCCTTTTGTTGAAGCTTTAAATCCAGGTTCCCTCATATTTGATGGTCCTCCTTTTCTCATCTCAAAGGCAGTTAAGATTCCATGATGTTGTGTCATAATGATAGTCTGCAAATCCTGTTTTTCTTCTATGGCAGACACTTTTGATTCAAATTTAGCAGACAAGGATCTCAAAAATTTCTCAACTAAGGTAACTTCCTTTATTTCTTCACCCAAATTCTTCATACAACTAACAACCTCATCTATACGTAAAAAGTAACTAGCTATAATTTCATCACTGCGCATCTTAAGAGTTTCATATTGAATTCTGAGAGTTTGAAGCTTAGCATGTTTTACTTGAGAGTCTCCTTCATAGCTTAGAATGATTTTGTCCCATATTTCTTTGGCTGATTTGAGCTGCATGACTTTGACGAATTCTTATTGTGACAGACTTCCCAATAAAGTATTGACTACTCTAGCATTGGTCTCATATTGCATTTTAACTGCCGTATCTATAGGAATTGTTGTTGGAAATGTATATCCTCTTTCCACAATTTCCCAGACATCCATTCCGAGTGATTGTAGATAGGTTGTGGTTCTTATTTTCCAATAAACAAAATTGCTCCCATCAAAGATTGGCAGTCTGATGGATCCCATGCTTTCTTGATTACTCATGATGATGGATCTCCCTTCAAGCAATCAAGCTTCTTCTGAAGGACCTGCTCTAATACCAATTGTTGGAAATAACACTGAGAGGGGGGTGAATTAGTATTATAAGATATATAATTTTATTTTCCAAACAGATTTATATACGCTACTTCAATGAAGTGAACTAGCGTGTACACGCGACTGTACTTAAAGCAACCAACGTATATGCAAAGAACTTTTGATTTAGACAATTTATCATGTATTGAGCTTAAACCAGTATATCAGAGATTTATTAGATAGTAGAGTAAAAGCAGAATAAAGCATCACACATAAGAAATACACATGAACACCAAGATATAAGGTGGAAACCCAATGTGGGTAAAAACCACCTGTTGCTGTCGTCTTTGTCTTCCTTTTAATAATAAGAAAATTTGTTTACAATTTTGTACTAGTGCAGACTCATACCAGTACATAGGCAACCACCTGCAGAAGGCTACAACCTTCTCTCGTTCTCTAGCTACTACTGGAAGGGAGCTACAACCCCATAGCTCTTGTATTAGCCAATATGTTTACTAATACGTAGGTGCCGACCTACAGAAAACTCCACTCTTCCACCAAAGACCACGTTTCATGAATTTTCAGACGGGATACTCCTGGAATACAACACCACAATCTGAAGGCCACGTTTCATCCAGTTTGCATACTAGACTGATCAAAAACATTGAAACTTAGAAAATCATATCTGCAATACTACCAGCAAATACATCTGCATCAACCAATCACTTAAACCCAATCATTACTTTTTGAATCAATCACAACTAAATCAATCAATCACTTGACAACCCATCATCATTGAAACAAATCACAATCAATCTTATCATTTATAACATTGTCATTAGAATACAGTCACTAGAACAAAAAGCAGAACCCATAACTCTGCAACAGCAAACAGAAACAACTGAAACTTTAAACATCAGACTTCATAAGGTATGCACTACTTCCATGTGCCGAACCAGTGTGTATACGCACTTTTACCAAAGGGAACCAGTGTACAGATCTGCAAATTCAAATTTATGATGTATACGGTACTTTGATATGTTGAACTCAAGGAAAATTTTAAGAAGCCCCCCTAAATTTACATGTATAATAAATGGGCGAATCTCCATGGAATATAGGAAAAATGGAAGGTGATTTTATCAATAATATGATATGTATATATAATTTTTTGGCGAGTCTCTCACCAGGCATGGCGAATATTTTACTCAATTATAAAATCTTGTGCTTATTGAATACACAAATGAAATCATTGCATTTCTTTAAAATATCTTTTGAAATCAAAATTAACGAAATTACATATCGATAACCTAGTGGGTGTAGGATAAAATTCACCCGTGCCATTCACAAAAAGCATGAGAAAAAACCTAATACTATATATAAAACCAAGAAAAATTCAAATTCATCACTTCTAGGGACCTCGTAACCACCCTACCAATACACAAGTATGTTCCTGTTTGCAATTAGAAAAATTACCCAAATTACAATCTGTTTACTCCAGCATATGTTGGAAAGTTATAGAAGGATGACTAGTGCAATCAATCGATTCCTTTTAGCCCTAGATTTGTTTCAGTTTAAAACCGAAGTATACAAATATACTTGTCCAATGTCCATGCTTTAACCATTCACCTTAAGATGTTTTTACAATATAATTTCCTAAGTCTATTTAATATCTTCATTATCATAAAAACCAACCTATATCCATCTTAACTCCACATCTACCACTCTTAGGGGGGTGAAATATATTTATCCCTCTGAGCACTTGGTAGACCCAGAATTAAGATGGATCTAAGATGATAGAATTTCCCCTTTAAATAGTCTATGCTCACATGAATACCATGGTATTACCATGGGTCAATACCATGGGTTATCATAAACCTGGAGCTTAAAAATTACTATTAGTAATTTATAAAAATTAATAGTTGATTTTTATTTTATTTTTTATTTTAACCAAGCTAAAATGTTTAACATACATTAAATTACAACATCCATTTTTACTCTTCATCGGATCAAATATTTTTTCACTCTATGCTAGTTTGCATATCACGATATTTGATACCTCTCGGGGGTTAGTAGATCTAGAGTAAAGATGGATCTATGCTGGTTTATTCCCCCATTTAAATAGGCTACATTCCAGATGAATACCATGGGTCAATACCATGTGCCATTTTGGTGAATACCATGGGTCAATACCATGTGCCATTTTGGTGAATACCATGGGTCAATACCATGTGCCATTTTTATTTTTATTAATACTAATATTAGGGTTAATAATGTTTTTTTGCATGGTATTAATAACAATCTAGTCCATGGTATTTGTCCTGTAGTATTTTGCTCATAGGTTTCACCTAAATATAACACATTTTTTGAGTGTTCATAAATATAAGGTGACTTATGGAGTAAATATAAAAAAATGTTTTATTTGTTTACCATACCTCTCGTTTATTTATATTTTTATTAATTTACCATACCTCTTTTACAAATATGGTATTTGGCCCATAGGATTCACTTAAATAAAACCCCTTTCTTGAGCCTTCATAAATAGAACAAGGGTTATGGACTAAATATAAAAAGAGGTTTTATTTATTTACCATGCGTCTAGTTTATTTATATTTTTATTTATTTACCATACCTTTTGAGTAAGTATAAAAAGAGGTTTTATTTATTTTCCATACCTCTTATTTATTTATATTTTTATTAATTTACCATACCTCTTTTATAAATATGGTATTTGGGCCTTTGGCCCATAGGATTCACTTAAATAAAACCTATTCTTGAAAATGGGCGAATGGAAGGTTGTAACTCCTAACTTCAAGGGCTAAATTTACCTTTTTTACCCTCTCCCTTAAAATAAGGTGGGCTATTTGAGGTGATTTGTAAAAATGTACTATGATACAAAATATTCGCCCACTAAAAATTTAAAACCCCTTAATTTCCCCAAAGGGCGAACATTTGCCCCTAAAATTTTCTATGGTTGAACTAGAGTGTATATGCTCTTTTACGAAAGTGAACCTGTGTACAGATCTGTAAATGATAACTTAAACATTACAACTATTCCAGACTTCAGTCATACCCAGATCATCACATTTACAAAATAAAACATGCGTCAGTATTCAGATCTAGACTGTTCAAGATCAAACCACATAATGATAATACTCTTAAGCCTTTATGATCCCAGTCCATCATCCTTCATCAGCCTTATAGGTGCATCCTTATATCAGATCAAGCAAACCATCAGAAGCTCATTAACCTGCATATATGATTCAACACTTCATAAGATATTCAAAACCCTTGCACACCTTGACCTAATGATTTTCTCCTCTTTACATAGTTTTAGGCCTTTCTCAATACCATGGACCAAAACTACTTAGGACCAATACCTTGGACCAAATACCTCAGACCAATTACCTTGGGTCAAATACCTTGGACCAAAAACTTTGTTTTCCCAAGATATATGCACTTTTCCTTCTGTGAAAGTGTGTGTGTACATATACACTCTTTTTGTTCAGTAAACCTGCTTGTATACGTAGATTGGTCAAGGTGAAATTACGTATACCTCTCTTTCTTCATTCTTTGTAGTATGAACTTTAATTATTTGTTGTTGACATGCTACACTATGATCTTTCATCTGAGTGAGTTGCCATCAAGGACAACACCTGTATCATAATTCCAACACACATCATAGATGCAACATGTACAACATATACAACATATGCTCAGCAGTAGTACCACACATCTAGAACCACACTATCTCTCCCAAGCAACCTTTCTCCCAGTGCCTTACCCATGCTCATCCTAACCTATCGCAGGCCAAAACACTTTCAATTTGTTGATGTATCCATCGGTATAACCTGTCCATAACATAGCCATACACATAATACAATCATACAATATAAATTTTTATTCACGTGATATTGACCTCATATATTTGTCATGACTACTCTTCCCACTTGATTCCTCATAGCCAAAAGCCTCTTCTTGTCATTCACCTGCGTAAGTAATCATTCCTCCACAAGGACCATTCTTGATGACCCTGTCAAAAAGTGACATAGATACATGGATACATACACACACACACACACACATATATATATATAGATACATATATATATATATATATATATATATATATATATATATATATATATATATATATATATATAGATATATATATATATATATATATATATATATATATATATATATATAGATAGATATATAGATATATACATAAAAATTTGGCATACAACAATCATGGTCCTATAAGAAAACGATATACATTTATACATGTATACATATAAACATCAGTAGAATCATGATCACCACAAAATCGCCAAATATTATAAGGTCTAGGTTAAGAGAACTTCCTTATTTGTGCACAACATTGAGAACAGTCATTCCCAAAACTCACACCTTATATCCATTTAATTTCCCTTTTATGGTTACCTTTCTCATGTTTGTCCTGTCATTGTCCACTTACCACAATGTACCCAACCATTCCAACCAATTGATATAGTCTTACCTTCTGCTACACTTAATCATGCACCAAGCTTCATCTGAGTCTTACATCACCTTGGATACCACATGATTCTCCCCGAGCTCCGTTAACTTCCTCTTTTCCCAACCAATTCCCAAGACTCAAAAAAATAAAAGGAAAGAACATAAACAACAACAAGGAGACCATGAAAACTAAAAGAAATACGACACCGCAATAAAGTGGCATAGCTATGCACAAGACATAATCAAAATCACAAATCAAGCATAACAATCGCAAAGGACCAAAAGCACAAGACTAACATCAAATTTCATGACTCAATCCCCATGGTTCCCAAGGAAAGCTCGACCTGAGCCTTCTTCGAGATTTCATGGAAACCCCTCTTGCCATGAAACTCCATGTATAATGTTATCATTAACACATAACTATTAGTGCATAAATAAACATAACAATACACCAGTTACCTCAACTTGTTGTGCCAAGCACGTTTCTTGCAACTGTACACATCCACATCACCTCTCAAGGGACTCCAATCCTTTTGCAGATCCACCTACAACTAAAGACTAGTTAATATACCTATCAGGTACATCCGAATAAAGCATGTATCCACATAATGTCAGAAAAAATTAAGGTTAAGAAGGTTTCCTGTATGTGAAGCACTCATTCGTTTGGAATTAGGGTTTCCAATCATAGCCAAAGGAATTATTGTCCAATTCTTTCTTTTACCTTTTTACCTTGTTGCAATTGAGGCTTACTATGCACTGTAACATGGCCCAACTTTTAGTTATGTAAACACCTAAACTATTACCTTGTCATGCTAATACCAAGCATCTTCCCTACAACTACTCACACATTTGAATCATATGTTCAAAATATCAAGACACTCATATCTATCGATTTGAAATTAACCTTTACAAAGACTAACAATCATTTCCTAATCAATAGCCAACTCATTGTCATTAGACATAATGCTACAACTGTCACCTACTATACTCAAGTACATATCAACTGTCTCCACACATATGTGTTAGAAAAATCATCTTAGAACAATATCATTCCTTTATGCAATCTTATAGAGTCATACTAATGTTACGCAATAAATGAAACATTCAACAAACTATAAATCATGTCAGATAAATCAATTAGATGACATAATAGACACCAAACACTAAAATGCTAAATAGACGACATAATAGACACCAAACGCTAAAATTCCAAATAGATGACATAAAAAGAAATGAAGCACCAAGTATACTACAAAGAAAACTCATACATTAGTGTATCTCAGGGGATGCTATCTTATCTGCACAATCAATCCATGTTAGCACAATACAAATTTACAACATATCAACTCAAACATAAATAAGACCATGATATCCAAAATAGTCATTAGCTAACATGTTTACATCATAACTCATACACAATTATCATTCACACATATGCAATGTCAGTCTATATTAATACAACACCATATTACCAATATGCCATCCCAGACCTGAATATCGTAACCATAGCCATCTTCATAGGCCAAAAGAGGTTAGCACAATACATATAACATCAAGATCTTTAATGCAATGAACATAACCATCACACATATGACAAATCCAAATTACAACATCACGTTCCCAATGAAATAACCCTAATCATCAAGTTAATAACATATAACAACAATAATATATATATCATGCTCATCAACAACATATAACCTAATCATCATTTTATCTAACATAAAACACCAATAGAAATGCATACAACCATAGGTTACCAACATTCGTGAATATCTAACTCATGTGCATATGACTGCTAATCAACTATAATTTATCATGCACATAACCATAACATAAAATTACATGTACATAAACCTAATTTATATAATCTTAATGCATAAAAAAATCCTTAACCTACATATTTGCATGCCCAACATACAAACTGGTATGATGGCATGCTCTTGCCTCGAGGTCCAATGCTGCAACTTCACTTTGTTGATCTGCATCTCGTACTTTACCTCATTCAATACATTAGAATCATAACATACCAATAGCACCATGAGGACCTAAATTTCATACCATGACTTCACAAGGCATGTTTGACCTACTATTCATGCATAACTTTAACCAAGACCATACATGCATAACAAATGCATATAGACATATAACACATCAGTACAAAACCATATAAACATCCTTGTAGCTAGAGTCCAATCATCAATTCATGTCCATATCAACCTCACAAACCATGACCTCATGCATGACAACAACCATTACTCCACTATACACATTTCCACATGCAACCATCAACATGCATAAGAAATGTATAATCAACTACACATACGCATGAACACATGTAGTTGAGCATAAGCGATGAATACTTGTAGCTAAACCTACAAGACTGATACATGTAATCAAAAATACAAGAATACAACCTAACATACAAGGATGTAATCAAGAGACATATAACAACATGTAAGTGACATATAACAACATGTAACCAGTCATATACTCATGATGATACAATCCACAAAATCAATATCAAGTTTCACATGACTACATCACTACAACCATGATCAACATCATGAAAATGAAACAAGAGCATGGAAGGAAAGTGTAAGAGAGACACATGCAATTGACATGCATGCATGACCAACACATAGCTGATCTAGTCTGAGTTGTGAACCTAGCTCTTATACCACTCTGTAACACCCTCCTCCCACATCTACCCAAGCAACCGGCTAGTTGGGGTAAACATGCGACAAGAGGCCACTATGATAAGACTCAACCTCCTAGTTAACCTTAAGGAAATGGGGTCAACAATACAAGACCTTACAAACCTCCCTCGGGTGCTTCAGGGCTCCCAAGAGCTAATCCACCACTCGAGTAGCCCAACCCCTGAGTTAACCTAGCATTTCAATGAATTAAACCCATAATCACTCCCATGAAAAGGCATTCATGTGAATGGAACCCTATAGTAGCTCCCGAAATTCCTACAAGGGAGAGACTACAGTATTTTCCAACCAATTATGTGCCAAACACTATGATATTTAAGCCACTTTTTCAAGGCTAGTCTCAAAACTAATGCCTATAACTTGATGATACTTTCCAAGACAATAAATGACACCAACGTAAATCCTATAACACAAAAATTGATCAAGGGCTTGACCTAACCAAACCTAACCATGACAAACATTTTGTCAAACACTTATTAAATATGCAACCTATGGGTGTAAATAACATATCTAAGCATAGGGGTCTCATACTTATCTGAGATTTTCTATGAAGCATTGTTTCCTTATCACTTTAACTGCCATTCCATCCATTAGGTCATAAATAGATTGCTCATTCATTTACAAGGAAAAAAATGATGAGAGCCATAAATAGTTGTTGTCATAAAACTTATACATAACTAGCATAATAGGGACATAATTATCAATGAAATCACAACCATATACACCTAGTATAACCCATCATAATACTCATAGAAATACCAAGATAAATAACCTTTAATTAATGATGCAAAATCCAAAATTGGGATGGGACTTCCACGTTCCAACCGACCGTAGAATGGCTAAGATAAATCTCTCTTCATCCATTCACCATCATGCCATATTCCAAGCATGAATGTGGGACTCATAAAACACACCAAAAACACCAAACAAGCATGGATTCCACTGGAGTTCTCCACCTACACCATGAAGAAATTGAATGCCTCTTAGTCTCTTAGGCTTTACCATAATCCACAGTCTTATCTAGGGATCACTACGCCCTACAATGAGACACACTCTCTAGGCTTTGTCGTACATCCCATCCTGGCACCACTAGGCCCACCAGAAAGGAATCCACCTCTTGGTTTTACTGTATATCTTGCCATTCACCGGCAAGGATTCCTAGGCCTACCGAGGCACACAATCTTGGCTTTACCATAACCCATAGTCTAGCTCAGGGGTTATTAGGCTAGTGGCTTTACCGTGATCCACGGTAATGTTTAGGGACCGCTAGGCCATGTGTTTGTCATTTCGGAGATCTATCCCACTCAACTTCGAATCCATCTAGCCATCCCACCTCAACTGAATATGAGAAACCATCTCATCAAGGATATCAAGAAATGGCAAGGCTAGGCGGAAGAACACTCTCACACCTAGAAAAAGCCATGCCATGATAGAAAATAAACACATGGAATACCATGCATGCCAGATCTAGCAAGGAACATTCACATGAAAATTGATACCTACAATGAATGTTGTTGTAGTTTCTTGATACTACCTTTCCCTGCTTGATCTTTGTTTCCTCTTGCCTTCTTTTCCTTTCTTGCACCAATGCCAAAGTGCTCCAAGAAAAAATCTAAGTGTCCAAGAGTGAGAGGGAGAGAGAATAACACGAGAGCTCCAAAACTGAACTAACAAAATGTTACCAACTGATCCTTAGAAGCCTTTTTATGAATGAGGCCTCTATTTTCTTCATTTTCCATTATTTTCTTTCATTTTCCTCCTCACATGCAACATGTGACTTTTCACCTCCTTTTTCACCTAATTTCCTTTATTTTCATAAATAAATGCCAATAAATGCCTCAGGCATTTCCAAAGCCTTATCCATTGCCTTTGCCAATTTCCTTATCCATAAAAAACTAAATGAACACCCACACTAGGATGTATTTCCCAACATTCATCTTGGAATACATGTCCCATCGACTATGGTCTTATATATTTTTACATGGAATTTTCACCAGGGCTGTTACAGAACCCCCCCCGGGGGGAACACTGTCCTCAGTGTTCAATGACACCTATAAGAAACAAGATTGTTGAAAAAAAAACATATTACCCGTGGAGCTTTATAACATAGCACGTTGCAATATTTATAATGAATGACCCACTAAAAAGAGAAAACATCATGACAACATGACTAGGTAACAACCATACCGTATACTAAAGCTTTATAACACAACTCATTATAGTATTTACAATAACCACATATACAAATATGCACATTTTCTAAACCAACAAATAAAAAGACATGATGTCCATATCAACCAACAAGGGAATCTAGAGGATCACACCTCCACCCTCAAAGTAATACTAGGATTCACCTCCTTTTTCTCCTAATTTCCTTTATTTTCACAAATAAAATGCTAGTAAATGCCTCATGCCTTTCTAAAGCCTTAGACATTCCCTTTTCCAATTTCCTTACCCATAAAAAACTAAATGAATACCCACACTAGGATGTCTTCCCCAACATTCAGCTTGGAATACGTGTCCCATCAACCGTGGTCTTATATATTTTTACATGGACTTTTCACCAGAGATGTTACACTCATATCATGTGATTAATCAAACATTCAACAACAGAAAGATGACATAATATACATCAACACTCAAACACCAAATATACTGCATAATCAAGAATTCAAAAACAGATTATATGACATAAGAAAGCTCAAACCATGATGTATCTAAGGGGAGGTTATCTTGTCTGCACAATCAATCTAGTTGGCACGATATAACTTCACAACACATCAACTCAAACATAAATAATATCATGATATCCATAAAAATAACTAAATAACATGTTGACATCATAAAAACATAAATAATCTATAGTTTTTAACCTTGTATACAAATTACCTGCAAATGAATTCTTAAAAAACATAAAGTATAGAATGGTGAGAAACAGAAAACAAATACACAGAGATTTTCCCATAAATCCCAAAAATGGGACTACCAGATTGATTTTTCATTATATTCTTTTCAATGTTATAATACATATATATACATGCCAAAGCATTTATAAACCCCAATCCATTAACCCTAGATTAGAACATCACTGTAGTTCTCTTGACTGGATCTACAAAATACCATGGGAAGAAAACCATCATGCCCAAAACTAGTCATGGAAAGAATATAACACACACCCAACATTCTCCCACTTGTTGTTTTATTTTCCACATAGGGGGTCACATTAGAGCTTATTCATTGGTCCAACCCTGCAATGCCCATTGTTTCTCTACAGTAATAAAACTTCTCAGTGTTCACAGACTTCGTTAATACATCTACAACATTATTCAAAGTGTCCACCTTTACCAAAAACACCCTTTTGTCCTCAACCATATCCCTCAAAAAGTGATACTAAACATCAATGTGCTTTGTATTTGAATGATAAGAAGGGTCCTTTGCCACGCAAATTGCACTTTGGTTGTCACAAATTATCCTTATAGCTCACTGTACTAACCCCATACTTGAACACAATCTCTACAACCAAACTTCCTCCTTTCTTGCATGAGTGGTTGCCATGTATTCACCCTCTGTAGTTGAAAGTGCCAATACAAAATTTCTCTTACTAATCCAACTGACTACACCTCCAAATAGGTTAAACACATACCCACCTGTAGATATTCTTTTATTCAAATCTCTAGCCCAGTCTGCATCAACAAAGCCATGGATGTCCATAAATCTATCTAATCCTCGTCTTCCTTGGTAGCACAGACCATAATCACTAGTGGCATGCAAATACCTGAAAAGACACTTTACTGTTGTCCAATGCTCCTTCCCTGGTTTTGACATAAACCTGCTCAATACTTCCACTGCATGTCCAATGTCTAGTCTAGTACATACCATTACATACATCAGGCTATCGATTACATTTGAGTATGGAACACAGGACATGTCCTCTTCATGTTCTTTTGTCTTTGGACATTGTTCAGCAGATAACTTTACACCTATAGGAACAGGAACCTTCACCAATTTACTATAGTGCATATTAAATCTTTGCAGTATTGTCTCGACATAATACCTCTAGTTTAACCAGAGCTTCCTCTTTGCCCGATCTCATTTAATTATGATGCCCAAAATATAGTTTACAACACTAGTATCCTTCATGTCGAATTTGGAGGACAGTTGGGTCTTCAAATCCTAGATAATTTCTTTGTCATTTCCAATCAGCAACATATAATCAACATGCAAGACCAAATAAATAACTTGATCACCAATTACTTTAAAATATATACAATGATCTGCTTTTCTTCTGGTGAAGCCATGTTCCCATACATATGTATCATATTTCCGACACCACATCCTCGGTGACTGTTTTAACCCATACAGAGACATTTTTAACCTGCGTACGAGTTCTTTTTTTCCCTTCACCGCAAATTCTTTACGTAGCTTTATGTATATCTCTTCTTCAAGACCCCCATGAAGAAATGTTTTCTTCACATGCATCTATTCTACCTCAAAATAAAAAGAAACAACAAGATATAAAAGTAATCTAATAGAATCTACCATGGCGACAGGAGAAAAAATATCATCAAAATAAATTCCCAAATCCTGGGAATGACCTTTTGCTACCAATCGAGCTTTGTAATCCTTCACCTTGCCTTCTATATTCATATTCTTCTTAAACACCCATTTTCTTCCAATGGGTTTCCTTCTAGCTAGCAAACCCACTAGATCCCAAACCTCATTTTTTTTCCAACGATGCCATTTCATCAACCATGGCCTCTTTCCAAAGTTTTCCATCCTATGAATCTAATGCCTCCTTGACAGTTCTTGGATCATCATGAGTAATAGATAAAGAAAATTTTGAATAGAAATCGGATGGACTATACCTTTATGGCTTCCTTCTTTCTCGAACTGATCTTCTCACAACTAGAGATTGTGGCTCATCATCCTCTGATTCATGTTCTGTTGTCGAGTCTGATTCTTCCTCCTTTAGATCAAACTCTATATTCTCAGGTTCCTTTGGTAGGACTACATGTTTAATAACACATTTCACCTCTCTAAACACCACATCTTGGCTATACACAACCTTGTTTCTGGGTTCCAAATCTTATAACCTTTTAAACCATCCTTATACCCACTAAAGATGCACCTTTCAGATTTACTATCCAACTTGGTTCTTTTCTCCTTTTGAACATGTACATATGCATCACATATAAATACCCTCATATTTTGGGGTTTTGTTATATTATTTCCACGACTACCCCATGTAGGGGGGGGGGGGGGGGGGTCATAGGGGGACGATAGACTTCACTGTACATTGCTTCGGGTGCAGCCGAGGGTGGCTACCCCCATGTCGGTGGGTATGCACGGGGGTGGTAGCCCCCTTGCACAGGGTTTGGGGCAACACCTCATGAAAAAAAATTTGTACTCTATATTAGGTCGGTGGACCTACCTATGGTTTTGTGCATGGATTTCACACATGGTTTTGAGCATGATGGTTTTCAATCCATGGAGTTTTGTAGATGCGGTCAAGGGAACTATAGTTATGTTCTAATCTAGGGCTAATGGATTGGGGTTTATGGATGCTTTGACATGTATATATATGTATTGTAAAATTGAAAGGAATACAATGAAAAATCAATCTGTTAGTCTTGATTTTGGGATCTAGGGGAAAATATCTATGTATATATGTTTTATGTTTTATGCTCTCACCATTGTTTATTTTCTATTTTTTAGAATTTGTATGTAGGTAATTTATGTACGAGGTTAAAACGTACACATATGTGAAAGATAGGGTTTCTTACTCATCCATACCTCATCTGGAGTATTATCCTCCAATGCTGATGAAGGTGATCTGTTGACCAGGTCACATGTAGTCTCCACCGCCACTGCCAAGAATTCATATCCTAACCTGGCACCACTGAGAATGCTTCCTTCCTTTTCCATCAAAGTCTTGTTCATTCTTTCTGCAACTCCATTTTGATGAGGTGTGTATGGAGTAGTATTTTGTCATTCTATACCACACTTCTTACATAACTCTTCAAATTCCTTCTTGCAAAACTCTCCACCATTATCTATCTTCAACACCTTTATCTTCTTCTCTATCTAGTTTTCCACTAGAGCCTTAAATTCTTTAAACTAGCAAAGGCTTCAAATTTCTTCCCGAGGAAATATATCCATGTATTCCTTGATAATTTACCTATAAAAGATGCATAGTACACATACTTACCTAGTGATGAAACTGACATAGGTCAAAACACATCATTGTGCACAAGCTCTAATATCCATTTCACCCTCTTAGCACCAGAGGGGAAACTCACCCAATTTTTCTTCCCATATATACAATGTTCACATAAATCGAAATCATTCTGCACAAGCTCTAATATCCCTTTCGCCCTCTTAGCACTAGAGGGGAAACTCACCTAATGTTTCTTCCCTTATATACAATGTTCACATAAATTGAAATCCAGAGAGAAATTAGACATACCTTATACAATACCATTAACATAAAGTATTTGGAGGCCCTTCTCTCCAATATGTCCAAGAATTTGATGCCATAGCATGGTCTTTTCTCCAGAGACCACTAGATTTTTTGTTCCACTTTCAAGAACCACAGAACTGTTGAGCCCGTCAATAATAGTACTACCCAAAATCTTGTACAGATTTCCAATCTGAACTCCCCGCATAAATACCAGTTCTCCTCGAACCATATTGTACATATCTTTCTTGAACACTATTTTTACACCTAAATCATCCATCATTCTTACATAAATCAAATTTCTAGCCAATGCGGAAATATGCAGAACACCAATAACTGTTATGATCCTTCCACCTTGCAACTTTAGCTTGAATTTTTCACATCTGATGATATTTCCATTCATGCCATCCCTAAGAATACATCACCGCCATCATATTTCTCATACTCGTAGAACCACTCCCTATGGGGAGTGAAGTGAAAGGATGCACCTGAGTCAATCAACCATGCCTCATGATCTTCATGTGTACTTGAAGAAGAAGCTCAGTACACATCCCCACCTTCATCTGAGGTGGTTTTCACCTCTGTAGAAGGAGCATCATCACATCCCTTTCATTTCTTAGGAGGTTTAGATCTACACTCCTTTTTGAAGTGCCCTTTCGTTCTGCATTTACAACACATCTTTATAGGTTTTCCTAGATATTTAGATCTCCCTCTAGATTTAGATCTCCCACTCGAGGAATTTTTTTTTCCTATTCTGGGACCATCCTCATAGAAACAAGGCATCTCCATTCTGGCACTCCATATTTTTTTGTCTCATCTCCGCCGACTACAAGGATAAGACTATTTTTTCAAACTTCAAGGTAGTTGTATTGCTACCTATTGCAAGAACCAAACCATCCCATGAATCTGGTAGAGAACACAACAAATTGATGCACTTATCTTCATATGATATTTTAATATCAATACATAAAAACTGGCTTACCACAATATTTAAGGCATTCAGATGCTCTGTCACCGAGTCTCCATCCTTCATCCTCAAGTTATGTAGACTTTTCCGTAGGAATAATTTGTTCACCAAAGACTTATATAGATACAAAGTCCCTAACCTGTCCCACAAATATTTCATCATAGCTTCCCCTGACACATTCAACAATAATCTAAGATACATAACCGTATTGTTCCCTTTTCCTTCTAATCCAGCTTCACCCAGTCTTCTGTTGACATTGTCGTTGGTTTAGTACCCGAATCTACCGTGATCCATTGATCTTTATCGACTAGAGGATCCTCCATCCTGAGCTTCCACAACTCAAAACTCTTACCATTAAATTTCTTGATCTATCTTTACACTGCTCGCCATCTTCTTTCACCACAAGAATTGATCCCTCAGTTCTCCCACATAACAAGGTCTACCACAGGCCCGAGAAAAACCCCTCAACAACAAAGACATCGCCTTGAAGCCGAAATAATTGTGATACCAAATGTATGTTTTAAATCTCTATAGAAATTACCTGCAAACAAATTCTTAAAAAATAGAAAATATAGAATGACGAGAAATAAAAAAAAAATACACAGAGATTTTCCCCTGGATCCCAAAACTGGGACTACCAGATTTATTTTTCATTATGTTCCTTTCAATGTTATAATACATATACATATAGATGTCAAAGCATTTATAAATCCCAATCCATTAACCCTGGATTAGAACATAACCATAGTTCCCTTGACCAGATCTATAAAATACCATGGGCAGAAAACCATCATGCCCAAAACCATGTGCGAAACCCATGCAGAAATCCATAGGTTGGTCTGCCCACCTAATATAGGGTAAAAAAATATTTTCCCAAGGTGCTGCCCCGAACCCCATACAAGGGGGCTACCACCCCCTGACACACCCAAACAAGGAGGGTTTCACTCCCACTATGACCAACCTCCTGCACCCGACACAACAAACAGGGGGCACTAACGTTCCCTCGCACGTGTGACTAGTTTTTGAAAGAATATAACACACACCCAACATTATTATCATTATACATAATAATCACATATTCATAGTCAGTCTAGATTAGTATGACATAATATCATAACATATTAACTCATACCTTAATTTCATAACCCTAACCATTTGCATAAACCAATCCAAATTAGTATGATACATATAACATCAAGATCTTAATGTAATAACCCTAATCATCAAGTTACTAGCATATAACAACAACAAGTTATATATCATGATCATCAACCACATATAACCTAATCATCAAGCTAACTGTCATATAACAACAACAAGTTAACATATAACTTACTCATCAACAACATATAACATAATCATCAAGTTACCTAACATAAAACAACAAAAGCAATGCATACAACCATAGTTTACTATCATTCATGACTATCTGACACATGTGCATATGAATACACTAATCAATTAGCATATATCATGTATGTAACCATAACATCAATAGAATGAAATACATACACATAACCATAATGCATATGACAATCCTTAACCTACATACCTGCATACCCAACATATAAACTTGCATGACAAAATTCTCTTGCCTCGAGGTCCAATGTTGCAACTTCACTTTGATGGTCTGCATCTCATGCTTTACCTTATTCAACACAATAGCATAATAACATACCAATAACATCAAGATGACCTAATTGCATACAATGACCTTGCAATGCATGTATAACCTACCATACATGCATAACCATAACCATGAAAATGCACGCATAACAAAATATAGACACTGACATGGATTAAAAATGCATATAAAACCGACATGCATTCATGAAAAACACATCCCAACAACAACATCATCAACTCCTACATGGAAACACAATTTTAACAACGAATACTACCATGCGTATATAACAAGCACATATATAACCTACATGCATGCATGACAAACACATTATGCACACCCAGTCCAGGTGTTGACCCATGCTCTGATACTACTCTGTGGTATCGGATATGACCCAGAAAAGCACAACCCACTCCCATACCACTTTGTAACACCCTCCTCTCACATGCAACATGTGACCTTTCACCTTCCTTTTCTCCTAATTTTCATTATTTTCATAAATAAATGTGCAAAAAATGTCATTTTTCCTTTCCAAAGCCTTTTCCATTTCCATTTACATTTTCCTTGGCCATAATAAACTAACTAAAACCCACACTAGGATGTATTTCCCACCATTTAGCTTGGAATACATGTCCCATGATCTTAGTCTTATATTTTTAACATGAATTTTTAACCATGGTTGTTACAAACACGCAATTTAATCTTTTATGTGTGAGAAAGATATGTTTAATCACAAGTTGAATAGGTCCTTTATGAAAGTGACCATGTTGAAGAGTTGTCTCTATTGTATCTAGGACACATCAACTATACAATCATATAACAAATACTTTTTGCATCCAAGTGGTATCCAAAAATCAAAACCACTACTATCAAATCTTAAATGAGCAGTAGTGAGGTTTTACTTTTGTAAATATTATTTTTCCTGAATACTATGTTTCTTTCCAAATTAGGCCTTATGATTTCTTTCCTCTTCTACTTTAGACCACTTGAATTATGAGGATGAGGAATAGGTTAAATAAGGGTGACCGAGGGAAGTAGTTAAAATAACTCTTTTGGATAGACATTATGTTTTTGGAAATGTGGTTGCCTTGCTTATATGGAGCAAAAAACATTAGAATTTAGCAAGTAGTTATATCCATTAGTAGATTTTTTGTATAAAAACTAGAGAATTGAATTGAGAAAGGTTCAAATTTTGGGTATTCTTATTATTATCTTTTGGAATATAAGAACCTGTTATTCATGATCTCTTGAGAGTGTGAAATTTGTTTCTACAATCACCAGTTGACTATAGGGAAAGGGCCACTCTACAATCACGATGATATTAATTTCTAGTATATTTTCCTATTAACATTATTTATTTATTTGCATGCGATTCCATTTTATGGAGTTGTTAATTTCCTGTACTTAGGATATATTTCATATATCGATTGTGTGTATACATCAATTTATGTTATCACATTTCAACATAAAAACATACTTTTTAGATATCAATCCTAGTTAAAATTTGTTTATATTAGTTGCATTGCATTTCTTTCTGTATAACCATATGTTATTTGAAATTTCATTCAATTCCTTAACTTGAAATTTGTTTTATCGGGAGTAAAATACTCTATTTCTCCTTCTATCCTTGTTTTGTGGATAAATTCCTTCCATTGACAAAAGAAATCTCCCTAGGCCTAATGGCTTGGCCTAGAAACAACCAAGATAAAACTTCAATTATTTTCCTTAGAGATGTTTTGAATATGAAAGGAAAACCTATTTGGAATATAATGCAAGATTCCTTCTTCTCCTTTCTTATTAGCACCAACTCCAACTCCAATTTCTAAAAGTGGAACCTGCAAATCATCCAAAACAAGAAAGAGAAAAAAATATACAAGATTACATACACAAACAATTCTAAATGAGAAGTCAAGGATTCATGTTCTACATATGCATAATCAAGACATAATGTATAGGAGAAAAAATGCACTTTTGTATTAATAATGGCAAGAAAACATTACAACCCTTGTAGACCTTGACTTTGTGAATCTCTCCTAGATTTCTTTTTCTTCCTTTTTCCAAAATGGTAAGCCTTCAACTACAACTAAGGCACATGGATGAATTATGGACCTCTAGACACAAATGAAAAACATAAAGGCACAATCAAAGTCTCCAAAATCCAACCCAGACTCTATGGAAAGTGTTACATTTATGGGGTAAATAAAGTAGTTTTGGGTTTACCATACTAGGGCTTAGATCCACTTTAGAAGGAATTAAGTTATATGATATAAGAAATAATACCTAATTAGTAGCAGTTTGAGATTAGATCCAAAAGTAAATGGTTAAATCCACTCCCAAAGATTCTAGAGAGAGAAACTTCAAATTTTTTATTTTATTTTTACTCATTTCCAGGTGTCATCACACTTTGTGTAAGAGAAATTTGCATGGATCATCACATATTCCTTTGATGCAACCTACCCCATCGCACTTTCTGAACTCGGAAGGTGACATTGGGAATTAAATTTAAGGTTTTATCGAGTGTAATGTAGATTTTTCACAACTTTTAGAGAGAGAATGCTTTTGGCTTTGTAGGTGATGATTGTGAGGTGTAAATGGATGATGATAGATCTAGGTTCAAGGCTATTTGTTTAAATGCGACAAAATGAAATGTAACATATTTCTCCTTAAAGTAAAAATTTAGAAGTTATGGTTGAGGATTGAAGTGATTTACCATGTGAAAATTGTGGATCAAGAATCGACTAGTTGAGATCACCAATTGACTGTTACAATACATTATTGTCATGATATCATTGCTGAAGTAGGAATACCCATAGTAATCATATAATCCATATTACATGTACAATTATTGAAGTACTTTCCACTAATTATAGATTATTGACCCATGCTTAGATGGAATTCTGTAAAAACATAGTCATCATACTTTGTAGATGTCATATGAATCCTGAAATCGCAATCTTGATTGATAAAAATAGATCTAGGGTATTCTACCTCATCACTCGAGAGTATGAGTCTAACCATGTGAATAGATGTGTTGGAGTTGAACGTAGTAGAGATGATCCAATTACTCACCAATAAAGAAATCCATCAACAGATGTGAGAGTAACCACCATTAATGAAAATGGACCTCAAGGTACTAAGCACAATCTATGAGGTGTGCATAAATGAGCTAAAGTCAAAGACCACATAGAATATTCTAGTTAAAGGCTAGTTATGAGAACCTAGTGCTGAAAGAAAGGAAAAGTTTCATTGAGGTATGCTAGTCCCAAGCCACTGAAGGGGGTCTCTAGAGCAACTTCCTGGATGATCCGGGAGGATCCATAAATGCAAGTGGCCTTGAAAATAGCTCAAAAATAAAAATCTTCAGATGGAAGTGGAACTTGGAGCAGATCATAGTGCTCTTTTCCCTGACTCCAATAGTGCAAATGACACTCAAATACGAGTTCGTATGGTCGAGTTATAGTTGGTAAAATCTTGGGTAAAACTTGGCCAAGTGACAGTGTTAATGAGGCAACAAATTGGTGGAATCATGGTGCACGTAATCCAGTGGTTAGAACAGGTGAACTTGTCCGCCTTTAATTTTCCTAATATGCCTTACTTTCTAGTCAATAAATTTTAACCAATCTGTTATATAAAAACTAAAAAAATAATATTTTGGGTTGTAGGCTATCAACCTCGCCACACCCAATGAAATTGTATTATTAATAAACAAAAAATATGTGGTGGGTAGGCCACCCCTAGTAGACTTACCCAACCACCGAACAACGAAGATACATATACATACAACCATTGGAACTGCGTTGAACCCTTCACCGAAAATCTATATAACAACTAACAAAGTAATGACCAAGAGCCAAAACCATACCATCTGTGATCACTAAAACTTAACTATCAATTATATGCCAACTGCACCAACTGCTTGTTTCCATGTTTAATAAAACAATCAACTATTATAGGAAGGTGGGGGAATTGAAACCAAGACCTTCGCCGACCTAGTTGGTTCCGCCACCACAAGCCACAGGCTCATGCCTTGGTGGCTTCACATAGCAACTTTTATATAAACACAAATTTTTCAGTCAACAAACCAAGAAACGCATGGAGGAGTGAAGGAACCCTAAGCGAGGAATCAACAAGATTCTTTGAAGATTCCCTTAGAAGGTCAGAGGTGATAGTGTCAAAATTGGGCAAGTTTAAAGTAAATTTTTCCCCCTTTTGTGCCAGGAATTAAGTGGCGACTTTCATTTCTCTAGTTGAGCACTCCATTTCCAGGCTATCATCCAAATTGGAGGTATAAGGGTCATTTTTTTGTAACGTTTCTTGTAACTAATTTCTTTGATGCTGCTTAATAAACTAAGGCCTCCTCGCTACTGAGTAGAGTCCAAATACATAGCCCACATTGGGTGAACTCCGTAATCGAATCGTTGTGTCCTCGATTTTATGTTTTCTTGTGTTTTCTACTTCATTTCATGTGGTTTAAGTTACTTGGTTATTATTCTCTTTTACTTGAAATTTTGAATGCATCCTTGAAGTTAAAGATATGGATCACTAGATCATGTTCTGAAGTTGATAGGAAGCGAGTTGTTGTAGGAGGGCCTTTATGTATCCCTTATCAACCACACGAAATAAATAGGAATATTTGAGACAAAACATGATGACTCAGAGATGGTTCATGGGCGACAGGATTGAAGGAAGGCTTAAGGTATTGTATAAAATGTCAAATGAGGGTGGACTTCCCTTGAACATATTAGTGACACTTATATGGAATTGGAAGAATTGACTCAAAAATATATTGTGAAGAATTTCGATAAGGTGTAATTGAAAAGGAGGCAAGCATATTTCCCTACCCAGAACAGTCACAGAAGTGAAAGAGTGTGTTGAAGGTACTGGACCCACCAACATATCAGGGGATCTCCCTAGTAAGAAGTCCCAACTAGACCTCAGACCATTCTGAGTAGGATTCCCAGTAGTGGGTAGTATGGTTATGTCTTGACTGTGGTAGAATGTAAAGGTAAGAAATATATCTTTGCCAGAAGCAAGTGGGTGACCTTGCGGTGAGTCAATAGAGATGCATGGGGAGGTTCTAACACATGAAGGGGAAAATGAAGTGTATCCTTTAGAAGCATATAATTGTACGCATCATGAAAGGAACACATGAGTGGAATGACATCACGGGTTGGAAGCGAAATAGTCCACAATCTAGGGTGATAGATTAAACCAACAACATGATTCCAACAAGATTCATACAATCACATACAAAGTAGTTCATACATGAATGTGTATGTTAAATAACAACAATAACAACATATGCATGAAAACGTGTTACCTCTATTATATTATATAAAGTGAAAGTTCCATCCATACATATAACCATGATAGCCACTAGCCCCTATAGTGGAATGTTACATTCAACGCCGCCTATTCCTCCAAAGAGATGTACTTTCTATGCACTATGGAGAAGCCAAGGCTGATCATAATACTCTCCAAGTTGTCTCTAAGAAATGTATAGCAAAAGCTTGGCTCCCAAAAGCTTGTTCTTTGCGTTAAGAGGTTCTACATATAGCTAAGGGTGGGATGACCCTTGAAATTCCCCTTTGTGACTCTTGGACTACCCTCATGACTCTTCAACTTCATTACATATAAATATTTACATTACATATCACTATTTGTATTCCACTACTGACACTTGGAATTTCACTTTATATTACATTTGATACAACAAATATGGATCATAGTAGTGAGGTCGCTGAGAAAACACATAACATAATTCGACATGACACTATTGACATGTACTGGATGATTGTGGTGTCCATGTCAAGTTTTCGCACTGCTAAGTGATGGATGTGTCCTTGGATGTACTTTGTCTTCACCTCTGCATAGATTTGTGATGCAGGGTCTTCAACGATCTTGATATTTGCATGATGGTTCCATGCATGTGTTTCTTTCACTTGCTTCTTGATGTGCTTCGTTCGTTAGTCTAGCTGCAAGTACATCTTCTAGCATGTGCACTCCTTCTTCATCTCATTTGTCGTCTCAACATGATTCATTAGTGTACCTATTCCTGCAATTCACTCTTGTTTCGGGTGACACAGAGGGATGACAACTCATTGAGATAGCAAAGAGCACAATTGAGGTCCAAATGAGGATTCTGGGAGGGCAACCTGCATTGCTGGGAAAAAATTCACAGTGATCATTAAGAGGTAGAATTGTGTAGTAAAGTACACCATTGTCAGCTGCAAGATGAGACTTTGAGAAAGGACAACTTATTCACAGTTTCCAGAGCGAGGACATAGTGGGGTTGCAAGGGCATTGCTAGGCAGTTCTACATAGTGTTTAGAGGGATGACAGAGCAAGGTTGAAGTGCATTTCTGCATAGTTTATAGAGGGAGGATAAACCAAGGCTATAGAGGGATTGCTGATTAGTTCTACGTAGTTTCTCAGAGTAAGACAAGGCAGGGCGCAAGGGAAATGCTACACAGCTTTCAAGAGGAAGGCAAGGCAGGCCACTTTGGAAACCATTTGGTAATTTTGTGTAGTTTTCTGGAGCAGTGCAGAGCAAGCTAGCAGGAGACCTGCTAGATACAAGTGCGCAATTTCTGGAGACAATGTAGAGCAAGGCAGCATAGGCCTTGCTGATCATGACTGCGTAGTTTTTTAAGGAAGTGTGAGGCAAGCAGTATGGGAATCAATTGGGCATGTATGTGCATTTTTTGAGAGTAGTGTAGCCTTGGGTCTTAGTGCAATGTAGGTTTCTAGAAGTCCAAAGGGAGGCTTGATAACTAATCTTGCATGAAGCATAGTTTGGATCAGACCTTGAGGCAACTTCTACATAATTCTGGGAGGCAGACATGTTTCTCACTTCCAGGATTACGCAATGAAGATGACCCAAAGGACAACCTCAAGCACTGGGAAGTTATGGGTAACAGAGCATGGTCACTAAGCATTGGGACTACGTAGTGGAGCTCAGTCGAGGTCCGACTAAAGGAGTTTCTCCGGTCATGCATATTTTTAGGAAAATGGCTAAGTGTCAAAAGAAAGTGAATTTGTGTATACAACCAATGTGATCACACAATTAGCATATTTTGATGACAAGACAACACAGACCAACAAGAAAAAACATGTGCTCAGTGAGACTGTCTTAAAGCTAAGAGTGACAAGTGTGACACTTGAGATAGACCTTCGAATGACCATGACGACACTTGCATGACTGTGCTTGAAAATTTGTGTGTGAGTGTGACCAGTGGTCACAGAGTGAAGACAAATAATGCACACAAAGACAAAGCTTCAAAATCACCAGAATGAGATCATAAGCATGACACAACAATCAACATGTCAAAATATGACATTTGGTCCAACAAGCAAAAAGGAAGCAAGACATGTAGAGGAAACACATGGAATGACTTTAGTTCTTGGAAACATGCATGCTATTGAATAAATAATGATATGACACTGATCAATATGACTTCAATCTACACTAAGAGATGTAATTCGAAAAAATGTACTTTACTTACCATACTTAGCCTCAAGGTGGTTATGCATCTGATGGAGTCTGCATGTGGTCCCAATATTTTATCATAACTCGGCTTTTTAGTCTCTCTCCTAAACTCCTTGAGAGTAATATATCATGTCATCTTCCCTTGTGGTCACTGAGATATAGATATGTGTAGTTTCAATGGGCAGTGACTTCTGTCGCGCTGAGGCCCTGGGAGGTACATCTACACAGTTTCTGAATGAAAGTAAGACTCGACAACTAGGACAACACTTTGAAATTTTGAGATGAAAGACAATGTTGTGGGATGGGGTCCCAGGAGGAAACCTCAGCATATTTTTTGAATGTAAGACAAATTGCGCAGCTTAGGGACAATACTGCACAGTTTCTAAAGACAATGGGTTCTGGCTAGGGGAAGGACACTGGGTGAAACCGGTAAGCAGTTTTGGATGCTAAGGGAGGTTGGGGTCTCTATGCATTGCACATTTCTAGTAGGAAATGGAAAATTATTGAGGGTTACAGAAGAAGAGTGTGTAGTTCTAGAAATCTGGATGAGGCTAATTTGCTCGGAAAATTGGCTAACTGTGAGATCGGTGAAATTGATGTAAACAGTGATAGAAATTCAATATAATCAAACATGAACACTTAGTGATACAACATAGACCATCCATAACATATAAAACATACTCTACTTAATGCAACAACCTTCGTGACAAGAGTGTGTAAAGTGAGTGTGAAACATGTCTATGTGATAAGAACAACCCATACACACAAATATTTCACCTTGAAGCATAATTAAATTCACTTTGCATGAAAAATGGTAATCCTGATGCATGAAGATGACACATGTTGCATAAAGATGAGAAGATGAACAGCTCTTAAGATCAAGGAGGGGGGTTGAGATCATCAACTTACCAATAAGTGACCAAGGAACGATCGATCATAGGATCCACGGTAGGCTCTAAAATTTAATGTGAGCCAAAAGTTTTTAGGGTGTTTGTAGACGCTACAACATTGGCGACAACTAGTAGAAATCCATCTCTCTTTATGGATCTTGTCACGTGAAAAGTGAGTCTAACTCCTCCAGAAGTATTGTTTGATTATTTCATCATCATGGCTTCCTCACTAGCTTGAGTGAAAAATGTAGTCCCTACCATTCTCATTATTCAACACACATACCAAGCCATGTCAACTGGGTTGTTGCAATTAGGGGTGAGGGGTATATTGATGCACAATTAATATGACTATCAGAGTTTTAGTTTCATCTCTGGTATTTCTCCACTGCCAGTAGGCTTAGACAGTACTCTAGCAGAGTCATGCAGGAACACAAGCATCACTTCGCTTCCAGTGAGCCTGGTCAGTACCTCAACAGATTTACTTACATCACCTCTCTACGTAGGAAGTCTTTCTCTTCTTTCGCCTTATTTATTTTTTATTTTTCATTTTTTTATTATTTTAGTTTTTTCAAAGGACTGTGCATAGGCACTTATTTATTCTAGAGGCGAAAGAGGGATCCCCACTTATTGAGAGTACAAGAGGTTGTCCCTTCAGAGAAGTATGTTATATATACCTCTGAAATACTTTTTAAGGTTTTCCCCCTCACCTTACTCTACTTGACTAAGCTGACAAGGGTCAACTTAAAAACCGATTAGAGTAGGTGGTACTAGTTAACAGTGCAAGCATTGTGATTTAACCTAGACTCACTCTAAATAGACCGTATTTTGCATCAGGGTATCATCGACTAAAGAAAACAACCTTTTCATAAATAGAGAGGAAAATAGATAACCAAATGTTCATAGCTATACAAGCCCTCTTATATTTGTCCGTCTTTTCTAAAGAACCAAACAAGGTTTCATGTGAAGCTAACCTACGAGTGCAAACAACAAAACAAACAAGAAATCAAAGGGCAGAAGTAAATTGAAATGAAAACAAGCACGCAAAGAAAAACATGCAAGCAAAAGAAGGAAAACAAGAAAGAAAACAAAGAAAGAAAGAAAAAACTACTCCTACTCCTACGCTAAACAGTGCATGGGCCTACTCACATGAAATGATATTTGCAGTGTATTCACAGGCGCATTAGTTGGCCCATGTTGGTGAAGGCATGGTTAAAAACAAAGATAGGCATGTAAACCAGCAAACAAAAAATATAAGATAGTGCAGACTAACATGCTCGAAGTTTAAAAGCGTCCATAGAAAAGAAAAGAGTAAATTCACAAGAAAAACATTATATAGACATACCATGGTGTTGCAACACACTGTGCATAGACAATAAGAAAATACATTCTTTTGACCTTGATTGTCAAGAAAACATGAAGAAATAAGAAAACTTATGTTTCGCAAGAGTTCTTGTTGTGTAAGACGCCTCTAGTGCATGGGTGATGGGATCATGTGATGCTGGTGTAGGGAGTGAAATATGTGAACTAGATTGGTCTTCAATGAAAGCATGAGAGTGATGAGGAGTTTGGGGTGTTTCAACATATTTCTGATTGGGAGTGAAACTAACCTCAGGACAACGAGGGCCTGACATAACCATCAATGCAGGCTGAAGTTCGTCAATAGCTTGAGGGGTTTCCACTTCATTAGCATGTATACCATCAAAGACCAGTGGCTTAGAAAGGTCGACAGTGAGTGAATCAACATCGTGATCAAATGAAGGAGTAAGGAGATCATGACAACAATAATCTGAAAATTCAAGATTTTCATCAGCATCCTCATGATCTGATGAATCATGCAAATAGGTTCATGAGAAACAAGAATGTTCACACTCTATGTTTCTAGAAATGACAAATGAAATATTCAATGTATTTTTAGAGAGAGATGTGTCCTCTTCGCAATGCAATGACAGGATGACATCTAGTGTGTCATGTGAGTGATCCAAAGTAGAAACATCCGATGATGATTTTTCATAAGGAAAATCAAAAGTGGAAGAATCATAAGAGATTCTAGGATAGAGCAGATGAGGCACGGATGGAAGGAAGCCATCCTTCACCATAGGTTCTTATTCAGATTCTCTGCACACACTCATCATGAATTCTAGTGCAGATTGGTTTCACAACATCAACTCCATCGACAACTAGAGACTCATGAACACAAGATGTGGAGTCTGGAATGGGAGAACACAACACAGTACAATCAGAAGGATCAATGGAACCAGAAAATGGAAGTTGAGAGAATGAGTTCACGTAAAAACCAACAGTCTTGCAAGCCAAGTATACGTATATATCTAGAGTAGGTGGGGTGGGAGGATGTAACACTTCATAAGATGGGTGCACGCCTTCTCCCACCTCGCACTGTAGAGCTAGATCTCCTTGATGAGAAGAGGATGGATAGTCACTTGTGACAAAAAAAAAATTCATATTAGTTTTGGAAGCTCTAACATTGAGGTATGCTAGGAGGGGTTTGAATGATTCTAAGATATGCAGATTCTTAGATATGTGAAGAAGATACTAAGATATTTCATTGAGAAATTTCCAATAAATTTCATCTTCGGGAATTTAAAATGCAATATTACAAAAGTGTTTGTGAAATTGCTCAACGGATTAATCATGTGATTTTTGTAATTCCATTTTTTTTTATTGAGTTCTTTACAGGCATAATGATGGAAAGCATGATCCAAATATCCAACCAACGTATTAAGAGAGTAAATGGATGTTGTGGGAAGTGTTATACACCATTGTAGTGGATTCCCTCGAAGTGTCAATGCAAACAATGAGTAGGAAACATAATATCCATGGATTTCATTCCTTACATAGATGGCTACGAAGGTAGCTATGTGTTTGAGACAAGCTACACCACGTTCACCTTCATATGGGTTATGTGACAAGTCATTTTAGAGGTCCTCTGACACTCCAAAATCATCTCCATGTGAAAAACATGTCAGAGACTTGATTGTAATGCAAGTCATGAAAGATGTACAGAGAGTCAAAACAGACTTTGAGGACTCAGCTTGTCATTGGTCCCTTCTTCTAGTGCCAGAAATGTTGATGGCATTGGACCCACCAACATGTTAGGGGATCTCCATAATAAGAATTCCCAACTAGAACTCAGACTATTTGGAGTAGGAGTCTGAGCAATGGGTAGTATGGTAATCCCTTGACAATATGGTAGCGTGTAGAGGTAAGCAAGATATCTTTGTTAGAAGAAAGTGTGTGACCTTGCGGCAATTCAATAGAGATGCATGGGGAGGTTCTAACACATGAAGGGGAAAAGGAAGTGTATCCCTTAGAATCCTATAATAGTACGCAACATGAAAGCAACACACGAGTGGAATGACATCACAGGTTGGAAGCTGAATAGTCCACAATCGAGGGTGACAGATTAAACCAACAAAACAATTCCAAAAAGATTCATACAATCACATACAAAGTATTTCATACATTATTGCGTCAGTTAAATAACATAAATTGTGAAAGCAACAAGAATAGTCCAACGACAATAAAAACATATGCATGAAAACGTGTTGGCTTTTTTATATTAAATAAAGTGAAATTTCCATCCATAAACACAACCATGACAACCACTAGCCCCAATAATGGAATGTTACATTCATCACTGACTGCTCCTTCAAAGAGATGTGCTCACTCCGCACTACGGAGAAGCCAAGGCTTTTCAAAATACTCTCCAAGCCCTCTTTAAATAATGCCTAGCAAAAGCTTGTCTCCCAAAATCTAGTTCTATGAGTTATGAGGTTCTATATATAGCAAAGGGTGGGGTGACCCTTGACATTCCCCTTTATGACTCTTGGACTACCCTCATGACTCTTCAAATTCATTACATAGAACTCTTTACATTACATGTGATTGTTTGTATTCCATTAATGACACTCGGAATTTACATTTGATTACAACAGATATAGCTCATAGTAGTGAGGTGGCTGAGACAACTCATAACATAACTCGATATGACACTATTGACATGTACTGGCTAAATGTGGTTTCCATGTCAATTTGTTGCACTTCTAAGTGATGGATGTGTCCTTGGATGTACATTTTCTTCACCTCCGCATAGATTGGTGTTGCGGTGTCTTCAATGGTCTTGATATTTGCAAGATGGTTCTATGCATGTGTTTCTTTTTCTTGTTGCTTAATCTGCTTCGTTTGTTCGTCCAGGTGCAAGTACGTCTTCTAGCATGTGCACTCCTTCTTCATCGTATTCGTTGTCTCACCATGATTCATCAGTGTACCTATTCCTACAATTCACTCATGATGGGATGACATCAAATCCAAAACCTCCTAGTCTAGCATGATGCATTTCTCTCGTGGTCTGTGTGATGGGGAGGGAGAAAAATAATTGAGAAAGTACGGAGCGTAGCTCAAGCCAGAATGAGGCATTCCTGTAGGACATCCTGCACTACCGAGAAAAATTGTGGAGTGATCACCAAGAGGTGGAATTGTGCAGTGAAAGTCCCTAGTGTTAGCTGCAAGATGGGACCTTGAGAGGGACAACTTATGCATAATTTCTAGAGGGATGAAAGAGCATGGATGCAGGGGGGATATTGGGTAGTTCTACGCAGTTTCTAGAGGGATGACAGAGCAAGGCTGCTGGTAATTTATGTGCAGTTTGTAGAGGGAGGACATAGAAAGGCTGTAGAGGGAGTGTTGGTCAGTTGTGCATAGTTTCTAGGAATAAGACAAGGCAGGGTGTAGGGGAACTACTACGTAGTTTTCAAGGGGAAGAAAAACCCATCCACTTAGGAAACCAACTGGGAATTCTATGTAGTTTCCTGGAGTAGTGTAGAGAAAGCCAGCAGGGGACCTGCCAGACAAGACTGCACAATTTTAAGAGAGAGTGTATAGTAAGGCAGAAGACGCCTTGTTAATGATGACTACACAGTTTCTGAAGGCAGTGTTGGGAAAGCAGCAGGGGAATCAGTTGGGTATGTCTGCGAAATTTTGGAGAGTAGTGTAGCCCTAAGTCTTAGTGCAGTGTAGGTTTCTGGCAGCCTAGAGGGAGGCTTGATAACCGATCTTGTAGGAAGCACAGTTTGGATCAGGCTTGGAGGTGACTTCTCCATAGTTTTGGGAGGAAAGTAGGCTACTCACTTCCAGGATTTCACATGGCAGATAACCTGGAGAAAAACCTCAAGAAATGCATAGTTTTGAGCAGTTGAGCAGGGTCATTGCAGCTTAGTTGAGTTCTGACTAAATGAGGTTGTCTAGTCGAGCTGATTTTCAGGAAAATGGTTGTGTCGAAATCAAGTGAATTTGTGCAGAATAACAATGTGATCATTCACTTAGCATATTTTGACAACAAGACAACACAGACTAACAAGACAAAACATGTGCTCAGTGAGACTATCTTAAAGCTAAAACCGACAAGTGTGACACTTGAGATAGACCTTCGAATGACCGTGACAAGACTTATGTGACTGTGCTTGAAACTATGTGTGTGAGTGTGACTGATGTTCATATAGTAAAGACAACTCATGCACACCAATACAAAGCTTCAAAATTACCAGAACCAGATCACAAGCATGGCATAGCAATCAACATGTCAAAAGATGATAGTTGGTCCAACAAGAGAAAAGGAAGCAAGACATGTAGAGGAAACACATGGAATGACTTTTAGTTTTTGCAAACATGCATGTTATTGAAGAAAAAATGATATGATGCTTATCAACAGTACTTCAAGCTACACTAAGAGATGTACTTCAAAAATATGAACTTTACTTACCATACTTACCCTCCAGATGGTTATGCATCTGTTAGAGTTTGCATGTGGTCCTGATCTTTTATCATAACTCATTTTCTTGGTCTTTCTCCTCAACTCCTTGAGAGTCATCTAGCATGTCATCTTTCCTTGTGGTCACTAAGAGATAGATTTGCACAGTTTTAGTGGGCAGTGACTGCTGCTGGGATGAGGCCTGAGGAGGCACATCTATGCAATTTTTTAATGCAATGAATACTAGATACCTAGGACAACGCTGAGCAGTTTTGAGATGCAAGACATTGCTATGGGATGGGGTCCGGGGAGGTTACCTTTGCACAGTTTTTGAGTGCAAGACAGACTAGGCAGCTGAGGGACAATACTGGGTAGTTTCTGAAGACAGTGGGTTCCAACTAAGGCAAGGAAATTGGGGGAAACCACTATGTAATTTTGGATGCCAAAGGAGGCGGCGTGTTCACACATTATGTAGTTCTAGCAGGCACTGGAAAAATCAGTTCCAGAGAGCTGGATGAGGCTAGGTTGCTCGAGAAACTGGATAAATGTGAGATCGGTGAAATTAATGTAAATAGTGATAGAAATTGACTGTGATCACACACACACAATTATTGATACAATATAGACCATCCATAACATACAAAACATACTCTACTTGATGCAACAACCATCATGACAATAGTGTGTGAAGTGAGTGTGAAGCATGTCTATGTGATGAGAACAACCCATACGCACAATGATTTCCACTTGAAGCAAAACAAAATTCACTTTCCATGTAAAACAGTAACCCCAATGCCAAAAGATGACACATGCTATGTAAATATGAGAACATGAACAACTCTTAAGATCAAGGAGATGGCTTGAGATCATCAACTTACCAATAAGTGACTAAGGAATGATCGACCATAGGATCCATGGTAGGCTTCGAAAATTGCATGTAAGCCAAAATTTGGGAGGGTGGTTGTAGCCACTACAACAAAGTGTCACGTCCAAGAGAAACTTACTGCCAAAAATGATCTTTTATTCCCCATTTCCCAATTTTCCACCATTTCTTGTAAGTAACACTTTATTTTTTTACAATATTGAGGATGATAACATGTGCTTGACCTGTAATCTCATCCTTTGGATGAGTCATTCCATGTATGTTTAACGAACCCTAGGAAGGAGTGGTTCAATCTCATCATGCTCAACGATTGCTACGTTGTTTATGTTTTTATGAGTCTAGCGAAGGGGTAACTCGACTTCTTTTTCATATTTAGTGATTTTGAAAAAGAGGAAAACGGAAAAGTCTAAGAGATTCATTTTTTTAAATTCTTCCCTTGGATTTGAAAAGGCATAAAAAAATACCGAGGATAACATTTTAGTCATGATTTACAAGTATTCCTTTTTCATAAATAGTCAATGTAGTTTGGAAATGGGTTAAACTAATACTGGGAAGACATTCTTTCATTCACTTTAACAAGTGCAAAAGATACAACTATAATTGAAAATATTTTCATGTTTTGGGAGTCTGAAAAGAGCTTAAAGAGGACTCCAGGGGATTCCCTCTTCATAAGTTTTAGCAAGCCTGAAAAAGTGATAAAAGTATGCTCAATAAATTATTCTCATGTATTTACAAGCACAAGAAGGAACAAAGACTAAGCTCAGAATCGGTTTCACTTTTACATAAGCTTGAAACAAAGAAAAAAATATACTTGAGAGTGGTTTCATTTTTACACAAGCTTGAAACAGAGAAAAATTATTCTTGGGATAAGTAGATTACCCCCAACATAACAACAAAGTCATGCCCCCTAGATTTATTTCATCAACAAACTCTTCTTATGGACCTAGATATACTATTTGTTACTAATAAGTGAATAAAATGAAGGTTCATTTACGAGATCAGTTGAAAGACTCAACTCAACATTTACGATATCTAGTCAAATACTTGAATCAATTAGAGGGGGTTTTGTTTCATTTTTTAACAAGCTTGACAGAGGAAAAGAACCATGCTCAAAGGTTTGTTTCATTTTTATGAAAGCTTGAAACATAGAAGAAACTATGCTCGTGTTAACCTGTTTCATTTTTTAATGAGCTTGAGATAGTTAGAGAACTATGCTCATAACAATATTTACCTTCATCATGGCTCCCAAGAGTCCAAGGCTCTGAATGGAATACATATCAAGGGCTTGATCATAACTTCCAAGAGGTTTTGATCAGATGGAATAAAAATGCTCTAGAAGGAATACATATCAAGGGATCTAATAGGGGTAGGAATATTAGGGTAAATAATTAAATTACCATATCACCTATTGGATCTACTTTAAAATAAGTCAAGGAAGCGGTGAGAGGCCCTTTTTCATTGGTAGGGACAGACATGGAATAATTTTATAGTGTGTGATTTCTCAGAAGGTGTACCAAAAATAGTTCGCTTAAGCCAATAGGTGACACGTGGTGCTAACAAAAAATTATGGTTTCTTACGCTTCATATCTATAATAAAACTTTGAAAAACCTGTAACAAAACAACATATATGATCGAAAACAACAAAACACAAAATATATATCCAATGAAAGAACCCAAATGGAAAGAATTTTAAAATGAATAAATTTTTTATTGATAACACTTAACAAAGGAGATCTATAAAAAGTTTCTACAAATCCCCCTTCGTGGGATGGGTCCTTTGATGTCCTTGATGCTTCAATAATCTATTCTCTCTCTCAATGTGTGAAAAACCCAAAACAATGTGGAGAAATCAAATGGGATCTCAAATGAAAAGAGACAATAATGGTGACAATGATAATGATCATGGTGAAGAATGAATGGAAAACCCTCCTATTTATAACAAAGTACTGAGTTAATCTTGAAAATGTAGAATAATAAAACAATTTTGACAAAATCAATATCTAACCGTTGGGAATAATTTATTAAAATTTTTGGAGAGGGAAAATATATTCAAAATGGTCAAATATGTCCATCCAATATGTCCATAAACTAAGGGCTTCTGAGTCCCTAAAAGTGTTGTTTCATTCCCTAAAGGAACAAGGTCAGCTGATTACATCATCTCCCAGAAGTTCTCCATGGAAAACTGCTCAGAACTGGTCAAAACTAGACCATACAGACTGCTCAGTGCTAAGGGTGCGATGCATCTCACCTGCTCAATGCAAAAAGTGCGATGCCCTTCTGTAGGGTGCGATGGTCGAGAGTAGAAAAATGGCAGAGACAGTTTGCAAGGTGGATGATCATGGAATCTTCCAGAAACTTCTCCTGTGACACTTGCCTCTCTGAATTCGACAGGGATGAGTAAGAGATCATGAATCTCCAAGTGGAACCAAGAAAATCAGAGGGAGGACACTAATCAAAATACCAGAAGCTGACTCACCCCCCTGCAAACATCTATATATGGATCTCTCATTCCAGAGATCCAGAGGCTGGAATCTTGTATTTTGTAAGGAAGTGTTGTTGGTTTCTTGTTGGAATATCATAGTGTTGGGTGATCTAAGCTTTTCATGAGGTGAAGAAGGGCTTTCATGCTGGGAGGATGACGCTGGGTCAGATCAATGGGTTGTAATCCTCTCTTCTACTCTTTCTATTAATAAAACTATTCAAGTTTTCCTCCACATTCTTGTATGTTTGATGATATATGCATTTGTGTGGTCAATATATATCTGGTCCTATATTGTTTATGACTGTAGATCTCTGTTCTTCGATAGTGTTATGCTGCTTTGACTTTACAGGTGCTCTTTGAAGCAGGGTAAGCAAGGAAGGAGCGGCAAAGATCTATCAGAAGGGAGAGGAAACAAGCAAAGGACCAAGCGCAAGACTGAGGTTGGTATTCTTTGCTCCCCTCTCATCTACTTCTCATAAAGGAAAACGAAAGTAGTTTTAGTTTGTTTGTTTCTAAGATAGCTACCCGTCTTAGTGGGACTAGCAGCTCTGAGTGGACACTAGATTTCCCAATAACACTCATAACAAAAATTGACACGTGACATAACCAATTCGTAGGTAAAGTGGTATCACAATAAATATTTCTCAAATGAAGAAATTTGATTTTAATAGGTGGCAAAGTGAGACCTCATGGAAAAAATGGTTTCCTAGTGAAGTTTTAGATCATCAAAAACAAAGGGAGACCCATTATAGAACTCGGTGATAGATTTCCAAAGGTGATGGCAGTTCATTAAATAGAGTTATGGTTTCGTCACAATGGGCAATGGAAAATTAAGGTTTTCCCTATAAAAGGGCTTATTGTCCCCAAATCCAATTCATTTGCATAATGAGTTGTTGGAGAATTTGGAGAGGAGGAGAAGGCCCTAAATCTTGTGGAGATTGTAGCAGATAAACTAACCATCGAAATTTGGATCTGTGACTTTCAAGTAGGTGGCCTTAGTTTTGTAAAATGGCCTTAATGATTCTTGGAAGAGTAGTTCCTAGTGAAGAATAAGGAGAAGAAAGGGATACATGAATGAACTACTAGAGAATTTGTAGGATCATCCCCGCCCACTAAATCAAACATGGGAACTAGGTTGGAAATGAGACATCACATAGAGTAGAAAGTTTCAATGTATGATATGAATTATATACGATATGTGATGTGTATATGGCTCATCGAAAAGGTCGGTAGGACAAAATTTCCAAGGAATGAGAGGATAATTGACCATACCAAGATTGTTTGGTTCTAGGCCAAGACCTATGTTAATCAAGTGAGAAGGTGGCTAAGGGAGCTAGCATGAAGCCCCCAAGCATGGGATACTACCCCTGAGCATATGTGATGGATGGGATGGATCAAGTATGAAGAGGTGGGAATGATGCCCCCTAGTTTTCTATGGTTAGATGAAGCATGCTATGGGCATACCAGATGTATGTTGATTAGTGGAATCTTAACACATTTTGATGATGTGGTTCCCCATTTGTTTATGTTATGGATGTCTTCCTATGGGAAGAGTGGATAAATATAGTTAGAGAAAGGAAATGGTGGATTACAAATCTCGTTTGACAGTACATATATGAATCAAATGGACTGAATTTTGGGTTCGCATACATGGTGTCACTATACCAAATAGTGGCTTCGAATATAATGAATTTATGCTCACCTACATGACATGATGGTTTCAAAACAACCATGTCTAAGGGACTCGGTTGTCAATGTAAGATGGAGGAATGATTAAGAGGATCATCCCCATGGTGATCTGGAGTGATATGGGACTCTATAATTTCTCCATCATGGGGAAGAGGAATGACACTAGAATCAACACTACCAGATGCACTAGGAGGGTTGCGGAGAATTGATTCTCATGTACTCTCAAGTGTGGATGCCTCCTTACCCAAACATTTTGTGGCAATATAATGGCCACAAGGTGGATGTGGTTTGAATTCAAGGGTTTTAAGTAACGATTTATTCAACCGATCGACTTCACCATGGATGAATTCTTTAGACTCCACAACATACATATTGTGCGTTTGCTGCAGAAGGAAGAACACACAATGCTGCATATCATCCTAAGGATAATCAAGGGTTTCCATGGCTTCCATGATGTCTTCATCAGAATGGAGGATAGGATGACGTGAGGAAGAGAGACCACATGATGAAGAGGATATACCTAAGGCATATTTATGAGACACAAGGTTCACATGCGCGTCATCGACAAGGGGTGAAAATGACTAGTATATTTAACATCTACGGATGTTGAGACTGAATTTTTCATCAAAGAAGGTTCAAAAGAATCACAATAGGGGATGTCGAGAGAGTCCCAATATGTAAATCCCATGGATGATGATAGGTAGAGAATAGGAGCAGTACTATTTGTCATCTCGACATCAGGTGGAGGGATCACAATGGGTGGTTGAGAGGCCTCCTTCTCTGGCATATGAGTCAGACTAGAACCCAACGGTAGAGGAGAGGTGTAATCACTACGAGCGACCACTAATTCGTGAATCACCTGAAGTGTATCATTAAAATATTCAAGATGAGGGCAATGCCAAGAATAATGGGCATAATTATCACACAAAGCACAGGTTTAATTAGTGCGTAATGATTTTTCCTTCTTAGGTGACTAAGGTAAGGTGACATGGACCTCAATAATGTTAGAACAAGGGAAGGTATCAGAGAATAAATTATTGATATGAGGGAGTTCAAGACAATTATTAGCGGCATGACCAACAACATCACACAAAGCGAATGGAGGAATATGCTTTGAAGGCTTAGGAGTATTTGGAGTTGTTGGGGGTGCCTTTTCTTTGGTTCCCTTTTTATGATCTTTTACACCTTTACCAGATGATTTCAAAACATGAGTAGGTTCTTGTTGAGGTTGTTATGGAATTGAAGCAAAGGTAGGGGTAGGGACAATAGGCTGGACCGTGGTGAAAGCAATTTAAGGTTTGAGTTGATTTGGGGGAGTGTTAGCATGAGGATCAATGTGCCAGACTGGGATCCCTAAGGAAATGTTAGGTAAAGTCAACGTATCCATGATTGGTGTAGAATAAACTCCAGGGGATGGAAATAAGAATGGTATCTGACCATAAGGGTAATGACCTTGGGGAACTACTCCGAGATGGATAAGACCTGGGGGAATGGTTTCGGGAAGAAACGGATTAGAAGAGATACCAGCAGAAGGAAATGGTCCTTGAGGAGTAGTACCGAAAGGAAAATTTCATTTGGGAACAACAAGTTGCAGAGGTGTTCAAGGTTGTTTTGAAGGCATATAAGACAATTTGTGGGTGGCATGTGATGCTTGGAGCATGCAAAAAATGGATGAGCTAGGCTCAAAAGGAGTAGGTTGTGGACCATAATAGGCACAAAGCAAGGTTAAAACTTTGTAAACTCTAGGAGAGACATTGGTGAGGGGTGAGACAGTCTTATTGTCAGTCACTAATGAGATATTCGACTGAGGCAAAGTCTAATATTTGGGATCATAGTACATCAAATCATCGATGATGATGACCTTTCTATTAGGAGGGAAGCACATCTTATGGTGAACCGCGAATGAAACAGTTGAAATAACATAGGTATAACTACGACCTAAAAGGATGTTGTAATCTAAGGGGTCATCAATGACTTCAATATCAATAGAGGCAGTCTTGTCGATAATAGTGACAGTGTTATGCTATTAACCTGCAAGACGATACCAGAATACCAAATATGTGAAGAAATATACCTAGAACATAGAACAATGAGAAATAACAACAAGTATTTTATTATTCAGAAAGCAATGTTCACTTGCCCCTTCGAGGGGGTAACCTCCAATAGAGCTAAGCTCAATTACAAAATAAGACATGATGCTCCTCGAGGGGAGTCTCTATCCTTTAAATAGGATTCATACATGCAATACCATGGGGCAATACCATGGTTCTTATTAATACCATCTATCTAATACCATGTCCCATTTGCAACTAACTGTGGTCCCTTCATTAAATGTGGGTTAACTACTTACAATTATTAATATGGGCTTTATTGATTCTTTACTTAACTATAACTATGAATCGATCCTATTACATAAATAAGGGGGTTAGGGTTGGACCCTAACATGCCCTGCCCCATAAGAATAGCCTTGTCCTTAAGGTTGAAGCTACGGAAATTGCTTAAGGATAGTGGCTCGTTCCCAAGTTGCATCTTCTGGAGAGGCTTCTTTCCACTTGATGAAGACTTCCTTGATCGCGCGGCCATGCAGGTGCCATTCTCGTGTGTCAAGAACCTATTCAGGTTGGAGCCAGATTGACCCTTCTTCATCTACTTCAGGTAGACTAGTTTGAATTCTGCAATGGTTCCCAATCACTTTGTTGAGGCATGAGACATGGAAGACTGGATGGATTTTTGTAGTGGGTGGAAAAGCTAGCTTGTAAGTGACTTCTCCAATGTGCTAAAGTACTTGATACAGTCCGTAGAATTTTGGAGATAATTTCTGATAACCCTTGTCTTTGAGTGATGTTTTCTTATATGGTTGCAGCCTAAAAAATACCTAATCCCCTTCTTGAAATTGGCATTCTGAGTGATGTTGATTTTCCTGTTGCTTCATGCGGTTTTGGGCTTGATGAAAATTCTCTCCAAGGTGGGCCAACATGGTTGTGCAGTTCTATAGGAGTTGATCCACTGCTTGTACCTTCAAGCATCCCTTGATATAAGAAGTAGGGGAAGGAGGGAATTGAACATAAATTGCTTCATATGGAGTCATTTTGGTGGTGGCATGATAGTTGGTTTTATACCACCATTCGGCTAGAGGTAACCATTGTACCCAGAGATGTTGCTTTTCTGAAGTGAAACATCTAAGGTAGGTCTCCAAACATTTGTTGAATGCTTCAGTTTGACCATCAATTTGTGGATGATAGGAAGTACTGAGTTGTAGTTGGGTACCTTGTAGCCGAAAGAGTTCCTGCCAAAAATTACTGGTGAAGATCAGGTCATGATCAGACACAATGGAAGTGGGCATGCCATGCAATTTTAAGATCTGATCCATGAAATATTGAGTGACCAAAGTCAGTGTAAAAGGGTGGGGTAGGGCGCAAAAATGAGCATACTTAGAAAGTTTGTCCACAACCACCATGATGACTTACTTGTTTCCTGACTTTGGAAGACCCGTAATGAAATCCATAGAAACCTCCATCCAAATTGAGGCCAATATGGGAAATGGCTATAATGTGCCTAGGGATTTGAATATTTCTCCTTTGTGGCACTGACAGACATCGCATTTAGCTACAAAAGTAAGAATGTCCTTTATCATGCCTGTCCAAAAATATAATCGTCGAGTGCGAGAGAATGTCCTTTATCATGCCTGTCCAAAAAAATAATCATCGAGTGCGATCATACATCTTCTGAAAGCCTGAATGTCCTGCAGTGGGAGATGAGTGCAACTCCGCCAAAATGCGGCTTTTGAGGGTGGACGTTGGTGATATTACAACTCTGTCCTTGTAGCGAAGAATCTCATCCTGCCACGAGTAGCCCGCTGTGGAATTTGGATCCGCCTGAAATTTATTAATGAGTTGGGAGAGTCAGGGATGTGAAAACCATTCCTTGTGAGCCTCTTCAATCCATTCTGGAGTGGGAAGGGAAATTGCGAGTAGGGTACTTTCCTCCTCAAATTGGCGGGATAACGCATCTGATACAATATTTTCACACCCTTTCTTGTAAATTATCTCATAATCATATCCCAACATTTTGGCGAGCCATTTATTTTGTTGTGGTGAGGATAGGCATTGCTCCAAAAAATATTTAAGGCTTTGATGATCTGTGCGGATTTGGAAACGTCACCCCAATAAGTGTGGTCGTTAGGGATCTACTACATGTAAGATGGCCATCATCTCCTTCTCATAGGTAGATTGTCCTAGATTCTTCCCACTTAGTTGTTGGCTCATGAAGGCCAAGGGTTGACCTTCCTACATTAAGACCGCCCCAATACCCATACCAGAAGCATCACATTCAATCACAAAATATTTGGTGAAGTAGGGTAGTGCTAAGACTGGAGTGGAACACATGGCATGTTTGAGAGCTGTAAAGGCCTGTTGTGCTTCATCATTCCAGAGGAATGAATTTTTCTTGAGGAGTTGAGTGAGGAGCCTAGCAATGCGACCATAATTGTGGACAAATTTGCGATAGTAGCCTGTGAGACCCAAAAATCCTCTCAAGCTCTTCAAGGTCTTTGGTTGAGGGCAATCCTGTATTGCCTAGATTTTTTTGGGGTCCACCCTAACACCTTCACGCCCCACAATGTGGCCCAAATACTCAACTTCTTCCATGCCAAAAGAGCACTTGGACATCTTGACAAATAATTTATTTTTGCAGAGCAGTTGCAAGAGTAGATCTACATGCTAAAGATGTGTGGCCCAGGTGCGGCTATAGATGAGGATGTCATCAAGGAAAACAAGGAAAATTTTCTGAGATATGGTTTGAGCAGGTGGTTCATAAGGCTCTGAAAAGTGGATGGGGCATTACAAAGACTAAATGGCATGACCAGGAACTCATCATGGCCTTCATGAGTTCGGAAAGCAGTCTTTGGGATGTTGACTTCTTTCATGCGAATTTGGTGATAGCCCAAGTGAAGGTCGAGCTTAGTAAAGAATTGAGCCCCATTTAGTTCATCCAGCAAATCATCGACAACCGAGATGGGAAATGTATCTTTGACCGTCAACTTATTAAGGGCCCTGAAGTCTGGACACATACGCCATTCCCCATCTTTCTTGAGCACCATGACCACTGGTGATGAATAAGGACTAACGCTGGAACGAATGACGCCTGCTTTCAAGAGTTCCTTGATTATTTTTTCAATTTCATTATTTTGGGTGAACAGATATCTATATGGGTGCACATTTTGTGGTTGGGCCCCTGGGACCAAAGTGGTATGATCATGTTCCCCTCTCGAGGGTGGAAACTCATGAGGCTTATCAAAGACTGGAAAGTGCTTGTTCAATATCTATTGCATCTCAAGATGAATATGAAGAGAATTGGGTCGAAGGCCTAGATGGCATTAAATTGGGCTATAACTCCATTTTGGCCCTTTTTTAACAACTTTTCCATCTGATGTGAGTTGATGATAGAGGGAGCTCCCACCTGGAGTCCGCGGAGGGTATGTGTGTGGTTGTTCTGCTTAAAGCTCATATATAACTCCTGGAAATCCATTGTGATTGGGCCAAGTGTGTGAAGCCATTCATCACCTAGGACAATGCCGCACCCTCCCATGTGTATGGAAAACATGTGGGTCTTTAACTGATAACCCCCCATTTGAAGTTTGACATTTTCATAGCGGCCTTCACATTTCATTGTTCCCCCATCAGTAATTTGGACCTGGAAGTTAGAAACTGCTCAGACAAAACAATGCACTGCTTCCACGACTCTTTGATGGATAAAATAATGTGTACTGCCACTGTCAACCAAGACTACTACTGGGCGATGCTTAATAAAACCTCTGATTTTGAGAGTTTTGGGAGAAGAAATCCCTGCCAAAGCATGCAGTGAGATAACTGGTTCTTCAAGTACATTGTCTTGCTGGTTGTCCTCTTCTTCCTCCTCTGGTTCCTCGAGTTGTGGGGCTTCCTCCGACGAACTGTGATTAGTAGAATCAATTTGAAAGAATTTGGGCTCCTTGCATTTATGCCTGGGGTGACCCTTAGCGATGAAATTTGGGCGATTGGACTGGGCCGCTAACGCACATTCTACTTCACGAGCTACCCTGCAAGCATGCAGCCATGAGCTAGGGTGGTGCAGTAGGACGTGGGCTTGTATGGCTTCTTTGAGACCAATGACAAAACATTCCATGTAGAACTCATCATGTAGACCTCTAGTGTGGAAAGCTAAGTCTTCAAAGGCTATAATATATTCGTTCACTGTTCATGTCTGTCGGAGCATAGTGAGATGACCCAAAAAATTAGAGTCCTGGTCAAAGTGATCCGTAAGAGCTTTTTTGAATGTCTGCCAAGTCAAGGGCCTTCCATAGAAACATTGATGCCATTGCACCATTGCCATCTTTCATTGTCCAAGTACATGATACTCACACTAAGTTGAATCGCATCATCCAGGATGTAATTCAGTGTGAAATATTGCTTCATTTGTGCTATCCATGCGACCGGGTGAGAGCCATCAAATTTATACATGTCCAGCTTGGGTGGTCACGGATGGGATTGTTGGTGGGTTCCAAAGAGGTGAAGAGACTGGCTAGACTTGCCCTCAATGTTTTCATTGCCAATATATGCCTCCGCGCGTTCCTCCACCTTGCCCTTTGAGAGTGTTTCATTTAAGTTCTTCAGCTGCAACATGACATCTTTCAATTGTGATTCAAGGTTGTCAATCCTCTCATTGGCCATAGCTTGAGCTCTAGTTTGTACCATGCACCGATCCGATGTACTTGAAATTTGGGACCGCCCGAAATTTTTGGCACTAACAATTGAACAGTACCACCTTGCTCAGCTTGTCGACCTGATTTTTATTTTTTTTTATTTTTTTTACTCCGAACGGAGTTTTACTCCGAATGGAGTTTTACTCCTTACTTAGGAATACTGCATTAGCCGAATCCCAGAAATGTCAATACTACACAAAGTCCTGCGAAAATCATGCCTAGGTATAGGAACCCACACAATTAGTCAAATCTGAATGGCAGATCTGATTGCTGCTGCAGATCTTGATGGATCTGATAGATCTGAATGGTTGATCTAATAGATCTGAATGGTGGAACTGATTGCTGCTACTGTGACAAAACCCCACCTGTGAGATTGGATCTAGCAAAGATTATGCGTGATCCAGAGATAGAGAAGGGAACTATGGTCTTTAGGAGTGTCGGGTGCTATAGATCGCAATATACATAAGGATCTGATAATAGTACTCAGTCCAATTTTTCAAGGCACTAACCAAGGAGGATCAACCATACCCTTAGTCATACAACCCGACTACCCTATTGTACACGCGAATAATCTCTCCGAGTGTTGTTCTCGGTGTACTGTAGCAGCAAGACAACCAACGGTTTATCTATGGCGAGGTTTCAAGGGAGCTAGGGGGCTTCCGATATACCCAAAGGGTACTTGGAAAACAGTCCGTGCGCAGTTCTGTCTAATGTGCTACTACTCGAAGGGGTACCCATAGGGGTTACAAGGGAGTCCAAAAAGCGTGACCACCTCTTCTATTTCCTGCATGCATGCCTCCCCAAATCCACAAGTTTATGTGCTCAGCGATAGATCCCGTGGTTTAAAGACGCCAGAACACGTCTCTAGCCAAAAAAAAAAAAATTCTAAAAATTGGAGATCCCACCGGCCCTGGAAAGCGCTCTGATACCACTTGTTATGCTCTTAACCTACAAGATGATACCAAAATACCAAATATGCGAAGAAATATAGCCAGAACATAGAACAATGAGAAATAACAACAAGTATTTTATTATTCAGAAAGCAATGTCCACTTGCCTCTTCGAGGGGGCAACATCCAATAGAGCTGAGCTCAATTACAAAATAAGACACGATGCTCCTTGAGGGGAGTTTTTATCCTTTATATAGGATTCATACATGCAATACCACGGGGCAATACCATGGTTCTTTTTAATACCATCTATCTAATACCATGGCCCATTTGCAACTAACTGTGGTCCCTTAATTAAATGTGGGTTAACCACTTACAATTATTAATATGGGCTTTATTGACTCTTTACTTAACTATAACTATGACTCGATCCTATTACATAAATAAGGGGATTAGGGTTGGACCCTAACAGATAGGAAAGTTGTGATACAAGCCAAGGGGCTATGAGGGATGACTGTCCCAAGCACAGAGAGTGATGATGTAAGGAGACGGGTCAGGTGAACCATGTTTCTTCCAAACAATGGCAGCTATCACATAGGTGGAGGTTCCTTCATCTATGATACATTTTTTAATAGTGGCGTTTCTTATGGAGACTAGCATATGAAATGCAATGGATAAAGGTAGGGGAGGATTTTATGACTTGTCAATGTGAAAGACAATCATATGATCATATTTGGGATCCACAACACCCAAAGAAGAAATTAGACCTTTCTATTTAGATGGGAACGTCTAGAGGACTTCCAGCATTAAGATGTCAACATGAGAATACGCCAAGTTATATACTATGTTATAGGTATGGGCAGCTTTAGAAAAAGAAACATTTCGACATAATGGACTTTTTGGGATCTTGGGAATAACCTCTACCTTAGGTGAAGGGATATGTAAGGTACCATTAGATGACGACCGAGGATTAGCAGAAACTTGGGGTTGGGACTTGGTTGTTGACTTAGTGGGTGCCTTGTCATATTGGTGTGATCAATTCTGAAGGTTGACTTGCTCAGTATTGACCTCATCAAAATTCATCATAAGAATATGATAATCATGGTGACCAAATGGTGGATTTCATAGAGCTACTTGACCTTGTGTAGGTTGAGCAACAAGATATCCTTGGTGAGGAAAAGGATTGGTAAGCACAGCCGGTTGAGATGAAGCAAGAGGGGGAGGAGGAGTTATGGGATGTTGTCCTCTAGAAGAAACTGCTTAAGCTTCCCATACTTGAAACATCTGAGGTAAAAGGGGAAACTTATGAGTGTAATAGTCATATACACCGCAACAAGAACAAGATGTGCTCGTACAAAGACCCTCGTTTTTCTTAGGCTGGTTGCCTTATTGCTGGGTTGCAGAATTATGCTAGGTTCCCTTATGTGCATTGGGCAGTGGACCATGGCTACGTTGATTACCTTGAGATTGTTGGTTCCAGTTACCTTTCCCCTTGTTGCATTTCTTTGGTTTAGGTGGGATTGGGTGTGCTCTTCTGAGCATAGACTTGACATTGTGGAGGGAATTGTTGTTGTGGGAGAGGTGGATCGGGAATGGGGGCCTGGGGCACTGGTAACGGAGGGGCTCAAGTGCTAGGAGGTGCATACGTATAATAAGGTGATGGGGAAACATTGGGATAAATAGGTGGAGAAACAAGTGGCCCTAGAATTTGTTGATGCAGATGGGGATATGCATACGATGTGCTAGGACCTGGATAAGTGTTTCCATGTGGAAGATTGGGGGAGGGATAGGTGTAAGAGGAACTAGTCTCTCCCTAAGGTTGACCATAAGTCATCAGAGATGGATCATATAGTTGAAGGTTTGAAATGGTTCCAATGATACCATCAATAACATGAGATGCCCCCAGGGCATTAGCAACACAAGACTAAGGAAGATCAGGGATGATAGTATAAACATAACCTTACCGGGTGTAGATGAGATCAAATTTCAAGGCTACTTGGAGCGCAGCTTCCTCATATTGGGGGAAGTGTGAAGAGACATATTTAGTAGTGGGGGCCAGAAGTGATCTAAGGAACCAATCCATATATACGTGGTATTTGAATTCAGGAGCTCTACATATGCTCCTCCTTCTTTGACATTCCTAAACATGGTCGGATAGGTGAGTGGCAGAAGTTTAACGGAATGAAGTCAACAGTTCAGTACCAGTGGCATAATGGAGAGGTAACTGGAAATAGGCTAGAAGCGTTTTTTTGAGACTCTCAAAAGTGGAATGAGTGGCTTTGGGTTGATCGAGATACCACTTAGAAGTAGCTTCAGTAAGAGTGCATTGGAATAGATGAATATAGATGGAGCCTTCAATGATAGAATTGGATGACACCACAAATGGAATGAGTGAACATGATTCATGGGATCTTCTCTAGCATTACCTTAAAACTTTTGGATGTGTGAAGAAGTTTTAGTAGGCATAGCTGGCTAATTGGGATCATGGAGGAGAGGAATGCTAATGAGCTGGCTAAAATTAGGGAGACTCAAACTAGCCATAAAAGGAAGCAAAGGAGGAGGAGTTACCATACTGGTGGAGGTTCTGCTTGTGGGGTTACCCTGGTTGGTACCTGGGTTGCCACCTTATTTTCCTGCATCCACGTTGATGCCTCACATGGTGTAGTACAGGGTTGAGAAGACATATAATAAAATGAAGAACTGGAAGAATTACTAGAACCAAAATCAAAATGATGACTCGATGAAGGACTGGGAGGATGTACTCTAACTCAATGGGGAGGAGGAATATGTCCTAACGAAAACTAAGGGCGAAGGCATTGAATTATCCATGACAAATGCCTAGGAGGCATAATGATGTCAAGAAAATGTTGACTCTAAGGATTAAATGGTGAAATTTTTAGGAATAAAAGAGAAATAAACAACAAGAAAACACCTAGTGCATTGGTTCCAAGTGTAAACTAATTGTATTAATGAAGCTACTATAATACAAGAAAACACGTCCTATCAAAGAAAAAAGACCTCTAGCCTATAGGTGGTATAAATCCTCAAACAATCCTAAATCCCTTTAGAGTTTGGGGTTTTCCTTTCCCCCCTCCATGGGATGGGTCCTTTGATGTCCTTGATGCTTCAGTAATTGATTCTCTCTCTCAATGTGTGAAAAACCCAAAATAATTTGTAGAACTCAAATGGGAGCTCAAACAGAAAGGGATGATAATGGTGACGATGATAATGATCATGGTGAAGAATGAATGGAAAACCCTCCTATTTATAACAAAGTATTGAGTTAATATCGGAAATGGAGAATAATAAAATAATATTAACCAAGCAAGATCTAACCATTAGGAATACTTTATTATATTTTTTGGAGAAGGAAAAAATATTCAAAATGGTCAAATATCTTTATGTAGAAATAAATAACAAAAAAATGATTTATTAATTATTTCGTGAGGATTTTTAATTGTGTGAAATTGAAAGAATTATTAAATAGTGATTTAAAAAATATTCCAGTAATAGTATTAAAGAATAATAAATAAATAGTGATCTATTTAATTATTCGTAGGAGATTTAGTCAAATATGACAAGGAATAATTATCAAAGAGTGATTTAATAATTATTCCTAAAGAAAATTAAATAAATTATAATTTGTTTAATTATTCTCATGGGTTTTTCTTAGGTCCCTATACTACTGGTGTAACCCCTTATTGTTATTAGTGCAACCCCCTTATTGTATTATTGTGCCCATATAGTCCCCATGTTGTTATTATTATGCCCCATAGAAGCCCACTATTGTTATTGTTGTGCCCCTACAATATTATTGTTATGTAGGATCTGATTGTATTGGGACCCCTTAGAATCCTATATATAGAAAGGGGGTCTTGTCATTTGTATCATCCAAGAATTGTTCATGCGTGTAATGTAAAGGAGGTTTCCCCCTCTAAGAGGTTGATTTTGAAGTCGTTGATCTATATTTTCTATCTTTTTGTTAGCTGGTTTCATAACATTTGGTATCGAAGCTTTGGATTCGAGGGTTTTGCTTCTCCAAACAGGTCATCGTGGAATTTTCGATACAAATTTTTCTCTACAACATTTCAGAAGCTAAAAAAATAAACCCATTTGAGCCAAATCTTTCTAAACCTCGGGTCCAAAATTTCAGATCTTGTCTTGCTATATTTTTGGAGATATGATCTGAGGAAGTTAGGGTTTTTGCAAGCTCCAGAATTCCATCTCAAAGAGGTCATCATGGCATTTTCGCTATAATTTTTTCTACGAAGGTTCAGACTCTGAAATTAAAACCCATTTGAGCTGAAATATTGGTGAATCTTAGGCTCAAATTTCAGATTTTGTTTCAGTATATTTTTGGATATACGGTCCAAGACATTTAGGGTTTTTACAGGCTCCCGAATTACATCCCAAATAAGTGACCTTGGGAAAATCATAATAACTTTCTCTCTGAGCATCAGATTGAAATTTCGTAAGACATTATAGAAAGAGGACAGACAATACTTTTCTTTGTATTGTTTTCTGGTCTGAAGGTCGAAACAATGACATGTGGCACTTCGTACAAGCTCACTATACTGAAAAAGTATATAATCAGACCATCTTGGGAGATTGGGAATACCTCTTTCTTGGAGTATCCAATTTCGATCGGACTAGTGGAATTGGAAAGAGGACATAAAGGGATATTTTAGGTCACAATTTTGGACCTTGGAGATTCGAAATTTTAGAGATACAAAGATTCAAGATCGAGCTTCTAAAAGCAAGAAAAAGAATGACTCGAATCAAGAAAATAGAAACACCTAGTAAATAAGATTGGATGATGATTTGAAGAATGCAATGGAAGCTAAGATAAATAGTTTTATATGTGCCGTGGAAGCTAATATCGATGGTAGGGAAGCATATTTGAAGAATGGCATGGAATATTTGAAGAAATACATGGAAGGTCGGAAAAATATGCTACATGAATGGCCTCCTAATGAAGAAAAGGTAGTAGAGGAAACTCATGATGAGAAAAAAATAAATGTTAATCATGATTTCATAGAATCTAACATTGGACTGAAGACCCACCATATTTCAAAGATCAATATGAGGAAGTTTGATGGCAAGGATCCCATAACATGGATACTACAGATGGAGAAATATTTTGATCTACACGATGTGCAACTGTTACAAAAGGTACGTTTTGCATCTTTTTATTTAGAAACGAATCATTTTTTATGGTATAAAGGGATTTTTTTCTAGTAAACCACTTGTCACCTAGTCAATTTTCGCAGAGGAAATGATAGCACATTATGAGGATACAAACAAAAACATGTTTTCTAGCCAATTGATAAATCTCAAACAAAAGGTTCAATGGCAGAGCACATTGAGGACTTCCAAAAATTGACTATAAGGGTAAATGATATTCCAGAGAAGTAGAGGATCGATGTCTTCATAGGGACTAAAAAGGATAACATTCAACATCAGGTTTGTCTTTGTGAACCTGATTCATTGGAGAAGGCTTTCAGGCTGGAAAGAAAAATTGAAAGAAAAATTATGGAAACAAGAAATCCTACCACTCATAGTTATAAATATGGAAGTGTTGTTTCTTCTAGCCTTCCACAACCTACAAGTTTAACACCACAAAAATTGGAAGAAAAAGGAGAAAATGGCCTTTGTTATAGTTATGATAGAAAATATGCTAAAGGTCATAAGTGTGCTGAGAAGAAATTATTTTACATTGATTGTGAAGAGGAGGAAGAAAAGGATCAAGAAACATCAAAAGAAGAGAATATACATTAGGAACCAACCCCAGAAAAATAAGAAATGAATCCGACCATATCTTGTAATGCATTGGCATGAATTATCACTCCTCAAACTCTCAAGATAGAAAGACATATCAAGAAGAAAAAGGATAACCTCACTTTCATGTAGAATCGAATGAAACAACTGGGAGATCAACATCACAGGGAAAGAAGTTTTGATATAGGCGATTGGGTATTTTTACGAATACAACCATACAAACAAATGTCCGTCAAGCAAGCTAAGAAGGATAATAAATTATCACCAAAGTAATATGGTCCTTACAAGGTGCTACAAAAGATTAATACTATGACATACAAATTGCAGCTTCCTGCATCTTCCCAAGTGCCCCAAGTTTTCCATGTTTCATGCTTAAAGAAGGTTATAGTTGACAAAATCCCAGTTCAAACAATATTTTCGGAACTTGATGAGGAAGGAAAAATTATATTCGAACCTGACGCAGACATGGAAACAAGAGCCTGACAACTATGAAATCGATCACTTTTAGAGTATCTCATCAAGTGGAAGAACTTACCCGCTGAAGATTCCACATGGGAGGATGAGAATTTTATACAGAATCATCTAGAACTACTCAAGCATTGAGGACAACACTTTTTGAAGGAGGGGAATTTTAGGTCCCTATACTACTAGTGTAACCCCTTATTTTTAATAGTGCAACCCCTTATTGTATTATTGTGCCCATATAGTCCCCATGTTGTTATTTTTATGCCCCATAGAAGCCCACTATTATTATTGTTGTGCCCCTACATTATTATTGTTATGTAGGCTCTAATTGTATGGGAACCCCTTAGACTCGTATAATATAGAAAGGAGGTCTTGTCATTTTTATCATCCAAGAATGTTTCATGTGTGTAATGTAAAGGAGGTTTCCCCCTCGAAGAGGTTGATTTTTGAAGTCGTTGATCTATATTTTCTATATTTTTGTGAGCTCATTTCATAATAGTTTTTCTAATTTTAATCAGAAAATAATTTAATAAAAATGGCTTACTAAATTATTTTCCATGCTGAAAATGATTTTACTATGGTAAATTTAATCCTACATGGTGTATTTCAATCCACCTAGTTAGAAATGGATAACTGGTCATTTTTTGGTGATAGATGTTTGGAACTTAATTAACTTGTGGTGAGGGGGATACCATTTTCATATTAGGAACATTTAGGGAATTTGGATTGTTTTTAGTCAAATCAGGACCAACGAATGAAAGTTGGTCAATATTAACAATTTTTCCGTCATGCAAGAAGGACAACACTTGAAAGATTTTGGACACAACAACATTCATGGCATACATAGTATCTTCCAATGAGAAAATTGAAATCCAAGGGGCTTTGGAATACCATAACATCAATATAGACAATTTTTCATTCTAAGGTAATAGGTAGCTAAGGAAGGATCCCTAAAGATCCATTGGTTCTTCTGTTAAAATCGAAACAAATTTAAGTAAAGGAAACAAGCTATGGAGAACCTAAATCTTGCCTAGAAGTAGAGTATATAATGCTAATAGAAGTTCCTCATTCTATAATAGTGCAATATATGTTCATATAACAATACTTCACCATGATTTGGAAGGGCGTGTAAGAATGAAGATGAGTCTCTATTAATTGATTCCAATCAAAGACACTAGCCTCATTACTTGAAGGGGGTTCTATGAGAATGGGAGAAATGCCCCCTTGTTCGATGGGATCTGATGCGATAAGAAGAACCTAAGTGGTATTCACTTCACTCTCTAAGGGGAGAGCATGATCAACTGAATATGGATTCAAGTCGGCCACTTTCCCAACCAATGGGTGGCTGGAAAAGGACTCATGGGATTCACGCTCCGAGAGAGTGGGATTGACTGAAGATGGAATCATATCAATAACTTCATCAACTAATGGGGGATTAGGGGAAAAATTATGTTAACCAATTGGAAGTTTTTGCTCATAAACAATAAGGTTTTCCAACAATTTAAAGGTTTAAACCATATGAGATTCAAGGTGAGTTTGATGAATCACTTCACATAACCTACAGGAAAACCTAACTTTACTTTTTTTCTCTTGAACCTTATTATCACTAGTTGATGGTTTGTCATGAGCATGACCTTAAGAGGTTGAAGATAAGGGATTATATGAGCCTGTGGGTCACACTTCTAATACTTGGGAAATACCACAGAAATATCTAAGAAGGTGGTCACCATTACAAATCTTGGAAGGGAATTTAATTTTATGAGGCATGTTGGGAGGTTTTTCAACATTAGCCACATTCATAGAAATGGATGATTACTTTCCCCCTTGCTTATTTTGCTTCTTCTTCTTCTTCTTCCTTTTCTTCTTCTTCATAAATTCTTGGTTACTAAAATCAATATTTTCACTAGGAGAAGAATAAGAGAGGGAAGAAGAGATGATGGGTGAAGAATGAAAATGGTCAACTTGAGGTTGGTGTTGTTGAGGGGAGCTTACTTGTGAAGCAGTTGGAACCAAGGAAGTTGAAAACAACCATACCAGTAAATGTATCGTCGATATGGGAAGTGACAACATAGCCATGTAAGGAGGACCAATATTTCCAAAAGAAGGAAAAGGTCCAAGATTCACATTAGAGAGGTTTCCTTTACTGGAAGACTCTGGAACTATTTCCATCAGACTTAATATAAGGTCTAGTAAGGAGTAAAAAATGAGAATTCAATCAAAAGAATAATAACAAGAAAAAGGGTGACTAGGTATGAATAGATTACGAGCTTCTTGTGAATTGCAATATACCATTAAGTACATGGAGACAATCTCTTTGAATCTTATGTTTAGTGTATAAAAAACAACAAGGCATCTGATTCAGTTACCTAGGTCTAGTTTGCAATCTAATCAAGACTTCCAATATATACCAGAGCATACATGGAAGTGCATTCCATGTTAGTGTTGTCTAATGCATAACTGTAGGATGGGAACGTTCCTATATACTCATCGTACATGGAGTTCCTTCGTATATAACACAAGAAATGTGGAAGAATGATCCTATATACTTTGAAGCATGTGGAATACCGACCACCCACAAACTGTAATGTAGACAATTAATGATAACTCCTATGTTTAGAGACACTAAGACACGTCTTCTAGCCTAGACCAGCTAGATGTGTCGTTACTATGTGAAACGTCCCTTAGGCTCATTGATAAATTTTAAAGTTTATCTTGAATTAAATGAACTCTTTACATTTAATGAAGATCTAACTAAAGAATAGGAGTTTCAATTCAATAAATGCAGAAAATAAATATTCCCAACAAGATGTTCAAAGACATTTTTGCAATTTCACAAATTGAAAGCCCTATCAACAAGAGCATATTTTTTTTTTGAATTTTCAATGTAAAGAAAATTGAAACTATGACTAGACTACTGAAACAAAAGAAAACCAAATAGATTACAACTGTAATATGAAACATATTTTAAGGAATCAATAATAAATCCAAAATCAAAACAACTCTAATTGACAAGAAAAAGATAATTTCCTACCCACAAATAAATCACACTCAAATCTCACACAAGTTGTTGAATTTACAGAGACCTTGGACAGACCAGAGACTCAAGAAGACACTACAAACAAGGCAGAGTCAGAGCAAGATAGGGAAAATGCGCAATTATTTATATTTTCATGATCATTGCTGGTAACATATGGAAACCAATGTGAGTCATCACACTTAGTCAACAGATAGACGACACTGATCCACATTATCTTAAAAGTGCAAGTGCAATGGGTCAAATTCACTTAAAAGAAACAAGAAAAACCCCAGCTAAGATTTAAATTAATCTTTCCTAAGTCCAATGAGAGTCTGAAGAAGACAATTAAGGTCTACTATAGAGGTCCAAAAGGCTATGGTAAAGAAAGCCACTAAAAAACATCTTGTTCCATAGTGGAATCACGAAGTTGTTTTGTGGATAAATTCATTCCGTGGAAAGAAGTAATCTCCCTAGACCTAGTGGCTTAGCCTAGAAACAATCAAGACAAAACTACAATGTTTTTCCTTAGATATGTTTGGAATATGAAATGAAAAACTACTTGGAATCCAATGGAAGCTTTCTTCTTGTCCTTGTTAGCCCTTATTCTAACTCCAATTTATAAAAGTAGAACCTACAAATCATCCAAAATAAACAAGAGAACAAAATATGAAAGATAAAACATAAAAACAACTCTAAAGAACAATTAAAGGATTTATGTTCTACATATCCATAATCAAGACATAATGTATAGGAATAACAATGTACTTTTTTATTAATAATGGTAGGAAAAGAGAACACCCTTTTAGGCCTTGACTTTGAGAATATCTCCCAACTTTCTTGTCCTTCCTTTTCCATAATGGTAAGCCTTCAACCACACCTAAAGCACATGGATGTATTATGGACCTCTAGACACAAATGAACAACATAAAGTCATAATCAGAGTCTCCAAAAACCAACCTAGATTCTATGGTAGGAGCATCATTTATAGGGTAAATGAGGTGGTTTTAGATTTACCATACCAGGGCTCAGATCCAATTTAAAAGGAGGTAAGTTCTATGAGATAATAGATCAGACCTCATTAGTAGGAGTTGAGATCATATCCATCAATAAATGGTTAAATCCACTCTCGTAGATTCTAGAGAGATAAACTTTGAAACTATTTTTTTATTTTCTCATTTTCAGGTGTCATCACACTTTGTGTAAGATAAAATTGCGTTGATCATCACACCTGCCTTTGATGCAACCTCCAACATCGCATTTTCTGAACTAGGAAAGTGTGATGAGGACTTAAATTAAGTTTTACCGAGTTAATGTAGAAATTTCAAAACTTTTGGAGAGAGAATACTTTTGGGTTTGTAGGGTATGATTACAAGATATAAAAGGATGATGCTAAATCCGAGTCCAGGGCCATTTGTTTGAATGTGGAAAAATTTCATGTAACAAATTTCTTTCAAAGTACAAAGTCAGAATTTGTGGTTGAGGACTAAAGTTCTTTACCATGTGGAAACTCTGGATCAAGAATCGGCTAGTTGAGATCACCCATTAACTATTACAATACATTATCATCATGATATCACTGTTGATGTAGGCATACCCATAATAAACATATAAGATATTATACATGTACGATGATTTAATTCACGTCCATTGATTACACATTGTGGACCCCTGCTTGGATGACTTTCTGTAAAACCATAGCAACTAGCATACTTTGTAGATGTCGTATGAATCTTGAAATATCAACCCGGATGGATGAAACTAGATACAAAATATTCTACCTCATCACTCGATAGTACAAGTCTAACCATGTGAATATATGTGTTGGATTAGAACATAGTAGACACCATCTAATAACTATTCAATGATGAAATTCATTAACAGATGTGAGAGGAACCACCATTAATGAAAATGGCCCTCAAGATACTAAGTGCAATCTATGAGTTGTGAATAAATGATCTGAAGTTGAACACTACAAAAAATCCTCTGGTCAATGGAAAATTATGAAAACCTATTGCAGAAAGTGAGGAAACCTTCCATTGATGTATGGAAGTCCCAAGGCACTAACAGAAGTTTCAAGATTAACTTCCTAAATAATTTGCCAAAGTCGATAGGAAGCAACCCCTTCGTAAGGGGGAATTGATGTATACCTCATCAATGACACAAAATGAATACCAATATATGAGATAGAATGTCATGACTCAGAGTTGGTTCAGAGGCGAAATACATGAAGGAAGGGTAAATGTATTGCAGAAGAGGTTAATTGAGAGTGGACTTGTCTTGAACATATCGACAACAGTTATATGGAATTGGCAGCATTGTCTCAAAGAACCATTACAAAGAATCTTGATAATGCATAATAAACAACGGGGAAATCATATTTCCCAATCCAAAATAGTCACATAGTTGAAAGAGGGTCATGTCCAAGAGTGAATTACTGCAAAAAATTAGGTTTTATACCCCGTTTCCCCAATTTATGCATCATTTTTGGCAAGTCTCTCTTTATTTTTTAACAACCTTGACAAGGATAACATGTTCTTGATTTGTAAGATCATCCTTTACATGAATTCTTCTATGTATGTTTAATGAAACCTTGGAAGGAGTGGTTTTGTCTCAAAATTCTCAACGAGTTCTACACTATTTATTTTTTTACGAGTCCAACGAAGGGATAAATTGACTACTTTTTCATATTTAGAGAGCTTGAAAACGAGAAAAAAAAAAACTATGAGAAGTTAATTTTCGTAAATTGGTTCATTGGGTCTGAAAAGACATAAAACAATACCTAGGTGAACCTTTTACTCATGCTGGACTAAATTATTCCTTTTTCATAAATAGTCAATCCAGTTCGTAAAAGGGTTAAACTTATACTAGGAATACGTCCTCTCATTTACTTTAACGAGTGCGGAAAAGACAATTGTACTAGGCAATATTTTCATGTTTTGGGAGTTCGAAAAGAGCTTTAAGAGGACTCTAGGGGGTTCCTTTTTTGTAAGTTTTAGAAAGCCTACAAAAGTGATAAAATTATGCTCGGTAACTTATTCACCTGTATTTACGAGCAATAGAAGGAACAAAGAATAAACACAGAATAGTTTTCACTTTTGCACAAGCTTGAAACACAGAAAAACTATTCTTGATAGTGGTTTCATTTTTTAACCCGAAACAAAGAAAAAATATGCTTGAAATAAGTACATTTCCTCGCAGATAAGAGTAGAGGTATTCCCCCTAGCTTCGTTTCGTCTGCCGACTCATCTAATGCACCTAGATAGAGTGTTGGTTACTAATAAGTAGTTGAAATGAAGATTCATTTATGGGATCAAGTGAAAAACTCGACTACACATTTACAAGATCTAGCCAAAGACTCAAATCAATTAGAGGGGGGTATGTTTCATTTTTTAATCTGGTTGACACAGGAAAAGAACCATGCTCAAAGTTTTTTTTCATTTTTATGCGAGCTTGAAACATAGGAGAAACTATGCCCATGGTGACCTGTTTCATTTTTTAACGACCTTGACAAAGTAAAATAACTATGGTCATAGAAATATTTACCTTGATCATGGCTTCCAAGAAGCCAAGGCTCTAGAAAGAATACATATCAATAGATTGATCATAGCTTCCATGAGGTTTTGATCATATGGAAGAACAAATCTCCAAAAGGAATACATATCAAGGGATCCAATATGGGTAGGAATATTAGGCTCCAATTGTCCCCATAAATAATTTACCATATCACTTATTGGATCTAGGTTAAATAAGTTGAGCAAGCAGTGAGAGACTCTTCTACATCAATATGTATGAACATGGAACAATTTTCCACATAAATAACTTCAGGAAAGGGGGATACCACTTCCATATTAGGAACATTTAGGGAAGTTGGATGGTTGGCAGTCAAATTAGGACCAATGAACGAAAGTTGGTCAATAATCACAACTTTTCCGTCATGCGGGAAATAAATCACTCAAAAGAGTGTGGAAATGACAATGTTCATGGCATAAACATAGTCTCGTCCAAGAACAAAATTGAAATCCAAGGGGCCTTGGACTACCATAATAGCAATACATACATTTTTTCATTATAAAGTAATAGGAAGTCGAGGAAGGATCCCAAAGGGCTCATCGGTTCTTCTGTTAAAAGAAAATGGATTCTTAGTAACAAACACAAGCTGAGGAGAAACTAAATCTTGCCAAGAAGTCATGGATATAATTTTAATAGAAGTGCCTTCATCTAAAATAGTCCATATATTTCCTTATCACAAGAATTCACCATGATTTGGAAGGACATGTAATAAGGAAGACAACGTTTTGTTAATTGATTCCAATCAAAGACGATTACCTCATTAGTTGGAGGGGGTTCCATGAGAATGGGAGAAATTCTCCCTTGTTCGACGGGATCTGATGTAACAAGAAGAACCTGAGTGGTATTAACTTCACTCTCTAAGGGGAGAGTAGGATTGAATAAAGATGTAATCGAGTCAACCACTTTCTCAACCAGCATGTGGTTGGAAAAAAACACATGGGATTTACACTCAGAGAGAGTGAGATTAACTATAGCTGGAATCATATCAATCACTTCATAAACTAATAGCAGATTGGGGGAAAATTACAAAAACCAATTGGAAGTCGCTGTTGAGAAACAGTAATGTTTTTCAACAATTTGGAGGCTTCATCCATATGAGGAAAAAGATAAATTTTATTACTTCCTTCACATAACATATAGGGAAACCTAAGTTTACCCTTTTTCGCAGAACCTTATTATCACTAGTTGATGGTTTTCCAATGGCATGATCTCCAGAGGCTAGTGAAAAGGGATGATGTGAGCTTCTAGACCACAGTTCTAATAATTGCGGAATACCAGGAAAATATATAAGAAGGTGGTCACCCTCAAAGTTCATGGAAGGGAATTTATTTTTATGAGGCATCTTGGAAGGTTTTTCAACATTAGCCACATTCATAGCTACTTATTTTGCTTCTTCTTCTTCTTAGCCTCTTGGTTACTAACATCAATATTTTCAAATGGCGAAGAAGAAGAAACGGAATAAGAGATGATGATCAAATAAGGTAAAGGTTAAAATTGAGGTTGGTGTTGTTGAGGAGAGATTTCTTATGCAGCAGTTAGAACCAAGGAGGTTGAAAACAACCATACTAGTGAAAATATCATGAATATAGGAAGTGACAATGTAGCCATGTGAGGACCAATATTTTAAAGAGGTTTCCTTGACTAGAAGAATCCATAATTGTTGCCATCAAACGCAACCTAAGGTCTACTAAGGAGTAGAAAGTGATAATTAAATCTAAGAAACAACTCAATGAAAAGGGTGACTAGTCATGAAGGGATTACTGGGTTGTTGTGAACTGCAATATACCATTAAGTACATGCAGGAAATATCCCTAAATGTTGTGTTCAATGTATCACAAACAACAAGTTATTAGACTCAATTACCTAGGGATGGTTTGAAAACTAATGGGTACTTCCATTATACACCAGAGGGTATGTGAAAGCACAGTTCACGGTAGTGTTGTCTAATGCATAACCATACAATGAGATCATTCCTATATACTCATTGTATGGGAATCTCCTTATTATATAACAAAATATACATGGAAGAATGATCCTCTATACTTTGAAGTGTTTGGAATACTGATCAACCGCAGAATGTAACACAGAGAATTTATGACAACTCCTACATTTAGAGACATTAAAATATGTCTTCTAGCCTGGACTAACTAGATGTTTCTTTACTTTTTCAAATGTTCGTTAGTTTCATCGATAAATTTCAAAGTTTATCTTGAATTAAGGTTTTGGTTTCAAGGATCAAAACGAATTCACCTGAAATCCTAAAATGCAACTAGCATGAGAAATCAATCTTTTCATTTAATGAAGATATAACTAAAGAAATGAAGGAGTTTCAATTCAATTAATGTAGGAAACAAATATTCCCAACAAGACCTTCAAAAATGCTATTCAAATTTCACAAATTCAAAGCCCTAATCAATAAGAGAATATATTTGTTTTTCTTTTTCTCTTTTTCAATTTTCAATGTAACAACAATTGAAACTATGACAATATTACTGAAACAAAATAAACTAAAGGAAATTACAACTATAATATTAAATATATTTTATGGAATCAATAATCAAGCTAAATGTAAAAAAATCTAATTGATAAGAAAAAATAAATTTCCTACCCAAAAATAAGTCACACTCAAAACTTACATAATTTGTTGGATTAATAGACCAGATCCCCAGGAAGGCATTCCAACAATATAGAATACAGAGAAAGATAGGGAAAATTATTTTTTTTTATATACATTTAGGATTGCCACAGGTAACATATGGAAACCAATGCGTGACACTGCACTTACTGAGAAAAGAGACTGCGTTGATAAACACTCTCAAAAGGACAAGTGCGATGGGGAAAATTCGTTTAAAAAATGAAAGAAAAACTATAACTAAGATTGAAATTAAGTTTTTCTAAGTCCAATGATAGTCTATACAATAGAAATAAGGTAATCTACAGAGGTCCTAATGGCTATGTAAAATAAATACACTAAAGAACATCATGTTCTCTAGTGGATTCACAAAGTTTTTTTGGGGATAAATTCCTTCTATGAACAAAAGTAATCTCCCTAGACTTAGTGGCTTAGCCTAGAAAAAATGAAGAGAAAACTATAATGTTTTTTTGTAGATTTTTTTAAATATGAAAGTAAAACCTACTTAGAATCCAATGCAAGCTTCCTTCTTCTCCTTGCTTGTTATCCCCAGCTCCAACCCCAATTTCTAAAATTGAAACCTGCAAATCATCCAAAACAAGCAATATAACACAATATACAAGATAAAATATATAAAAATCTCTAAACAAGAATTCAAGGATTCATTTTCTACATATGCATAATCAAGACAAAATGTATAGCAGAAAAAATGCACTTTTGTATCAATAGTGGCAGTAAACAATTACAACCATTGTAGGCCTTAGATTTTTAAATCACTCCCAACTTTCTTGTCCTTCCTTTGTCACAATGGTAAGCCTCCAACCACACATAAATGAAATGGATGGATTACGGACCTATAGACACAAATGAATAACATAAAGGCATAATCAGAGTCTCTAAAAGCTGTTGGGTGTGGAGCCTGATTAGCTTTTGTATTCAAAGGTATCGCCACTTTGGACCCCAGATTGAAATGGGGGGCTGCAGGGCTGGTCCAGGTGGGGGTGGCTGCGACCTTTGGGGAGCCCCCCCCCCCTAGCGGGGGGTTTCGGGGGCAGCACCCCCGAAGCTAAAAACAGATGTAAAATTGCCTTGTAAAAGTATAGTAATTTCTAGTCAATCTAGGCCGTTCATTAGGGGGATGATCTAACGATAGAACTTATGTTTTGTTTAGGGGTTTTTGCCCTAGAAGGCAATCCCTCTCTTTGTATGAGGGCATTGTATTGAGTCTGTGTAATATATGTGTATTCTCTGAGCGAGAAGCAGAGAGGTGAGACTATGAGAGAAAACAGAGGATATTACAGTGGATCTGTTGTAGGTTGTGTCTCTTCATTTTGCTGGATAATAGAAAGGAAGGACTGGCTGTTCAGGGTTGACGTAGCCCAAACTGGGTGAACCACATATATCTGTGTCTCTCTTGTTTTATGTGTTTTCTGTGTTTATATTTCTGCAATATTTTATGTGTTCCATTGCTCCGTTATATATAATTTTATAACAACGCCCAGACACTATTGGCAGGTGCTGCATTTATAGGGTAAATGAATTTTTGGATTTACCATATGTTGACGGTGCTGGACCTGCCAACATGTCAGGGGATCTCCCCAGTAAGAAGTCTGAACTAGAACTCAGACCATTTGGTGTAGGATTCCTAGCAGTGGGTCATACAATATTGCCTTCATTATGGTTTCGCACAGAGGCAAGTTATATGTCCCTATTGGTAGGAAAGGTGTGACATATGCAACAATTCAAGGAATGTGAATGAGTGGTTCTAACACACACAGAGTGAGGTGAGTGCACCCCTTGGAAACCTGTGAAAGCATAGAGTTAAGAATGCAACACATGAGCAAAGATGCATCACAACATGGAAGGCAAGTAAGCTAGAAATCCAGAGTGATGGTTAAACCAACAACACATTTCAGTAAGATTCATACATACATATACAGAAAATAGCTAGACATGCATGTGTAAGCAAACATATATATATATATATCATTTAGAGTAAACAATATAGTTGGAAGACAATACAATATATGCATGAAACATGCTGGCTCTGTTATATTAAGAAGTGAAAGTTCCAGTCATACAATACAACCATGACCAACCACTAGTTCCGACAGTGGAATGTTACAGTCACTACTGCCTGCTCCTCCAAAGAGATATACTAGCTCTGCACAATGGATAAGCCAAGGCGCGATATAATACTCTCCAATATTTCTCTACGATACTCCTATCAGAAGCTTGGCTAACCAAAATCATGTACAAAAGAGTTATGAGGGACTGTATATAGCAAACAGTGGGGTGGCCCTTGACATTCCCCTTTGTGATAGTTCAACTACCCTCATGACTCTTCACCTACTCTATCACTGTTACATCCTACTATCGACACTTGAACTTCTATTTGACAAGACATTATATACAATTTGCACATGTACCCATGTGAGATAAAATGGCTTGAGAAAGCCATGCAAGACATCACTATGACTCAGACAATTGTGGGAGGACCAACTCTTCAACATCCTCATGGTGGTCAACAGTAGCGAACTGATGCGAAGCTCGGTAGTTTGCAATGGTTTCCGTGTACTCTAAAGTGACATATTTATGGAAATGAACTCTTTCCTCCATAGCATCCGGGTACACTAATCGAGATCCTCTATCTAACTCATCTGATAACATGCGCATTATTGTCTTGAGTGTGTCTAGACCAGCGACATACTAATGTATAAGGTCCGCACTGATCACCAAGTATGGGCTGGTGCCTATGCACATCAACTCATCAAAGTACAAGTCAAGCTCCAGTCATACCTATTCCTTTCTCTTTTCCTGGGAAGCCTGCAAACTAGTGATGAGCTGTGGGAGATCTTCATAGTTCCAGATCTGACTTCGGATGTGTGCCTTCAGATCAACCACTCTGGGCTTCATCATCTTGGGCAATCGTAACAAGGATACCTTGTATCTGATTGTCTATATTTTCATGTAATCAACAACAGTGTGCACGTTCGAAAAGATACGTGCTCTCTTAGCACATCATTGTTGCCAACCGTTGAGATGGACAACTGTCTTATGCATGATACCCAACTTGGAATACAACACCTGTAGGACTGTGTCAAGGGACAATAATTCATCTAGTATTTCCTTCTTCAACTCTGCTCGGGCGGATTCTATAACCATTTCTCCCTGTTTGGCCGTCTGTAATTCCTTATCCATTCGCTCATTCTTAGCTATCAAGAAGAGAACACTCAAGCTAGTGGCTTTGGCGTGTGCTCTAGTAGCATAGGCTAATGTTATTGGATGTTTTCACACATCAGACATGATCACTCGTTCCTCAAACTATGGAGGAGATGTGTGATCATCTACAGTTGACACTCTGCAAGATTGCACAACTCTATGTTGGGACTCATCGAATGAGACATTGTGCATCTCTCCCTCCAGATTGTCTTCAAGGATTTCAGTGTCTCCTTGGTTGCTTGGGAATTTCTTCGCTTTTGGATCCAGTGAAGCTAGTGGGTCGACCTCTTCATGGTGAGGCATGAGGCCAAGGTCTTGCTCTAACTCTTGTTACTCCATGTTCATATCCATCTGCTCAAGTACTTGTTCAATCTCTTGAAGGAAGTCCTGCTCCTACAACAACTCACCTTCTCTGCTTTGTGCCAGCTATTTGGATGAGTTAACCACTTGCACGGGTGCAGTTTCATCTATTTGTACATGTTACGACCCCTATTTTACCTATTCTTGCTATGCTTCCTTCTCCTATCTTTGCAGTTTCTATTCCTTCTGGAGTTTCTCCTTCAACTCTTATAACTCCTCTGTTTCCTCCATTCTCCGTTTTTCTCTCTCCCTTTGTGTGTTCCCCTTGTCACATTGTTGCTTCTTCATCTCTATTTCCAAAGCTTCTTCTGCACAAGTGGGTTTGCTCAAAACTTGCAACTTTGTTCCTCCTCCATGCTTTTGAAAATCTTCCTCTTGCCTTTGTCGCGTGTTGGTATGTTTACCTCTGTTGTTGTTTCTGCCAATGCTCTCCTAGATGCTGCTTCACGCTACTTCACTAACCATTCCATAGCAATGTTGATTGGCTCATTGGGCCTGGAGAAGCTATAACAATATCTCCATGGGTCCTCCTCCACCTAATGACATGCCCTGTGGATCCACTGAAACTATACTATCACGCAGTGATCTTTTAAAAACAAATGTGGCTCATACAAATTGTAGCTTTGTGCATTGAAAGGATATTTCTTGATCACCTCTGCTTTGACATCCACATGCTTGAAATTTCATATCTTGTATAACCCAATCCACAACAGAAGAGTGGGCTAAGGTGACTTCTTCTTCTGGTGCAGCTTAGTTACTAGTCTTGCCGAGATGTGGTATTATACTTCTTGCATGATGAGCTTTTCCATGGAAAACTTCGGCAATACATGTGGAGGCTTCTTCGCGTTGTACATCCATATGAAGGTGTCGGACGGTGAGGCATACCAATCCGATATGTCAATCAATGCCTCCATTGATGCCTTTGACATGCTAGATGGATCCTTCTCAAATATCATCTTGTACACCTGCATGACAAAATGATCTGACAGTTGTGTGATAACTCCTCTGAAGTTGAATTCAAACAATAATTTACAATAAGTGTTCACAAAGGTCTCCGTCGATGCCCATGCCCACTTCAAGCCCAGGAACTCCTAACAGGCACATATTTCATCCAAGATGTAAACGAACATGTAGATATCTTCTTGTTGACCTTTGGGCCACTGTCGAGTTCTCGTTACCTGTTCCTTCAACCTATGAGCCGACCTGTCGGACCAGTTGCATTCTTTTCCTTCACTCGAAAGTTTTTCCTACACGATCAACCAACTCTGCAGGAAGGTTTCTCTGCTCTCTTGGCCATACAAGAGACATGCAAAGATGATCAAGTATTGATACGCCTTTTGCAGTATCTTTGTCTTGTAAACTTGGTTGGGTGTCATCCTGAATTTGGAGGACTCCTTCACCGAGTTCTTCAAGATATCCCTGGAGTTGGCATTGTTTTCGGGTATGCTGAAGGGTGTCTCCATGGTGATTGTTGGCTTCAACATATGGTACATTTTTTCATAATCTTGTGCCTTGAAGGTAGCAATATCCATCCCGCTGACACTGCTCAATGTCATCATCTCAAGATTAGTGTGCGATAGAATCCAATGTATCATGTCCGCGCATGGGAACACGGGATACCTGCATGCAATCTAGTTCAAGCCGGACATGTTAATGCTCACATAGACTTGGAAATCTTTGAGGTCTTCCCCAAATGTGCCTGCAAATGCATCATTGACCTCTTTCCATTTTAGCTTGATGTCCTTATCTACAATCAGCTTAGCGTATTCATAGATCGGCAAACTTGTAGACACTCACTCAACTGTTGCTCTAGTTGTGCTTCCATCGGTCTCCTTTAATCTTGCTCTCTTGGAAGCCATTGATGCTCAACTATTGAGAGCTGACAAACACCTGCTACGTCTGGAGACATGTGACGTGAATGGCAAGAAATCTGTCAGCTAAAACCAAAGAAAAATTGAAGAACGACATGCAACATACCTGGCATTGACTGGCAAGGATTGCGCAATTTTTCCTAGGAGAACAGGAGACTACCTGCTAGAACTATGAAAAAGGCAGTCTAGAATGCTAGGAGGTTGGTTGACTGCTAGAATTTTGCAATGCACAATCCAACTAGCCAGTTGGCTGCTGGGATTGCGCAATGCGCAATTTTAGCTGGCAGGGATTGCAGGCCCACTAACTGCATTGCACAATTTTCTAGGCTAGCAGTCACTGCCTCAAAGAATAATGCAATACAAGACTGGAGAATAGTCACTGGGTGAAATGCACATTTTCTAGGAGGAAGGAAAAGCCTTACCTCTCAGGATTGCGCAATGATGTCTTGGTGAGGAAAACTCTGGGCCAAGGTTGCTGTTACACAAAATATTGTCACCATGACTATTTTCAGTCAGTATGGGTCTATCATCATTCATACTGTCCTCCTTAGCAAGTCTCAAACCTCAGCTCTTCATGTCAAGCTTTGACGATGAGAGAAAGACCTTAAAAATCAATAAAGCTCTGGTTCTGCACTTTCTCTCACTGTTGCCTGCGGTCCCGCACCCCTTGTTCATGTTACCTGCGGACCTGCCCGCTCTGTCTCTAAAGGAGTGGGTGCAGACCCCTGTGAAAGTAAAAAAGGCACAAGTTTATTCTTAAAAACTCACTTGTGCTTAATTCTGGATGATTCTAGAAGGAATCTTGACGTGGATGGTTCGCTCCTAGGTGTTTCATGCATCCCAAAACTAAAGGAGCTAATCCCTTGATGAGAGGAGCTTATCCCTTTGAAGGAGTGCTTTATCCCTTTGAAGGTGGACCTAGTAACTTCCCTCCATTGCACTATAAATTAAGGCATTGGGCTGGTTGCTAGAGAGGTTAGAAGCTGCACATTTTTTAGGGTAAATGCTGTTGGAATTGAGACTTCCTAGTTAAGCTTGAGAGGAGAGATTACATACCTTTTGGCTTCATCGGGAAGAGAGTGAAACTTGTCAAAGTAGAGGAGATTCTTGTTGGACCCTGGGAGGAGCTTGTACAACATCAAGGCACTAAGGTTGTAAAGTTCTTCTTTGATTAAAGTTAATACAATCAGGTTCATTTTTCTCAACAAATTGTCTTATGTGATTTGTTTCATGAATTCCTTGATCATCATGATAAGTATGCTCTATTATATTGGCTTTTTAGGTGCTATTTAATGTGTGTGCTTGTTTGTGTTTGCGGATTCTTTACAAGGGAGCTCATTTGGATCAATGGAGCGTGGCTCCAACAAACTTGCACTGGACCCAAGGTAGGCCTAAAACACTTGTTTGCCTTTATCTATAAATTGCATATTTAGAGAAAGATAGAATTTGTTTGGTTTGTTTGTTGCTAGATATCATTAGATACTAGGGAGGTCGCTCTTGTCCGCAAGAATGACTTAACCAGCCGACAAAATGGCGACTCTGCTGGGGACTTGAATTTTTTATTTTTGTTTTTCTTTTACTTTGACTTGAGAAACTGTGTTTTTGTTTCTGTTTTGGCTTTATGTGTGTGGGATTAGGTAGGTTTAGTAGATCTTGAATTATTTTTTGTTTTTCATACTTTTTGGAGAGGACCGCACCCTCTGCTTGTAACACAGTGCGGACATACCCGCACTTTTTCTTTACACACAGAGCGGTCCCGCACCTAGGTGAACTAGGGGCCTGCAGACCCTGTCAAAATTTTGAAAAACTTAATATTTTCTCATTCAATCAGCTTAGGATTTGTTTAGGTGTTTTATCCTCTGCCTAGATCTGCAGAAACCTTTCTTAGGTTAATTCCATTGGCATTAGGGTTTTAGGTGAAATTCCTAGAAGTTTTGGTTGCCGAGCTTGATTTTCATTTTGGTCTTGTAGTAACTCAGAACTTAGAAGCCTTAGAAACCTCAGATCACCTTGGTTTTTTACTGGCCTTCTTATGAGTCTGACCATTTTGTAAAATCTGCCTTTGTTGAGGAATCCATCTTGTGTTTCTCTTTGCGAAAATTCGAAAGGACTTGTGTTGAAAGTTTTGGATTTCATTTTTAGAAAAGAAAACAAAAATTGGTTGTTTTTTGACTGATTTGTGATTCTGGACAAATTAGTCCTCAGTTTGCTTATAGCTAAGTAAAACATCCTTGAAAATATATCTTGTAAGCTTTTACTTCAAATAGTTTTTTAGAATTTATAGATCTCAAGATTAGATTTTTCCATAGTTTTGAGTGTTTTATAAAAATTAAAAAAATCTCTTTTGAAAAAGTTTGTTTTTGTAGTATTTGGGTGTTTGAAAGAAAAGGGAAATTTTCGTGAGCATAGCTAGTTGTCTCGTTTTTTAGTGTATTGGAAAAGACAAAAAGTTCTTCTTTTGATTTGATTGTTAAGAAAAGATTTATTTTTACAAGCATTTGCATTCTCAACTCTTTCCTAGCTAGAAATTCATTGAAGGGAAAAGATTACTTATCATCTTAAGTGCAAATTTTTTTAGTGATTTGGAGTCGAATCTTCACACCATAAGTTTCATCTCCGCACCTTTTGACTTAAGAAAAAACCAATAAAAATAACGCTTAAAGTAAAATCTATGTAGTAATCTTTTATTTTCTAGGGCTCTTTATCACCAACATAGCTTAAGCTAGTATCTTGGAGTAGGGAGTAATTAACTCTCCAAGATAGTAAAACAAACAAGTAGCTATATCTTGTGGTAGTAGATAAAATCCAATTGTTACATCTATGCTCTAGGAAAGCTCCTTTTAAAGGAGAAGCACGAGATCATATCTGAAGCAGTGTGGGAATCAATCCTTCCTCATTAGGAACGATAGAAGATATTCACGTATTAAAAACGGTAAACCTCAGATTAACCATTGTCGAGGAGCCTGGGGTCATTTGTTGGTAAACCTTGGATTATGTCAAGGAGCCTTCAAGGGGATTGAGCTTGTTACTCTACCCTTGCGTGCGTATCAAATCATAGACTATTCCCCCAGGTATATTTGTTTCCGTTGGTAACCATAGTGACCATATTCTATAGGATTCTTTCCTAAGGTGACGGTTGAGGGAAGATCCCACTGTACCTGGAGCAGACATCGGCTAGACTCACTTGCATTTTCTGGGGGGTTCTCTTCACTCGAGACGGTTTAGTGGAGAAACTTGTGCCAGTCTATTCATTAAGCAGGTTGTCGGGGTAAATGTTCCAACCGCCATTTCTGTATTGAATTCTCCGACGTTGGATTTCATCACCAACTAGTGTTTTCGGTACGGAAAGTTACTGTTTGTGTGTGGTTTGACCTCCTAGATTCTTTAGGCATGTGATTCAAAATTTTTGGTTCTTTAGAGGCTTTAGGTGGTTTTCATTGAGATTTTTCTTTGTTTGCGTGTGAAGTATTTAAAATATTTAATCGTGGCTGAATTACCGAGGAAGTCCCGTAGACTTCGGGGCCAACCTCCTGAGTTTTCACCGAGCCAGCTTGAAGGGCTACGAGCCCTTGTAACTCCTAGTGACAGTAGAGTTGGGTCACTTGAAGAAGGAGAGTCTTCTTTAGTGGTACATCCTGATTATCAAGCTCTAGTAGCATATTATAATCCACAATCTATTTCATTTTCTGAAGTTACTGGTAGTTTTTCATCTACTAGTGATTTAGCTGAGGAACCTGAAATATCTGAACCTGAAACTGAACCTGCTACTACTCCAACATCAGGATCTGCCTCTCCAACTTCCAGTGGTCCTGGTTTACCTAGGGTAGAAAGAGTAATTACCCAAAATCTTCCTTCTGGACTTATAGCTATTGAAGAACTTGTTACTCTGGAAGAAAGTATCCCTATCCTTGAAAATCAACCAGCTATAGAACTTAGGGAGCGTGAATCGATCTTTTACAGTCCACCTAGGAGGGACGCTTGGTATCTTTCATTGACCAATTTTTTGGAAAACCCGGGACTAAGTTTTTCACCACCTCGCATTCCTTTTCACCCAACACCTAGAGGTTATTATCCTCTATTAAATATGTCAAGGCAGTCGTCCATGTTTTCTCAATCTCCAGAAACCTTTTTATATGACGGTCCTTCTGTTCCCTCTAGGTATCAGTCACTTACTGGTACTTTTTTGGGAGCATCTCCTCAACCTATTGAACAAGGGTTATTAACTAGTAATAACGGAACTAAGCCGTTGAGTGTAGAAGATATTCTTATGATGTCAGGTACTATTCCTAATCCGCAACCTCAAGGTGGCCAGTTACCGCCTGGGGGGCAGCCTCAAAGTCCTCAATTATCGCTTGGGGGGCAACCTCAAGGTACCCAATTTCTGCCTGGGGGGCAACCTCAAGGACAGTACATACCTACGGGATAGTACATTCCTCAAGGTCAACCCCAGACTCAGTATGTACCTCAAGGTCAACCCCAGTATCAATATGTACCTCAAGGTCAACCCCAGTATCAGTACGTGCCTCAAGGTTATCAACCTCAAGGTCAGTACCCAACCCAAGGTTTCCAACCACCTTCCAGTCAATCATTTGTCCAAGGAGCTAGAAATGTACCTTTGAATTATCAACCCTACCCTCAACCCGGTTATGGTCCTCAATATTCTCAACCTGCTATGGGTCCGTACCCCGGAATGAACTTAGTGTGGGATCCATCTCAATCTCAACAGATCTTGCAACTGAATGTGCAGTTTTCATCTCAATCTGGACAACCCTTGGTTTCTGGTTCAACCCAGCAACCTGTCCAGTCTACTATTCAAACTTCTGCACCTTCTGTAGTTTCTCAGCCTGGGCCTAGTACGCCTCGTACTCTGCCTCAAATGACTGCTGCAACATCTGTTCAATCTACCCCACCTACTTCTGGAGTATCGACAGCTCCGGTTTCTACTGTTCCTGTATCAACTCCTCAAGCATCTTTACCTCAGTCTGGATCCACAATTCAGACTTCGGTTCAAATGCCTGTAGGACAACCTGGTCCAAGTACGGTTGTCACAAGTCAACCTCAATTTACTTATCAACCGTACCAGGGACAGTACCAATTCAGTCCTGCTATGCAACAACCAGTCTATCAGTATCAACCATACCCTGGATATACATATCAACAACCTCAACAACCCCAGTACAGTCCGGTTAATCCTAGTTTTCCGGGAGGATATAATATCCCAAATGCAATTCCAATTCCTAGTTATCCTGGATATCCTCCTCCTGGGGCTGGTCTCATGACCCAGGGTTTCAGGGACCCTAATCGTCAGTTACCGTTCATTGCAACTTTGGACTTGCCTGACTTGTCGCGCCTTACGAATGATCCAATTAACTATCTTCTGTTTTGGCCGCCAATGCCGAATAAGTTGCCTAGTGATATTCCTAAGTTTGAAGGCAAATCAGGAGAGGACCCGTCGAACCATGTGATGACTTATCACCTCTGGTGTGCGTCTAATTCCATTTCAGATGATTCAATCTGTTTAAGGCTTTTTCAACGCACTCTAATTGGTCTTGCGGCCAAGTGGTACATTGAGTTACCGCGAGCCACTTTTTATAACTTTAGTCAGTTAGCTACTTCATTTTTAACTCATTTTCAGTTGCCAGTCAGATATGACAATGGCACGAAATTATTAACTTCATTAAAACAGTCAACGTCCACTTACATTTCAGATCACATTCATGAATGGAGATGTCGACGGCATTTAGTGAAAGTTTTTATTCCGGATCAGATCTTAGCTGAATGGTTTGTCAAATCTTTATTACCGAAGATCACTGAGGATGTAGCTAAGGCAGGAGTCATTACTGAAGAGCAAGTAATTGCTCAAGCTCAGTACCTTGACTTAGTTTATACACAGTCAAGTACGTTACACGAGAAAATCCCCGACCTTCCTAAACAAAATCAAATAACTGCAGCTCCTTCAGGGTCTCATGCCGCTGATGGTATGATTGGTATGGTTAATACCAAAAGTAAGAAGAAATCTTCCAAGAATTCTTCTCCTATCATAACTTTACCAGATTCCCCGACAGGAGATTCTTCCACAGAAATTTCTGCCGATATTCATGTTGTAGAGTCATCTACAGCCAAATCAAAATCCGGCGGTAAAAAGAAAGGGAAGAAGAAAAATAAAACAGATAAAAATTCGAAAGAGAAACTAGAAAAAACGGAATCTACTGATGAGAAATGCAAACCTCGTTATCCTTGTCTCATTTGTGACGAAGAGCATTTTACAAGAGACTGCCCTCATCGTGCAGAGGTTGCGAAAATCGTCAAAGGTTCCCAAACGCCTGTTGTTTTGAAGGATCCTTTTCCTAGTCAAGACAGTAAGATGATAGGTTCTTCCTCAAATGCCTCCGAAGAACCCATAATGATGATGTCCCATGTTAGGATTGCGACTCGATCGCAAGATTATGGAAGTAAAAGTCCTGTTGGTGGTAAGGAAGCAGAATCTTCTAATTCAAACCCATCAACTTCAACTCTCGGTTCCGATCCACTACAGATCGAGAAACCTAACCCAGACTTAGTAATCAAACCACCCGCCAAGGGTATACTTCGAAAGTCAGCTTTCAATCCACATGCGAGAGCGGCTCAGAACTATAACATTGTTGAAGATTTGGCTATTTCACCTTCAGCAATGTCGGCTTTGGAGGTGCTGCAATCATGTCCAGCACAGCGTAAATTTCTATTGTCGGCTATAGGAGTTGTTGACGTTCAGGACTCGAACCTTATAATTTTCGATCTAGAAAATAGTACACCTCGCTTACCTCATCAAATGGCTTTCCAGATTCCAGTGTTAGTCAAAAACAGACCTTGTTATAGGACTGTGATTGATGAGGGAGCCTCAACGTGTATTATGTCGATCCAGTGTTGGAGATCGCTTGGTTCTCCTACACTTAATCAATCCCCGACGATTCTAAAGGCCTTTGATGGTCGTGGGTTCCATCCTTTTGGCATTCTACAGGATTTACCTATAGGGGTTGAAGGCAAAACTGTTAATCTAGATGTGGAGGTGGTTGATGCCCCTCTAGATTACAACCTTCTCTTGGGTCGTAGTTGGTCTTACGCTATGACAACTGTTGTTTCATCGGTCTTTCAGCTTATAAAGTTCCCTCATAATGGAAAGATCATAACTATAGACCAGCTAACTTACTTTTCATCCGACCCAACCTCTTCTGAAAGTATTCAGCATGTCGGCAAAACAACTATCCCGTATAAGGATGTTGGAGTAGGACTAGTTAAAGATTCTGGTTTACTAGGAACTTTTCCTTTTCCTCCTATCAACGCATCATCTTCTACTGCAACCATTCATATGATTTCGTCAGACACTATTGTTTATGATGATCCTTGGATCGTACCTTCCAAATCTGAGATAGATTCATTTGGTGATGTTATGCCTTTGAGTCCATATGAAATTGTGTATCAGGCCGTGCAGTCGTTTTCTGACCCTTCTTCAACCGAAATTGACTTAATGAATGTGGTCCATGAAGAATCACTTTCAACATCAAACTCAGATTCAACAACGTTTTCCGAACTTGTTCACACTGATGAGAAAATTCGTGAAATCCTGTGTGTTGATGATTTACCATGGGAAGATCTTCATTTTTACCTGAGATTGATCGCTTTGAAAATGATTTTTCATCTATTTTTACGACTAATTATGTCAAGGAACCTCAGAATCCAATGAAAAATCCTGATTCTGAGTTAAATTTGGGAAATATTTCTCGAACTATTCCTATTGACATTTCGGTTAAGCCTGGAATTGTTGAAAACATTCATATAGGTGCCTCTTGTACGGAAATGAAATTCAAACATATAAGGCCCTATTTCAAGAATTTCGCGACGTGTTTGCCTGGTCATATGAGGAAATGCCAGGAATTGACCCAACAATTGTTGTTCATGAAATCAAAACTTACCCGATGCTAAACCCGTCCGGCAACGTTTGCGTCAGATCCACCCGCGAAAAGCTGCTGCTATTAAAGCAGAAGTTGAAAAATTACTTAAAGCAGGTTTCATTTATCCAATTCCGTTAACGGATTGGGTATCGAATATTGTTCCTGTTAACAAAAAGCAAGGAACAATAAGAATATGTATCGATTATAGGGATATTAATCGAGCCTGTCCAAAAGACAATTACCCAACTCCCTATATCGATCAAATCATTGATGATTGTGCTGGCAGTGAAATATTCTCCTTCATGGATGGTTTTTCCGGATACAATCAAATAAATATTCTACCTGCTGATCAACCAAAAACGACTTTCATTTGTCCATGGGGGACATTTGCTTATTGCAAATTACCTTTTGGGCTCAAGAACGCTGGGGCAACTTTTCAAAGAGCCATGTCTTACGCGTTTCATGACATCAAGCACATTGTGCAACCCTATCTCGATGATTTACCTGCTCATTCATTACATCGAGCTGATCATCTCATCCATTTACGAGCAATCTTTATGAGGTGTAGGCATTATCGAATTAGGTTGAATCCACACAAGTGTGTTTTCTGTATAGAAACGGGTCGGTTACTGGGGTTTGTTGTTTCGAAAGCCGGCATTCGCGTCGATCCCTCGAAGGTTGAAGCTATTGTCAAATTGCCTCCTCCTTCGAGTCTTCGCCAACTCCAAAGTTTGCAAGGGAAAGCAAACTTTTTACGTCGATTCATTCCTAACTACGCCGAGATCACAAAGGGTTTTACCCGGTTGTTGAAACAGAATACTCCATTCTTTTGGGATGAGATAGCTGACAAATCTTTTGATGCACTAAAACACGTGTTGACCCATGCACCGTTACTGCATCCTCCCAACTACAACCAGGACTACTTCTTATATCTCGCCGCCTCGCATTCCACCATTGGAATGGTGTTAGTTCAGGAAGATGAATTCGGTAGTGAACATGTGATATATTACCTTAGTCGAACTTTAAATCCAACTGAGCTAAAATATTCACATGTGGAGAAATTGGCATTGGCAGCTGTTCAAGCTGTCCAACGTTTTCGTCATTACATTTTACTACGCAAAACTACAGTAATTTCCGATTGCAACCCTATGATCTATATTTTGACCAAACAATTGCTAGGGGGCAAGTACTCCAAATGGATTGTGATCCTGCAGGAGTTCGACTTGGAATTTGAAAAGTCTAAGTCGAAGAAATCTTTAGTTTTTGCGGAGTTAATGTGTGACTTCCCGCGTGCTGACACGGAAACTGTGGCAGAGGAGCCCATTGCAGACGAATCCTTGTTTCTAATCAGCACTTTAGATCCATGGTATGGAGATATCATCGTTTATCTCCAGACCCAATCCTTTCGGCCAGAAATTTCAAGATCAGAACGTCGGAAAATACGATTCCAGTCCCAACAATTCAAAATTATTGGAGATACACTTTATCATTGTGGGGCAGACTCTGTTTTCCGACGTTGTTTAACTCATGAGGAAGCTGAAAGGGTTCTAAATGACTGTCACTCTGGAGCGTGTGGCGGTCATATGTCTGGGTTTGCCACAGCCCAAAAGATATTGCGCGCTGGCTATTTCTGGCCATCTTTGTTTAAAGATTGTATTAACGCGGTCCGAAAATGCCACAACTGCCAAATTTTTTATCGAAAGATGCATGCTCCACCTGCTCCTCTCCACCCTATAATTGCCGTCGGTCCTTTTGCGAAATGGGGTATCGATTTTATTACATGTAACCCTCACTCGGCCGGGGGGCATGCGTATATCATCCTTGCGGTAGATTATTTTACCAAGTGGGCCGAGGCGATGCCTACATTTGAGGCAGACGGCAAAACTGCTGCGATTTTCGTGTTCAATCATATAATTGCTAGGTTTGGTGTTCCACAAGCGATTATCACTGATCATGGGCATCATTTTCGAAATATTATGATGACTGAACTTACAGACCAACTTGGCTTGCGTCACGATAGTTCAACTCCATATTATCCACATGCTAATGGTCTGGTTGAAGCCATCAACAAAGTTCTAGTCATCATGATCCGACGAATCATTGGGATTCATAGGTCGAATTGGCATAACATGTTATTTTCAGTGCTTTGGGCGTATCGAACCTCAGTAAAAACGTCAACCGGTTTCACTCCTTTCCAACTAGTTTATGGTCTGGAAGCTGTGTTACCCATTGAATGCGAAATCCTGTCATTGCAAATGGCCATCGAATTACTTCCAGCCACTTCCGAAGAGGAAAAACGTTTGTTATACTTGGCTCAGCTAGATGAGAATCGACGTGATGTTGCATTAGCAATCGAAACTCATGCCAAACGTATTAAAGCTCAGTATGATCGAAATGTTACCCCTCGTAATTTTTCGGAAGGAGACCTAGTCTTATTGTACGATCAAGCAAATGATAAATTAGGCACTGGAAAATTCGTACCCATGTGGCATGGTCCTTATGTTGTTAAGCGAAAGCTGGCAAAAGGGGCCTATGAATTGGTAGACTTTGACGGGGTCTCTTTAGGTAAACCCATAAATGGTCTTTACCTGAAGAGGTATTATGCTTAAATCTGGGTGTGGAGATTTTTAGTTAGGTTAGTTTTCTTTCTAGCTGGTGTGTTTTAGATTAAAAAGTGTGCTTAGCTTAGAGAGTGTTTTTTGTCATTATTCCTGCTTATCTTGATTTTACTCTTGATATTGCAGATGTCGACGCCTCTCCAAACATACATTGGTTTTGCTGATGGTGCTTGTCGTAATACACGGAACATTTCTTTCGCAGCTTGGGTTATCTATTCTCCCTCTGACGAGTTGGTATCTATGCATGGGGTAAGCCTCGGTCAAACAACGAACAACATTGCGAGTATAGTGCAGTGATTGAGTTATTATCTGAATCTATCTCATTTGGGATTCGGAGTTTGATAGTGAGGTTAGATTCTGAACTCGTTGTATTACAGCTTAATAGAGTATATGCCATTAGAAATCTAGTGTTATTGAGATTATTTTTGAGAGTTCGTCTCTTGGAACGTGAATTTGACTATATTGAATATCAGCATATTCCAAGATATTTAAATACATTAGCAGATGCAATTGCTTCTCGAATGTTAAGTAGACATTTGCAATAATCATACAAGTAAATTTAAAAACATTCCATAACATGTTTTACAAGATAAGCCAGTAATAGTGATATAGTATAGCATAGAAGTGTGTCAAATATACATCGTCTTCGATCATAGGTTGAAAAACACCTTATGATTGCCAAAAATGATAGTACAAAAAGCAAAAATGTCATATGTGTCTACAACAGGCGATCATCCTATCACTGGTGATGATCACGATAAGAAACCACTGTACGGGCCACCCTACAAAGGAACCTCCTGAAAGGTCCTGGGACCCCAATCACATAGCACTGTAGCCTAGGAGGAATTTCATCTATGCTGGTCTTCGGATGTCTGCTGTCAAACGCTCTAGATGACTCTCCAATTCGGCCAAGGTCTCTGTAGATTCGTCCTGTGGGGCTGGTGCTGCTGCAGCTGGTTGTTTCCTCTCATAGGGTCGGAGAGTGGCTGGTCGCCGTGGACCTACATCTGCATTTGAAACTTTTACTATCAATTTTGGGATGAAATAAAAACAAAAAAAATTAAATTAAATTAGAAAATGTTGAAAATGATTTTACCTGAGTCATCCCATTGCTCTCCTGGTGGAAGAGCCATGTCTAGGTCACCACGATAATCTACCCCAGCATAAGGAAAGTCCTGAATAGCAAAAAATTGGTTCTCCAACCAATGAAAATACTCAGGAGTGAATCGAACGACTTCTGTTCCCTCCTCAGGATGACGGGCCATAACTGCAACCCAACGCATCAGTTTGGGCTCTCGGGGAAGTCTAGCTCCAACGGTAAGATGCTGTGGGACCAACATTGGGACCCTCTCCAGACCAAAGCTCACAACTAAAGCACCATATCCAAAGGTCTTCAGTTGTCCGTTCTTTGCTCTAGTCAGTTGGCCTTTTATATTAGCCAACACAGCCTCGCACCAGTTGAAGATGGTGCCTCGAAAGCAGTCTACTACCATCCGCATTTGGGATCCAGTGGCTATATGTAGTGTTGCGCTTCTGCAGAGCCTGGTAACAGTAAACGCAATCACTTTGAGCTCAGGAAGGGATATGGTTTTGATATCTATCCCTTTGTCTCTAGTTTGGTCGTTACAAAACTCTAGTCGGAGGCTATCGATAGACTGGCCACCTGGCCTAGTCCCGAATAGAGTCAAATGTTCACCTCTCTTAGGAAAACCAGTCAAAAAGTAAATGTCTTCCGGCTCCAGTTCGAGCTGGTGACCACCAATAAAGAAACACTGGTCCTGTATATTCCACCTGTCTACCAGCCACTGCAAAAAAGTCCACCTGGGCCCTCATGACAGGCATGGCGCAGAATTTGTATAAACCGCATGCCTTCAATGCATCAATCGAAGGTTGATGATTAATCGCAGCGAGATCTACATCCTCGTGCTCCTGTTCCTGCCAATCAATCATGATGTATACCCTACATTCAATAAAAAGGTGGATTAGAATATCTAAAATCAAATTTTGGGTGGAATTTGAAAAATTTAGGTTTAAAAACCTTTGCTGCGGGGACCGCACCCTCTCTATTAGAGACAGTGCGTGGGTCCGCACTTTGCCTTCACGGACCCCTGACTTTTTTCCTTTTACGAAAAAATCGGGGTCTGCAGGTTTCCTATGCGATGCCTGCAGACCCCCGCGCACGGGTTTTAACCTAAAAAAATTCCTAAAAAACAAAATAAATCCCTAAAAACAAATTTTAAATGGATAAAATGAAAGAGTATGATGATGTGGATTACCTGGAGGAAACGGCGTTCGATTCCAACGGACGGATTTTCCGCAATCTTCATGGGAAGTTTCTGACCAAAAGCTCTCTTTTCTCACTCTGAAGTCAAACGATAAAAATGAATTTACAAAAGCCCTTTTTATAAGCTTTTTTGAATAAATGAGTTTTTAATTTGTTTATTTTTCACTTTAAAGAGGTAACTTTTGAAGCATTTTTATCCATTTTAAACAGATATGAGTAATGTTTGAGTTTTTGTGCAGGATAACAGATTTTTCAGGCAATTTTCGACAAAAAATATTAGAGTCACCTTTAAGCTCTTTTTTTACTCCTAAAACATGAAAAGGTTGCCGAGTTTTTCTTTTTAAGCTCGTTAAAACGGAACTAAAAAGACGATCCACTTACAGCCCTTTTCTGACCGTAAAAACATGAAAAGATTGCTATATTTTTATTGCTTCAAATTCGATATTGGTTATAAAACAACGTGTCATTGATCGCTCTTTTACTTTTTCGGATCAGAGGCACTAATTATGAAAAGTACTCCTTGGTCGTAATGATCAAGCGGTTCTCTCAAGTATTATTTTATACTTTTTCGGGCTTGGGAGACACAAATTTACGAAAAAGGACAACCATGGAGTCTTCTTAAGTTTTTTCAGACTCTCTAAAATTGAAAAACGCCGAGTTTCTCCTATACTAGACTCGTTAAAATTTAACAGTAAAGGACCTGTTCAATTACAAACAGGAACGGACCACTCCTTCTTAGGGTTCGAATTTAAAGTAAGTTGGACTCATTCGAAGGATGAGCTTATAATCAAGCAAATGTTATCCTCCTCAAGCTTGTCAAAAATAAAGAGGTACTTGCCAGAAATGGTGGGGGAAAAGAGAGAAAAATGAGCCTGTTTGTAATACTTTGTAACCACTCTTGGACATGACACTTTTATTCATCTGGGTTGGGAAATCCTTTGCCTAACAGTTGATCAAACCATATTGAAAGTCTTCAGCCGGTTTCTGGGTATTAACTTTGGGTCAATTGTCACCAAACCATCTGCTGTGTCGTTATGTGTTCAAGAGGTCAGTCCAAATAAACCATTCATCTGCAAAATATTTGTCATCCATCTTGACCATCCCTGAGTCAGTCCTTGCAACTAAATTTCTTCCAACTTGATCTATGATTTCCTGTTGTGTGCCTGCCTACGACGGATCGCTTTCTATCGAATTCAGCACATTATCTAGAAAGATGATCTAGAAATCTTCAGTACCTTGGGATCTGCATGCCTCAATGGCAGGTTTCTCGCCTTCGACGATAGGTTGCATCATTGACCTTCGATCAAAGGATTCCGTGACATGTTCGACATCAACACATCTATTCACATCTCATGGATTGTACTGAGTACTTTGAGAGCCATTGACATTACTGGTGGTTTCTCTCACACTTGTTAACAGTTTACATCATTGACTGGTAATCAATTGGTGTCTACCATGTTCGACTTCGACACATTCATTCACATGGATAGAATCGTACTATTTTGGGAAGTAGAAATCAAGACCCTGGATCTAGTTTCCATCATCCAGGCTACGAGGAATTTTGTATTCATTATACAGTGGACTATTCATAAACAAATAGCTGCGTCCATACTATGTCTACATGTGTCTATACTTGTGATGTATTACAAGATCATTCCTATATCAGAGCAGTAGTTAGTTTTCTAGTCAGTTTTGATCTGAGTATGGGAATGCCTACCTCAGCTATGATATGATCTCATATATATATTTTGCATTGAATGTTTTTACAGGTTCCAACCAGGCTCTCCACAAGATGATCCTCGAAATGATAAAGTACTTCACTCTTCTTAGATGATAAATGAAATCCTCATCTACTACAGACTTTGCACTTTAGGGGGCAATCTGTTACACAAAATATTGTCACCATGACTATTTGCAGTCAGTATGGGTCTATCATCATACATACTATCCTCCTTAGCAAGTCTCAAACCTCAGCTCTTCATGTCAAGCTTTGAAGATGAGAGAAAGACATTAAAAATCAATAAAGCTCTGGTTCTGCACTTTCTCTCACTGTTGCCTGCGGTCCTGCACCCCTTGTTCATGTTACCTGCGGACCTGTCTGCTCTGTCTCTAAAGGAGTGGGTGCAGACCCCTGTGAAAGTCAGAAAGGCACAAGTTTATTCTTAAAAACTCACTTGTGGTTAATTTTGGATGATTATAGAAGGAATCTTGACGTGGATGGTTCGCTCCTAGGTGGTTCATGCATCCCAAAACTAAACGAGCTAATCCCTTGACGAGAGGAGCTTATCCATTTGAAGGAGGGCTTTATCCCTTTGAGGGTGGACCTAGTAACTCCCCTCCATTGCACTATAAATTAAGGCATTGGGCTGGTTGCTAGAGAGGTTAGAAGTTGAACATTTTTTAGGGTAAATTCTGTTGGAATTGAGACTTCCTAGTTAAGCTTGAGAGGAGAGATTACATACCTTTTGGCTTCATTGGGAAGAGAGTGAAACTTGTCAAAGTAGAGGAGATTCTTGTTGGACCCTGGGAGGAGCTTGTACAACATCAAGGCACTAAGGTTGTAAAGTTCTTCTTTGATTAAACTTAATACAATCAGGTTCATTTTTCTCAACAAATTGTCTTATGTGATTTGTTTCATGAATTCCTTGATCATCATGATAAGTATGCTTTATTATATTGGCTTTTTAGGTGCTATTTAATGTGTGTGCTTGTTTGTGTTTGTAGATTCTTTACAAGGGAGCTCATTTGGATCAACAGAGCATGGCTTCCACAAACTTGCACTGGACCCAAGGTAGGCCTAAAACACTTGTTTGCCTTTATCTATAAATTGCATATTTAGAGAAAGATAGAACTTGTTTGGTTTACTTGTCGCTAGATATCATTAGATACTAGGGAGGTCGCTCTTGTCCGCAAGAACGACTTATCCGGCTGACAGTTGCCTAGACCCACCGACGGGCAACTGAAATAAAATGGGGATGTGAATGCATGGCGATGTTGAGTGTAAGAAGGAGTGAATGATCATGCATGCAAACAATGAATGCAAGATTCAGAAAACAGAACAACATGCATGTGTGTGAAGTGAGTCGCTGAATCGACGATCGTTCATGCAAAAAGTGTCATGCATGCGACAGCAGTGAGATGCTAACGAAAACTCAAATGGTAATAGTACAAGCTAATAATCATGCAAGTGACAACAAGCATTCACAGAAATCAAACAGATGACACTCATGTAAGCCAAAACACAAAAAGCGACAGAAATGTTGCAAAAGACAAGTTAAGAAGAATTACTCGGAAATAGCTGAGTTAGATGTGCCAAAGACTCCCAGATGTTTTGTGGGATGTCAGAGCTCCAAGATTGAAGTGAATAAGTGAGCTATGAAGCGTCAAATAAATAAGTTTGAGAATGATGATGCGGATGCCACAAATCTAGGAAAAAGCGACACTTGGAGGGAATATCCTAAAACGATCTTATCATGTAACCTCCAGTTGCTAAAAATAGCTTTCGAAAAGCTAGGGATGCTTTTTGCATGTTTCTTTTTCTATTTTAGGAAAAAGTAGTCCATAAATGCAAGTCAATTTTTCTCGGTCTCGGGTGGAACTGGTCATCTCGATGGCACATGCAACAACCTTCTTTCTTGAGCGAGAAATTTGCGCATTTTTGGGAGGGAGCTAGGCTGGCTTCCTATAAGGATAAGGATTGTATAATTTATAGGAGGAGCAGCTGACTACTTCCCATAATTGTGTAATTTCTGGGCTAAGCACTCCTGTTGGGCCAGATTACATAATTTTCACTAGGAAGGTTGTGTTGTGCCCTACAACAACCCCCCATTTCATATCATTTATATTTACAAAATTATTATATGAAATGGGTCCCTTTAGAAGTTAATTGGTATCAATATTGCATTATGTGAAAAAGGTCCGCAAACCAAATAAAGACATTATATAAAACATTTTGAAAAACCCATTTTTGATCAAGTAAAACAATCTTTTATCATTGCGATAGAGCGATCGCAAGATCGCATATCGCAATGACATAGAAAACACAAATAAGTGACATGTGGGTTCCCGCCGATGCGAAATCGCTATCGGCTATCGGCGATACTTTATACGCAATCTTAAAGCACCTTGAGCCATCCACCTCGATGCGATGCGATATCGCAATCGGCAATCGGCAATATCCTATGCACAATAATAAGGCGCCCAGGTCATACCCCCGATGCGATGCGATATCGGCAATCGGCAATCGGCAATACACTATCTATGCACATTGTTATGCCTATTCACTCCGATGTGATGCGATTTCGCTATCGGCGGTCGGTGGTATGCTATCCATATGTTTATATAACACCAATTCTCCCGATGCGATGCGATATTGCGATCGGCAATCGGGGTTTCAAAATTGTCAACATAAGGATTTAAGTGTTCCCGACGCCCGATTATGATATAGCGCGGATTTCAAAAAAAACCGTTAAATGAAGGGATATTACGATCCATGCATATTTAAAGCTTAATCTCTTAAGTAATTGATCACATGCACTCAACCGCCAAAATATCCATAGCACGCTTAAGCGGGCCATTCAGCCGAATAATGGTATAATGAACATTTAAGGGGTGGCAGGTCTTAAACGGCCATTTAATGTAATTGTAAGATCTTCTCATGGATTGTATCCGCAGCCATTTTTAAGATTTAATCTCTCAGCACGTTGTGATAAATATATCTTTCCCATATTGGATTTTCATTAGCATATCTCTGTGTTACGGTTATTTTCGCCGCTGTGCAGAATTCATCCATAGAAGGAAGCTCAAGCAAGATGGGGAAGAAATCCAAGAAGACCACAGGCGCTTCCGCTACACCGGCTGCAGGACAAGCTGTCGTGGACAAAAAGAAGGGCTTGATATCTGATACTACATATACGGGTCTCACCAGAGTTACTTGGCAAGGCACTTACAACCAGATTGAAGCCGAAGAACCAGCAAGGACAATAGTAGAAGCTACTGTGGATTTAACTCGGAAGTCTGAGAGTAATCTCAAGGATTTAGCCGACTCTTTCCTTCACAGGATAGCGGCCAGGGAGAAAATTCTCCCATACACAGACATCGTGCGGTGGGTGATTGAAGAAATCCCAATCTTGGATACAACTTTCAGCACCAGAGACGAGAGAATTTTCGGATCGTTCAGGGCGGATGATTTAAGGCAAATGTATCATTTGCCTGAGCCTGAGAAGATATATAATAAGGCGTTCCTGGAGAAATTCACAAACGAAAATGAAGTTGAATCCGAACCCATCCGGGATTGGAGACAAAATCCGGCCAAGCACAAACACGAATCTTCCGGTAAGTACTCGGTTGATTCTCTGGCTTCTCCTTATTGCTATGCTGGAATAATGATGTGTAGATTATGGGGATTGCATGACTCTGCTAATATTACCATAGAAATGGTCCCTCTAATGGAAGCAGCATGCAACAGTATAATTATGGATTGGGCCACCATCCTTTTTGACAAATTAGCACAAGCTGTGCTTGAGTTTAGAAGCAAGACCCGTATTTCTGAAAGGGTAATTCCCCCATTTTATTACAGTGCCTATATTTTAGATACCCTCTGTTTTAACTCTGAATTCCCTGTACTTGGCTGGAGGTGGACTACACAAGACCCCACGCCTATCCATATTTATCATCAGAGATTGTGGAAATCTTCTTATAAACATCATCTATACCAAGTCTGTAATGGCTTTATGTTGCCTATTTATTATTCCATTTTCGATAAACCTGCTCCCAAGATTTCCTATCAAGCCGGAATTGATTTAACCGGAATAGGTAGATGGTTTGGAGAGGAAAGATTTACCTACATAAGAGTTTTTGGTAGCCAAGCCAGACCGCATGTCCTCCCTTTGTACATACCGAATAAATTTCTAGTGAGGGAAATTTCTTACAAAATCATTGCAGAGAGTGTTACACAAACGCTCAAGAAAAATAAGAAGCAAGGCTGGCCCTCTTTTCCTTTGAAGTGTGGTGTATATACCCTGCATGACCTCAAACATGCAGAAAAGGAAGCCACAAAAATTCAATCCTTGACTCTGGCAACTCTCCCAAATAGGCATTTCGATCCAAATAAAGTTGCCTATAATGCATTAGAACAGGCCAAGCTGACAAGATTTGATCATAAGGAAGATACCTTTGATGACCTGTTCTCTTCAGCGGAGTCAATAAATCAGGTTAAATCATTCGCCATAGCGAAATATAATGATGAAGGGTTAACTGAATTTAATAAACTTAGAGAACAGAGGTTGCAAACTCTGCCTCTAGATTTACTAGCAACAACCCCAGCGACATCATCAAGCGAGCCTGGTCAACAACAGTCAAAGGAACCTCCGGTTATAACAAAGGATCATAAAAAGGAACAAGAGGAAAGGCAGAGAAAAGAAAAAGAAGAAAGGCATAAGAGAGCACAGGAGGAGAGACAGAGGAAAGAGAAAGAGGAAAAGAAAATCAAAGAGCAAGAGGAAAGACAAAAGAAAGAACAAGAGGAGCAACAGAAGAAGCAGCAGGAAGAAGTGCGGAAGGAGCCCCAAGCCGAAAAGAAAAAACAAACCACCATTGATGTCAATATAGATACTCGTATTGACCCTAAATTGCTCCAGGAATGGAAGCAATTTGACTCTATCATCAGTGGGTTGGAATGTTCCAAGGATACAGACACTTCCAAGATAAACAATACACAGGACATCACTTCACCTCAGGTTCTAAGTGGAACCAGCGGCCCACCCATTTCTAAGGATGTTGAAGTAATACCAAAAGACCCCTCCGACCAAATCATTCTCCAGGTAGAAGATATTCCTCCCCTGGATGTTTTCTACAGCCCGAGGCATAGAGCAGTGGTAAAACGACAAAGGAAAAGAAGGAAGATTGATCAACCTTCCCTTTTCCCAGAGCAAACTGTTACGGGCAGCGTGGTCTGGAAGGAGGAATTCAACCCCTCTGATGACCTGACAAAACTGTCGCAGTATGCGGGAGCCTATTCGACAACGACAATCGATAAGGCATCAGAGGTAAGTCTTCTACTGAAAACCAAGGATCAAGAAATTTTCGCATTACAGGCAGAGTTGGCTGAGACAATGCAGAAGGCAGAGCAGGCAGAGCAACAATTGTTGACACAACAGCAAGTGAACAGTCAATTAACTCAGCAATTGTAGGCAGAAAAGCAAAGGATCGACCAAAGCGCGATCCAGAAACAGAAGGAGTTATCAGAGGCATTGGCACAATTAAGGGCAGCAAACGAGCAAATGATGAAAACGAAGGATGAGCAAATCGCTCAATTGTCATCGCAGCTCGAAAAAATAAAGGGCGCTCCACAAGTGGATGAATTCAGAGCAGAAGCTTTACAAATAAACACTGCATTAATATCCCAAATTAGGCTCCTGTGTCTACAAATCGCTCAGGCAGAGCCACTGTGTGAGTTAACGACATCCATAAATTAGCAGGTAGAGAAGGCCAGAAATGAATTAGATTAAGCCGAAGAGATCATAACTGCATTTCTTGACTGGCAAGATTCTGATCAAGGGAGAGCAGCAAATTTGCCCAGGATCTCAGAAACACATAAAGATATACTCTTCACAGAATGGCAGTCTCAGATGATGAAAGCAGAGAGGGCGGCTTCAAGGTGTAAATCAACTTCCAGCAATCTAGTTGAACTAGTTAACAACACTCTCTACTTATCAAATATGATTTCCCAATGTACACCAGGAAAGATGACAACAACAAACACATTGGAGCAATCATGTTATCCTGATTTAGAGGAAAAGGGGAAATTAATCGCCAGGATTAACAGTTTAACCTTTGAGGCATATTGGCTCTTCTTGATTAAGCCGCATACACAGAGAGCCGCCCTTAAGTGCCTAACAGATGCAATCGGGTATATAATTCCCGATATTCAGGATGCCACCTATGCCGCCCAGCTCAGTTCGCGCCTCAACAAACCTCCTGAAGTAGAGCCAATGCTTGCGATAAGTCAGCTCAGATTTAAAGGCAAGAAGCCTACTTGATGAATCATGCCGCCGATTGCCAGATCGCTGAGGGAAATAGGATCAAGATTTATTGATACCGATTTAGTAGGATTTCAGTTTAATAGATATTTAGATTAATTTAGTATTTATAGACCCTTTCATTGTTTTGGAAAGGGTCGTAAAGTTTTGTACCAGACTTAAAAGACTGAAGTTTGCACTATTGTGCTTCAGTCAATATTCTTTTATGAAACTGGACCAGTTGTTCTTAATTCGACAAGGAAGCTTTTTATGCAATTGTGCACTATTGTCTTTGTTGAGAATGTTTTTGCGTTGAAGGAAGAACTACAAGTAGTGATTGATATTGGGAGTGTCAAGCAGCTCATATGGTATTTCTATCTATGTCTGAATTCATTCCTTTCATATGAATTGTTATGTGATTATTCTTGCTATTATTGATTATATGCATGCGCTGTGACAACAGATCTATATTCATTCCACTATTGGATGTTTTATGATGAGTTTTATTTTTAATCATGTATATATGTCAATGATATAAATGATAAGTGTGGTAATATCGCTTTAATCGCTTTGCTTAACTATTTAAGCATAGTAATCATGAATGAAATAATGTCCCTGTCTGTTAGATGGAGTCATCTACATGCCTGTTTATAGACACGGATCATCAAGCGCTGCACTTTGAAGCTCAATAGATTCCCGGGATAGGTTATAGTTCTTGTATTCTTGTTAATAGTTTTAGTTATTCGCTCATCGCTAGCTATTTTATAAATCATCCATTCATCCCGTTTATCCACTTTTGGGAAACTGGTCCCATTATCCCCAGTCGGAGCCACTATTCCAAACGGAAAAGGAGCTGTACTAAGGTCCGGACCGGGTGGTTATCCCCAATGTTGTTGCAGCGATTTTCGAGGCTTCAACATTTTTGGCTCTAGAAGGAGGGCCTGACTGTGAATGGCAAACAAACCCAAATCTGCAAGCCATTCTAAGAGTAATTCTCCCTCCGAATCCCCTCGAACTTCTCATTCGCATGCTGGTTCTCCTGTATCCAAACAAGAAGAAGAGGAATCAACTACCACTGCTCAAACCCATAATACTCCAGAACAATTAAGTCTTGGATCACCTGAAGTCCAGTCTCTTATCCACAAACTTCAGAGCTTCTCGATTTCACCACAGAAATCTGAGGTATCACAAAGCAGTGCGACTTCGCAGTTCAATTTACCTCACCCTCTCACCAGACTTCAGAGCGAAAAGCTCGGTATTGAACCCACTGAGTTCCCTTTACCCAAAAGGAAAAAGGCGAAGAAATATACTGAAGGATCTGACAGTGAAGAGCTTTCATCCATATCCTCCATTGCATCTTCTCCTCTGCAAAGTCAACCATCCACTCCCCATTTACATATTGTTGTTCACCAGGGATTAGGAGCTTCAGCATCCCAACCTGCTCACTCCTCAATATTACTTCCTTCCCAGACATCTGTAGTCCTGACAGTAGTATCAACCACTACTGCTATTATAATGGCAGATCCATGGACCAGACCTGGTGCAGTCAATATGCCTGCACCATTGCATCCATTACCAGATGCTCCTGAAAAATGGCTACCCAAGTTTAATCCAGATGATGGGACCCAGGCTGAGGAACACATCAATAATTTCATGTTGGCAGTCAACTTGAAAGGAGTAACAGAACAAGATGTTGTTGTTAGACTTTTTCCTTACACCTTGCAGGGATCAGCAGGATCCTGGTATTTTTCTCTACCCTCTGGTTCCATTACCAGTTGGAACACTTGCCAAGAGCAGTTTCTTACCAAATATGGAGATGATAGGTCTTTGGCTACCCTGATAAATGACCTCTCCAATTTGAGAATAGAGCATAGGGAACCAATTAAGGAATTTAATGCTCGCTTCAATAAACTCCTAAATAAAATCCCTACAGCCTCCAAACCAAGTGAACAAATTCGGAGCGAATGGTATATAACAGCTCTGCCTGCCAATATAGCCATATTTGTAGATAGAGCTGGGAAACCTACCTTAGCCGAAAACATGAAAGAAGCGCTTGCTGTGGAGAAACGCATCAATGCCCTGGAAAAGAAAGCGGCCCTGGAAGACAGAAAAGCCAAAAAGGTCTCTTTTAAAGATGACTCAAGAAAGAAAACCTCAAAAGACCCCTATGACATGGAAGGTTTGCAAAAAGTCCTAAAAACTTTATCAAATGAAATGGTTGAAATAAAGAAACAGGTAGCTGAGACATCAACCAAAAGGCCCTTTAGAACTTTTAAGAAAAATGAATCGAAGCCACCAAATGTCATATCTAATGCTGATTCAGAACAAGAGGAAGAGGAAGAGGAATCGATTTCACAAACTAGCGATGAAGAAGAAGTAGTAGAATGTCATGGAATGTGGGATTTTATACTCCCCAACTCCGATACCGACAACAAAGAAGAAGCATTCCCGGTCACTACTGGAAGAAAAAGTACTTCCGAACCTGTTCAGGTAACATCAAAGAAAAGGAGTGCTGGTGCCGCTACAACCAAAGAAAAAACACCTGCAAAGAAATCACCTGTAGCTGTTCCCCAAAACCAGCCTTCAAATTCTAATACTCCTTCGACATCTAAAACATTAGTGGTATCAGATTCAATGGAGTATAATATTGTTGATGACATGAAGAAAACTAAAGCAAACATTACTATGTCTGAACTTAGTAAATTAAAGCATCAGCAGAAATTACTTCTTAAAGAATTGAATGTTGTTCCTTCTACACCTCTTTCCAGTGCAAAAGCTGCTAATGATTCAGGCCAACCTCCTCCAGGAATGGTTGAAGCTACCGATTCAGTTCTGATTGGAGATAGATCAAATTCTCATACTCCACCCTTCCTTCTAACCTATGAGATTTACAATAGAAACTTGCACAACTGTTTAATTGACTCAGGGGCATCATCTAACATAATGCCAGCTTCAGTTTGTTCTAAACTGAACATAGAACCCCAAAAGTCTGCTATTCATATTGTACAGTTGGACAGGACCAAAGTACAGGTTTTAGGAGAAATTAATTCTATAACCATTAGGTTATCTGCTGATCCAAGAATAGTGCAGGGGATTGATATCCTAATAGCTGATATACCTGAATTTTACGGTTTAATTTTAAGTAGGGATTGGTCTAAGAAATTGCATGGGTATATTTCCACTGATTGGTCACATATGTGGCTTCCCTACAAGGGCAAGCCAAATCAAATAAGGATCGATCGAGAGAAACATATGACCCATACAGTTACAGAATTCGAACAAGAAAACCAGCCAGTAGCATTCAACAACAACATTTTGGGGAATTATTCATTAGAGTCATTCTTTGGCAACTTTGTTGCCCAACCATCCCCTTTCTCTGTTAATCATTTTACATCTCAGATTGAGAATTTTGAACAAACAGATAGGTCTAGATGTTTCAATGATACTGAGAAGTCTGTAAATGTATTTGTTAATACCTCTTTATTTTGGTCTTTATATTTCGATGGGTCCAAGTTTAGCGAAGGCTCAGGAGCAGGATGTATTTTGGTTAGCCCATAAGGAGAAAAGACAATGCTGTTCTGTAGACTAGAATTTGAATGCACTAACAATACAGCCGAATATGAAGCCTTAGTCCAAGGATTATATAAAGCAATCGTTCTTAAAGTGCAATATCTAAAAGTATTCGGCGATTCTAAAATTATTGTTAAACAGGTGAGGAATGCAATCCATTGTCTTTCAAATCACCTCAAACATTATCAATCGCTAGTATAGGAACTTACCTCGCACTTTTCTGCATTCAACATTTCCTCCATTCCCAGGTCTCAAAACTCGGCAGCCGATCTCCTAGCTAGTGTAGCTTCCAAGCTCCTACCTTCTGAAGACTACAGCCCAGATATATTTTCTGTAGAATTGCTTTTTAGGCCTTCAGTTCCTGACAATGTCACTAATTGGAGAGTATTCAACCATGATGACGATATTTTACAATTCTTAACTTCTGAAAAGTCCTATGATAATCAAATCATTGAGGAAGATGAGCATGACTCCCAAATGAGAGAAACACCTCAGGAAAATGCAATTCCTAAGCCTGTGGTAAAGTTGGAAGATCTTTATGATATTCAAGACAGGTTTAAACCTGTAACTAACGCAAAGCTCCAAAGTTCTACCCTTAGGTTTGAATTGATAAATCTTGGCACCGAGCAAACTCCTCAAAACATTAACTTAGGACTAGGACTTTCCTTGGAAGAGAAGGAGGCATTCATTAGACTGTTAAGGAAAAAAAAACAGGTCTTTGCTTGGAAGTACGATGATTTGAAGACTTATGATACATCCATTATCCAGCATACCATTCCAATGCTTCCCAACCAGAAACCGATTCAGCAGAAGTTAAGAAAAATACATCCAAACTTAGAGAGCCAGATAAAATCAAAACTCAACAAACTCTTGAAAGCCAAGATTATTTTTCCTGTCCGGCACTCAAACTGGGTCTCTAATATGGTGCCAGTCATAAAGAAAAATGGCGACATTCGAATTTGTATTGATTTCAGAAATTTGAACAAAGCGAGCTTGAAATACAATTTCCCATTACCTACTATGGAGCAAATACTTCAATCGGTAGCTGGCTCCGAACTAATGTCCTTTCTAGATGGTTTCTCAGGATATAACCAAGTACTGGTTCATCCTGATGACCAGCTTAAAACTACATTCAGAACAAAATGGGGAACATATGCATATCAGAAAATGCCTTTCGGACTTATAAATACAGGAGCGACATTTCAAAGAGCTATGGATATAGCTTTTAGAGGGTTGATTAATAGAACAGTAGTCGTCTATTTAGACGATATTACTGTATTCTCTAAGGAGAGGTATAATCATTTGCATGATCTAAATCAAATCTTTCAACGTTGCAAAAGATATGGTATTTCTCTTAACCCTAAAAAGTCTTTCTTTGCTCTTGATCAAGGGAAGCTCTTGGGTTTTATTGTGTCCAAAGATGGCATTTATATTGATCCTGATCGGATCAAAGAAATCTCTGAAATCCCTTTCCCGCACAATAAAAAATCGATGCAGTCATTTTTAGGCCAGATCAATTTTGTTAAAAGATTTGTTCCAGATTTTTCTCAAATTATTTTACCACTTCAAACAATGATTAAGAAAAATTCAGTCTTTAAGTGGGGATCAGCAGAAAAAGAATCTTTTGATCTAATCAAGCAATCAATAATCAATGCCCCAGCCTTAAATACTCCAAATTTTTCTAATCATTTTACATTGTATACCATCGCATCCAACTTGTCTTATGCTGCAGTACTCACGCAACTAAATGATCACAATTTGGAAGCACCCATTTCATTTTTTAGCTCAAATCTTCAGGGTGCTGAATTGAATTACTCCGATGTAGAAAAACAAGCCTTTGCTGTATTTAAAGCAGTCAAGCATTATAGACCCTTCCTTTTGAAAACCCACACAAAAGTTATAGTTCCTTTCCCGGCAGTTAGGCAACTATTAATCCAAAAAGAACTGGGTGAAAAAAGGGCAAATTGGGTCACAGCACTTCAAGAATATGACTTAGAAATTAAACCAGCAAAGATTGTTAGGGGTCAAGGTTTTTGCAGGATATTGGCAGGAGCATCCAACATTCCAGAATCAGGCGATACAAATCAAACTAAAGAAATCAACCAGATAAGTGTCACTGATTCTGAATCTCAATATGCAGATTTAATCTTTTATTTAAAGAATGGTTATTCGCCTCCAAACCTGTCTTATAAAAACAAAAGGGCCATTAGGTTAAAAGCAAAGAATTTCACACTTATTGATGACGTGCATTTTAAGCAGAATTATGATTCTATTTTGTTAAGATGCCTTGAGAAACCTGAAGCCCAAAAGGTTTTGCCGGAATTACATGATGGACCAGCAGGAGAACATTTTGGAGCTGACACAACAACTCACAAAATTATTCATGCTGGATACTATTGGCCTACTCTGTTTAGAGATGCCCACGAATATGTAAGGAAATGCCTCAATTGCCAGACTTCTAGTGGAAGACAACGTAAATCAGCTTTCCCTCTGCAACCAGTCAACATTGAACAACCATTTGAGCAATGGGGATTGGACATCATTGGGGAGATTACTCCACCATCTTCCAAACAACATAAGTATATCCTTACTGCTACCGATTATTTTACTAAGTGGGTGGAGGCCATTCCTTTGAAGACAACAAATTCTGAAGCAATCATTGAGTTCATAGATCAATTCATCATTACCAGGTTTGGTGTCCCAAATGCTCTTGTTTTTTATAATGCATCTTATTTCTCAGGCAATGCTATGTTTGATTTCGCTATTAAAAGAGGGTTTAAATTGAAGTATTCTGCTAATTACTATCCCCAGGGTAATGGTTTAGCAGAATCTACTAATAAGAATCTGATCAAAATCATTAAGCGAACTATAGAACAAAATCATAAAAACTGGCACAAATCCTTAATGTTTGCATTATGGGCTGATAGGATAACACAGAAAGCTTCTATAGGTTCTTCCCCATTCAATCTTGTGTATGGAAAAGAAGCAGTATTGCCCACAAATCTTGTTCTTCCTTCTTTAGCCCTAGTACAGTACATTGAGGAAACTCCTTCTTCTTCTATTCAGCTTAGACATGATCAAATTCTAAAATTAGAAGAGGAAAGAGAAAAAGCCAAGGTTATTCATGCCAAACATCAGCAAATCATCAAAGCAGCTTTTGATTCAGTCTCATCCGGTTCAAAACAATTTCAAGTCGGTGACTTAGTTCTGAAATGGGACAAAGCCCATGAGGATAAGGGAAAACACACCAAGTTCCAGAAGATGTGGCTTGGACCATTTCAGATCTGTGAAAAGGTAGGCCATTCGACCTTTATATTGCAAGACTTATCAGGGTTGAGAGATTCTCTCCCTGTTAATGGCCTTATCTTGAAGAAATTATTTAATTGAGGAGGTAACCCTTCTCCTTTTAGTTTGATAGATTTTTGTAGTTTGTAGGATTTGTAGAAAATAATGTTGTAAGGTATCTACTATTGACCTTTGCTGTGTTTGAAAATTTGATCTACAGGAGTACTATGATATTGACTTTTAAAATAATAGAACTCTTAACCAAAAGGGATAATTTCTAGGAAATTAGGTATCATTGTATTCTGAAACCACATTTCAAGTTTTGTGAACTCCTCTCAAAAGTTTAAAAGTATTGTAAATCATTTTCTGTTTTCAAATTGGTCTCAAAAAGTTATCAATATCAAGATAGAAGCTAATCCAATTTTAGCATCTTCAACTCTTACCCTGTCATCCATTTACTCTTAAGGAGAAGATTGTTCATCCCATTCACTAAAGTTTATGATTATTCAGAGTGTAATTCTAAAATATCTGATATTAAAGATAAGAGGTCTTATTACAAGCCTTCTTACCATGTTCATAGGGAAATAGTTTAACCGACATTACCAATACTGCATACCAAAATAGGGTAATGGCTTGAAATTATAAGACAAGGGGTCTCATCACGAGCCAGCTTGTTCGGTTAGATTACTACCAGTGAATGGCATTGTCAACAGCTGGCCACCAAACCAGGACAATGGCTTTTTATCTTATCAATAACAGAAAAAGGAAATGAAATACAAAATATGAAAACATGTTTTGAATTCATTCTGTTAATCACACTCTTAATTGAATGGAACAATGGACAATAGCATGGTTAAAAGGTATCCCTGTCGAAACTATAAACGTTTGCTGGCAGCAGAGGCTCTACCTATGACAGAGGAGTTCACTTTAAAAGCTGATTTGGAAAAGTTTTATGTTTTATCATTATAAACCCATAGAGGCCTATTTAAAACTTAGAATGTATCTATTTTCTTTAAAAAGAGAGGAAATTAGCAAAAAATAGATTCATTTTACTTGGAATGCATATATACCTAGTTATATTAGAATTTTCCCTTTTGATTAGAACTCTATTTTGCAAAAGTTTAAGTATTTCTGTACTTTTCAGAGATAACTGGTTCTTCCAGCGAATCGCCAATTGTTGTGCCCTACAACAACCCCCCATTTCATATCATTTATATTTACAAAATTATTATATGAAATGGGTCCCTTTAGAAGTTAATTGGTATCAATATTGCATTATTTGAAAAAGGTCCGCAAACCAAATGAAGACATTATATAAAACCTTTTGAAAAACCCATTTTTGATCAAATAAAACAATCTTTTATCATTGCGATAAAGCGATCGCAAGATCGCATATCGCAATGACATAGAAAACACAAATAAGTGACATGTGGGTTCCCGCCGATGCGAAATCGCTATCGGCTATTGACGATACTTTATACGCAATCTTAAAGCACCTTGAGCCATCCACCCCGATGCGATGCGATATCGCAATCGGCAATCGGCAATATCCTATGCACAATAATAAGGCGCCCAGGTCATACCCCCGATGCGATGCGATATCGGCAATCGGCAATACACTATCTATGCACATTGTTATGCCTATTCACTCCGATGCGATGCGATTTCGCTATCGGCGGTCGGTGGTATGCTATCCATATGTTTATATAACACCAATTCTCCCGATGCGATGCGATATTGCTATCGGCGATCGGGGTTTCAAAATTGTCAACATAAGGATTTAAGTGTTCCCGACGCCCGATTATGATATAGCGCGGATTTCAAAAAAACCGTTAAATGAAGGGATATTACGATCCATGCATATTTAAAGCTTGATCTCTTAAGTAATTGATCACCTGCACTCAACCGCCAAAATATCCATAGCACGCTTAAGCAGGCCATTCAGCCGAATAATGGTATAATGAACATTTAAGGGGTGGCAGGTCTTAAACGACCATTTCATGTAATTGTAAGATCTTCTCATGGATTGTATCCGCAGCCATTTTTAAGAGTTAATCTCTTAGCACACTGTGATCAATATATCTTTCCCATATTGGATTTTCATTAGCATATCTCTGTGTTACGTTTATTTTCGCCGCTGTGCAGAATTCATCCATAGAAGGAAGCTCAAGCAAAATGGGGAAGAAATCCAAGAAGACCACAGGCGCTTCCGCTACACCAGCTGCAGGACAAGCTGTCGTGGACAAAAAGAAGGGCTTGATATCTGATACTACATGTACGGGTCTCACCAGAGTTACTTGGCAAGGCACTTACAACCTGATTGAAGCCGAAGAACCAGCAAGGACAATAGTAGAAGCTACTGTGGATTTAACTCGGAAGTCTGAGAGTACTCTCAAGGATTTAGCCGACTCTTTCCTTCACAGGATAGCGGCCAGGGAGCAAATTCTCCCATACACAGACGTCGTGCGGTGGGCGATTGAAGAAATCCCAATCTTGGATAGAACTTTCAGCACCAGAGACGGGAGAATTTTCGGATCGTTCAGGGCGGATGATCTAAGGCAAATGTATCATTTTCCCGAGCCTGAGAAGATATATAATAAGGCATTCCTGGAGAAATTCGCAAACGAAAATGAAGTTGAATCCGAACCCATCCGGGATTGGAGACAAAATCCGGCCAAGCACAAACACGAATCTTCCGGTAAGTACTCGGTTGATTCTCTGGCTTCTCCTTATTGCTATGCTGGAATAATGATGTGTAGATTATGGGGATTGCATGACTCTGCTAATTTTACCATAGAAATGGTCCCTCTAATGGAAGCAGCATGCAACAGTATAATTATGGATTGGGCCACCATCCTTTCTGACAAATTAGCACAAGCTGTGCTTGAGTTTAGAAGCAAGACCCGTATTTCTGAAAGGGTAATTCCCCCATTTTACTACAGTGCCTATATTTTAGATACCCTCTGTTTTAACTCTGAATTCCCCGTACTCGGCTGGAGGTGGACTACACAAGACCCCACGCCTATCCATATATATCATCAGAAATTGTGGAAATCTTCTTATAAACATCATCTATACCAAGTCTGTAATGGCTTTATGTTGCCTATTTATTATTCCATTTTCGATAAACCTGCTCCCAAGATTTCCTATCAAGTCGGAATTGATTTAACCAGAATAGGTAGATGGTTTGGAGAGGAAAGATTTACCTACATAAGAGTTTTTGGTAGCCAAGCCAGACCGCATGTCCTCCCTTTGTACATACCGAATAAACTTCTAGCGAGGGAAATTTCTTACCAAATCATTGCAGAGAGTGTTACACAAACGCTCAAGAAAAATAAGAAGCAAGGCTAGCCCTCTTTTCCTTTGAAGTGTGGTGTATATACCCTGCATGACCTCAAACATGCAGAAAAGGAAGCCACAAAAATTCAATCCTTGACTCTGGCGACTCTCCCAAATAGGCATTTCGATCCAAATAAAGTTGCCTATAATGCATTAGAACAGGCCAAACTGACAAGATTTGATCATAAGGAAGATATCTTTGACGACCTGTTCTCTTTAGCGGAGTCAATAAATCAGGTTAAATCATTCGCCATAGCGAAATATAATGATGAAGGGTTAACTGAATTTAATAAACTTAGAGAACAGAGGTTGCAAACTCTGCCTCTAGATTTACTAGCAACAACCCCAGCGACATCATCAAGCGAGCCTGGTTAACAACAGTCAAAGGAACCTCCGGTTATAACAAAGGATCATAAAAAGGAACAGGAGGAAAGGCAGAGAAAAGAAAAAGAAGAAAGGCATAAGAGAGCACAGGAGGAGAGACAGAGGAAAGAGAAAGAGGAAAATCAAATCAAAGAGCAGGAGGAAAGACAAAAGAAAGAACAAGAGGAGCAACAGAAGAAGCAGCAGGAAGAAGTGCGGAAGGAGTTCCAAGCCGAAAAGCAAAAACAAACCACCATTGATGTCAATATAGATACTCGTATTGACCCTAAATTGCTCCAGGAATGGAAGCAATTTGACTCTATCATCAGTGGGTTGGAATGTTCCAAGGATACAGACACTTCCAAGACAAATGATACACAGGACATCACTTCACCTCAGGTTCTAAGTGGAACCAGCGGCCCACCCATTTCTAAGGATGTTGAAGTAATACCAAAAGACCCCTCCGACCAAATCATTCTCCAGGTAGAAGATATTCCTCCCCTGGATGTTTTCTACAGCCCGAGGCATAGAGCAGTGGTAAAACGACAAAGGAAAAGAAGGAAGATTGATCAACCTTCCCTTTTCCCAGAGCAAACTGTTACGGGCAGCGTGGTTTGGAAGGAGGAATTCGACCCCTCCGATGACCTGACAAAACTGTCGCAGTATGCGGGAGCCTATTCGGCAGCGACAATCGATAAGGCATCGGAGGTAAGTCTTCTACTGAAAACCAAGGATCAAGAAATTTTCGCATTACAGGCAGAGTTGGCTGAGACAAAGCAGAAGGCAGAGCAGGCAGAGCAGCAATTGTTGACACAACAGCAAGTGAACAGTCAATTAACTCAGCAATTGCAGGCAGAAAAGCAAAGGATCGACCAAAGCGCGATCCAGAAACAAAAGGAGTTATCAGAGGCATTGGCACAATTAAGGGCAGCAAACGAGCAAATGATGAAAACAAAGGATGAGAAAATCGCTCAATTGTCATCGCAGCTCGAAAAAATAAAGGGCGCTCCACAAGTGGATGAATTCAGAGCAGAAGCATTACAAATAAACACTGCATTAATATCCCAAATTAGGCTCCTGTGTCAACAAATCGCTCAGGCAGAGCCACTGTGTGAGTTAACGACATCCATAAATCAGCAGGTAGAGAAGGCCAGAAATGAATTAGATCAAGCCGAAGAGATCATAACTGCATTTCTTGACTGGCAAGATTCTGATCAAGGGAGAGCAGCAAATTTGCCCAGGATCTCAGAAACACATAAAGATATACTCTTCACAGAATGGCAGTCTCAGATGATGAAAGCAGAGAGGGCGGCTTCAAGATGTAAATCAACTTCCAGCAATCTAGTTGAACTAGTTAACAACACTCTCTACTTATCAAATATGATTTCCCAATGTACACCAGGAAAGATGACAACAACAAACACATTGGAGCAATCATGTTATCCTGATTTAGAGGAAAAGGGGAGATTAATCGCCTGGATTAACAGTTTAACCTTCGAGGCATATTGGCTCTTTTTGATTAAGCCACATACACAGAGAGCCGCCCTTAAGTGCCTAACAGATGCAATCGGGTATATAATTCCCGATATTCAGGATGCCACCTATGCCGCCCAGCTCAGTTCGCGCCTCAACAAACCTCCTGAAGTAGAGCCAATGCTTGCGATAAGTCAGCTCAGATTTAAAGGCAAGCAGCCTACTTGATGAATCATGCCGCCGATTGCCAGATCGCTGAGGGAAATAGGATCAAGATTTATTGATACCGATTTAGTAGGATTTCAGTTTAATAGATATTTAGATTAATTTAGTATTTATAGACCCTTTCATTGTTTTGGAAAGGGTCGTAAAGTTTTGTACCAGACTTAAAAGACTGAAGTTTGCACTATTGTGCTTCAGTCAATATTCTTTTATGAAACTGGACCAGTTGTTCTTAATTCGACAAGGAAGCTTTTTATGCAATTGTGCACTATTGTCTTTGTTGAGAATGTTTTTGCGTTGAAGGAAGAACTACAAGTAGTGATTGATATTGGGAGTGTCAAGCAACTCATATGGTATTTCTATCTATGTCTGAATTCATTCCTTTCATATGAATTGTTATGTGATTATTCTTGCTATTATTGATTATATGCATGCGCTGTGACAGCAGATCTATATTCATTCCACTATTGGATGTTTTATGATGAGTTTTATTTTTAATCATGTATATATGTCAATGATATAAATGATAAGTGTGGTAATATCGCTTTAATCGCTTTGCTTAATTATTTAAGCATAGTAATCATGAATGAAATAATGTCTCTGTCTGTTAGATGGAGTCATCTACATGCCTGTTTATAGACACGGACCATCAAGCGCTACACTTTGAAGCTCAATAGATTCCCGGGATAGGTTATAGTTCTTGTATTCTTGTTAATAGTTTTAGTTATTCGCTCATCGCTAGCTAGTTTATAAATCATCCATTCATCCCGTTTATCCACTTTTGGGAAACTGGTCCCATTATCCCCAGTCGGAGCCACTATTCCAAACGGAAAAGGAGCTGTACTAAGGTCCGGACCGGGTGGTTATCCCCAATGTTGTTGCAGCGATTTTCGAGGCTTCAACATTTTTGGCGCTAGAAGGAGGGCCTGACTGTGAATGGCAAACAAACCCAAATCTGCAAGCCATTCTAAGAGTAATTCTCCCTCCGAATCCCCTCAAACTTCTCATTCGCATGCTGGTTCTCCAGTATCCAAACAAGAAGAAGAGGAATCAACTACCACTGCTCAAACCCATCATACTCCAGAACAATTAAGTCTTGAATCACCTGAAGTCCAGTCTCTTATCCACAAACTTCAGAGCTTCTCGATTTCACCACAGAAATCTGAGGTATCACAAAGCAGTGCGACTTCGCAGTTCAATTTACCTCACCCTCTCACCAGACTTCAGAGCGAAAGGCTCGGTATTGAACCCACTGAGTTCCCTTTACCCAAAAGGAAAAAGGCGAAGAAATGTACTGAAGGATCTGACAGTGAAGAGCTTTCATCCATATCCTCCATTGCATCTTCTCCTCTGCAAAGTCAACCATCCACTCCCCATTTACATATTGTTGTTCACCAGGGATTAGGAGCTTCAGCATCCCAACCTGCTCACTCCTCAATATTACTTCCTTCCCAGACATCTGTAGTCCCGACAGTAGTATCAACCACTACTGCTATTATAATGGCAGATCCATGGACCAGACCTGGTGCAGTCAATATGCCTGCACCATTGCATCCATTACCAGATGCTCCTGAAAAATGGCTACCCAAGTTTAATCCAGATGATGGGACCCAGGCTGAGGAACACATCAATAATTTCATGTTGGCAGTCAACTTGAAAGGAGTAACAGAACAAGATGTTGTTGTTAGACTTTTTCCTTACACCTTGCAGGGATCAGCAGGATCCTGGTATTTTTCTCTACCCTCTGGTTCCATTACCAGTTGGAACACTTGCCAAGAGCAGTTTCTTACCAAATATGGAGATGATAGGTCTTTGGCTACCCTGATAAATGACCTCTCCAATTTGAGAATAGAGCATAGGGAACCAATTAAGGAATTTAATGCTCGCTTCAATAAACTCCTAAATAAAATCCCTACAGCCTCCAAACCAAGTGAACAAATTCGGAGCGAATGGTATATAACAGCTCTGCCTGCCAATATAGCCATCTTTGTAGATAGAGCTGGGAAACCTACCTTAGCCGAAAACATGAAAGAAGCGCTTGCTGTGGAGAAACGCATCAATGCCCTGGAAAAGAAAGCTGCCCTGGAAGACAGAAAAGCCAAAAAGGTCTCTTTTAAAGATGACTCAAGAAAGAAAACCTCAAAAGACCCCTATGACATGGAAGGTTTGCAAAAAGTCCTAAAAACTTTATCAAATGAAATGGTTGAAATAAAGAAACAGGTAGCTGAGACATCAACCAAAAGGCCCTTTAGAACTTTTAAGAAAAATGAATCGAAGCCACCAAATGTCATATCTAATGCTGATTCAGAACAAGAGGAAGAGGAAGAGGAATCGATTTCACAAACTAGCGATGAAGAAGAAGTAGTAGAATGTCATGGAATGTGGGATTTTATACTCCCCAACTCCGATACCGACAACAAAGAAGAAGCATTCCCGGTCACTACTGGAAGAAAAAGTACTTCCGAACCTGTTCAGGTAACATCAAAGAAAAGGAGTGCTGGTGCCGCTACAACCAAAGAAAAAACACCTGCAAAGAAATCACCTGTAGCTGTTCCCCAAAACCAACCTTCAAATTCTAATACTCCTTCGACATCTAAAACATTAGTGGTATCAGATTCAATGGAGTATAATATTGTTGATGACATGAAGAAAACTAAAGCAAACATTACTATGTTTGAACTTAGTAAATTAAAGCATCAGCAGAAATTACTTCTTAAAGAATTGAATGTTGTTCCTTCTACACCTCTTCCCAGTGCAAAAGCTGCTAATGATTCAGGCCAACCTCCTCCAGGAATGGTTGAAGCTACCGATTCAGTTCTGATTGGAGACAGATCAAATTCTCACACCCCACCCTTCCTTTTAACCTATGAGATTTACAATAGAAACTTGCACAACTGTTTAATTGACTCAGGGGCATCATCTAACATAATGCCAGCTTCAGTTTGTTCTAAACTGAACATAGAACCCCAAAAGTCTGCTATTCATATTGTACAGTTGGACAGGACCAAAGTACAGGTTTTAGGAGAAATTAATTCTATAACCATTAGGTTATCTGCTGATCCAAGAATAGTGCAGAGGATTGATATCCTAATAGCTGATATACCTGAATTTTACGGTTTAATTTTAAGTAGGGATTGGTCTAAGAAATTGCATGGGTATATTTCCACTGATTGGTCACATATGTGGCTTCCCTACAAGGGCAAGCCAAATCAAATAAGGATCGATCGAGAGAAACATATGACCCATACGGTTACTGAATTCGAACAAGAAAACCAGCCAGTAGCATTCAACAACAACATTTTGGGGAATTATTCATTAGAGTCATTCTTTGGCAACTTTGTTGCCCAACCATCCCCTTTCTCTGTTAATCATTTTACATCTCAGATTGAGAATTTTGAACAAACAGATAGGTCTAGATGTTTCAATGATACTGAGAAGTCTGTAAATGTATTTGTTAATACCTCTTTATTTTGGTCTTTATATTTCGATGGGTCCAAGTTTAGCGAAGGCTCAGGAGCAGGATGTATTTTGGTTAGCCCATAAGGAGAAAAGACAATGCTGTTCTGTAGACTAGAATTTGAATGCACTAACAATACAGCCGAATATGAAGCCTTAGTCCAAGGATTATATAAAGCAATCGTTCTTAAAGTGCAATATCTAAAAGTATTCGGCGATTCTAAAATTATTGTTAAACAGGTGAGGAATGCAATCCATTGTCTTTCAAATCACCTCAAACATTATCAATCGCTAGTATAGGAACTTACCTCGCACTTTTCTGCATTCAACATTTCCTCCATTCCCAGGTCTCAAAACTCGGCAGCCGATCTCCTAGCTAGTGTAGCTTCCAAGCTCCTACCTTCTGAAGACTACAGCCCAGATATATTTTCTGTAGAATTGCTTTTTAGGCCTTCAGTTCCTGACAATGTCACTAATTGGAGAGTATTCAACCATGATGACGATATTTTACAATTCTTAACTTCTGAAAAGTCCTATGATAATCAAATCATTGAGGAAGATGAGCATGACTCCCAAATGAGAGAAACACCTCAGGAAAATGCAATTCCTAAGCCTGTGGTAAAGTTGGAAGATCTTTATGATATTCAAGACAGGTTTAAACCTGTAACTAACGCAAAGCTCCAAAGTTCTACCCTTAGGTTTGAATTGATAAATCTTGGCACCGAGCAAACTCCTCAAAACATTAACTTAGGACTAGGACTTTCCTTGGAAGAGAAGGAGGCATTCATTAGACTGTTAAGGAAAAAAAAACAGGTCTTTGCTTGGAAGTACGATGATTTGAAGACTTATGATACATCCATTATCCAGCATACCATTCCAATGCTTCCCAACCAGAAACCGATTCAGCAGAAGTTAAGAAAAATACATCCAAACTTAGAGAGCCAGATAAAATCAAAACTCAACAAACTCTTGAAAGCCAAGATTATTTTTCCTGTCCGGCACTCAAACTGGGTCTCTAATATGGTGCCAGTCATAAAGAAAAATGGCGACATTCGAATTTGTATTGATTTCAGAAATTTGAACAAAGCGAGCTTGAAATACAATTTCCCATTACCTACTATGGAGCAAATACTTCAATCGGTAGCTGGCTCCGAACTAATGTCCTTTCTAGATGGTTTCTCAGGATATAACCAAGTACTGGTTCATCCTGATGACCAGCTTAAAACTACATTCAGAACAAAATGGGGAACATATGCATATCAGAAAATGCCTTTCGGACTTATAAATACAGGAGCGACATTTCAAAGAGCTATGGATATAGCTTTTAGAGGGTTGATTAATAGAACAGTAGTCGTCTATTTAGACGATATTACTGTATTCTCTAAGGAGAGGTATAATCATTTGCATGATCTAAATCAAATCTTTCAACGTTGCAAAAGATATGGTATTTCTCTTAACCCTAAAAAGTCTTTCTTTGCTCTTGATCAAGGGAAGCTCTTGGGTTTTATTGTGTCCAAAGATGGCATTTATATTGATCCTGATCGGATCAAAGAAATCTCTGAAATCCCTTTCCCGCACAATAAAAAATCGATGCAGTCATTTTTAGGCCAGATCAATTTTGTTAAAAGATTTGTTCCAGATTTTTCTCAAATTATTTTACCACTTCAAACAATGATTAAGAAAAATTCAGTCTTTAAGTGGGGATCAGCAGAAAAAGAATCTTTTGATCTAATCAAGCAATCAATAATCAATGCCCCAGCCTTAAATACTCCAAATTTTTCTAATCATTTTACATTGTATACCATCGCATCCAACTTGTCTTATGCTGCAGTACTCACGCAACTAAATGATCACAATTTGGAAGCACCCATTTCATTTTTTAGCTCAAATCTTCAGGGTGCTGAATTGAATTGCTCCGATGTAGAAAAACAAGCCTTTGCTGTATTTAAAGCAGTCAAGCATTATAGACCCTTCCTTTTGAAAACCCACACAAAAGTTATAGTTCCTTTCCCGGCAGTTAGGCAACTATTAATCCAAAAAGAACTGGGTGAAAAAAGGGCAAACTGGGTCACAGCACTTCAAGAATATGACTTAGAAATTAAACCAGCAAAGATTGTTAGGGGTCAAGGTTTTTGCAGGATATTGGCAGGAGCATCCAACATTCCAGAATCAGGCGATACAAATCAAACTAAAGAAATCAACCAGATAAGTGTCACTGATTCTGAATCTCAATATGCAGATTTAATCTTTTATTTAAAGAATGGTTATGCGCCTCCAAACCTGTCTTATAAAAACAAAAGGGCCATTAGGTTAAAAGCAAAGAATTTCACACTTATTGATGACGTGCATTTTAAGCAGAATTATGATTCTATTTTGTTAAGATGCCTTGAGAAACCTGAAGCCCAAAAGGTTTTGCCGGAATTACATGATGGACCAGCAGGAGAACATTTTGGAGCTGACACAACAACTCACAAAATTATTCATGCTGGATACTATTGGCCTACTCTGTTTAGAGATGCCCACGAATATGTAAGGAAATGCCTCAATTGCCAGACTTCTAGTGGAAGACAACGTAAATCAGCTTTCCCTCTGCAACCAGTCAACATTGAACAACCATTTGAGCAATGGGGATTGGACATCATTGGGGAGATTACTCCACCATCTTCCAAACAACATAAGTATATCCTTACTGCTACCGATTATTTTACTAAGTGGGTGGAGGCCATTCCTTTGAAGACAACAAATTCTGAAGCAATCATTGAGTTCATAGATCAATTCATCATTACCAGGTTTGGTGTCCCAAATGCTCTTGTTTTTTATAATGCATCTTATTTCTCAGGCAATGCTATGTTTGATTTCGCTATTAAAAGAGGGTTTAAATTGAAGTATTCTGCTAATTACTATCCCCAGGGTAATGGTTTAGCAGAATCTACTAATAAGAATCTGATCAAAATCATTAAGCGAACTATAGAACAAAATCATAAAAACTGGAACAAATCCTTAATGTTTGCATTATGGGCTGATAGGATAACACAGAAAGCTTCTATAGGTTCTTCCCCATTCAATCTTGTGTATGGAAAAGAAGCAGTATTGCCCACAAATCTTGTTCTTCCTTCTTTAGCCCTAGTACAGTACATTGAGGAAACTCCTTCTTCTTCTATTCAGCTTAGACATGATCAAATTCTAAAATTAGAAGAGGAAAGAGAAAAAGCCAAGGTTATTCATGCCAAACGTCAGCAAATCATCAAAGCAGCTTTTGATTCAGTCTCATCCGGTTCAAAACAATTTCAAGTTGGTGACTTAGTTCTGAAATGGGACAAAGCCCATGAGGATAAGGGAAAACACACCAAGTTCCAGAAGATGTGGCTTGGACCATTTCAGATCTGTGAAAAGGTAGGCCATTCGACCTTTATATTGCAAGACTTATCAGGGTTGAGAGATTCTCTCCCTGTTAATGGCCTTATCTTGAAGAAATTATTTAATTGAGGAGGTAACCCTTCTCCTTTTAGTTTGATAGATTTTTGTAGTTTGTAGGATTTGTAGAAAATAATGTTGTAAGGTATCTACTATTGACCTTTGCTGTGTTTGAAAATTTGATCTACGGGAGTACTATGATATTGACTTTTAAAATAATAGAACTCTTAACCAAAAGGGATAATTTCTAGGAAATTAGGTATCATTGTATTCTGAAACCACATTTCAAGTTTTGTGAACTCCTCTCAAAAGTTTAAAAGTATTGTAAATCATTTTCTGTTTTCAAATTGGTCTCAAAAAGTTATCAGTATCAAGATAGAAGCTAATCCAATTTCAGCATCTTCAACTCTTACCCTGTCATCCATTTACTCTTAAGGAGAAGATTGTTCATCCTATTCACTAAAGTTTATGATTATTCAGAGTGTAATTCTAAAATATCTGATATTAAAGATAAGAGGTCTTATTACAAGCCTTCTTACCATGTTCATAGGGAAATAGTTTAACCGACATTACCAATATTGCATACCAAAACAGGGTAATGGCTTGAAATTATAAGACAAGGGGTCTCATCACGAGCCAGCTTGTTCGGTTAGATTACTACCAGTGAATGGCATTGTCAACAGCTGGCCACCAAACCAGGACAATGGATTTTTATCTTATCAATAACAGAAAAAGGAAATGAAATACAAAATATGAAAACATGTTTTGAATTCATTCTGTTAATCACACTCTTAATTGAATGGAACAATGGACAATAGCATGGTTAAAAGGTATCCCTGTCGAAACTATAAACATTTGCTGGCAGCAGAGGCTCTACCTATGACAGAGGAGTCCACTTTAAAAGCTGATTTGGAAAAGTTTTCTGTTTTATCATTATAAACCCATAGAGGCCTATTTAAAACTTAGAATGTATCTATTTTCTTTAAAAAGAGAGGAAATTAGCAAAAAATAGATTCATTTTACTTGGAATGCATATATACCTAGTTATATTAGAATTTTCCCTTTTGATTAGAACTCTATTTTGCAAAAGTTTAAGTATTTCTGTACTTTTCAGAGATAACTGGTTCTTCCAGTGAATCGCCAATTGTTGTGCCCTACAACAACCCCCCATTTCATATCATTTATATTTACAAAATTATTATATGAAATGGGTCCCTTTAGAAGTTAATTGGTATCAATATTGCATTATTTGAAAAAGGTCCGCAAACCAAATAAAGACATTATATAAAACCTTTTGAAAAACCCATTTTTGATCAAGTAAAACAATCTTTTATCATTGCGATAGAGCGATCGCAAGATCGCATATCGCAATGACATAGAAAACACAAATAAGTGACATGTGGGTTCCCGCCGATGCGAAATCGCTATCGGCGATACTTTATACGCAATCTTAAAGCACCTTGAGCCATCCACCCCGATGCGATGCGATATCGCAATCGGCAATCGGCAATATCCTATGCACAATAATAAGGCGCCCAGGTCATACCCCCGATGCGATGCGATATCGGCAATCGGCAATCGGCAATACACTATCTATGCACATTGTTATGCCTATTCACTCCGATGCGATGCGATTTCGCTATCGGCGGTCAGTGGTATGCTATCCATATGTTTATATAACACCAATTCTCCCGATGCGATGCGATATTGCGATCGGCGATCGGGGTTTCAAAATTGTCAACATAAGGATTTAAGTGTTCCCGACGCCCGATTATGATATAGCGCGGATTTCAAAAAAAGTTGTTAAATGAAGGGATATTACGATCCATGCATATTTAAAGCTTGATCTCTTAAGTAATTGATCACCTGCACTCAACCGCCAAAATATCCATAGCACGCTTAAGCGGGCCATTCAGCCGAATAATGGTATAATGAACATTTAAGGGGTGGCAGGTCTTAAACGGCCATTTAATGTAATTGTAAGATCTTCTCATGGATTGTATCCGCAGCCATTTTTAAGAGTTAATCTCTCAGCACGCTGTGATAAATATATCTTTCCCATATTGGATTTTCATTAGCATATCTTTGTGTTACGGTTATTTTCGCCGCTGTGCAGAATTCATCCATAGAAGGAAGCTCAAGCAAGATGGGGAAGAAATCCAAGAAGACCACAGGTGCTTCCGCTACACCGGCTGCAGGACAAGCTGTCGTGGACAAAAAGAAGGGCTTGATATCTGATACTACATGTACGGGTCTCACCAGAGTTACTTGGCAAGGCACTTACAACCTGATTGAAGCCGAAGAACCAGCAAGGACAATAGTAGAAGCTACTGTGGATTTAACTCGGAAGTCTGAGAGTAATCTCAAGGATTTAGCCGACTCTTTCCTTCACAGGATAGCGGCCAGGGAGAAAATTCTCCCATACACAGACGTCGTGCGGTGGGCGATTGAAGAAATCCCAATCTTGGATAGAACTTTCAGCACCAAAGACGGGAGAATTTTCGGATCGTTGAGGGCAGATGATTTAAGGCAAATGTATCATTTGCCCGAGCCTGAGAAGATATATAATAAGGCGTTCCTGGAGAAATTCGCAAACGAAAATGAAGTTGAATCCGAACCCATCCGGGATTGGAGACAAAATCCGGCCAAGCACAAACACGAATCTTTCGGTAAGTACTCGGTTGATTCTCTGGCTTCTCCTTATTGCTATGCTGGAATAATGATGTGTAGATTATGGGGATTGCATGACTCTGCTAATATTACCATAGAAATGGTCCCTCTAATGGAAGCAGCATGCAACAGTATAATTATGGATTGGGCCACCATCCTTTCTGACAAATTAGCACAAGCTGTGCTTGAGTTTAGAAGCAAGACCCGTATTTCTGAAAGGGTAATTCCCCCATTTTATTACAGTGCCTATATTTTAGATACCTTCTGTTTTAACTCTGAATTCCCCGTACTTGGCTGGAGGTGGACTGCACAAGACCCCACGCCTATCCATATTTATCATCAGAAATTGTGGAAATCTTCTTATAAACATCATCTATACCAAGTTTGTAATGGCTTTATGTTGCCTATTTATTATTCCATTTTCGATAAACCTGCTCCCAAGATTTCCTATCAAGCCGGAATTGATTTAACCGGAATAGGTAGATGGTTTGGAGAGGAAAGATTTACCTACATAAGAGTTTTTGGTAGCCAAGCCAGACTGCATGTCCTCCCTTTGTACATACCGAATAAACTTCTAGCGAGGGAAATTTCTTACCAAATCATTGCAGAGAGTGTTACACAAACGCTCAAGAAAAATAAGAAGCAAGGCTGGCCCTCTTTTCCTTTGAAGTGTGGTGTATATACCCTGCATGACCTCAAACATGCAGAAAAGGAAGCCACAAAAATTCAATCCTTGACTCTGGCGACTCTCCCAAATAGGCATTTAAATCCAAATAAAGTTGCCTATAATGCATTAGAACAGGCCAAGCTGAGAAGATTTGATCATAAGGAAGATATCTTTGACGACCTGTTCTCTTCAGCGGAGTCAATAAATCAGGTTAAATCATTCGCCATAGCGAAATATAATGATGAAGGGTTAACTGAATTTAATAAACTTAGAGAACAGAGGTTGCAAACTCTGCCTCTAGATTTACTAGCAACAACCCCAGCGACATCATCAAGCGAGCCTGGTCAACAACAGTCAAAGGAACCTCTGGTTATAACAAAGGATCATAAAAAGGAACAGGAGGAAAGGCAAAGAAAAGAAAAAGAAGAAAGGCATAAGAGAGCACAGGAGGAGAGACAGAGGAAAGAGAAAGAGGAAAAGAAAATCAAAGAGCAGGAGGAAAGACAAAAGAAAGAACAAGAGGAGCAACAGAAGAAGCAGCAGGAAGAAGTGCGGAAGGAGTCCCAAGCCGAAAAGAAAAAACAAACCACCATTGATGTCAATATAGATACTCGTATTGACCCTAAATTGCTCCAGGAATAGAAGCAATTTGACTCTATCATCAGTGGGTTGGAATGTTCCAAGGATACAGACACTTCCAAGACAAACGATACACAAGACATCACTTCACCTCAGGTTCTAAGTGGAACCAGCGGCCCACCCATTTCTAAGGATGTTGAAGTAATACCAAAAGACCCCTCCGACCAAATCATTCTCCAGGTAGAAGATATTCCTCCCCTAGATGTTTTCTACAGCCCGAGGCATAGAGCAATGGTAAAACAACAAAGGAAAGGAAGGAAGATTGATCAACCTTCCCTTTTCCCAGAGCAAACTGTTATGGGCAGCGTGGTCTGGAAGGAGGAATTTGACCCCTCCGATGACCTGACAAAACTGTCGCAGTATGCGGGAGCCTATTCGGCAGCGACAATCGATAAGGCATCGGAGGTAAGTCTTCTACTGAAAACCAAGGATCAAGAAATTTTCGCATTACAGGCAGAGTTGGCTGAGACAAAGCAGAAGGCAGAGCAGCAATTGTTGACACAACAGCAAGTGAACAGTCAATTAACTCAGCAATTGCAGGCAGAAAAGCAAAGGATCGACCAAAGCGCGATCCAGAAACAGAAGGAATTATCAGAGGCATTGGCACAATTAAGGGCAGCAAACGAGCAAATGATGAAAACAAAGGATGAGCAAATCGCTCAATTGTCATCGCAGCTCGAAAAAATAAAGGGCGCTCCACAAGTGGATGAATTCAGAGCAGAAGCTTTACAAATAAACACTGCATTAATATCCCAAATTAGGCTCCTATGTCTACAAATCACTCAGGCAGAGCCACTGTGTGAGTTAACGACATCCATAAATCAGCAGGTAGAGAAGGCCAGAAATGAATTAGATTAAGCCGAAGAGATCATAACTGCATTACTTGACTGGCAAGATTCTGATCAAGGGAGAGCAGCAAATTTGCCCAGGATCTCAGAAACACATAAAGATATACTCTTCACAGAATGGCAGTCTCAGATGATGAAAGCAGAGAGGGTGGCTTCAAGGTGTAAATCAACTTCCAGCAATCTAGTTGAACTAGTTAACAACACTCTCTACTTATCAAATATGATTTCCCAATGTACACCAGGAAAGATGACAATAACAAACACATTGGAGCAATCATGTTATCCTGATTTAGAGGAAAAGGGGAGATTAATCGCCGGGATTAACAGTTTAACCTTCGAGGCATATTGGCTCTTCTTGATTAAGCCGCATACACAGAGAGCCGCCCTTAAGTTCCTAACAGATGCAATCAGGTATATAATCCCCGATATTCAGGATGCCACCTATGCCGCCTAGCTCAGTTCGCGCCTCAACAAACCTCCTGAAATAGAGCCAATGCTTGCGATAAGTCAGCTCAGATTTAAAGGCAAGCAGCCTACTTGATGAATCATGCCGCCGATTGCCAGATCGCTGAGGGAAATAGGATCAAGATTTATTGATACCGATTTAGTAGGATTTCAGTTTAATAGATATTTAGATTAATTTAGTATTTATAGACCCTTTCATTGTTTTGGAAAGGGTCGTAAAGTTTTGTACCAGACTTAAAAGACTGAAGTTTGCACTATTGTGCTTCAGTCAATATTCTTTTATGAAACTGGACCAGTTGTTCTTAATTCGACAAGGAAGCTTTTTATGCAATTGTGCACTATTGTCTTTGTTGAGAATGTTTTTGCGTTGAAGGAAGAACTACAAGTAGTGATTGATATTGGGAGTGTCAAGCAGCTCATATGGTATTTCTATCTATGTCTGAATTCATTGCTTTCATATGAATTGTTATGTGATTATTCTTGCTATTATTGATTATATGCATGCGCTGTGACAGCAGATCTATATTCATTCCACTATTGGATGTTTTATGATGAGTTTTATTTTTAATCATGTATATATGTCAATGATATAAATGATAAGTGTGGTAATATCGCTTTAATCACTTTGCTTAACTATTTAAGCATAGTAATCATGAATGAAATAATGTCCCTGTCTGTTAGATGGAGTCATCTACATGCCTGTTTATAGACACGGATCATCAAGCGCTGCACTTTGAAGCTCAATAGATTCCTGGGATAGGTTATAGTTCTTGTATTCTTGTTAATAGTTTTAGTTATTCGCTCATCGCTAGCTAGTTTATAAATCATCCATTCATCCCGTTTATCCACTTTTGGGAAACTGGTCCCATTATCCCCAGTCGGAGCCACTATTCCAAACGGAAAAGGAGCTGTACTAAGGTTCTGACCGGGTGGTTATCCCCAATGTTGTTGCAGCGATTTTCGAGCCTTCAACAGGTTGACATGCAGGATTCTGCAATTTTTGAGCCCAAGAGGATACCAGTCGAGATTGTGCAAGTTCTGGAGGGAAGAATGGTTCCCCTCCAGAATTGTGTAATTTCTTGAGGGAGCTACTCAGCTTGTAGCTGGACCAAGTCCGGAGAAACAATCTATGAGGGGAATGCAACAAGCTATCATGCACAGGCTGGAAATCTACTAGAAATCCATTGAAGCTCAAGTACTTGACAGTGCGAGACATGCTTCTAAGGATGGTTGGTAGGGAGGCTCCAAAATGAAGCTAAGGAAAAATTTTATAGGGCGGTTGTAGCTGCTACAACACATGGCGACACTCTAGTAGAACTCCAGCTCTCTGAATGGACCTTGTTCATGAAAAGCAAGTCTAACACCTCTGGAAGTATTGTTCAGTTCTCTGTTTGTCTTGGTTTTTGTACTTGCTTGATTGTAACATATAGCATCTGCCAATCTCTTGGTCGATCGACACACATTCCAAGCCAAACCAACACAGTTTTTTCAATTGGGGATGAAGGGTATATTGGTGAACAAGCAGTATAGTCGTTAGAGTCTTAGTTTCATCTCTGGTGTTGCTCCGCTGCCAGCAGGCCTAGAAAGTACCTCGGTGGAGTCACGCAGGAACACAAGTATCACTCCACTGCCAGTGAGCCTGGTCAGTACCCCAGCGAAGTTACTTGCATCAGCTCTCTGTGCAAGAAGCCTTTCTCTTCTTTTGCCTTATTCATTTTATTTTTCAAAGATTTTCACTTTTCATTTTTTCTTTTTTCATTTTTCATAACTCTGCATAGCACTTATTAATTTTAGAGGCAGAAGAGGGATCTCAACTTATTGAGAGCAAAAGCAGTTGTTCCTTTAGAGAAGTAGTTTATATATACCTCTGACGTGCTTTTTAAGGTTCCCCCTCTTACCTTACTCTACTTAACTAAGCTGACAAGGATTAACCCAAAAGCAACCGACTAGAGTAGGTGACACTAGTTAGCGTGCAAGTGTTTGTGTTTTCACCAAGGTTCACTTCGAATAGTATGCATTTTCCATTGGCGTATCATGGACTGAAGATAACAAGTTCTTCATAGAGAGGTCGGATGACAGATAACCAAGTATTGATAACTGCATAAGTACTCTTGTAATTTACTCATCTTGTTTCGAGAGTCACACATAGTTTCATGCGACACTAACCTACGAGCACAAAACAAGTAAACAAACAACAAAACAAAGTGAAAGTAGAAGTAAATGTGAAAGAAAAGCAAGTAAGCAGACAAGAAAGTAGACAAACAAACATGTAAAGCAAGTACATAGACAAACATGCAAGCAAACACTACTCCTACTCCTAAGCTAACAGTGCACGGGCCTAATCACATGAAGTGATACTTCCAATGTAGCCACTAACGCATTGGTTGAGCCATGTTGGTGAAAGCGTGGTTCGCGAGAAACATAGGTGTGTGAACCAGAAAACATGAAAGATATAAAATTGAAGAAAAACACACTCCAAGTTTCAATGTGTCCATAAAACATAAGTGAGTGCAAGTGCACGAAATACAGTTCGTGGAATCATCATAGTTTTGTGTGACACTATGTGTAGCTGTGAAGCATACACATACTCTTGACTGTGACATGCAAGCGAATGAAAGAAACAAAGAAAACTTGCATGGTGCACATGTGTTTGCTATGTAAGATTCCTCCAATGCATGATTGATGGGATCATGTAGTTCGAGTGGAGGAAGTATGATCTGCGTGTGAGATTGATCTTCAATGCATACAGATGAGTGATGAGGAGCCTTGGGTGTTTCAACAATTTCCTGACTGGAAATGAAACCAAGCTTAGGATAGCGAGGGCCTGACATAACCATAAGCTCGAGCTGAAGTGCCTCGACATTCTGGGAGGTTTCAACTTTGTCGATAGATAGATCATCATAAACAGGTGGCTTCGAAAAATCAACTCGATAGAATCGTCATTGTGATCAAATACGAGAGTAAATAGATCACGACAACTATGATCAGTAAAATCAATGATTTCATCGACATCCTCATGATCTGATGAATCAAATAGAGGGGTAGATGAGAATCAAACAAATTCACCCTCTGTGTTTCTGGAAGAGGTAGATGAAAACTCAAGTGGATTTTAAATGAATAGTTTATCCTCCCTGTTGTCGGATGATGGACTGGCAACCAGTGTGTTTCGTGAATTATCAACAATGGGTTCATCCGTAGATGGATATACATATGCGAAATAATGTATGGCAGGTTCACCAAAGATGTCAAGAAAGAATGTAGGAGGCTCGAACAAAAGGGAGTCATCCCTTTCTCAAGCTCCCAGCTCATACTCTTCATGAATGATAGGGCATGTTGGTTGTACAAAACCAACTCCGTCGATGGATTGATCCTCATTCATAGCAAGTGTAGATTCTGGAATGGAAGAACACAAGAGAGTATCATTTGGAGGATCATCTGAGTACAAAGACGGAGGTTGAGGTACAAAATGCATGTGACAAATTAATGGACTTACAGCCGAATCTGCACTAAAATTAAGCGAAGTGATGTTGGGAGGATGTGATAGTTGAACAGATGTGTGTTCTTGTTCTCCCGCATCACTCTACAGTGGTGGAGCTGTTTGATGAGGGGACGACAGACAATCACTAGTGACAATGACTGTATTTGTATTTGATTACATAGCTCCATCACTGAAGTATCCTGAGTGAGGCTTGGGATCAAACTTCTTCTTGGGGTGGACTAATTTGTTAAGGTAGTACCCAAATTTATCCCAAAGATAAGGAAATTTCATCTGGCTTTTAGGAGCTTCAAAATGCAAAACATGGAAGCGCTACCAAAAATCCATAGGAGATTAATGCAAGGCCTTCCATTGTTGTAACAGTTTTGGTCAAGAGGTTTTGTATCAAAATTATGGAAAGTAGATTCAATGAGATGAGATAAATGATCGAGTGAGTTCACGTTGTCAGCTGGTAGGCTGCAATGCCACCGTTGTGGGGATTCACGTAGTGTGTATTCAAGAAGCAGATTGACCTCTTCTGCATAGAAGTCGTCTGCATTCTCAAGGAATGCATAGAAGTCTTCTAAGTACTCAGTCCAGGCCACTTCGCCTTCACCATCATATGTGAATTCAGACAGGAGATCAAAAAACTCCCTCTTGATGTTGAGAGGTTCGACATGAGAAAAAAATCGTGGAGGGGTGAGTGTTACAAAAACCATGATAGATGTGCAAAGGCTCAAAATAGGATGAGAGGACATAGCTTGTCATCTGGCCCTCCTTCTAGCGCTAGAAATGTTGACGGTGCTGGACCCGCCAACGTGTCAGGGGATCTCCCTAGTAAGAAGTCCCAACTAGACGTCAGACCATTTGGTGTAGGATTCCCAGCAGTGGATCGTACTGTATCGCCTTGACCGCAGTTTCGCATAGAGGCAAGTAAGATGTCCCTGTTGGTACCAAGGTTTGACATATGCAACAAGTCAAGGAAAGTGTATGAGCGGTTCTAACACATGGAGGGTGAGGTGAGTGTGTCCCTTGGAAACCTATGAAAGCACGGAGTTAAGAAGGGAACACACGAGCAAAGATGCATCACAACATGGAAGGAAAGTAAGCTAGAAATCCAAAGTGATGGTTAAACCAACAACACATTTCAGTAAGATTCATACATACATATACAGAAAATAGCTACACATGCATGTGTAAGCAAACATATATATATATATATCTATATATATATATATATATATATCATTTAGAGTAAACAATATAGTTGGAATATAATACAATATATGCATGAAACATGCTGGCTCTGTTATATTAAGAAGTGAAAGTTCCAGTCATACAATACAACCATGACCAACCACTAGTTCCGACAGTGGAACGTTACAGTCACTGTCGCCTGCTCCTCTAAAGAGATATACTAGCTCTGCACAGTGGATAAGCCAAGGCTCGATACAATATTCTCCAAGCTTTCTCTAAGATACTCCTATTGTAATCTTGGCTCACCAAAATCATGTACAAAGAGTTATGAGGGACTATATATAGCAAAGGGTGGGGTGGCCCTTGACATTCCCCTTTGTGATAGTTCAACTACCCTCATGAATCTTCACCTACTCTGTGATTGTTACATCCAACTATCGACACGTTAACTTCCACTTGATAAGACATTACATACAATCTACACATGTACCCATGTGAGACAAAATAGGCTTTAGCAAGCCATGCAAGACATCACTGTGACTCAGACGGTTGTGGGAAGACCAGCTCTTCGACATCCTCATGGTGGTAGACAGTGGTGAACTGATGCCAAGCTAAGTATTCCGCAATGGTGTCCATGTAGTCTCTAAAGTGACATCTTTCTAGAAATGAACTCTTGCCTCCATAGCATTCAGGTACACTAATCGAGATCCTCTATCCAACTCGTATCATAACATGTGCATCATTGTCTTGATTGCGGCCAGACCAGCGACATACTGATGTATGGTGTCTGTACTGATCACCAAGTTTGGCTTCGTGGCTATGCGCATCAACTCATCAAAGTATGAGTCAAGATCTAGTCGGACCCGTGCCTTTGTCATTTCCTGGGTGAGTGTCCAAATAGATGGGATCACATGTGCGCACAGAAAAACATCCATGCTCCTAAACATCTGTTCATGGGAACCCTGCAAACTAGTGATGAATTGTGGGAGATCTTCATAGTTCCAAATCTGACTATAGATGCATGCCTTCAGCTCGACCACTCTGGGCTTCATCATCTTGGGAAAGCGTAACAAGGCTCCCTTGTATCCCATTATCCATGTTAGCATGTAACCAACAACAGCGTGCACATTTGACAAGATACATTCTCTCCTAGCACATCATTGTTGCCAACCGTTGAGATGGACCACTGGCTTAGTCATGGTCTAAACTTGGAATACAACGCCCACATGACTGTGTCAAGGGACAATACTTTGTCCAGTATTTCCTTCTTCAACTCTGCTCAAGCAAATGCTATAACCAGTTATCCTCCCTACTTGGACATTTGTAACTCCTTAGACATTTGCTCATTTTCAGCTGTGAAGAAGTGAACACTCGAGCTAGTGGCTTCGACATATGCTCTAGTAGGATCGGCCAATGTTGCTGGATGCTTGCACACGTCAGACACGATCACTCATTCCTGAAACAATGCAGGATATGTGTGATCATCTGGAGTTGACACTCTACGAGATTACACTATGTTGGGACTCATCGGATGACATGTTGTGCATCTCTCCCTCTGGGTTGTCTCCAAGGATTTCATTGTCTCCTTGGTTGCTTGGGAATTGCTCCAATTCTGGATCGGTGAATATGGTGGGTCAACCTCTTTGAGGTGAGACATGAGGTCGATGTCTTTCTCTAACTCCTGTTGCTCCATGTCCGTATCCATCTACTCAAGTGCTTGTTCAATCTTTTGACCGAAGTCCCGCTCCTGCGATTTCTCACCCTATCTACTTGGTGCCATCTATTCAAATGAGTCGACTACCTGTACAAGCGCAGTTTCATCTATTTGTACATGTTGCGCCCCCTGTTGTACCTATTCTTGTTTCTCTTTCTTCTCTTGTCTGTGCAGCTCCTGTTCCTTCTAGAGTTGCTCCTTCAACTCATGCAACTCCTTCTCTGTTTCCTCCATTCTCCATTTTTATCTCTACCTTTGTGCGTTCCTCTTGTCACGCTTTTTCCTCTTCACCTCTATTGCCAGAGTTGCTTTCTGCACAAGTGGGTATACTCGAAACTTATAGCTTTGTTCCTCCTACATGTTGTCGACAATATTCCTCTTGCTTTTGTCGTGCACTGGTATGTTTACCTCTGTTGCTGCTGCTGGTGGTGCTCTCCTGGATGCTCCTTCACGTTGCTTTGCTAACCATTCCATAGCGATGCCGACCAGTTCATTAGGCCTGTAGAAGCTCTAACAATATCTCCGTGGGTCCTCCTCCGCCCAATGACACACCTCGTGGATCCATTGAAACTGTACTCCTGCGCAATGATCTTTTACAAAGCAATGCGGGTCATACAGATTGTAGCTTCAGGCATCGAAAGGATATTTCTTGATCTCCTATGCTTTGACATCCACATGCTTGAAATTTCGTATCTCGTATAACCTGATCCGCAACAAAAGAGTAGGCCAAGGTGCCTTCTTCTTCCGGTGCTTGCATGACGAGCTTGTCTGTGGAGAACTTTGGCAATACATGAAGAGTCTTCTCCATGCTATTCATCTGTATGAAGGTGTCAGATGGTGAGGCATACAAATCCGCTATGTTGATCAGTGCCTCCATTGTTGCGTTCGACATGCATGGTGGATCCAGCTCAAATATCATCTTGTACACCGGGGTGACAAAATGATCTAATAGCTATGGGATAAATCTTCTAAAGTTGCATTCAGACAACATTTTACAATAAGTGTTCACAGAGGTCTCCACCAATGTCCATGCCAACTTCAAGCCTGAGAACTCCTGACAGGCACAGATTGCATCCAAGTTGTAAGTAGACATGTAGATTTATGCTTGCTAACCTTTGGGCAGCTAATGAGCTCTTGTTACATGTTCCTTCAGCCTATGACCCAACATGTCGGACAAGTTGCATGCTTTTCCTTCACTATCCAGTTGGTCCAACACAATCACCCAACTCTGCGGGAAGGTTTCTGTGCTCTCTTGGCCATACAAGTGACATGAAAATATGACCAAGCATTGATATACCTTCCACAGTATCTTTTTCTTGTAACCCTGGTTGGGTGTCATCCTAAATTTGGTTTGCTCTTTCACCCAGTTCTTCAAGATATCCCTGGAGTTGGCATTGCTGCTCGGTATGCTGAAGGGTGTCTCCATGGTGATCACTAGCTTCAACATATGGTACATCTATTCATAATCCTATTCCCTGAAGATAGCAATCTCCATCCCGTTGGCACTGCTCAATGTTATCGTCTCAAGGTCAGTGTGCGAGACGATCCAATGTATCATGTTTGCGCATACGAACATGGGATACCTTAATGAAATCCGGTACAAGCTGAACTTGTGAATGTTCACATAGACTTGGTGGTCTTCGAGGTCTTCCCCAAATGTGCCTACAAATTTATCATTGACCTCTTTCCATTTCTTCTTGATGTCCTGGTCTACAATCATCTTGGTGTCTTCACATATAGGAAAACTTGTAGACACTCGCTCAACTGCTGCTCCAATTGTGCTTCCATTGGTGTCCTTTGATCATGCTCTGTTGGAAGCCATTGATCCTAAACTGCTGAGAGGAGACAAACACCTGCTAGGTCTAGAGACATGGCAACATGAATGGAAAGAAATCTGTCAACTAAAACCAAAGAAAACTTGAGGAACGACATGCAACATACATGGGGATTGACAAGCAATGATTGCGCAATTTTTCCTGGGAGTCCGGGAGACTGGCTATCGAAACTGTACAAAAGGCAATCCGAACTGCTGGGAGGTTGGTTGACTGCTGGAATTGCGCAATGCGCAATCCAGACTGGCCTGCTGGCTATTGGGATTGCGCAATGCATAATGTCAGCTAACAGGGGTTACAGGCGCGGTGATTGCATTGCAAAATTTTCTGGGCCACCAGTCATTGCCTATCATAATTGCGCAAATGCAAGACTGGAGGACAGTCACTGGGTAGAAATGCGCATTTTCTGGGAGGAAGGCAGAGCCTTCCCTCTCAGGATTGCGCAATGATGTCTTAGTGAGGCAGTGTCTAGGCTAAGGTTGCCTAGACCCGCCGACAAGGAACTAAAAGAAAATGGAGATGTGAATGCATGGAGATGCTAAGTGTAAGAAGGAGTGCATGATTTTGCACGCAAATAGTGAATGTAAGATTCAGAAAATGGAACAACATGCATGTGTGTGAAGAAAGTCACCAAATCAGCGACCGTTCATGAAAAGCAATGTCATGCATGTGACAATGGTGAGATGTTAACGAAAACTAAAATAGTGCTAGTACAAGATAATATGCATGAAAACTACAACAAGCATTCATAGAAATAAAGTTGATGACTCTCATGCAAGCCAAAACACAAAAAATGACAGAAATGTTGCAAAAGACAAGTTAGGTGTACTTACCAGGAAATAGCTGAGTTGGATGTGCCAAACACTCCTAGATTTGTGGTGGGATGTCAGAGCTCCAAGATTGATGTGAAGAAGTGAGCTCTGAAGCGTCAAATAAATAAGTTTGAGTCTCATGACACGCATGCCACAAATCTAGGAAAAAGCGACAGTTGGAGGGAAGATTCTAAAACGATATTTGCATGTAACCTCCAACTGCTAAAAATAGCTCCCTAAAATCTAGGGATGCTTTTTGCATGTTGCTTTTTTCTATTTCAAGAAAAAGCAGCCCATGCATGCAAGTGAATTTTTCTCGCTCCCGGGTGGAACCGGTCAACCTGATGGCACTTGCAACAACCTTCTTGCCAAAGGGAGAAATTTGCGCATTTCTGGGAGGGAGCTAGGCTGGCTACCTAGAGGGATTATGCAATTTCTGGGAGGAGAAACTGACTGATGCCTAGAATTGCGTAATTTTTGAGCCCAGCAGGCTGCCAGTCAAGATTATGCAATTTCTGGAGGGAAGACTAGTTCCCCTCCATAATTGCACAATTTCTTGAGGGAGATGCTCAGCCTGCGGCTATACCAAGTCCAAAGAAACAACCTATGAGGGGAATGCAACAAGCTATCATGCACAGGCTCGCAATCTACTAGAAAGCCACTGAAGCTCATGTACTTGACAATGAAAGACATGCTGCGAAGGATGGTTGGTAGGGAGGCTCAAAAACGGAGCTAAGGCAAAATTTTGGAGGGTGGTTGTAGCTGCTACAACACCGTACTAGGGCTTAGATACACCTTAGAAGGATGTAATTTCTATGAGATAAGAGATAATACCTCATTAATGTGAGTTCTAGATTTTATCCAATAGTAAATGGTTAAATCCACTCCACATGCTTCTAGAGAGAGGAACTTCATTTTATTTTTTTACTCATTTCCATGTGTCATTGCACTTTGTGTAAGAGAAACCTACGCTAATCATTGAACATTCCTTTGATTTAACTTGCATCATAACAGTTTTTGAACTGGGAAGTGCAATGGGGACTTAAATTAAGGCTTTACCTAGTGTAATGTAGATTTTTCACAACTTTTGGAGAGAATGCTTTTAGCTTTTTTGGGGATGATTGCAAGGTGTAAGTGGTTGATGAAATATCCAGTTCCAAGAACATTTGTTTGCAGGTGACAAAATGACATGTAATAGTATTTATGTTACATTCAATTATAATTTATTTTCAATTGCAACGAGTTCCTATAGAAAGTGTTATCATTATATTTACTATTTTTTGCAACCCATAGATTTTCATAGTGGCATAAAAAATTTCTCATTTTTTCTGCTATAATTTATTTTATTTTAATTCAGCCATAACATATTTTTTCTATAGTATTTCCTAGAACATATATAAATATTTGTGCATAATTTGTAAATAATATACTCACTAGATTAAGCTATTAATATCATAATGACCTAGGAATGCATATATATTGTTGAGTATTACATAAAAGTAAACGATCCCAATTTGATATTAAAGTAGTTTCATATAAGAGAATTGTAGAGCCTATCCCTTTTTGGCATATATTCCAAGGAAAATGCCAATTTTTGAGATATTTTTGGTGTAATATTACCTTGATAAGTGATATAAGAATGAATTAGGAGAAAGCCATATAACTTAGGGAGATTTCTTCTTAAAACCCTTTAAAACTAATTCCAAAGAAGAAAATAAAGCAATAAGTTCCTTCCACTTCAGGAACTCCTTAATAAGAGAATCAGGCAATTGTTAAGTACAAACATGTATACTTTGACCTTTGGGATTTGGAAAAAAGGTGAAGAACCTAAATTTGTTGATCGTAAAATTGAGACTATCTTGTTAAAAGTTGGTGACCCTAAAGAAGGAAAATATAGGAGAGAAGGAGAAGAAGAAGAACCTCCTTTTGTTATAATGGAAATCAGATATGATGCTAATATTAAAACATTAATCCCTTATTTATTCCTATATTTTATGTATTTTCCACAGAAGACATTGATATCTTCTTATTTGAGTTGAGAGTTGTATCTAGAACCTATGATTATAAAACAAACAATTAGAAGTTAAGGTTGTTTTCTTCAACATTGAAAGATGTTACTTTAAGATGGCTAATAGGACTAAATGGAGGAAGTATATTTACCTAGAAGGAGATGAAAGAATTTTTTTCTTCAAAAATATAAATATTATTGCAAAGTAAGAGAAACAAGAGACTAAATTTTTAGGATGACTTTGAAACTATATGAAACCATATAATACGATACTGAGCATATTCAGTTCAATTATAACATTCAACAAGTTTTAAATTAGATGATGAACCATTGAAGCCAGTCTTATTAAGAGGATCTAGAGAAGACCTAATGGAGGCCTTGAATATCACAATTTTTCGATACATTTATAAACATTCTTATGATGATATTAGAGAGATATTTACAAGTTACTCAAGAGAAAATACGAGGAAGCGTAGGGGAACAAGAGGTTGAATAACCACTACAACCAAGAATATATCTAGAATAACAAAAGGTGAGGTTGGAAATTTATCGAATGATAAGAAAAGTAAAATATTGAATCCATTGTCATTGCAATTAGATCATTTACAAAAAAAGAAAAAATTAAAAAGACAATGAAAAATATCTATCCATATTTTGCCCATGGTATACCAATAAACATCCTAGGAATGAGGGTCAACTAGCTTTAGTAAAGGTTTACATCATTTTCTCTAAAAATCATGATGTTAATGATTGCCGACAACTACTATGATTAAAAGTAGCATATCAAGTAATTGATCAAAATTTTGAGTAAGTTAATTTTATTAATCATTTTTTTTTTGGACAATTGAGATCACCAATTCTTGGAATAAATCAATACCTTCAGTCAACCATGACCTAATCAACCTTGGTACAATCCCTAATTCAACTCGTGAAAAACAATTATCTTCTAAATTTCATATTAATCAATAACCATGAAAACCATCTATCTTAAATATTTGGAATTACACATTTCCTTACAAACAAAACACTTATTCAAATCCTCAATAATTTACCATTGTATCTATTCAATAAACTATGCAACAATTGGATATACCGTATTAAAATTGGCCACAATAACAACCAATGTTATGTTCACCTCAACTACAAATTCTAATCAAGCACCTAGGCCATCTCAATTAGCTACTAAACCAAATCCAAATCCAAACATTAGGTTGGGTCAAACAAATGAAAAACTACAACCAAATCAAGTAATTCAATTAAATCAAATACATAACACCAACGAATCTAGTGAATCTTCAACTTTTATTGCTAGTATAGTTAATTTTGAAGCCACATACTTAAGGTTAAGAAATATTTCAGAATACCTAAGACCACTGAAAATTTCCCATATTTCAAAGATTAAGTTAATTAGTTAATAAATAATTTGATCAATCCTAATCACAGACATTTCCCATGAGGCTTATAAAGGGTAAAGTTCCTTTACAACTGGCCTTTGATATCCTAGAAGAACTAAAGAATCTGTGTTAAAATCCCAATGCTCTCAAGAAGAATCTGTGTTAAAATCCCAATGCTCTCAAGGATATACCAATCTATAATAAAGCTATAAGGGATTTGTGTATCAAGAAACTAAGGAAAAAGAAATTTGGTCGTCTAAATATTCAAGTGGCTTGTCAATTATCTGAAATTATGCTTGGGAGACCTGTGTGTTAAAATCCCAATGCTCTCAAGGATATACCAATCTATAATAAAGCTATAAGGGATTTGTGTATCAAGAAACTAAGGAAAAAGAAATGTGGTCCTCTAAATATTCAAGTGGCTGGTCAATTATCTGAAATTATGCTTGGGAGACCCTTGAATCTGAAGTATGAAGATCCTCGTACCCCTGTAATTCACGTACAAATAGAGAATAATGGCATTCCAAATACTCTTATAAATCTTGTAGCAACCATTAATTTGATGATAGATGAAATTATGAAGAATCTAAATCTTCATAATCTCATAAGGAAAAACCCATATTTGCTAGAAATGGTTGATAGGTGCACAATCAAATTTGCGGAAATTTTGTAAGACATTATGACCACTATGGATTCATCGGAATACATTATTGAATTTATTTTTTTACACAAGAAGACCAGTACATGAGGTTGTTCATGAATGGTAGGATGACCGTTAGAAATCACAAATTCTTATATAAAATGTTGTTAAGGAAATATGATGATATCTCGATGAGAATTAGTAAAAAAGGAAAATTACATCCTCTCGTGAGATCCATTGATGAAATTAAAGGAACATTATGGATTATTGAATATGATGAAGAATGATTTTTTAATGCATATTCCACACCCATGCTTAATGTAGACCGAGCAATAACTTTGAAAGAACCAACAAATGATTCATCAATTTCTAATTATATGTAGAATATTTATTATTCTACCGTTACAATTAGAGAATTTTGTTGCAAAGAATAAGAAACTTAGATAAATATTGATCTGAATTAAGTGCATTTGAAATTAATTTAATGATAATTATTCATATTTTTCAGAAGAAGGAATTAAACATTTTTATTTGGCATAATACTTGAGTGAAGAATTTGTAAATTATAGATTAAATAGAATTGAAATTTTTGGGGAAAGACATTAAATATATAAAATTAGCTACATTCATTCCAATAACAATAACTACATGAATTGTTGCAAAAGAAATTACCATCATTTGCATGGTATTTCAAGGAAATGATAGGGATATATCCATCAATTTATAAGCATCATATTTATATTCTTGATGGATTTCATCCTGTGAGACAACCTTAGTGCTGAATGAATCTAGTTTTTAAGGATATTGTGAAGGAAGAATTGCAAAAAATTCTATTAATAGGATTCATCTACTCTATCTTTCATGATGAGTGGTTTGACCATTTGTTTTATTTTCAAAGAAAGGGGGTAAATGGAGAGTCCTTATGGATAATTAGGAACTCAATAAAGCTAGCACTATAAAATATAATTTTCCATTTCCATTTATTGACGAAGTGTTGGACTCTTTGGTAGGGAAAAAATAGTTTTCTTCTTAGGATGGTTTTAGCTAGTACAATTAGATATATATTTCTCTCAAGGATAAAGATAAAACTATGTTTACTTTCCCTTGGGGAAACTTGGCTTACACAATTTTATCATTCAAATTATGCAATGCACCAACAAATTGTCAAAGGGTTATTTTAAGTATGGTTCACCATCATATTCGTGTAATTACACTTGGAAGAGGAAGAAGTAAGGGCTTCAAAATATGGGCTCCAACCTATAACCAAGTCGTTCAATAGTCCATATACATCCAAAATTACAAAGGATAAATTCTTTAGCCAATTTTCAAAAAAAATAAAATGAGCCTTACAAACTTCCACCATTGTTTCTTGAATCAAAATAACGTTTGCATTATGGCTTTGTTGTAGCGGTTGCAACACCCTCTAAAATTTTGGCTTATACTCAAATTTCGGAGCCTGTTGTGGATCTTGTGATCGATATTTACTTAGTCACTTATTTGGTAAGTTGATGATCTCAATATTCACTCTTTGATCTTCAGAGTTGTTCACGCTTTTATCTTTATATAGTATGTGTCATCTTTGGGCATGGGGATTATCTCGTGTCATGAAAAGGGAAGTTTTTTTTTATTCAAGGAGAAATGTTTGTGAGGATGGGCTTTCCTCACCACATAGCCATTTTTCGCACTCATTTCACACACTCTTACACAAGTGTTTCCTTTATCCTCCCAAGGTCTATCATTGGAACCGCACTTTCCATAAGCTGCCACAAAGGTTGTTGCATATATGAAGTATGTCTTATATGTTTTGGATGGTCTATGTTGTGTCACTAAGTGTTCAATTGTGTGATCATAGTCAAATTATATGACTGTTCACATCAGTTCCACTGATCCCACACTTAGCCAGATTCTGAAGTTTCCCTAGCAACCTAGCCTCATCCAACTTTCCTGAACTGCGCACTTCGCATCTACAACCCTCAAGCTTTTCCCTTGCCTGTTGTAACTACATAATGCGCAGAAATCCCAGCCTCCCTTAGCATTCAAAATTGTGCAGTTACCTCAATCGGAACCCACTGTCTATAGAAAGTATGTAGTTTTGTCCATCAAGCATCGCAACTGCCGAGGTTTCCTTGCATCCTAAAACTCTGCAGATGTGTCCTCCCAAGTCCTCATCCCATAGCAGTGCCTTGCATCCTAAAACTGCGCGATTTTTTCCCTCAGTTGTCGGGTCTACATTGCATCACGAAACTTTGCAGATGTGTCCTCGCATGGCCTCATCCCGCATTAGTCACTGCCCATTGAAACTACACAATTGTGTCTCTCAAGGGACACGAATAAGGATGACATGCAAGATGACTCTCAAGGAGACGAGGAGAAAGATAAGAAAACCAAGGAACCTAAGGTATGATAGAAGATCAGGACTGCATGAAGACTCCATCTGATGCATAACCCTTTGGAGGGTAGGTATGGAAAACAAAGCACATCTTTTGAAATACACCTCTTAGTATAGCTTGAAAGGCTACTTATTACTATGATATCATTCTGTATTCAATGACATGCATGGTTGCAAGCACTAAAAGTCATTCCATGTGTTTCCTCTACATATCTTTCTCCCTTTTGCTTGTTGGATAAATTTTCATCTTTGGCATGTTTGGTTTTTATGTTATGTTGGCGAGCCTTTCTAGTGAATGTGAAGGTTGGTCTCTGTGTATACAAATTTTGTTAGCCAGTTAAACACCTATCATACTCATACAAAAATTTATAAGCATTGTCGCACAAGTGTCATCACTATCATCCAAAGCTCTATCCCAAGTGTTGCACTTGTCACTTTTAACACCAGACAGTATCATAGAGGGAAATTATTTGTCTTGGTGTCCTAGTGGTCTATGTTTTCATGTTGTGGAAGTATGTTAAGTGTGTGATCACAATGTTGAGTCCTCACAAGTTCACTTACCTCCCATAGCCATTTTACTGAAAATCACGACCAAAAAAATCCACTTCACCAGAACCCAACTGAGCTGCACTGCGCAGTCTCAGCCCTAAGTGGTGTTGCTTTTCTACCTAGAACTATGTAGTTCTTGAGGATATCCTTCGGGTCAGGTGCACTGCGCAACCTAAGAGGTGAGAAGTTTGCCTTCCTTCCCAGAATTGCATAGAAACTGCCTCAAAGCCCAACCTGAACTGCGCACTTCGCAAGCTAATTCAACAAGACTACTCCCTGCCTATTGGAACCCCTCAATGCACATACAACTAAGATTTCATTTCTCCCAAAAAATTCACAGAGGTGTCCTCCCAGTGACCTCCCTCATCTCGGACTCATTGTTCCCAGAAACTGTGTAGAACTTTCCTATCTGGTCCCTCTATTGCCTAGTCTTCTCTTCCCTCAGAAAAATGCGTAGAGGTGCCCCTCAAGGTAACACCTTACAGCTGACACTAGTAGCCTCAACTACACAATCCTGCCTCCTAGTGGCCTCTTTATAATTTTCCTTGACAATGAAGACTATGCCCTAGAGTTCCTCATCAAATCCTGAGTTCCGCTTTGTGCAGTCTCAGTGACCACTCTCCCTCTTTGTCACCTAGAACTATGTAGTGCACAGTTACTGGGCCCCTCTTCCCAACCTATCATCTGTCTTGGGCCTGGTCCATGGAAAACAATGCATCATCTTAGACTACAAGGTTTTGGATTTAATATCGTCCTGTCACGAGTGAATTGTAGTAATAGGTACACTGATAGATCATGGCGAGATGACAAATAGGATGAAGAAGGAGGAAACATGCTACAACACTTACTTTCAGTTGGATGGATAAAAGAATCTCAAGCAAAAGGAACACATTCATGTAACCATCTTATTAGACCAAGACCATTAAAGACCCCGCAACATCAAGCCATACGAAGGTGAAGAGAAAACACATCCATCACTCAGCAACAAGAGAAAATTGGCATTGCCACCATAGAGATCCAGTCCATGTCAGTAGTGTCATGTCAAGTGTGTCATGAGTTGTCGAGGCCACATCACTACTATGGGCCATATCTGTTGTAAGAGAATGTAATGTAAATTGAAAGTCTAACAGACACATAATGATGATCAAGATTCATGTTAGTTGAAAATTCATAGGAATTTGAATGGTCCTGAGGGTATTCCAAGAGTCACAAGGGTCAAGTATCACCCTTGGCTATATATATAACGCTCCCATTGTATGATAAAGGACTTTTCACCTCAGCTCCTCCCACAAAGTATAGATAGTTTTTTGTCAGTTCTTGGAGGAGAGAGGAGTGGCTCTGATGTCCCACTACTGGGGTTAGTGATGTATGATGTACATATGTGTCTTGGAACTTTTTTCTTAATACAAAAGCTCGTTCATGCCAGCAAGCTTTCATGCATGTTTTGTAGATGTTTGTAAGACTATTCTCTCAACTTTTATAATTCATTTTTATTTCACATGTACTAATATAGTTGAACTATTTTGGTTGTTTTAGTACTTAACTTGTTGGGAATGTGTTGTATTTGTCATCATTGTTGTCTCATTCATGTGTACTACTTCGCAGGATACTAGACAGACCTTCCTCGCTTACTGGTTATAACAATTGTCACATTTGTTGTGGACTACTCTGTTGGACGGTAGATGATTATTGCCTTGTACTTTGGTTTTAATGACTGTCGTGTCTATTGTGGACTATTCTACTGGATGTCAAACATACCTTCCTGGTTCACATGTGTCTCTTCCTGGATGGTACTATTACCTCTCACTTAGAGGCTCACTTTTCTCCCCCTTTTGTTGTAAGAGAACCTTGACACAGTTATGTTACGCACTCACCAGACATAGTTACCTTGCTATTTTAAGATACCAGCATAACACTCTCATGTGCTGACAGCTAGATCCAAGGAAGATCTCTAAGTATATGGAAACTGGGCCTTTATACCAGATGGGACTCCCACACCAAATGGTGTAAGGTCTAGTTGGTACTTCATATCGGGGAGATACCCTTAGTTGACAAATTTCCAGCACCATCAACAAAATGGCAGTAGAAGGAGGGAGAGATGATAGGTTGTGCCTGTAGAGACAGTTTTCATCTCTTATTTAAAATGGCTCTTCCTGAAATCATAATCCCAAGATTTTTTTTCTAAAAATACTAACTATACCATGCTTACGGAAATTATTCATGACATGTCCAAGTTGAAGTTCAATGATGAGGGTGAGTCGTCTTTTCATGTGCACGTGCTTCAAGTTATGACTATTTGCCATCGTCACCAAATAAATACTGAGGATGTCTGGGCTATATTAATCACCCTCACATTTGAAGGTTATGTGGAACACTGGTGTCATACATTACCCATTTCTTCTATCATTTCATTCAGTCAACTTGTTGATATTATGATGAAATCTTTCATTAAGTATAGCTACCAAGATGTTTACTAAAAAATATGCCATTTAAGAATGGAGCCTGAAGAATCAGTTGAGGACTTTGTTGATCGGTTCCTTCACCTCTGTTGCGAAATTCCTGAAAAACTTTTGAACTCAGATTTCTTGAGACAAGAGTTTAGATGCTTGTTTCATGTCTCCCAATATGGTGAACCTCCTTATTTCCCTTCCTCCTTGAATCATGTGGATCATAAGGAACCTAATATTGCAGAGGAGGAGCCCACCACCCCGTTTGTTCCTTATCCTCCTCCTTTTCTCGTCCTGATGTCAGTGCCCCCTTGTGGTGATCATGACACTCAGAAATTTGTGCATCATGTCTCCAACTCATCTTATCATTCGTCTCCTGCTTCAAAGGAAGAAATTCTAGAATGGATCATGAAGCCTGCTATGAAGGCCCACTCCTCCATTCCACAAGAGGATGACACTATTCATAGCTCAAGTCTCGAATCTGATCTGCATCTTTCCCATCCTCATCTACAAGCCATGACTCCTTGTACCATGACCCACTTGTTCAATCCACTTCACCATCCAATTGTTCACATTCCCTTCATTCTCAAGTTGTTGGCTCAAATTGCGATCAGGTGCAAGGTAGTCACATTACGCAGGCAGAGGAGTAGAAAGGTAAGGACACTATCAATATTCCCTCTGTGTTTCAAAATTGTTCGCATCAAAACAATGAAATTCCATTCTTGAATGATTCTCAGTTTGCTAATCTTTTTGGAACATCATGTACAATCAATCCTTTCAATCAATCCTGAGCCCTGGGTGTTAGTCATCCCAATGATGATAACTCCATGTTTGTATGTTGTGACGAATGCCCAAGCAAATCACGTGATCTTTCGATTTCTCATGAATATTCTAATTCAGATATAGAATATGCTTCGGTCAAAGAAGACATCCATATTGAAACTTCCTCTTCACCTCACTTTCCCTTGCATCCTACCATTCGCAACCCATCTACATGTGGTGGAGATACTCTATGTTTTGTTGCTTCTTCATCCGATGAGTTATCTCCTCGATTGACAAAATATGGTGAATTTGACCATGATAACATTAAAAAAAACCTAATCTTAGAGTATCCTTCCCATTCCCCGTCATCCCTTCGTTTGCATGAAGACAACTCTTCAAATCAACTTTCTCATGTGAGCTCACCAATTCATTTATCTTTGGATGTACCATCAAAAGAGCCTCTTCAATTGTCTGATTGTTGTTGAATCCTGTGACCGAGATGGATTCCATCCAAAGAGAAATTTTGAAATTAGCAACAACAGCCACCCTCAAGCCATCCATGATCTTTTTCAATCTTCAAAATGTGATTCTACAATTCTAGAAAGTTCTAGGATGTGCCACAGAGTTGAGGTAATTCAACGTCCATTGATAGTTATGTCATGACTTTGTGACTCTTCGCATCCGTCTTCATGCAAATCTCTCATGTCAAACTCGGGTTGGGAATGTTCGTCTCTCACAAAGTCATGGAATTGTGAAGTTGATGATCCAAAAGACCATCTTTGCCTACAATCGTACCTATCAAATGTCTCCCTTAATGGTCATCTCTTCAGTCTTCTTGTGAATCTTGTACTGCAAATCTATCCACTCATTACACCAGAAATATCCATGGGTGATGATGAATGCACAATATATCACATGAATCATGTTCGTCTCCATTCACCATACCTCAAATGGTTTCACACATTCATGGTGCTAGCGTCCTTTTTAAATTCTTGTGATGATTGCGCAATTGGTCACCAGTTGCAGGTAGGTGGTCTATCATATCTAGCTCACTGAGAACTTGGATTGATTGTTTAGAGCGTTCACAATATTGTTCAAATGGATTTTTCTTTGTTCATTCTAAACCAGGAATTTGACGTCTCAACTAGCTCATATGATCATTTCTCTAATTGGGTGACTGTCATTTAGCTTATCATTTTCCCATCAGCACATCCAATGATAGTTGCTTCATGATCTCTCACCTTCATTGCTTAACATCTCCCACTTCATATTTCTGTCAAGCAAGTGAGGCACTTTATCCTTCACTGATGGTTATGGCAGGTCCTCACTCTCTTGGCATGACTGCCGAGGATGATCAGATCTATTTTTATTTACAAGATTCCTAGTGTGATCCTGTCTCTCAAATTGAAAACTCATACTTTCAAAGATCACGAATATTTGAAGAAAACCATCATGAATTTTACGATCCAATCATTGAATGGCTGGAATAATCTTACTTGGAAAGCTTTGTTGTAGGAAACAAGTTTCAATCATTCCTCGCACTTTCTAAGAATCTCAGTGTAGATGAGGACACATTCGTAACAGGCTTCCTAGGTTTGGTGAAAAGTGGTATCCATCAAGGAGGTAAGCATGTGGATTGCGTTAGAGTAGTAGTTGTGACATGTCTTTTGACCATAGGCAAGACCTTCCTTTCTGTGTGCAATTTTTTCAAGTTTTTGTATTTTTTGTTGCAAATCACTTTTTATCAGTTTTAATCGTTCGTATCTTTGTGAATGCAAGTCAGGAACGAGTACGGCGGCTTCATCGGAAATTTCATTACATGTAACCTTGATTTTCTAGCTGTTAGTATAGGAGTAGGATTACTTTCATCTTAGTTTTCGTTTCCTTGCACTCATCTTGCACTCGTTTCTGGTAGTTTGTTCTGGTTTTCTTATTTTGGTTTCACATCATGATCACTTTAGTCATTTTGTTCTCTTTTCTTTCTATTTTGGTTTCCTGGTTCTATGTCTTCTTCATTTCTGCTTTTTTTCCTTCCTTATTTAGTTTTCCTTTTGTTTTCACTACACAAATAAGTGTTGTTCTTGGACACGTATCCTGGCTTTTAAATGTGTACGTGGTTGAAGTTAAAAGAGTCTTGTGACACTACAGCCCTTGGCTAGTCTTGTTTCCATATTCTTTGTGTCTGGTTGTAACTTTTGGCCGATGAAGTCTTGCCAGAAAATATGATCCTTCTGTAAGAAGTGTTTTGGTCCAACTATAAACATGTGTCCAGTTTGGGAAACTCATGCATATACTCATTTTTTTCTTTGGTTTGTTCAAGCTTATCCAACTAATAAAAACGAAGAAAGGGAAAATATAAATGAGAAAACATGAATCATAGGTTTTTATATGCATCTCTGAAGGAAAAATATCACCTGATCTCAATAAGTCGGGATACCTCTTCTGCCCCAAAAATAAATAAGTTCTGATGCACAGCTTTGTTTCCAAAAACAAATAAAGGTGTAAGAAGAGAAAGACTTCCTGTGTAGAGAAGCGAAGCAGGAAACTCCACCAGAGTACTGTCCAGAACCGATGGCATTAGAGAAATGCTTTCGTTCTTGTGTGACTCTGTCAACGAACTGTCTAGGCTTGCTAGTAGAGGAGCAACACCAGAGATGAAAAATTATACTCTAAAAATATTAAGCTCACGAGCTAACTACCCTTCCCAATTCGAAACACTGTGATCTGGTTGAATCTTATGTTGTGTTGAACCGAGTAGGTACAAAGGGGACCATGTCTTCCCATGGGGTATGTGAGTAAGACAAATTAACCTTCGTGATGAATACATACTCCCTAGTGGACCAAGACCCTGCCCTAAATGAACCAAGACAGAGAAGCTCGCATTCAACCTATGTGTCGCCAAGTTTTGTAGTAATTGCAACACCCTCCATCATTCCATGTAGTGGTTGCAATCAGAGCCTACTATGGATCCTATGATCGATCATTCCTTATTCAATTATTTAGTAATATTATGAACTCAATCTTCCCTCTTCGATCTTAAGAGTCATTCACGTTTTTATCTTAACATAGTATGTGTCATCTTTGGGCATGTGGATTATCTTCTGTCATGCAAAGGGAAGTTTGTTTTGCTTCAAGGGGAAATATTTGTGAGAATGGGTTGTCCTCACCACATAGACATGTTTCACACTCATTTCACAAACTCTTACACAAGTGTCCCCTTTATCCTCCCAGGGTCTATCATCGGAGTCACACTTTCCTTAAGTTGCCACAAGTTTGTTGCATTAAGAGAAGTATGTGTTATATGTTTTGGATGGTCTATGTTGTATCAATAAATTTTCAAGTGTATGATCATAGGAAAGTTCAATCAATGTTCCCATCGGTTCCATTGATCCCACACTTAGCCAAATTTTGGAATTTCCCTAGAAACCTAGCTTCATCCATCTTTGTTGAACTACGCACTTCGTATCTGCAACCGTCAAGATTTTCCCTTTCCTGTTGGAGCTTCAAAATGCATAGAAATCCTAGCCTCCCTTTGCATTCAAAACTACACAGTCATTTCCTCCCATGTACTTCCCTCAGCCAAAACCTACTGTCTCCATAAACTATGCAGTTTTGTCCCTCAGGCATCTCAGTTGCCCAATTTTCCTTGCATCCTGAAACTCCGCGGATGTGTCCTCCAAGGGCCTCATCCTACAACAATGCCTTGTATCCTAAAACTACGCAATTTTGTTCCTCATCTTCCCATTCTTCCTTGCATCATGAAACTGTGTACATGTGTCCTCCCAGGGCTCATCCCACAACAATCATTGCCCATTAAAACTACACAATTCCATCTCTTAAGGGACATGAAGAAGTATGACCTGCTAGATGAATCTCAAGGAGCCGAGGATAAAGATAGGAAGACTAAGGAACCCAATGTATGATAGAAGATTGGGGCCACATGAAGACTCCATCTAAGGCATAACCCTTTGGAGAGTAGGTATGGAAAACAAAGCACATCTTTTGAAATACACCTCTTAGTGTAGCTTGAAATATTGCTTATCATTTTCATATCATTTTGTCTTCAATGACATGCATGGTTGCAAGCTATAAAAGTCATTCCATGTGTTTCCTCTGCATGTCTTGCTCTCTTTTGCTTGTTGGATCAATTGTTGTCTTTGGCATGTTTGGTTGTTATGTCATGTTTAGGAGCCTTTCTGGTGACGTGAAGGTTAGTCTTTGTGTATACAAGTTTTCCTAGCCATGTAAGCACATATCACCCTCATACACAAGTTTGTAACCACTGTCTCACAAGTGTCATCACGGTCATCCGAAGGTCTATCCCAAGTGTTGCACTAGTCAATTTTAATTCTAGACAGTCTCACTGACGGAAATTATTTATCTTCTTGTCCTGATGATCTATGTTGTCATGTTGTCGAAGTATGTTAAGTGTGTGATCACTTACCTCCCACACTTAGCCATTTTATTGAAAATCATTTTGACTAATCAACTCCACTTCATCGGACTCCGATTGAGCTACACGGCACAACCTCATCCCTCTATGTTCCTTCTCTACTCCCTAGAACTACGTAGTGCTTGAGGTTGTCCTCCAAGTCAATTTCATTATGAAATCCAAAAGGTGAGAAGCATGCCTTCCTTCCTAGAATTGCACAGAAACTTCCTTAGAGGCCGACCTAAACTACGCACTTCGCAAGATCAGTCATCAAGTCTCCCCCCTCCCTATTGGAACCCCGAAATGTGGAGATACATGAGCCTGCACTTCTCCAAAAAAATGCACATAGGTGTCCTCCCAATGACCTCCCTTAGCCGAGACTTTGTTGTTCCAAAAAACTACATAGAAATATCCTCTATGGCCCCTCTACTGCCCTATCTTGTCTTCCCTTAGAAAACTTCGAAGAGGTGCCCTCAGTTTCCAACCTTGTAGCTACCACTAGTGACCCCAACTGCACAATCCTTCTTCCTAGTTTCCTCTACACATTTTCCCTCAACAATGTTGATTGTGCCTCAGAGTTCCTCATCTAAGCCTGAGTTGCGCTCTAAGGAGTCTCAGTGACCAGTCTCCCTCCTTGTCACCTAGAACTGCGCAGTGCACAGTTATTCAGCCCTCTTCCCAGCTTGTCATCTGTCTAGGGCCTGATCCATGGACAAAAATCCATCATATTAGACTAGGAGGTTTTGGATTTAATGTCATCCCATCATGATTGAATTGCAGGAACAGGTACACTGATAGATCATGGTGAGATGACGAACGAGATGAAGAAGGAACGAACATGCTAGAAGACTTACCTGTAGTTGGATGGATGAAAGAAGCTCAAGCGAAAGGAACCCATGCATGTAATCATTATAGATGACCAAGACCATTAAAAACCCCACATCATCAAGCCATGTGGAGGTGAAGACAACGAACATCCAAGAACTCATCCATCACTCAGCAGCAACAACAGCTTGACATCTCTACCACAGCCAGCCAGTCCATGTCAGCAGTATCATGTCAAGTTGTGTCAAGGGTTTTCGAGGCCACATAACTAGTATGGGCCATATCTGTTGTAAGTGAATGTAATGTAAAGTGAAAGTCCAATGGACACACAATGAAGATGAAGAGTCATGTCAGTTGAAAATACATGGGAAGTTAAATGGTCATGAGAGTAGTCCAAGAGTCACAAGGGTCAAGCATCACCCTTGACTATATATACCCCTCCCATTGTATGAGCAAGCACTTTTCACCTTGTCTCCTCCCACAAAGCATAGAGAGTTTTCAGTGAGTTTTTTGAGGAGTGAGGAGTTTCACTACTAGGGTTAGTGATGTATGATGTACATATGTGTCTTGGAACTTTCTCTTAATACCGAAGCCTGTTCAGGCCAATACATTTTCATGCATCTTTTGTAGATGTTTGTAAGACTATTCTTTCGACATTTGCAATTCATTTTTGTTTCACATGTACTAATATAGTTGAACTATTTCAGTTGTTATAGTACTTACCTTGTTTGGAATGTGTTGTATTGGTTATAAATGTTGTCTCATCCGTGTGGAATATTTTGCAGGATACTACAAAGACCTTCCTCGCTTACTATTTATAATGACTGTCACATCCATTGTGGACTGATTCGTTGAATGGTGGACTCTTCTTCCCTTATATTTTGGTTTTAATGACTGTTGCGTCTGCTATGCAATATTCTGCTACATGTCAAATAGACCTTCCTGATTCGCGTATGTCTCTTCCTAGGTGGTACTACTACCTCTCACTTAGAGGCTCACTTTTCTCGCCCTTTTGCAGTAAGATAACCTTCACACAGTTATGTTACGCACTCACTAGGAAAACTTACCTTGTTCTTTGAAGATACCAACATAACACTCTCATATGGTAACAACTAGAGTCAAGGAATATCTCCAAGTATATGGAAATCAGGCCTTTATACCGGATTGGACTCCTACACCAAACAGTGTGAGGTCTAGTTGGGAATTCATATTGGGGAGATCCCCTTGGTTGACGAATTTCCAACACTGTCAATTGGCTCTAAATGAGTCACTTCAGGGGAAACTACTTGTGGGTGCTCCCCACCCCTCTAGCATTAAATGAGATAATAATCATGGAAAACCATTCTTATGGGATTTCCATGCTCTAATGGCTCTATAAGTAGTGAGATGGTGACCTTTTTTGACATCCTATACTTCCTTCTACTATTTTTTAATTAGAGAGACTTTTCATTATCAGATGAGGCTAAAAGGGGTTTGGGGGAAGAACTCCTTGAGAGAAACAGTCCTCTTTAATCCTAACCCTCAACCTCATGTTGTAGCCTTTTTTAGAGGAGGAATTTCCCTAGTGATGAAGAAAAAACTTCCATCATACCAAATTTTCCAAGTTAGTCTTTGTTGGAGTCTATCCATATTCATTCCATAATAATATTTTCCCTTATGATGATAATGTTTTTAGACTATAGGTTTTTTGTAAAATTATTTGTTATGATTCTTCCTTTAATAACTAAATGCATAAGTGTGGCCCATTAAATGAGTAAAATACTTAATGAGGTTCATTAGAAGAATGATTTTACCTAACCATGTTTTCTTCACTAATTAGTGCATGTGCACGCGCTCACACACACACACACACACACACACACACACATTATTGACCATAAACTAGGTTATTTCAAAATTTTGATGGTTTTATAGGAGTTATTACATTCAAATATGAGTAGTAAAAAAATTCGTTTTTTATAAACGAATCACAATTTATACTTGAAATGCATAAACCACTTGGTCTATAGTTCTTGATTCCACACATAGAACCACCATTTCTAAATAAGAACAATATTTTAATACTTTTAAGGTTCATTCAAAAAACTTACTCCCTTGACTCTAAATGCCTATTTGTATCAACAACATCCAAGTTTTGATGATTTTCAAACCAAAAAATAAATTTTGAAATTTCTCTTCTCATTCATGCACATCAATCCTATTCATTTCCTAATGTGTTTATTATCACATAAAAAAATTATAGGTATCCAAATCCTTCCCATTTCTCTAATCGCAGGTAGGGAAAATTTTAGGGGTGAAATTTTGCAAATGGGATATTTTTTCGACATTTTTTTGAAAAAATAATTCACTAATTTGATTAAAAATTCACCTATTTTTTACATATATATGATAAAACGAATGATAAATACCAAAAAATTACCAAATTTAATATTTTTTATTCAATATTCACCATAATTTTATACATAGGAATTTTCAAACTAAAATAATTGCATACAATAATATATATAAAAGAAAATATTTATATCCTTAAATTCCCGAATTGTAGGCATCCAATTCCTTCCCATTTCTCTAATCCATTTAAAATTGATCCTTTCATCATAGTAGAAATCATAGTTCTCCTATGAACACGGACGCGATTTATTATCTATTCTCATCTCATAATATGTTCATAGTTAATTGGTCAATTTAAAGTTATAACAAATCCATAGTCATTAGGTCATTTTAATGTATGACATGTCCAAAATCATTTTGGTAATTTTAAAATTCATGAGCTTCGATGTATTTTATATTAGGCTTTAAATCACTTTAAATTTAATAATACATATTCATCCTCACAGATTATTCAATGCTACATAACAAGATGTCTAATATTAACTAAAGGTGTATCATTAACTTTCTGAACCATTCCTAAAGAGTTGTGTTCTATTCCAATCAAACAACCCAATGGCATGTTAACTTAGAGAACCTTGTAGTTTAATATTCATTTGAAAATGGCATTGAAAAAAATTAAGAGCTTTGAGGCCCAACCATAGGCATATCATTTCTAGGAAAGTGGGAGACACAACCCAATGCACAGGAAAGTGTTAGGAAAAAATCATTGGGATATTAACTTGTATAACCATGAGGTCGATTATTTATTCAGAACCTATAGTGAAAAAATTAAGTTGCTATGAAGTAGATTATTTTGTAGAATGTTGTAGACTTAGGCTACACATTAGTCCTCGATAGAGTAAATTTGGATTGCAATGCCATGCAAACTTTGTGTTTTCATATAAAATTAAAATTAAAACCAATGAAAGAAACTAAATACAATTAACCACGTAGGGTGTGAGCTACAATGTTGGGATGCATGTGCGTGAGACCCCTTTTGTCAGAAAACGTGAGCATTTCAATCATGGGATTATTGATATATATGTTAGGGACGCACATTAAATTCCATTTTTAGAAAAATGTGATCATTTTCCTAGAGTGATTGTTGATATAGACACTAGGGATACATGTAGAAATCCCATTGTTGGAAAAATGGATGCATTTTCCTCATCGAATTATTGATATATCAATAGGCACTAGTTATACTTACTTTTTATTTCTTTTCTTTATTTTCTTCAACACTCCAGACTGGATGATCATTTTATACTTTGCATCTACCTTCTTTCTTCTACTTCTACATTTTAGCACGCAATGCTATTGTGTTGCACTATAAACAACTTTTCATACCATCATTATTTTTTTGCATGAAAATTTTTCATCTCAACATTCATCTTTTCCACTTTCCTTTCCTAATTTTTTCTAATTAGTCATTGCAAATTTTTCATATACCACTCTACAATAATTTTTATTTATTTTTTATTTTTAATTTTAGACTTTCGTTATAGTACAAGATAAATGGTCCTTCGATCCATGATTATCACCTTCCTAACAACTTTGTATCTTCCAAATTTAAATTCATGAAAGACTTATTCAAGAATAATTAAAAGGTTTTATTTTTAATTAGTCTCACCACAATCTTTATCAGTTGGATATTCTTTATTTCTATCAAGTGTGGTAACAATCCTATATATTCACATGATCTTCACATTTCACCAGCTTCAACAAATTAACATGACCTTTACATGGGTACAGTATTGATCTCTGTGAATGATTGATATTCATCGAGGCAATTCGACAGCGGTTGTTCATTCATCCCAAACCCTAACCTTCCATCACTATATTCATCCATCTATTCGTTGTTCATGCCTTTTTCGAAATTGTCCAAATGTATGAGGTCATGGTAACACAACTGCAGGGTTTTACAAGAAACATGTGTCAGAGGGACTCATTTGCCTCCCATATGACCATTGGTCGAACCCAAATTGGTATTTTTTCATACTGTAACATATTTTGTCTTGTAACTTGAGATGGAGGTTGACAATTTCTATGATAATTTCTCCTCCCAAAGTCTCTAGTTCTTAATATTCAACCAACATTCCCATGTTGCATTATAGCTAATGTGTTCAATTATAATGCTACTAATATGTTCATATTTATGTTTCTTGATTTTGATTTTCTTATCGGTGTATTTTGATTTATTGATTTTTTTCCTATAATGAGGTAAGTGAAGAAGGTCATAATATTTTGGGGATTTACCCCTCCAAAGATTTATAACCCTCATCTCCTATAACAGTCTGCCCTTTCATGATTGCTCCAGATGATAAAATTGACATTGTACCTTTGTCGCTTCTTTAGAAGTGATGGACTTAGCACTCCTTTCTCATAACGAAGTCCATTTTTTATTATTCCTTTTATTATTTAGTCTTAAAAACATAAGTCATAATTTTAATAATTTTAGTTTTTAACTCCATGTTATCTTGATGCTTGTTATCCACGTGCATAGGGGAATTAGTATGGCATAGATTCAAGCACCTCAATACCGGTAGTTTTAGTCTTGTGGTTCAGAATTGAAACTGGTTACACTCATTAGTAGTTTGTCTTATTTTTTTTGTTTTTGACGGGATAATGAGGATTGAATCTGCATTTCATTTCTCTATCCCCATTGTATTTAGGCAAATGCATGACCCTTTTGGCCTTCTTCCCTTCATCATACCTGTAAATGGAACTCTACGTTTAATCGATAATGTTATGTGTGACAGGTCGATCCACTAATCCTTCACATATGAAGAACTCTTTCGAATATGTGTCTATCTTGGGAATCCATTCCAAATTTCTGGGTTATAGAGGAAATAGATCTAGGTTGTTGTGTTCACTACTTTAATTGTGAAGCATTGTTCTCAAAATAGAGAAACACATACATTTTATCCATTAGGGTTTAAATCCTGCAATGGAGTTTGTATTCATTTGTGTGATATTACACAACTGAAGAGACCTATGTCCTTATTTATATTTATGTTGTTTATTTCGTATTACAGTTTACTATTATATGTGATATGGTTCCCGTCTGGAAGTTCAAAGTGTATTCAAAGCTATATGTTCATAATTTAGTTAGATTAATATTTGAGTGATAATGGTAAATATGATAATGGTAAATATGTACTTGAATTGACTTCTTAGAATGGGGATAAGTATCCCATCATCTGGTTAATAATTTCAATTTATGTTTTCGTACATTTTGTTAATGTGTTGTGCTTGTTCTACATTATCTTCAATATGAATATAAATGTTGTTTGGCATATTATATAGTGGATTAGAGACTTTTCATACTATTCTGAACTATAATTAGATTTTTTGGTTAAGTTAATTATGCCAATCCTTTGTGCGTTATCCTACCACCATGAAATATAACTACATTAATAGTTTATCCATTTAATGATAAATGTATATCCAATGAAACCTCTTCGCGCTTAGTTAGCACCACAAGCCACCTTACCAGTGTTAAGAATTGGCATACTATTTGTATTAAAGATAGTTTAGTAATCGATCAGTGACTAGTTCTGTTCGGAACTTGTGATTCTTGATTCCATTTCGTAACTAGAATTCATTAACTTATGAATTTACCCATATGTTACTTATGTTTTTATTTCTCCATCTCCATGGCTAATTATACGCATTTCTAAAGCATTTGTGTTTTATTTTGATTGAATATATCTTTATGACATAACCTGGTCTTTTTGTAACCTATCATAGTAATTATTATAGGAAATCATGCTAATGGATGTTGAGTTAAATAGTTTATTTATCCTGTGGCCTATAGGCGTAATACCATAAGTGGGTTTCAGTCCCTTTGGTTCAATTCTGCGAATTTTCCCGATTTAGTAATTAATTTAGTTTCAGATATGACGTACTTCACTCGTCGTGCCTAGAAGTCCATTCAACACCACGAAAGGATACAATTTTTGTTTCACAATGAAATTTCCCTGTTTCCATATGTAACCGTCTAAACCTCTCAATATGATTATACATGTTTTTTTGGTTTCCGTGTCTACACAACGCCCCTAACATTATATCTACTTTATGAGAAATGGCAACATTGTAGCCACACAATAATGGTGAAAATTAACATAACCCATATATATATATAAAAGTTTAGCAACTAGACAATCATGTAGTAACCAAATTTTTAGTTTTCCTTAAAATCTCCAAAAAGCCTCAACAAATCTAGGCGTAGAATTTTCAAGTGCAACTTATATATGTCTGGTATACTTTGTTTCCCTTAACCTGTAACACCCATAATTTTAAAATTTATTGAAAACATAATCCAAACTTGGAGTAACGATTGGAATTCGAATAACTACCCCATATACTTGAATAAGAACAGCATTCATATAGATACAATTAGAAAATAGAGGTTGAATTCATGAGTATATTCATTCATAACCACTCTCACATTGGCTTAACTATAATAATCGCAACTGTAACTTCAAATGCATTTTAATCAAAATTAATTGTATATTTTAAGAGCATATTGATCAGAATAAACTATAATATAAAGTGCATATCTACCAGGATTATCTTTGATATCAGATGCATATCGATAGAATTAATTGTAATGTTAAATGCATATCAACCGGAATCCACTGAAATGTTAAAAGCATATTAACTAGAATTCTCACATAATCAACTGGATGCCCTTGGATAGAAAAACTTGCCACCCAACCATGAACCATCTTCTTCGGTTCTCCCCCGAGCCGAGATCTACATTTTTTTTCCAAAATCAATAACCTCTTGTGATTCTTGGTGAAGGTATTTTATGCCTTGCTTGCCTAGGAGATTATCCATAGCGGTGTTTCGCTTTCTAACATCTTCCTACCCCATAGCCTATGCTATTTTTTATCGAAAAATTATCTTCCATTTCCGTTAAAGTCTTCCTTTTTCTCCCGTGGCACTTTATTCACCCATTCTCAGTGTTCTTTCCTGACTAAGCGATTTGATAGATTCTTCTCTCCCAATATTATCAAATCTTAATCAACGACTCCTAGGGATTTTTAAGAGTAGATTAAGGGAATTTTGTTCAATCCTATCCATATTGGATTCCGGATTGGAATAATGATCTCATTAACTCAAGTGTTCTTTTCCAAGTAAATCTTTCAGTTTATTTTTATTATCAAAATCTATTTATTACATCATCATATTTACTCTAGATTGAGTCTACTATGGCCTTCAAGAAATTACTAAAAATAGTTCTTCCTAATTAAAGGATATTTACATAAGTAAAAAGGGGTATTACATCTTCCCCCTATAAAAATAAATAACACCATCCTCGATGTTTATTCCTTCTCTGCATTATCTAAATAATGCTAGAAAGGCCCCTTCCATATTATCCTCACGTTAACAAGTATCCTCAGTTGTAAATTTTCTCCACTGCAATTTAACCTCAGCAATGACTCGATTCCAAAGCAAGATCTCTTTCCAATCTACAATACCGAGTGGCTTTGGCATAAAATATCCTTCGAGCTCCACTTGTATCAAATTCTAGTCAATTGCATGAGAAGGATCATGAATATATTTTTTTAATAACGATACATGAAACACATTATCAAATTTAATATGACTGGGCAAAGCTAGTCGATATGCCACTGGACCAACTCGGTCAAAAATTTGAAAAGGCCCGCAGAATCGAGGTGCCAGCTTGGCACAACTACGAGTGCTAAGAGTACTTTCTCTAGGCTTGACTCTCAAGTACACATGATCTGCAACATTAAATTCTTTATGACTTCTTTTTTTTCTTCATAACCCTTTTGTCTGTTGTGGGTTATTTTAATATTTTGTCTAATCTTCTTAACTATATGTTCCATCTCTTCTAAATCTTTAGGATCCAAGATTAATTTTTCTTCTGGTTGACCCCATCTAAGTGGCATATAACACTTCGTGCCATACAAATCTTCAAAGGGGCTCATTTTGATGGAATATTAGTAGTTTTTATTGTAAGAAAATTCTAACAAATGCATAAAATCCTCCCACTTAGTGGGTATGCCCATTACATACATGTGTAACATGTCTTCTAAGATTTGATTTACCCTTTCTATTTTTCCATTTGTTTGCGGATGATAGGTAGTGATGAAATATAACTAGGTCCCCATGCCCCAAAACAAAGCTCTCCAAAATTTTGAGGTAAATTTAGCATTCATGTTTGACACTATCATTTATGGTACACCATGCAGTCAGAAAATTTATTTCATGAAAATGTTTGCAATCTATGTAGTTCCAAAAGTAATTGCATGAGTATAAAGTGTGTCGCTTTAGTCAAAGTGTCAACCAACACCGTAATCGAATCATGTTGATACTTGGTTATTGGTAAACCTATAATAAAATCCATTTATATTACCTCCCACTTCCATTTGGGTATGGATAATGGATTTAGTAATCCTACAGGATGTTGGTGTTCAACTTTTACCAATTGACACTCTAAGAATTTTGTTAGATATTCTGCTACATCATTTTTCATGCCTGGCAAAAAGAAAATTTTCCTTAACGTTGTTACCATTTATTGGTCTCCTGGGTGACCAACATATGGTCTTTCGTGGTATTCATCTAGTATTATTTGCCTCAACGTGTCCGTATTAGGAACATACATCATTTTTTGATATGTTAATAGTTTTTTTGTGTTTTTATCATATCTGGGGACTTCCTTTTGCTGCAGTTTCTGTTGTATTTCTTGATATTGAGGATCCTATTGTAATGCCTATTTGATTCTCTCTCCAAAATATGTAATAGTGTTTCTCACAGAAATTCCTACAAATGCATGGGCATTCCTACTGAGAGCATATGCAATTATATTTCCTTTTCCTTTTATATGTTTTATATCAAATTCAAAATGTTAGGTAAATATAACCACCTAGCCTACTTAACATTTAAATCAGGCTAACTAAAAAAATATTTCAAATTGATATGGTATGTCAACAACAAAAATTTGTTTCCCAATAGATAGTGCATCCATATTTTCAGAGCATGTATTACAATTGCCAATTCTAAATCATATGTAACATAATTTTGTTAATTTTTTTTCTAGATATCTGAATTCATAAGCTATTATTTCATTATCTTGCATTAGCACACCCACAAGTCCCTCCAGAGAAGCATCAGTACAAACAATAAATTCCTTATTTGGGTCCACAATTTTTAATATAGAAATTGTTGTTAATAATTGTTTCAATTTTTCAAATATTTCTTGGCATTTAGCTTTCCATTTAAACTTTATTCCTTTTTTCTACAAGGAGGTGATAGGGTAAGCCAATTTCGAAAATACCTATACAAATCTTCGATAGTACCCAACAATCCCCATGAACAATCGAACTGTTGACACATATTTTGGTATAGGCCAATTCATGATGGCCTTAACCTTCTCAAGGTCCACACCTAATCCTTCCTTGGAAATAATGTGACCTAAATACTGGATTATGTTTTTGTAAAACTCACATTTGCTAAGTTTTTCATAAAGCTGATGTTCTCTTAATGTCTTAATACCAACCTAAGATGCTCTTAGTTCTCCCCTTCATCTTTAGAGTACACTATGAGGACATATATGAATATGTACACAAATCTCTCAAGATATTTGTGAAGAATATAATTCATTAGACACATGAAGGTTGTTGGTGCATTAGTGAGACCAAAGGGTATCACTACGAACTCATAATGTCCATACCGAGTCCAGAAAGTTTTCTTATGGATATCTTTATCTTTTATCTATAACTAGCGATACCTAGTTCTTAAATCAATTTTTGAAAAGACGGTTTCTCCCCTTACCTGATCGAATAGGTCATCTATTTGGGGAATGGGTATTTATTTTTGATAGATAACTTATTCAACTGTCTATAGTCAATGCACATTCTAAAAGTGCCATATTTGTTTTGGACAAATAGTACAGGGGTTCCCCAAGATGATACACTAGGTCTAATATAGCCCTTATATAAAAGTTATTGTGACTTCAATTTACATTTTTCCGCAATTTGGGGGCTAATGTAGCTTAAACTAGCCCCAAGATCAATTAAAACAAAAACAAATTGGTTTTGAATAGTACATTCGATCTCAATCATATTAGATTGATGATCATCCCGTTGTTATTCCAATGTCGCATTGATTTTGGGAATGTTTATGGCCACATCATTTACATTACTTTCCTCATGTACAACTTGAATATTTTGTATTGACCTCGGATTGTGCAGGCAGTCCCTTAATAGATGTGGTTGCCACAACCCCAGCATTTAAGCAGTTTTCGTTCTTTACCTCTTATTCTCCTTTTTCTATTCATTTCCATAGTCTTTGATCCTATGTGAGATTGAGCTGATTGATTTACACCTCCTTTGTTAAATTCTTCCTCTTATGAACTTTTCCCAAATTTTTCAAATAGGAAGAATTTTGTCTTTTTAGATTCATAACAAAATTGTTTTTATCCTTATTCTGCCATGAGTTGGAACCTTCATTCCTATTTCTGAACTATTGGTAATAAATTATAGCTATCTTGACTACTTCGTCAATGGTATTAAGATTTTCAACTTCAATCCTCTCTTTATATGGTGCTGGTAAATAGTTTAGAAATATTTGTGCTTTTTCTTTCTCCTCTCTAATATAGGGCATGCATCAGTGTAAGTTTGTAAATTTTGTTACAAACTCATCCATGGAATGTTGTACTAACCCTAATTGATGGAATTACTTAGCACGGTCACCTTCATATCGTTCCCTTAGATATCGAGATTTAAACCACTTCAAAAACTCCTCCCATGAAACTGTATTTTCATCCAAAAGGTGTATGGTTTTAGCTTCTAATTCCCACCACAGAGTGGATTTATCCTGTACCTAATAAACAACCAGACGGGCCTTCAAATTACTTTCATATTCATACACTTGAAAGTATTTGAACATGTTAAGAATCTATTTTTCCATATCCTCCTCCCTTTCCCCATCAAAAGTAGGAGGCTTGATTTTCTCGAATTCTCCCTGCAACTCCATTTTCTTCTTTTTCTTGTGTAATTTGACATCTATTTTATCTGATTCTTCAACACTTTTAGACTTTCCGACACCATCTCTACTTCCGTCCATTTCAACCCTTCTGGTTCTACACTTTTGTAGTTGCATTTTTTTGTCAACTCCTTTATTATACGTTCCTGATCCTTACTTGTTTTTAACAATAGTTCATTACTGTTCTGGAGCTAAGCCAACTCTTGTTGTGAATATCTTATAACTTCTAGAATATGAGAGTTTGGGGTGGCACCTCCTCCTCCCAACTCCACATACAAGTTTTCCCCTCCTGTTATGGTTGTAGGAGATTCGAATTCCATACTACAATAATATAGTGTACTTATGTGCCTTATGAGACAACACAATCTGATTATCAATAATTTCATATTTATCTTTTTCTATAAAAAGAATATAGCTATAATTATTTTTTTCTTAGAGACTGTGATGGCCCATTTCAAGCCAAGTGTTAAACAACCTGGTTTTGATACCACTTGTCATATAACACTCTAACATATTTTTTTTCTTTCTATTTTTAGGATTTCGTTATAGTACAAGATAATTTTTCCTTCGATCCATGATTATCACCTTGTTAACAACTTTGTATCTTCCTAATTTAAATTCATGAAATATGTATTAAATAATAATTAAACAGTTCTATTCTTAATTATTCTCACCATAGTGCTTACTAGTTGGATATCCATTATTTCTATCAACTCTGGTAACAATCTGATATATTATTCATATCATAAGTCTTTTACCTCTCACCCATACATTTTATTAATGTTTACATACACTAATGTATGTTGTGCTCCACTTCTACGCTATATTAAACTTCAAAATATATATATATATATAAAGACTATGGTAAACATAGCCATCCCAAGCGATTATGCAAGGTTTAAAATGTGTGATGTCCTACAATGGTGATTAATGCTACCCACACCAAAGTGTACATTACGCTTACAGCTATTGTGGTAGTAACTTAATGCATGCCAACTGTGGCAAAAATCTCGAGGACTTGGAAAACTCAACCTCCAATCCCATTTCACTAGCTGCAACAAATTCATATGATATTCACATGGGTGTAATCTTCATATATGTGAATGGTTGAGATTCACCAAGGAAATCCAATGGTAGTTTCTCATTCATCCCAAACCCTAACCTTCCACCACTATATTCATCCATCTATTCGTTGTTCACGCCTTTTTCGAAACTGGCCAAATGTATGAGGTTACCATAACACAACTGTAGGGTTTTACAGAAAACATGTGTCACAGGGGTTTGCCTCCCATATGACCACTGTCAAACCCAAATGGATATTTTTTCATACTGTACCTTATTTTGTCTTGTGTATTTAGATGGAGGTTGACAATTTCTCTGATAATTTTTCCTGTCGAAGTCTCAAGTTCTCAGTCTTCAGCCAGTGTTCCCATGTTGTATTAAAGGTAATGTATTCAATTATAATGATACTGATACATTCATATTTTTCTTTCTTTATTTTCATTTTCTTATGGGTGTATTTTGATCTATTTATTTTGTTTATCTATACTAAGGTAAGTGAATAACTTCAGAATATTTTGGGGATTTACCCCTCCGAAGCTTTATAACCCTCATCTCCTACAATGTTCTGCCCTTGTCCCCTCACTCCAGATGATAAACTCGGCATTTTTCCTTTGTTGCTTCTTTATAGGTGATGGACATGGTGCTCCTTTGTTACAACAAAGTCTATTTGTTTTTATTATTCCTTTTATTGTTTGGTGTTAGCAACATAAGTCAAAATTTTAATAGTTTTATTTTTTAGCTCCATGTTTTCTTGAAGCTTGTTCTCTAGGTGCACAGGGGAATTAGTGTGGCGTAGATTCAGGCACCAGAATACTGGTAGTGACTTGCATATGAATTTGCTTGAGGATTATGATAAATTGAAAGTAATTAAATTAGAGTTTTAAGCCTCTTGTATCAAATTCATAAGCACATAAACATGAACTACAAGTTCAATTTTTGTAGAAAATAACATAAAACATTGCCATAACAACAAACACAAAAAAACAAAATTATGAAGGAGTTCAACCCTCCTGGGCTACATCTCCTGGTCAAGCTTCCAATACTTGGGCCTCTTTCATTATGCTCATAAAATGGTGTTTACATCAAGTTACAGTTCTCAAATGGCTTCAACAATAGCTCCAATGACTTTAGGACTGTCAAAAACCCATGTCTAGCCTCTTTTTGCTCCCACAAAGGCCAAAAATCGAATGAGTTATGATCTCCCCAATTTTTTCTGCTATTCATTCTACAAATCGCACTTGTCTGCAGCCGTCCTACAAATCTGCCCTAAAAATAACTAACGGAGCGACATCTTGGCTAACTACTAACGTAATTTGTGAGACACTTAATTTGTCCATTAACGCCTATGGACCGAATATTTTAACCATATATGGTGGTCTCGCCCCTTATTTGTTGTGTGTGCGGTGACCAGCGCTGAGGCTAGCCCCGACCCACCCCAAAAAACGCGTGTATGAAAATTTTAGAATGGTTTTTAATATATGAATAATAAGAACCAATCGACGGTGTGTTGACAAGTCATGTGGCTTGTACTTGACCAGTCCTGTGTTCGATTCCCGTGGGTTGTGCTCGGCCCTTAACAAAATTTTGGTGGCCACCAAGCAGCCACATGGCAGCCTCTATTGGCCCACATGGTCCCTCTATTGGCCCACATGGTCCCTCCGTTGGTCGATTTAACCAACCTCAAAACCAATAAAAACTGTCCATTTGACAACCAATAAGATTCTCACAAGTGGCAAGCTATTACAACCAATCAACTGACAACCAATAAGATTCTGACAAGTGGCAAGCTATGACAACCAATCAGACAAGTGGCAAGCTATGACAACCAATCAGCTGTCAACCAATTGGTCCCTCTATTGGCCCACATGGTCCCTCCATTGGTCGATTTCACCAACCTCAAAACCAATAAAATCTGTCCATTTGACAACCAATAAGATTCTCACAAGTGGCAAGCTATTACAACCAATCAGCTGACAACCAATAAGATTTTGACAAGTGGCAAGCTATGACAACCAATCAGACAAGTGGCAAGCTATGACAACCAATAAGATTCTCACAAGTGGCAAGCTATTACAACTAATCAGCTGACAACCAATAAGATTCTGACAAGTGGCAAGCTATGACAACCAATCAGCCTGTACAGTCAGGTTTCAGTCAGCATGCCATGTTAGCAGGTCCAAACAGCTATATCGATTACTGACTGGGAAATCTTGCAATTGCTGGTTTGAAAGTTTAGTTGTTTCCACAAATGAACAGATCACTTTTTCGAGAGCATACATCGTTCGTTTTTCGTGGAATGAATTGCGCCAAATTTAGAATGATGAGATCTATGTGGTCATTGAGGTTTCGAGCCATTCAGAAAAAATAGGAAATTTGATCATAAAATTGATCCACCGGGTCAAGTAGGTTTGGTCTCGGGGTTCAAAATTGAAACTCGCTACATTCATTAGTATTTTGTCTTATTTATTTATTTCTTGACGGGACAATGAGTATTGAAACCACGTTTCATTTCCCTATCCCCATTGCTTGTACGGTGAACGCATAACCATATCAGGTTTTTCCCCTTCATCGTACCTGTAACTAGAACTCTACATTTAATCGATATTATTCTGTGTGACATGTCAGTCCACCGCTCTTGAACTTGTGAAGAAATCTTTCAAATATGTGTCTATCTTGGGAATCCATTCCCAATTTTTGTGTTATAGAGGAAATAAATCTTGTTTGTTGTGTTCACTGGTTTAACTGTGAAGCATTTTTCTCCAAATGGAGAAACACATATATTTTGCCCATCGGGGTTTAAATACTACAATGGAGTTTGTATTCCCTTATGTGATATTACACGACTGAAGAGACCTATGTCCTCAGTTATATTTTTGTTGTTTATTTCTTATTACAGTTTAATATTATATGTGATATGGTTTCTGTCTAGAAGTTCAAAGTGTATTAAAAGATATATGTTTATAATGTACTTAGATTGATATTTGAGCGATAATGGTAAATATGTACTTGAATTGACTACTCGAAATGGGGATAAGTATCCCATCATCTAGTTAATAATTTCTATTTATGTTTTCCTAAATTTTGTTAATTTGTTGTGCTTGCACTACTTTATCTTCAATACGAATAAATACCAGTCAAAAATAGCATAACCTATATATAATTTTAGCAACTAGACAGTCATGTAGTAACCCAATTTATTAGTTTTCCTTAAAATCTTAAAAAAGCCTCAGCATATCTAGGCGTAGAATTTTCAAGTGCAACTTATATATGTCTCATATACTTTGTTTCCCTTAATCCGTAACACCCAGAATTTTAAAATTTATTGAACACATAATCCAAACTTGGAGTAATGATTTGAATTCAAATAGCTGCCCTATATACTTAAATAAGAACAACATTCAAATAGATACAGTTAGAAAATAGTGGCTAAATTCATGAGTATATTCACTTAGAACCACTCTCACACCACTTAACTGTAACAATCGTAACTGTAACTTCCAATACATTTCAACCAGAATTAACTATAAATTTTAAAATCGTATCGCTCAAAATTAACTATAATATAAAGTACATATCTACCAAAATTATTTATGATATTAAATGCATATCGGCAGAATTAATTGTAATGTTAAATATGTATCAACCTGAATCAACTGAAATGTTAGAAACATATTAACCATAATTATGACTATAATGAACTGGATCCCCTTGTATATAACAACTTGTCGCTCACCCATGAACCATCTTCTTTGGTTCTCTCTCGAATTGAGATCTACTTTTTTTGTCCCAAAATAAACAACCTCTTGTGATTCTTCGTCGAGGTATTTTATGCCTTGTTTCCCCAGCAGAATTTCTTTAATGACGTTTCACTTTCTAGAGTCTACCAACCCCATAGCCTAGGTTTTTTTTTCGAAAAAGTATGATACTTTTTCGTTAAAGACCTTTTTTTTCTCCCATGGTGCTTTATTCATCCATTTTCGGTGTTCTTTCCTCACTAAGTGATTTGATAGATTTTTCTCTCCCAATCTTATCAATTCTTAACCAACGACTCCTAGGGATTTTTAGGAGTAGATTAAGGGAAGTTTGTTCAATCCTATCCATATTTGATTCTAGATTGGAATAATGATCTTATTAACTCAATTTTTATTTTCTAAGTAAATATTTCAATTTATTTTTATTATCAAAATCTATTTATTACATCATCATATTTATTCCAGGTTGAATCTACTATGGCCTTTAAGCTATTACTAAAAATAATTTTGCCTAATTAAAAGATATTTACATAACTACAAATGGATATTAAAAAAAAATATTCCTCTTCTTCTTACCATCCTTCCACTTTTGTTAGTTCCCTTAACTTCTTTATCAAAGAAATTTATTCGATTTTCTCTTCTCAAACAATGTTTGTTGCCTCTCCATCTTCTTATTCATCACTAAATTGCACTCAAACTCTAACCCACCTAACATCATTACTTTAGATAACACTACTACTATTGATTTCCTTTGAATTTTCTTGCCTATGCACCATCACCAAAATACAATCCAAACTCTAACTCACATAGCATAACTTTACCTATGTACGATCCCCAAATTACAGTCCAAATTATAACTCACATAACATAACTTTACATGCGTACCACCACCAAGATACACTCCAAACTCTACTTCTACTTCATATAGCATCATTATTTTAAGTAACTTTGTTAGATACTTATTGCCCAACCAATTCTTTATATTTAAAATTTCTTTTTTTTGGGCAAAAAGAAAATAAAACTCTTTATAATAATATCATTTTCCTTTCTTATAATTTTAGAACCTCCTTCCATAAACATAAAAAATTTAATATATAAATAAATATATGAATTAGACATAATGGTTGGGAGTGAAGAAAATATATATTCAAAAAACAATTTTGTCATTAATTTTTTTTACGGAAATTTTGATAAATATTCCTACTTAGTTATCCTTCTCTACTTAATTTAGAAAAAAGAAGAAAAATCAAGATAGCAACGAACATGCTCACCATACTGGACTAATTAATTGGAAAACCAATTATTTCTGCCTTGCTTAATTTAGGATATGCACATAAATAGCGTAAAATAATTTTTTCAAAACAAAATTCACTATTTAAATTAAAAAGAAAATAATAATCAATCAATAGAAGCGAAAATATTTTATTGAATCGAATTTATCGAATAATAATCCAATAATGCCAATCATTACCAAGGAAATAAATACAAATTAAAGTAATAGTATGTGAAAATCAATATTAAATCAAGAAATTATAATTTTTTCCAAAAATGGTATCCTCAGTGGGATCGTGACGTTTAGTTCAAGGTCCTTCATATTGAATACGATAGAGTTTGTTCAAAAGAATATCAACATGCCTTATGTTAGAGTTTGTTAAAAAGAATATCAACATCTCTTAATCATCTTGATAAGTGTATATAGGAAATTAAAAGTATAATAAATTATTTTTTTAATGCTTTTTAATAATAACTTTATAAATACAATTTAATGTATTGTGAGGTAATTTGTAGTTTAATAGCTAGTTTAAATTTTATCTTAATTTTGTATCAAATTTATATAGAAACCAATATAATTATAAATAAAAAAATTCTACACTGGTTTTCCAGGGTTAAAATAGAAGAGATGTATAATTTTAAAATTAGTACATGAAAATAATATAAATATATATAATTAAAATTAGCACATGAAAATTATATATATATATATATATATATGGGGTTGAGTTTTTTTTTATGAATATATATTTTTTACTAAGTGATGGTAGGGGATGTGTATTTAAAAATATATTAATAACAAAAAATATTTAGATTTGTATATATGTGTGTACGTTTGAGTTTCTATTGTATAGATATATGCTTTTTACTAAACAATATGTAATATCCCTTTGTCCTATGTTTTTTAATAATTAGACAATTGTTTCTAAACTTGATAGCACGGAAGTCATGAACATGAAAGTATTATGATGTAATAAATAAAGTTTATTAATAAATGGAAAAGATGAAAATTACTTGGGAAAGAAGCACTAGAGTAAAGGGATTCTTGCCAAATTTGGAAAAATCATCCTTGATGGATGAGAGTAAAATAAATCTTCCCTAAAAAGACTCCTAAAAATACCTAGGACATACTAAATAAAATTTAATGAGATAGGAGAGAAAAATCCATTAAATTACTTAGCTCAGGAAAGATGTTAAGTGTGGGTGGAATAAAGCACCACAGGAGAGAAAGGAGGGCTTTAAAGAAAAAAAAAAGAGGAAAGATAATTAGGCAAGTGGATTGGCAGACCCCATAAAAGGACACTCCTAAGAAAAATATGCTAGGGAAAGAAAATATATAAAATACATTAGTTGGGAATCAAAGAGGTTGTTGATTCCCTGGAAAGTACATCTCACATCAGAGGTGAATTGGAGGATTTCAGTTCAAGGTTGGCTGGAAAAGGTGCAATATTCCCAAGTGTTCCCCTAACAGTGATACTGGTTAGATTTTTTGTTATGTTATTTTATTAGCATAAATGTTATGTGCAGAGAGTATGTTATGTGCAAAGAGTATATGAAGAAAATTGTTATCATGAATTTAGTTATACTAGAAATTAGATTTTGATGTCAAGTTGAATACATGATGCTATTATGAATTTAATTATATTAGAAAATAGATCTTACTTTCGAGCCTAATATGTATGGTAGTTAAAATAATTTGGCTCGAAAAAAAATGGCATTAAGTTTAGGTATACGTGCATGACTATAATTATGTGTTTTACATTGGATTGAACCATCTACATATTGTTATTTCTAAGTATATGTTACTAAACATGTTACTGGTCTTAGAGACTATGTATATTATTTTCTTTACATATAGAAGAAGTAAATGTTAGAAGAGTTAAAAAAGGCAAAGGATTTAGTAGAAATCAATTAGAAAATGAAGCATAGGAACCAAGGTTTAATTTCTCGGGTGTCAGGCCTCTAGGAGACAGAAAGAATTCAATTTCTGGTTGGTTACAATTAACAGGAATCCAAATAATAGTGGTACAGAACAAAAGGAAAATAGCACAGTGGGCGTACATTCCTGGAGGTTACACAGTTTAAGAACATCCTAACATGAATTTTTAGCCAAGATATTAAAGTCGATAATAGTCTATTACTATTCCTTTGTAATAGGACAATAGCGAACTTCTGAAAAAGAAACTAGTAAAGAGTCCATATGAAAAGAAAAACAAGAAAAGAAATAGGATATTAATTATTTCTTTGTTTCCATCTGTGTAGATCTAACTGGAAGGAATAGAATCTACAGTGCTGAAATACTTGGAAGAAAAATAAAATACAACAGAATAGCAAAATAATGGTTCAATAGTATTATATACGAAAATGATTTTTGAAATATATATTTGGATCTTGGACTGCATATTGTAGGATAGTCGAAGAAAAACAAAAATGACATGAGATGATCCATAATATCAAACTAACCTCCACAGAGGAATTATATTGGGTTAGCACTAAAAGTAAAAATCAGTAGTTATTTCTCTATGAAAAGATTGCACTATATACACATTAAACTTTTCTTTTGCACCCATGGTAATTAGGGTACCCAGAAATTCTAAGTACAGAAACGAAGTAATGGAGGAGTAAACTACAGCCAGGAGCTACTGACAAAAGAAAAAAAAGAGAGACAAAATCCACTAGATTGAGGATTGAATGCTTAAATTGTCCATAGGACATGTAATGCGAGTAGTTCACAATAACACTGGCAATGAACGAATTTTAACATGACCACTGAAGTGGATCAAACTCCAGAAACTCGAATTTAACCAACCTCGGAGAAATAGTAGCCGAAAATAAGTGATGGCTGTGGTTCCCAACTTCATGAGGAAGAGCTACTTCAAAGGAAACCTGCATACCTATATGTCGGGCGAGATAGGGGAGTGAGTATCCTATTGCTTGAAGTGAGAGTTATTAGAATAATAACAACAAGAGAGAAAATTAAATTCCATACTAGTTGAGGATAAATATTGGCGCATACTCCAACTTGTACATTAACAAGAGAGGAAGTCCCCTTAGACACCTCTGCGGATATTCTGAGTAATAGTATGACGAGAAGAAAGAAAACCCACAAGGAAACTGGGTGTGAATATGGTTACAGCTACACCTAAACAAGAAAACCACAGTGTGACCGTTCTATAAGGAAATAATAAACATTCATCTCAACCGTTCAAGCGTTGTCAAAGTGATCATATTTGATGGAAGGGAACGTGGCAAGGGGTAATGAATTTCCTAATGTGTGATTAACACTTGGCCTTGATATGATATAATTCATATGATATAGAGTAATTTACTATGCGCCTGTGTGAATTCACCATAGACAAGTACCCTCGTTGGTAACGATACCCCAATAGTACCTATAAAAATTGCAAAACAAAACCAGAATACCTTGGCACATGCATTCATAGGTTGACATCGAAATAATTACACGAACTATACGCTGAGTAGAAATGAATTTAACATTAAATAACAAAATGGTGGATACAAATGTTAGTTATATGCACTTTAATAAGAGACCGTGAAATGGATAGGTATATCCTAGTTATATGCGCTTTAATATGAGACACGGTGAAATGGATAGGTACATCCTAACTTAGGCATGGGTACTGACTAATAACTTTATAAGCTAAAGATAATGTTTTGAAATGGTAATTCCCAACGATTATAAGGAGTTGGATAATATTACAAAAGAAAAAAAAATTATGAGTTAAACTAATAAAAAGGGAATGATTCCGAGTATCTCAACAATATTAACAATACCATATCTACAAAACAAAAAGTTTGAGATGTGTTCGTGGGCATGTGATACAATACGAGAGGAATATATGTTTAAAAATATATCAATAATAAAAAAATCAAATATAAATATTTTGGATCATATATATATATATATATAAACCTCCTAATTATCTAGGTGTTCAAAGACATCACACTTTTCTATATTTATTTTTTCTTAAGTTTTACATTCTACATATTAGCCCTTCAAAAAATTTAATTCCTACCCATAAAATATGAAATTAATACAAATATATTAATTAAATAAAAAACTTCTTATAAAATTTTAATAAGAAAATTAAATAAATCTATAGCATATATTCTTTTTAAGTATAAAAATAATAATTTATTCACATAATTTTTAATAAAAAGTTTACTGTTCCACATTATGCGCATGTGTTTCATGCTTAGCTCGGAACCTATCTTGACTTTGTAATAACATAGAGATTAACGGTAGAAATGATAAATGGCAAAAAGTTAAACATTCAAAATGTGTACCGTTTAATATCATTAATATCCATTCACGATAAATTAATTAGATTTTGGAAATGTAAACGACACTGTTCTGTTTATTTGAATCTTTGTAAAATAGAAATTGAACGGAAACGAAAAATTTGTCGATCATCGGAAGAAGAGTCTAATTCACTCCAAAAATATATTGAGAGATATTAATATGCTTCATTTCCAAAAACGTTAAAACACTAAGTGAAAATAACTTATATTATGTAAATGTAATTGGTACCCTGCAAGATTATAATCGCTGCTTTATTATTGGGTTTCATTTGAGAGACACATTTTCAGATTTAGTTAATAAATTGAAGGGTGACAGCTTTTACTGTGCCAAAGGTGAGAATGTTGTAGGTTGATTTCGTGTCTGAATGGTGCTAGAATGGAGTAGTCTAGCTGGGCGGAAGAATGGCCCGTTTTCCGGCACCAGCCGGAAAATCGTCCGGCTCCGGCCGCCGGCAAAACGGGCGCCCTCCACCACCCTCCCCCTCGCTCCGCCTCCCTCCTTCGCAACCACCCTCCCTCGCCACCACCCTTCCCTGGCCATTCTGACAGAGCCTGACCGGCGCATCTGTAAATCCTGACATCCCCTGACAATGGATCCAGCGCAGCTCGAGTGGATCGAACACGGAAAGTCTCGCTCGCTCCAATTCGAAATCCCGGTCAGGCGAAATCCCGCGGTTGCTCCCTCACTCACCTTCCTCCCCAGAGCTCCCGCGGTTGAACCAATTTTCCAGATTTTTCATGATACAGGACACCTTGGCTCTGTAACGAACAGTCAAACACTCAGCCGCTTCATAGGCAGCTTTGGGGATTCAAGGTGATTAATGAGTTTTTGAATGCATTCAGATGATCGAAATCAGCCCTCGCGAAATGCACATGGAATGTTGAGTTAATTTATTTTCATGTTAAATAAATTTGCAGGGTTTAACTCTACATACATCCATAATGAAATTTTAGGAATTCTGGTATTTACTGCATACACACAGTCAAGGATTACTAATTTGGAATTTATGGATTTCTAGTTTTCACCGCATACTATCAGTTAAGGATTACTAATTCTATATTCACTCGTAAATTCTCATAATGTGCAGAGTTTAATATAGCATTGTGTATGTTTATGCATTTTCTGTTTTATTTGAATTTCTGAGTAATATGTAAAATTTTATATGTTCCATATTTCCTAAACTCTTTCTGAGCTTTTTTGAAATCATGAACTTTTCTATATCTCTCCCGCTTGAAACCAAGAGACTTTTCAAAGTTTGAACTTGGTAACCATGATTCATCCTGCTATAGGAAGAAATTGGATATGCTTCTGCATCAAGCTCTCTTTGTTGGAAAGTTTTGAACCTTCTGATTCAAAACAGAAAATATAGTCTTCCGATGAAATTCTTACACCATCTCTGGTGCAAGTCTTTTTAGTTACTTACTGTCTAACATGACATCATTTATCAGTGGGTTTTTCCATTCCGATAGTTACTGTTCTTTATATTTGCTACGATGGTACTGCAGTCAACTTTTGTTGCCAAAATTCTTTCCACTGTCCTAAATGGCTTTTTGAGCAAACCTAGCAAATCTTCAACTCAACTTCGCTGTAGTTCTATCGCTAAACCAATGTCTTTATCCCTTGCATGATCCTATCGGGTGAATATACTTCAAATTGGAGAGACATCTGATATTCTTGGCGGACCCAAAATATAAGGATCGTAGCCCATTTTTCTCAAAATTGCAAGCGGCTGAATTCCTTATTTTAATTTATTATATTGGCATTTCAGGAACTGAGATTTTTATAAATATTTGATCACCATATCACCAATTTGATATTGTTTCTCCTTTCCTCCATAGCGGTTTTATACTTATAGACCTCATTATTTTATTCAATGTTTCTTCTTTTTTCCTCTAGGAAGTACACTACACCTTGTGAAAAATTTCATTAGAAACATTGGCATCTACTGGCAGAGGTCTCAATTTTGTCAGTGTGTCTCTATTATATGTTAGGAGTTGAATAACCTGTAGCAAGATTAACAAAATTGTTACAAGCAAACTTAGTGTGAGTACACAAGAAGTTCATCTTTGTTGGTTTTGGACTATACATTGTAACACATTCCCAGCTGGTGGATTCAATATTTCAATCTACTGATCAGTTTGACAGTGATATGAACTAAAGATGCATCTCCAACATCTTGCATAGTGTTCAACAAAAGTAGCCCAAGAATTTGGTGTCCCTGTCAGAGGTGATAAAGAGAGTTACATTAAAATGAATCACTACCTCCTTGAAATGTATCACTACCTCCTTGAAAAATAACTTACAATGTGTGATGCATCTCCATGTTTATTACAATATCTAACATGTACATTGTAGGAAAGCTATCGAAAATTTAAAAATTTAATATTATTACCTCTTTGAGTTTGTGGTAGCCCCACCACAAAGTCCATGATTAAGTGTTGCCATGATTTATCTGGTTTTGGTAAAGGTTGGTCCTCACTGATATTTTGTTGCTTACCCTTGGCAACTTGACAAATGCAACTCTTGTTCACCTACATAGTGACCTCTTTGGTCATGCTTGACCAATAATGATGTTCTTCCAATTGCCCAAGGGTTTTGTCCTTTTCGAAATGAACTAGAACTCTAATATGTGCCTCAGTTATAAGTATTTCACCCACTGTACCTCTCTGAATACACAATTGCTTCTCATTTCTATCCTGCAACATATATTCTAAGAAGTTACTCCTATCGCCCATAATTGGTTCTTTATCAACAAGTCCTTCCAAAGACTTGATGCATTTGCTTTACCTACTCTGTACTTGATCAAAAGTTAGCCGTGCAATTAATTTAATCATCTGGCATGACTAGCATTTAACCTGATTTATGCAAATACTTAAAGACTTGATCTTTCCAATTCCTCCAATTAGGTAGAATTTTTTATGATTCACTATAATTTCTAATCAAAATGCAGTATTTCTTCTTTTCTTCATTAAACATTTCTCTGTTGTATGTCATGGGATGCTGGTAAGTATTGGTAAGAGCCAAACCTGATACATGACATTCAACCTCAAAAACCCTGTTAAAATCTTGAAGGGATAGAATTGGAGCTTCTGCTACACACCTTTTGAGAGTTTGACAGGTCTCTTCTATTGCCTATAGGCTATGACCACAAAACCCCTTATTTGCTTTGACCATAGAAGTTCCAGGTGCAACAATCTTTCTCAAATTTTTGATGAACTTTTGAGAAAACTTCACATGTTCATGAAAATGTGGCACACACACAAAAAGACTGCAGAGCTGGTCAATCCATATTTGCCTTCACTTTACCTGGGGGTTTATGTCAATTCATTTTATGAAATAATGTGTCCAATTATCAATATGTGCCAACCTGCGTTGGGAAAATATTGTCTTTTGTATATTCAGAAATAATTGCCCCTCTTGCAAAATGTCAAACAGAGCTCATAAATGCATGAAATATTTCTCTTGAGTTTTAGTGTACACTAGAATAGTAGAACAACATGTAAATAAACAATAATAAACTTGCCAATAGGGGCTGACCCTCAAAGGTCATGATGATTCCCTGCTTGGTGCTGGACTCATACCTACTGCTGCTTGAGTTGTGGAGCTTGGACTTGTGTGTTTTTAGGGCCAGATGGCCCATCCTTTGTTTTCCATTATGTGTTAATATATTTGACATGTGTATGGACTGTTTAATGCCCAAGTGGGTGTGATTTGTTGATGGGCGATTTTTGGTACCAACACTGCTCAAATCTGATTTGGTTTGTGGTGGATGATTAAGCGACCTGCTTTTTTATGGTATAAAATACTGGAAGGTACATTGCCACAAACTCAAAGATTTCACTTTCTAATGTCAAAGTGATCTCCGATGTATCAGATAAGCTCCGTTTCAGGTAACCACTTTTTGATACCAGCGGATACTGCAGAGAAAAGCAATAACCAAAAGTAAAATGTGATTAAATTGGACAAAAAATTCTGAAACTAGTTGAATCAGAGCTCCATTTTGAAGAATAAATGGATAACTTATTATACCATAGATTATCATCAGATTCAATGATCAATAATAATTTCTCCACCTTATGGAGCTTGTAGCTGCGATTCTCCACATGAACAGTGATACTTGTAGGGAGACCTGTCGCTTCACACCTGCATTAAAAAAAGACAACAAGAATATCGATTAGCAGAACATAATTCCAGTCACTGAGGCATAGTCAAACTGCTCAAGTCTTTATAGTAAGCCTGAGGCTATTTTTAGTATGATGAGAAGGGATATCTCTGTAAAACTTTATCAGGAAAATCAAGTTCGGCGTCATAAAACAGATAAAACAGTAAACAGTGCAAATCCTATAGAGAATGTAATTAGCACGCTAGGTCATAAAACAGATAAAACAGTAAACGGTGCAAATCCTTTTGTGCTATTTATTTTTGTCATTATTGAGTGATTGATATTTTAAACCTCAAAAAAAGCATAAAAGATGTTTTATATTTATATATATGTTGGATAACTTGCTAAGATTGAAATTTTGGTTTTGATGTTCTTGCATATTGTTTGACCAGATCAGTTCAAAATGGGCAAGCGAAAGAAATGGCAATATATCATGGATCTTGAGGTGCAAGACCTCAAAGGAAAAATGGCATTCTCTAGTAAAGACTTGGTTTGGACAGAAAAAAAAAAAAAAACAATGGTATTGATCGAGTTGCTGTAATCCCGTTACGACGAGTTTTTGACTTTATCAAAGGAGAGGAAGAAAATCCTATTGCTCCATGCAAATTCATAAGAAAAACAAAAAAGAAACCAAAAGAAAGATCTACTGCTGCATTGCAATATGATATGTGAGTATTTAAAATATATATTGTTTAGATCTTTTGAAACCACAATTATCTTTCTTTGTATGTACTAACAATTTAAATTTTTGGTTTAGTTATCATTGTTCGTTTGGCCCAGAGGACAAAAGAGGAAATCTTTCAGCTAAACGAAGGACCTCATTTGTGCAGAAGAGGGGTTGCCAATGCCACTTTATTGTAAAAGTTATGCATGAAATGCCTGATAGAGCAATATTAACTTTCAATATGTATGAACATGAAGATGGGGAAGGTTGGGCTTGTCATGGTCAATGTGACACTTCAGGTGAGACCAGGGCCTTGCATAGGCCAAAGCTTTCGAGGGACATTGTTGCATATGTAGAGAGTTGTTTCTTTTTGGGAGTGCCTATTGATGTAGTGTATAGAACCCACATTAAGAGACATGTTGACATCGATGTGGCAGCTCGAGATAGAGATTTCTTCTTATGCAGGAAAGATATTGTAAACATCTATAATAGATTGGCGAAGGGAAATTATCAACTTCATAAAAAGGATGAAATGAGTGTAAACCTTTGGTATCAAAAGCATCGGGAATATTTTTTCTTTTACCAAAAGCCCAATGGTGTGGAGGTCCCTTTTATAATAGGGATTCAAACAAAGTGGATGTTGGAGACAATGGTCAAGCTATCACACAATAGCTTAATAGCCATGGATTCAACATTTAACACAAACAAATATGGGGTAAGTCAGATGCCAATGATTTATTGAATATATTTATTTAAGTTGTATACATTGAAAATGATTAATAATTTGTATTTAAATTTATGTAATGTTGAAAATGACAGTATCAGTTGTATACACTCGTGGCATTTGATGAACAACAAAGCGGGGTGCCTGTTGCATGGGTCGTGGCATCACGAAACACATCAGATGATATTGCAATATGGCTGGAGCATCTCATGCGCAAATGTTTCCAAACCCGTCCTGATTGGAAAGTCAATGCTTTCATGGTTGATGATGCACTGGCTGAAATCAGTGCCTTGAGGTAAATTTAACATTGTCATGACATAACCAAACTTGCATTTTTTCTAAAAATACCACACTAAAATGCATTGACTATGGCAGGAGGATCACAGGTTGTGATGTGATCTTATGCGTTTGGCATGTACGGAGGGCTTGGTTGAAAAATGTCAATCGGTTGGCCACTAGTTCCACAAAAGCCAAAGAGATGTTCAGTGAGTTAGGTTTCATCATGAAACACACTCTCAATTATGAAGTGGAAGATGCAATCAATCAATTTTTTATCAAGTTTGCAGATGAAGAGAAGTTCTTAGACTATTTCAACAAGAATTGGGTCACTGGAGATAAAATTCGTAAGTAAACATTTTTTTCGTATTATATGCATTTTTTACTTTTATAAAGGTGATATAGTGAGACTGACATCGTTCTATTTGCAATTAGGTATGTGGGTGAAAGGTTGTCGGGAGTTTCCTCATGCAAATCAGGAGACCAATAATGCTGTTGAGTCATACCATTGTTACCTAAAAACAACATTTCTATCTGATAGAAGGAAAAAATGTGCCCGGAGGATGGATTGGTTATTGCATATGCTACTAACAACAGTTGAACCTTGTTATCGGTTCAAGGAAATCTTAAAAGAAGAAGGATTTCTAAACAACTATAAGAGAGAAAAGCAGCTAGAATCATTAGTGGAACGAGCAAGAAAAATTATGGATACTGATTGTTGTCCTCATGAGAGCATAACCCGTGCCTATTGGGTGAGAAGTCAGACAGATCGAAGTAAAAAATACCTTGTCACCTGGTATCGTAAGGATTTTATAACCTGTGAATGTCCATGGTCTATCCGTGGAAACATTTGCAAGCATGCCATAAAGGTTAATTGGTTGTATTTCCACTTGGATAATTCAAATCCATTGCTTCATCAGCATGCAGATGATAACATATGCAATGACCCACCTGAGATCAATATAGAGCCTCAAAACCATGATGAAGATGTCGATGCTACTCTTATGGCCACAAATGTTGTTGATGCAGATGCCGAGGCACTTCATTTGGCAAGGGAGGAGTTGTTTAGCTATACACATCTCATTTTAGATAACCCTCCTACTACTTTGGCGAAGACAATCCAGTTGACTGGTATGCTTAAAAAAATGTTGGATGAAGCCAATAATTTGCACGTTACTGATTTTGACTTCACACCTGGATTGGAATCTCTTGATCCATCTTTGAAGAGGAAGAAGAGTTTCCTTAGCCCCACAAAGAAAAGAAGAAGCAGCAGAAAAAACAATGGTTTGGAAATTGATTTAAATGTTGATCCATCAGAATATGAACCATTTGAGTTTCAATACCTCAATAAGCGAGGACGTCATCGATCAAATAATGCCGTCTCTATGGTTCCAGGTTAGTTTCATGTGTTGAATAGAGTCATGGTTTTAGATTTAAGTATTTAATCACCACTATTCTTTAACATGTGGTATGTTTATTTTTTACAGCAATGCAACAATCCCCAACCATGGCGATAACCCAAGACCAAAGGGAGATGCAAGACCATCCAACCTTACCTCCCATGCCAGGTACATTTGACACTCTTTCATTATGTGTGCACATATACCTTGATGCTCTAGAAAATTTCTTTGCGATAACATTTGACATTTTTCTAGGTAACTATAGAATAAGTGGAGAAGCATCATCTTCTACCATGACTGATCATCTATGGAAGGACTTCAACTCTAATGGGAATCAATGAGGTATGCACAAAGAATAGATAAGCTAGATTATTATGGCATCGTCAGGTGGCCCTTTATCATATGATAAGTATATTTATGTTTTCCCATTGTTATGTTGTTATAAAAATACCTTTTTCATAATCTGTTCATGAACATAATCTGTTCTCTTAAAGTTCATGAAACTTTGTGACATGGAATGTTGGGTTGTTTCAGAAGGCTCTAGGTACATTGAGAACATGTGTGCGTGCAAAATTTGAGGAAAGTTTGAGCCTTCATCAGTGCAATATTAAAAATATGGGTGCCTGATGAGCACCGAGGAATGTTTGAGCCCTCATCAATGCAAAAGTAAAAGTTCAATCATATGCCACTACTCTCCTGAAGTTTCATGAAATTTTGAACTTTGACATGGAATGTCGAGTTAATTCACATGGCTCTGTAATTGTTCAACAAATTGAATTGTTGGTTCTTTTTACTGCAATGTTTCTGTATTTTCTCACGTAATTGGTATAATACTGCAGACTAAGCTGTAACAATGCTGTATACACACCACAATTTGGGAATGAATTAGTGTTTTGGACATCAATGGTGGTTATTATTTTGCCTTTATTAATTTTTATTACATGGAATTTTCACCAACGCTGTTACAGAGGATCAAAGAATTGTCTCTGCTGTTCTAGAGGTTAATTGGGATTTCTTAGATGCTAATTTTATTTATAGATACATGTGCTTTTCTGATAAAAAGTGCATAAACCATCAGTAATTTGATGTCAAGTTTATGAATGGAATGAAAGTGTATAAACCATTTGCAAAATACATACGCCATCAGTAATGTGATGTCAAGTTTATGAATGGAATGAAAAAGTGTATAAACCATTTGCAAACTACGGACAACGTTTAGCTAACTTGTACGCCTCTAAAACCTCTCAATAGGTATAATGCTGGCCCATGGGGATATTGAATTTGATTACCCTCGAAGAACAAAAATTTCAGTCCTATACACTTTAATAGAATGCCCACAATTATCTAAGTTCCTGACTTCTTCTATTTTCAACATACTTCAAGAATGTCTACCTGATGGATCTTAGAAGCCAATGATAACGCTTACAAAAACTCAGATGAAGAGAAGGATGATGATATTCTCAAAGATTCGAACCTTTTCAACTGCTAAAAACATGTTGTCATGGATAAGTATCAAAGTTTTAAGAAGTACTGTTGGAAACCTCATCTTTTCTCTCCCATATCAATGCAATCATCAAAATCCTCCCTCCATCAGCTCAAAAGGTGTTGCCTTCTTCTTCAAAGATTGCACCCTGCCTTGCTGGTTAAAGATGTAACTTTCTCTGTGCTATGAACAGATCCATGCTAATGGCATTAGGAGCAAGGCTCAAACATCTCCAAATGATATGTCCCCCTTGGTTTGCATTAGGCATTCAACTATGAGCTTGCTTCTGCTGCTCATTCTTCACATGTAAGACTGCACACACGAAGCATCCACTTGCAGATTATAGTCTGGTAAAATCAACATCTAACTTGCCAAATATATGAGAAGATCAACACACTTCACACGCTGACTTAGTCTCTGGAGAGAGCACTTCTCTCACAGTATAAATCAGATCCTGGTAATGTTGACAATATCCTTGAGAGTCGAGACAATGTTCAGACTCGGCACCTTCAGTTCTGATTTTGTCTCATGTTTATTGTGTACAGGAACTTCGGTCAACTACAAACTTCATATATCACTTAAAGAAAGCAACAAACTTTAAGTCAAATATAAAATTCATAGATCATAGATAGCTTCAAGAAAACAGCTAACAGATCCCTAAGAGAGGAGGATCCACTTACAATGGAGATGACTCCCACTCCGAAGACTATCTGTAACCTCCCCAAATAAGGGAATGATATAATATTAAATGCATTAACCTCATGGCAATTGTTCTCTTCTCACTTTGCCGTGTAAATAACAAACAGCTCTCGTCCATCCACAAGATTATAAAAAAGGTAAATGATAATTAGTGATGGTCATTGTATCGATTGGGATAATTTCACCAAGAGAAGATCAGCTTGCCTTAGGAACTGAAATTGTAATCCAACCAATAATCGTTAAAACTTGTCGATTTAAAAGTAATTATATTTTCTACCTACTAAAACAAAATACAAGCAACGCCAATGTAAGGACCATGCAAATCATTATCCATTAAAAAAATAAATCAAGATTCTATCCAATCTCATAGAAGGATTCAAATTAAAAAAGGGCAAAACAAGGATATAATAAGCAACAGTTTAGCAACGACAAAGACCAACCATAGAAATCATATTTTAAACCTTTTAGCTATGAAGCCAGGGCCAATGCAGGTCAACAACTCAATATTAAGAATACAATAGTAGTAGGACTTGAGAAGGAAAAATACAACTTTCCCTATCTATACAAGCTATCAAACATGAAGCAAAAAATCCATGACGCAAAGTATTGTATCCAAAGTAACTTCTACAGGCTTCCAATATCAAGAGTCATAATTATAAATTTACAAATGGTGGGCTCAGAGAATGGCATAAAGAAAGCATTAAAACAATAAGAACAAATCAATAACATTAATGCACGCTGATCAATGATAACAGAGCCTTAAACGAGAAAGGACTATACTAAAGATTAAATAGCGTCTATACATGTCAATCTGATGCCAACACCTTAATGTTGTCTGCTTCTAAATCTGGATCACTTATTCAAATATGTAAGTAAAAATAGTTTCCTCCATGGCAACTTTGAAAGTTGCAGAATAATTATATGTTCAACACTGACACATGTAAAATTATGTGAATGTGGGTTTTGTAGTTTAGATGTGTTGCCTCAAACAATAAGAGGTTGCTAGAGCAATGTTTTTGTGGAATGTGGGATTGTCAGACCATACGGTTGCCCAGAGAATCTGCCAAAACCAATAAATGGAAGTTAACAAAGAGATTTTGAAGGTGCTTCCACATGCCTTAACAGTGTATCAGTTCTATGTTGGGCATTTTAAACACAAGCTAACATCACTGGGCATTCTAACGACAGGTAAACTAACATGGGTAGGAATTTTCATCACAGAAGTAGGATAATATAGCTAATGGCCTACTGTGTTGCGAAGACTATAACATTAGATTAATAAGATAAGAAGCTAAATAATGACAGCAGATTCCTACTGTATCCAAGATATTCGGTTGTAGTTCTATCTACTAGTAACGCAAGAATAGTAGCTTGTTAGAGGTGTCATCTAATTATATATTGAAGATAATACAGTGTAATCATTGGTGCTGGTGAATTCAATTGTTGTGTTGTTTTCGATTTATCTCATATGTGGTAAGCCAATCTCTTGGCCACCAGCTTCTTCTTCGGCCAATTCCTTCCTCTCTATTTTGAAATCGTTTGTTGTGTGAGAGGGATTTGAGCTACTGTTTGAGTACAAGCTGCTTTCCATCAATGGAGTAGTGTGTTGACTAAGAGAGAGCCACGTTTTTACAAGTGAAGGCAGCAGGCCCTGTAAGTGTAATGGAGCTACCAAAGATAGAGGAGTCAGTCTCAAGTGGCGAGACATCCACAGGATTTGAAGCCACAGCAACCACAACCTGCACTGAAGCTAGTTGTGATGTGCATGCCAAGGCCATCTTTCATAATGTTGTGGGAGATGATGGTCTCCTTCATCTGATCCTAGTAATCCAACTGTGAGGCCATCATGATCATGACCCTCTAGAGTCTAAACAATCAAGGATGACCCTGTCCAGAGTGAAGTGATGCCATCCTATCAGACCATGCAACCAATGGCATCAGAAACACTTATGTAGTTGCACCTCTGGGAAACAGGGAGGCACTCAATATTCTGCTGGGTCACCAAAATTTTTCCAGCATAGATATGAAAATCAGGGTGAAGATGTTGATTTCGATTTTCTTTTTTCAATATCTTACCTGACCTGCATTCAGGAAAGTGAACATCATTGTCTTTTAGTTTGACTTCTATGATTCTATCTATGTTATTTTACAAGTAATCTAGTTAGTGTAACATTTAGGTGTGGCAAAACACTTTTTTCTTTCATGGTCAAATGGGCCATTGAATATCATTAAAGTCCACCCAAACAAAAGGTGAACTAGAAAAACTGGCACATTGTAAAGTTTTTTGTATTATTCAAGTTGATGGTTGGTCATGAACTTGTGTAACCTGTCTCAATTTTGTCTTCTAATGAAGTTTTAATTGATTGAAACATGAACATATGAACAAGCTTGTGCTTGAAAGTTCTGAAAGAAAGCTCATCAAGAGTCCACCATCACGGTCTTTGAGTTTGATCTATAACTGCTTGGAGAAAGAAGTAAGATCTGTTTCCTACCATTAACCTCTTCTAGCTAGTTGTGAAATAAAACCATATTACAGAGGTTTGATAAGCCTTGTTACATTGTAATATTCATGTTTAATCATTTCTCTTAAGAATGACCAGTTTGCATCATTTAATCCTTCTGTCCTCTGAAAAATTGACCATGAATAATTATAGTTTATAGAGCCATTACTGACCATTAGCAAGTTCCTAGATTTTAAACAAATCATCTTGCTCATTGAAATAGGTCTAGCACATGTCAAAGTGCTATAGGTAGAGTCAAAAGAAAATGTTGAAGACCCAATTAACCTCTACTTAATGTTCCTTGTTCCTCACCCAATTGGGGGAAATTATAATTTTTTAAAAATAAATTGAAAGTAAAATAGAATAGGAAAAAATAGATAAATGAAATATAAACTTCCATGTCATTATTAATCATTAAATATATTGAAGGTAGTGCTGACATACCCTACCAGGCAACCATAGTTTGTTGTATTGCACTCTAGAAATTGCTAAATTGAGAGGGTAACCAAATTCCTTGTTTAGATATAGTGGATGCCCTCTACAAAAACTACACATGAAAATTCCCAACAATTTCCAGCAAGACCAAAACATAAACAATATATGAGCTTAGCATAAAAGAATATTGTGTATCAGAAGACCATCCATGAGCTAGATATCCTTCTCCTTTACCTAAAGGTTGTATCTATTGATATCTACCATTTAATTGTCATGTAGATACCAATTTAATTGTCATGAAACATACATGATAATTAAATTGATACCATTTAATTATCAATTAAATTGATACCATTTAATTGTCATGAAACATACATGAAATTTCTGTTGCTACTCAAATTTAATTGTCATTATATAATGACTTTAAATCTTGTTATACGGTCTTGAACACTAAAAAAATCCATGAAATGCTTGATTTACATTAAAAAAACAAATACTCATATAGATTGAACAGATAAATTGGCAAAATGCAACTTTACTTTCGAACTATCTCTCAAAGTCTTCCAAAAACAGGTACTATCCAGCCAGTTATGTAAACTAGAAGAGAAATAAATTGAAACTAGTTTCAAGAGAAATATGTGTCATTAAGAATAAATTGCTTATAAACATAGTAAAGAAACCTTTCATCACTGATCAACGACCAACGAACAAATCACATAGCATATCAATATCTCTCCAGAAACAAAGATCTGAGAAGGTGTTTGGAAGGATCAGACAACATGATAATGTATTGATGACAATCAGAAAACCATGAATCAGTGACTTTTCTCAAAATACATTTGTCCATAAATTTGTCTCCCATACAAAAAACAGTAATCATTGTACGTTGGGGAAAAATAAAACATTAATAGGTTCTTCTTTAGTGAAAGAACCAAGCTATGATAGACCCCAGAAAAATGATAACAACAACCCATTCGCACAATGGGGATTTATATTGATGGTGATCAATGATTTCTGTTGCAGTGGATGGTGATCCTATGTCATATTTGGCATCTACATACGTGCTTAAAAATGCTCTGGACATTATATCAGTGGACATCTTTTCAATATCTGCAGAGTGATTGATGGTAAAATGTTGAAATTGACAACTCCAATTTATTGCTTCCTTATGAAGAGGTTTTAAATTGTCTTTCCGAACCCGATAGATGCCTTTCATCTGATTACATATCAACTCCGAGTTGGTGAAGATTTCAATATCATTGACATCATGTTGTTTTGCCTCTTTTAACCCTTCAACAAGGGCAATGTAATATGCCTCATTGTTTGTCGTCATTCCAGGCACTTCTCTCTTTCCATGAAATAAATGATTTGTTGCCATATTGTAAAGGACGAATTTAATAACTGCTCGACCTGGATTTGGAAAGCAAGACACTTCAATGCATAAACGCCACTTTTGCACCATTTTTTACACTTCAAAAACCTGAAAAATAAATAACAATAAATTCATGTTAAACAAGTAGACAATTATCTATTTCCTAATACTCAACATGTTTTTCAATCATATATAATTAAAAAAAGCAGATAATTTGTGTTCATTTACACTGCAACACTTTCAATACTGGCAACTATTCTGCAAAAAACGCATTTAGCAATCACCACATTTAGCAACTATTCTGCAAAAAACACATTTAGCAATCGGTGCTGCCATAATATATGTGAAATTTATAGCAGGCAATCATTACACTCACATTCCACTACCCGTGGCAAAAGAGATGTGTTAGAACAAAGAAAAGGCAATGAAATTTTCAATACCAACACAAACACCAAGAGCACTAGTGAAAGTTGCTCTGGTCTGGCCTTATCCCTGCCCTCAACATTCGGACAAAATAACCAAGTGCCTTCTTTCCATACCCAGTGTTTGCTTATCCTGCAATGATTGAATTCCAAGAAACCAAGACCTTCTCAGGCAAATTCAAGGGGGAGAAGAAAAGTTACCAACTCTTGGAAGCAAGAAAGCAAATGTGTTCTCCCTCTACATTGGAAAGGTGATGTATTTGGAAACAAATGGATGATTGATCATGCAAGACAGCCTATCTCAGATCTAATCCATCTAACAGGCATAAATGACACTGTTAATCAATTTTTCATGAGCTATGCACTTCATTCACTTTCGAAGAAGTTGTTCTATTTAGATCAGACTCAGCTATCCAACTTTCCACTGGGATTGCCATGTTTAAAGAAGATGTAAACAATCTCCAAATCATGGACACAACAAATATGGTAGCACTCTTTGGTTATGTAGGCACAGGGGACTCTTGTCTGGCTGCTCTTTGGCCCTTGGATGTAATGATCTCGATGTAGATGTATCTGACTTTTAGTATACTACTATATGCAGCATTTTCAAAAAAGGAAAATAGATAAATAGAGAAAAAGCAACAAGTTAGAGTTCAAGTTGAAATTGTTCTCAAGGCGAAGAAGTGGCCCTGTTTATTACAAAACATTTTTAACTTCTATACTCCATGCAATAAAAGAGAGCATTCGGGGGGATGGCAGGGATCCACAATACAAAATTCTGGCTATTAATAATGCTTGATACATATGGAGATGATATCTGTGTCCAATATCTCTTGAAACATTAGTATCAGTCCCCTGTACATCAGAAATAGGTCAGACAAGTGCAAGCATATAACAGTTTGAAATGCTCATTATTGGACCCAACTACATCTATGAGTTTTAATCCATATCAGGTTTGGCAATTTTCAAACTTGGAGGATAATGTTCACCAAAGCACCAAGCAGGGAATCATCATGACCTTTGAGGGTCAGCCCCTATTGGCAAGTTTATTATTGTTTATTTACATGCTGTTCTACTATTCTAGTGTACACTAAAACTCAAGAGAAATATTTCATGCATTTATGAGCTCTGTTTGACATTTTGCAAGAGGGGCAATTATTTCTGAATATACAAAAGACAATATTTTCCCAACGCAGGTTGGCACATATTGATAATTGGACACATTATTTCATAAAATGAATTGACATAAACCCCCAGGTAAAGTGAAGGCAAATATGGATTGACCAGCTCTGCAGTCTTTTTGTGTGTGTGCCACATTTTCATGAACATGTGAACTTTTCTCAAAAGTTCATCAAATATTTGAGTAATATTGCTGCACCTGGAACTTCTATGGTCAAAGCAAATAAGGGGTTTTGTGGTCATAGCCTATAGGCAATAGAAGAGACCTGTCAAACTCTCAAAAGGTGTGTAGCAGAAGCTCCAATTCTATCCCTTCAAGATTTTAACAGGGTTTTTGAGGTTGAATGTCATGTATCAGGTTTGGCTCTTACCAATACTTACCAGCATCCCATGACATACAACAGCGAAATGTTTAATGAAGAAAAGAAGAAATACTGCATTTTGATTAGAAATTATAGTGAATCATAAAAAAGTCTACCTAATTGGAGGAATTGGAAAGATCAAGTCTTTAAGTATTTGCATAAAACAGGTTAAATGCTAGTCATGCCAGATGATTAAATTAATTGCACGGCTAACTTTTGATCAAGTACAAAGTAGGTAAAGCAAATGCATCAAGTCTTTGGAAGGACTTGTTGATAAAGAACCAATTATGGGCGATAGGAGTAACTTCTTAGAATATATGTTGCAGGATAGAAATGAGAAGCAATTGTGTATTCAGAGAGGTACAGTGGGTGAAATACTTATAACTGAGGCACATATTAGAGTTCTAGTTCATTTCGAAAAGGACAAAACCCTTGGGCAATTGGAAGAACATCATTATTGGTCAAGCATGACCAAAGAGGTCACTATGTAGGTGAACAAGAGTTGCATTTGTCAAGTTGCCAAGGGTAAGCAACAAAATATCAGTGAGGACCAACCTTTACCAAAACCAGATAAATCATGGCAACACTTAATCATGGACTTTGTGGTGGGGCTACCACAAACTCAAAGAGGCAATAATATTAAATTTTTAAATTTTCAATAGCTTTCCTACAATGTACATGTTAGATATTGTAATAAACATGGAGATGCATCACACATTGTAAGTTATTTTTCAAGGAGGTAGTGATACATTTCAAGGAGGTAGTGATTCATTTTAATGTAACTCTCTTTATCACCTCTGACAGGGACACCAAATTCTTGGGCTACTTTTGTTGAACACTATGCAAGATGTTGGAGATGCATCTTTAGTTCATATCACTGTCAAACTGATCAGTAGATTGAAATATTGAATCCACCAGCTGGGAATGTGTTACAATGTATAGTCCAAAACCAACAAAGATGAACTTCTTGTGTACTCACACTAAGTTTGCTTGTAACAATTTTGTTAATATTGCTACAGGTTATTCAACTCCTAACATATAATAGAGACACACTGACAAAATTGAGACCTCTGCCAGTAGATGCCAATGTTTCTAATGAAATTTTTCACAAGGTGTAGTGTACTTCCTAGAGGAAAAAAGAAGAAACATTGAATAAAATAATGAGGTCTATAAGTATAAAACCGCTATGGAGGAAAGGAGAAACAATATCAAATTGGTGATATGGTGATCAAATATTTATAAAAGTCTCAGTTCCTGAAATGCCAATATAATAAATTAAAATAAGGAATTCAGCCGCTTGCAATTTTGAGAAAAATGGGCTACGATCCTTATATTTTGGGTCCGCCAAGAATATCAGATGTCTCTCCAATTTGAAGTATATTCACCCGATAGGATCATGCAAGGGATAAAGACATTGGTGTAGCGATAGAACTACAGCCAAGTTGAGTTGAAGATTTGCTAGGTTTGCTCAAAAAGCCATTTAGGACAGTGGAAAGAATTTTGGCAACAAAAGTTGACTGCAGTACCATCGTAGCAAATATAAAGAACAGTAACTATCGGAATGGAAAAACCCACTGATAAATGATGTCATGTTAGCCAGTAAGTAACTAAAAAGACTTGCACCAGAGATGGTGTAAGAATTTCATCGGAAGACTATATTTTCTGTTTTGAATCAGAAGGTTCAATACTTTCCAACAAAGAGAGCTTGATGCAGAAGCATATCCAATTTCTTCCTATAGCAGGATGAATCATGGTTACCAAGTTCAAACTTTGAAAAGTCTCTTGGTTTCAAGCGGGAGAGATATAGAAAAGTTCATGATTTCAAAAAAGCTCAGAAAGAGTTTAGGAAATATGGAACATATAAAATTTTACATATTACTCAGAAATTCAAATAAAACAGAAAATGCATAAACATACACAATGCTATATTAAACTCTGCATATTATGAGAATTTACGAGTGAATATAGAATTAGTAATCCTTAACTGATAGTATGCGGTGAAGACCAGAAATCCATAAATTCCAAATTAGTAATCCTTGACTGTGTGTATGCAGTAAATACCAGAATTCCTAAAATTTCATTATGGATGTATGTACAGTTAAACCCTGCAAATTTATTTAACATGAAAATAAATTAACTCGACATTCCATGTGGATTTCGCGAGGGCTGATTTCGATCATCTGAATGCATTCAAAAACTCATTAATCACCTTGAATCCCCAAAGCTGCCTATGAAGCGGCTGAGCGTTTGACTGTTCGTTACAGAGCCAAGGTGTCCTGTATCATGAAAAATCTGGAAAATTGGTTCAACCGCGGGAGCTCTGGGGAGGAAGGTGAGTGAGGGAGCAACCGCGGGATTTCGCCTGACCGGGATTTCGAATTGGAGCGAGCGAGACTTTCCGTGTTCGATCCACTCGAGCTGCGCCAGATCCATTGTCAGGGGATGTCAGGATTTACAGCTGCGCCGGTCAGGCTCTGTCAGAATGGCCAGGGAAGGGTGGCGGCGAGGGAGGGTGGTTGCGAAGGAGGGAGGCGGAGCGAGAGGGAGGGTGGCGGAGGGCGCCCGTTTTGCCGGCGGCCGGAGCCAGACGATTTTCCGGCCGGTGCTGGAAAACGGGCCATTCTTCCGCCCAGCTAGACTACTCCGTGCTAGAATATTGTATTTGTGAGAATCTATGTGCGTTGATTCAAATTTGGTTGGGTACTGCAACGTCATGTGTTTTGGGGATATTATACCTGTCATATTGGATAATGCTGGAGGAGTTCTTACATAATTAATAAATTTACTTATCTTTTCTCGCCCACTGCATATTCCATTCAGATAATGGGATTATTTTTTCCATTCAGATAATTATCAGATTAATTTCTATCATGCCGCACTGCAATAATTCTTAATTTGGGGACTATGTTGAACAATCCCGTGAAAGAGTGGCACTGGTCTCTTTATTGTTGCAGTGCAAGAATTCCCAATGTGGAGACCATGTAGTACATATGACTGGGGATTACGATTTTATTGATACATTCACTGTTCGTGGATAGGAACACAGGCATTTCTAATGGGACTCGATGAATTAGTTGTTAACAGCCCTGCAGTTCACGCGGATTTCTCCCTGGTTGCCAGTCAATACCTCAATCTTTCCCATTTTGACCATCGCAGCAACAAAGTTTTGCTGCCATGTGCACACGCTAAATGCGTCGGCGTTTGCAAAAACCAAATTGCTGGTGTTTACATTCGTCAACCACGTTGCGTCGGAGGTAAACAGATCGCGATTCTTTATAACGCCGTCGTAGTAGAGATTGTCGAGAATATTGGGCGTATTCACTTCCATGGGCACCGTCGTTTTATTATTAGGGTTGCCATTGGGGCACCTTGCCTTCAGCTGCATAGCGTACACAGGATCAAGCGACGGGTCAGTCGGATGCGTGTTGTTGAAGTTGTAGAGCCTGCTCACAAATGAAGAGCAATGGGAGACACCAATTGTGTGCGCTCTTGTATGAACGCTCAAAGTGTTGGAATTTAATTCTAACTGGAATTTAATTCCAACTGCAAGATAAACAGCTGGACAGAAATCTGATTTTCTGTAGATATTCCAAGCTGTTCGATGTATCAAAGTAGCGCTTGATATTTTGCACATTAATGTGCATTAAATTTTCAGCATTGAATTCCCCTGCAACTGGCGACTTAATTTCTCGAGAAAGGCATTACCGCTTTGTTGCATTCAATACGCAAATAAGCGTTAAGAGATATTTTGATTATTTTATTGTTTAAATCAGATATGTTTTAACATATAAATGTATCACATAGCAGTTCTATTTGAAGTTAAAAGAATGTAAAAAAAGACAGAGAAGCAGGCACAGCAAAGAAAACAGCAAGAAAACAGAGTCGCTGTGTTTTGGAGCAGCAATGGATTCTACAGGCTGTAACAGCAACTGTCTGTGTGTTTCAACAACAGACTGTGTTGCTGAAACTGTAATTTTCTGAGACAGTGAGAAATTAGTTTGTGGAACTGAAGCATTCATGTTGTAATCCCTCTGTCAAGAGGAAGATGCTTTTCAGCATAAATCTTTTGTGAAAATCCCTCTATGTGAGGAAGACGAATTTGTATGAGTTGGTTTACTGTTTATAAATACAAGTTATTTTTACGTTGTTACATCGTTGCACGTTGTTGTTACGCCGTAAGCAAAAAATAATCTCGACGTCCAAACAACGTGTTGCTGTTACACGATTTTCAGCGTTGCTGAAACACTGTTGCTGTTACACTGCAAACAACAACTGACGAAACTGCGTTGCTGAAACACCAGTTTCCGCGTTGCTGAAACATCGTATTCCGCAAACGATTTTTATTTCCGTTGTGTTAAAACAGAGTATTGTTCTGTTTTTTACAGTTTTTTTTAGAATTATCAGAAATTCCAACATGGTATCAGCGCTAGTCTAGGCACTCAGTGAGTCAAAAACAGAGCTTGTTTTTCACTGTAGGAGCTGTAAGAAGCTTGTTGAGCAGATTTTTCTCCAGCAAAGAAAGTTTCTGCTTGTGTTTAATTATACAGTCAGTATCTTTTCTTTATTTTATACAGAGTGAAGATGGCAGATGCTGGAACAGGTTTGACAAATTCCCAACTGCCACAGTTTAATGGGAAAAATCACAGTTATTGGTCCATAACAATGAAAGCATTGTTTGCTTCTCAAGGAATATGGGAGCTAGTTGAAACTGGCTATGCTGAACCTGCAGATGCAACAGCGTTGGTTGCTTTGACAGTAGCAGAAAGAGACCAGTTGAAGAGCGACAGGAAGAAGGATGCCAAAGCCCTCTTTTTTCTCTTCCAATCAGTACATGAAAGTGTTTTTCCATGGATTGCAGCAGCAACAAAATCCAAGGAGGCATGGGATATTCTCAAAACTGCCTATCAAGGCATGGAGAAGGTGAAGACTGCAAAGTTGCAGATGTTGAGGAGAGACTTTGAAACACTCAACATGAAGGAATCTGATACAATAGATTCATTCTTCACTCAGGTTATTGGGTTGATAACCCAGATAAGATCTCATGGTGAGATTCTTGAAGAAAGAAGGATTGTAGCGAAGATATTGAGAATTTTACCCTCAATTTTTGAATCTATTGTGGTAGCAATAGAAGAAACAAAGGATCTCTCACAGTTCACAGTAGATGAACTGAGTGCTTCTATTTTGTCTCATGAACACAGACTAAGTAGAGGAACAGATTCCTCTTTTGAGCAAGCATTCAAGACTCAGATGTCTTTTGGCCAAGGAAAAGGTCGAGGCAGAGCATATAACAGAGGTCGTGGAAGAAGCCAAAACAGAGGCAGAAATTATCCTGCAAGCACAAGCGGAAGGAGCTGCAATCAGAACCAACATGAAGGTTCAAGCAAACAACAAGCTCATGGACAAAGGTATGACAAATCCCAAGTCCAATGTCATTATTGTAAGAAATATGGGCACTACGCCAATGAATGTAGGAAAAAACAAAATGACATGAATAATAGGCAGAATGTTAATTTTGCAAATGAAGAAGATAAGAATCCAAAGAATGTGCTGTTAACATGTAACATTGCACAAGACAAACAAGAAGATTTTTGGTTCTTAGACTCAGGTTGTAGTAATCACATGACTGAAAATATTGCAATGTTTGCCAATCTGGATGAAAATGTGAAATCTGAGGTAACAACAGGGACTGATAGTAAGATATATGTCAAGGGTAAGGGCAGAGTCAGTATCCGAGCAAGAAATGGAGAACAGATGATTGTGCCAAAGGTATACTATGTACCTGGTCTGAAATGTAATCTTTTGAGCATTGGACAACTCATTAAAAAAGGTTACAATGTGTTCTTCAAAGATGATATGTGTACAATCAGAGACATACCTCCAAGTAAGAAGATCATTGCACAGGTGCAGATGACCAGCAATAGAATGTTTCCTCTCAAACTCAGGGCAGATTTGAAGGAAGGAAGAATTATTGCAGCTGTTACACAAGAAGTCTTTCAGGAACAAGTGAAAGATGAGAATTGGTTGTGGCACTTGAGATTTGGACATCTCAATTTCGGAGGCTTGAATCTGTTGCACAGAAAGGGAATGGTAAAGGGATTACCATTGATTGAGAAACTGGACAGCCTTTGTGAGGGCTGCATCTTGGGAAAGCAACACAAACAAAGCTTTCTAGTAGGAAAGAGTATAAGGGCAAAAGCACCCTTGGAAATTGTTCACTCTGATGTATGTGGACCAATGCAAATACCATCATTTGCCGAAAATAAATATGTCTTAACTTTCATTGATGATTACACCAGAAAGACATGGGTGTATATGCTGAAACAGAAGAGTGAAGTGTTTGAGAAATTCCGCCACTTCAAAACTCTTGTTGAGAAGCAGTGTGGGCATTATATCAAAGTGCTCAGAACAGATAGAGGAGGAGAGTACATCTCCAAAGACTTTCTGCGTTTTTGCAGAGAGAATGGCATACAAAAGCAGTTCACCGCAAGGTATACACCTCAGCAAAATGGTGTTGCCGAAAGGAAGAATAGGAACATTCTTGACATGGTCAGAAGTATGTTGAAGGCAAAACACTTGCCACATGAGTATTGGGCAGAAGCTGTCATTTGCGCAGTTTACATCTTGAATAGATGCCCAACTAAAGCTGTCATGAACAAAATACCAGAAGAGGCATGGAGTGGTCAAAAGCAAACTGTCACTCACATGAGAGTATTCGGTTGTGTTGCATATGCACATGTACCAGATCAGCTAAGGAAGAAGCTTGACAGTAAGGGGGAGAAGTGTGTCTTTATTGGCTATTGTGATGAGTCAAAAGCATACAAACTCTATAATCCATCCACCAAGAAATTGATAGTAAGCAGAGATGTGTAGTTCATTGAAGATGAAGCTTGGGATGGAAGCTTGGAAAAGACAGTGAATGTGAAGACAATAGTGTCTCATGAAGAAGAAGAGGAAGGGACAACAACAAATAATCCTTCCTTGGTGGCTCCTCCTCCACCACAGCAAGTACAACAAACCACACCACAAGCTGGAATTCGAACAGCCTTAAGAAGTCAAGGAAGTGCTTCTCCAAGCACACCATAGGGATCAGAAATACCCTCAAGTTCGGATGGAACCCCAAGTACACCAAGAAGACCAAGATTCATAAATTTGAATGAGATTTATGAACAAGGAGAGGTAAGTAACAATACCGGTCTGAATTCATTATTCGCTTTGTATTGTCATGTTGATGACCCGGTTCTTTTTGAAGATGTTGTAAATGAAGACAAATGGATTGAAGCTATGAATGAAGAAATTGGTGCAATTGAGAAGAGTAAAACATGGGAGTTAGTGGACCTCCCTAAAGGCAAGGATGCCATTGGAGTTAAGTGGGTCTATAAGACCAAAAGCAATGCTGAAGGCAAGATTGACAGGCACAAAGCAAGGCTTGTTGTGAAAGGCTACAAGCAGCAACAAGGCAAAGACTATGATGAAACCTTTGCACCGGTAGCAAGGATGGAAACAATCAGAACAATGTTGTCTATTGCAGCACAACACAAATGGAAGATTTATCAGATGGATGTTAAATCTGCATTCCTGAATGGAGTGTTAAAAGAAGAGGTTTATGTTGAACAACCTCCAGGTTATGAAGTTGAAGGCCAAGAGCATAAAGTTTGTAAACTGAAGAAGGCTCTTTATGGGTTGAAGCAAGCTTCAAGAGCATGGTACAGTAGAATTGATACTTATCTGATTGAGAATGGGTTTGATAAGTGTGATGGTGAACCCACACTCTACATAAAACAGAATGACGGTAAGATTATTATTGTTGTTTTATATGTAGATGATGCTTCTTTCATTGCTGATTTTAAAGCAGTCATGAAAAGTGAATTTGAAATGACTGACTTGGGCTTCTTAAGATATTTTCTTGGAATTGAAGTAGACCAAAGTGACAATGGTGTTTTCATTTCTCAAGATAAATATGTAGAAGCAGTGTTGAAGAGATTTAATATGCAGAACAGCAAGGCAGTTGTGACTCCAACTGTAATGGGGTTGAAATTGACCAAAGAAGACAGCAGCAAGGATTTTGATCCAAAATTGTACAAGAGCATAGTTGGCAGCCTTATGTACTTGATTGCAACTAGGCCAGACATTATGCACGATGTGAGTTTAATCTCCAGATTTATGGAAAGACCGAAAAAAACTCATTGGCAGGCAGCCAAGAGGATTCTAAGGTATGTGAATGGAACGAAGGGGTTTGGTATTTTATACTCCTCTTCTGAAAGTTTCATGTTGACAGGTTACACTGACAGTGATTGGGCTGAAAGTGTTGATGATAGGAAAAGCACATCGGGATATGTGTTTCATATGGGATCGGGAGCCATCTCATGGCCTTCCAAGAAGCAACCAGTTGTGTCTTTGTCAACAGCAGGGGTAGAGTATGTGGCAGCAACAGCAGCAGCATGCCAAGCAGTGTGGCTGAGAAGAGTTCTCAGAGATTTGTGTCATGAACAAGAAAAAGGCACAACCATTTATTGTGACAATAGCTCAGCAATAGCATTGTCTAAAAACTATGTTTTTCATAAAAGAACAAAGCACATAGACACCAAATTTCACTTCATACGTGAATTGGTTAACAATGGTGAGATTGTTTTGCAGCACTGCAGAACAGAGGATCAGCTAGCTGACATCTTGACAAAACCATTAGCAAAGAAAAGTTTTGATCATTTCAGGAAATGCCTGGGTATGCAGCAGTTGAAATTAAGGGGGAGTGTTGGAATTTAATTCCAACTGCAACATAAACAGCTGGACAGAAATCTGATTTTCTGTAGATATTCCAGGCTGTTCGATGTATCAAAGTAGCGCTTGATATTTTGCACATTAATGTGCATTAAATTCTCAGAATTGAATTCCCCTGCAACCGGCGACTTAATTTCTTGAGAAAGGCATCACCGCTTTGCTGCATTCAATACGCAGATAAGCGTTAAGAGATATTTTGATTATTTTATTGTTTAAATCAGATATGTTTTAACATATAAATGTATCACACAACAGTTCTGTTTGAAGTTAGAAGAATGTAGAAAAAGACAGAGAAGCAGGCAGAGCAGAGAAAACAGCAAGAAAACAGAGTCGCTGTGTTTTGGAGCAGCAATGCATTCTACAGGCTGTAACAACAACTGTCTGTGTGTTTCAGCAACAGACTGTGTGGCTGAAACTGTAATTTTCTGAGACAGTGAGAAATTAGTTTGTGGAACTGAAGCGTTCCTGTTGTAATCCCTCTGTCAAGAGGAAGATGCTTTTTAGCATAAATCTTTTGTGAAAATCCCTCTATGTGAGGAAGACGAATTTGTATCAGTTGGTTTACTGTTTATAAATACAAGTTATTTTTACGTTGTTGTTACACCGTTGCACGTTGCTGTTACACCGTAAGCAGAAAATAATCTTGACGTCAAAACAACGTGTTGCTGTTACACGAGTTTCAGCGTTGCTGAAACACCGTTGCTGTTACACTGCAAACAGCAACTGACGAAACTGCGTTGCTGAAACACCGTATTCCGCAAACGATTTTTATTTCCGCTGTGTTAAAACAGAGTATTGTTCTGTTTTTTCAGTTTTGTTTAGAATTATCAGAAATTCCAACACAAAGAACAAGATGGTCACTAAACTCGCTCTAACTTTAAGATAATAAAAACACTATTAGGTTATGCAGGTCTTTAATTAATATACCAGACAGTATAACCATCTCGTCCTGGGATAGTCCTTTGGTTGCAAATCTCTGAGTTAGCTGAGTTACATTGAAGGTAGCGGGTGGTAGATTTGTCGGGATATTTGAATCTAGTGAAATATTTCCATCCCTTTGTCCAACTGGGACATCCCAACTGAGGGGATATTGAGGTGGAGATGCCTGCAATTAATTTGCACATTATAATTAGAATGAATTGAACAATATTTTCTCCTAAGCTATATCCAGTTTGAAGGACAATAAACCAGAAGATTACCAGCTTTGCACTATCTCTTGCAGCAAATGCGAGGATATCTGCGCATGAAACTGTTTGGGGACATTGGCCTCTAGCTTGGCTTTAGCCATGTCAATCACATCGAATCCATGAAGACTTGGATTGTTAGCACGTGAATCTTTCTCTGCCACGTTTTCCCCTATGGAATCAATGAGAACTGACTCGTCACATCCCTGTCAGTCCACGTCAACAAATTTTTACATTTCAAAAAACTAATACAATTGTATGGGAGTAAACAATTATATTTATAGTATGGATACAGGAAAATCCTTACCCTCATGAAACAATCGTGAAAATGCATCCGTATGAGTACAGGAACTACTGCTGGATTGTTTGTGAATGCATTTTTCACCAACTCAAACACAGCGAATTCTACATTCGGACAGGTCAAATTCACTAACGCATAAAGGGGGTGTTAAGAGAAAGGGGGTTTTAAGACAATTTTTGGGTATTTGTCTAAAAAAATTATTGTCTCAAAGTTTATTGTTTTGAAAATTATTGTCTTAAAAAATATTGTCTTAAAGATTATTGTCTTAAAAATTTGTTTCTATAAAGACAATATATAACACAAGCGTTATTGTCTCATAAAAGACAATTTCATTTTTGTCTCTCTAGAGTCAACACTCGGATTAGAGACAATATGTCTTCAATACTAGCTATTCTCTCTAGAGACAAAAAAATAAATAAATGAATTTAAAGATCACTTTTGTCTCTCTAGAGACAATATAAAACAATGAATCCATAAATATCTCACCATTCAAATAAATCGATATAAAAAACATTTAATTAAAAATAAACTAAAAAACATTTAATTAAATATAAATTACAAAATCATTGATTAATTCATGTTACACCAACCTCATGTTTAAAGCAGGTGCTCTTCCACTGAGCTAGCACACTTTAAAGAATTAAGAATTAAAGTTAAGAGTTATGTCTTTTCTATCTTGATTTATTAAAATATAATTCCAATCTTAAATTCATTTGATATTTCAAGTTTCCTACAAATTTTATAAATTTCCAGAATGTTTGGGATACAGTTCCCTGTTGTGCCCCATTCATAAGAGAGTTCTTGAGAAGCACCATTTATAAATAATTCAATGCTTCCATAGTTTAAGACTCTTGTTTACAAATATTCTATCATCAGGTATTGTGACAAACAAAATAAGTGAAGGCAAAAATGAAATTTTTTAACAACGCCCTACTTCCATAAAAAAGTTGTTCCACCTAAATTTGAGGATTGTTTAAAATTGATATTCTAGCTTTGAAACAGAACATGCTAATTTGTTTGCAAACAATATATCACAAATTACTTCAAAATATCAAGGCAAAGATTGCATGTATAAACATTATGCCTGTACCATGGTAAATTTGTCAAAATCATATAATGATATCTATGACAAGTCAATTATGAGTTCTAAAATCATATCCATCGGAATTTATTATTGCATTCCTCTGATGTCAAATAAATTTGCACTTCCTATCCTCTCCAATCAGGAATAGTTTTAGTTATGACACAATGTTCATCTTCTAGACTTAATCCTACAATAGCATGTATCCATATATTTTGTTGCATCACATTTGTTTTTGAAGATCAGCATACACTACAAAATGCACAGGCAGGAAGTAGTTTACCTTGACTAGAACTGGCTGCAAGACTTATCTTTGTGCACTTGCATGTGATTGCCATCAAACTTGCACTCAGTAGTAATTTCTTTCGCTTTCATCTAAAACATGGGACAAAATGATCAGAATGCGTAAAAATCCAATATATAGTGGAACAAAGTTAAAATGGAGAATTTATACATTATAAGTTTTTATAAACACTGTTTGTATTTGGGCTATAGAAAACAATGTTTCGTTACATAAACAATGCATACAAAAGGCCTTATTTCCAAAGGGAAGGTAGAAATATCCATAGTAAGATTACTATCAGGAGTGACCACTGAAGGCATATTACGCTTTGATACCAAATTTCAAGTTATTCCTTTCGAAAAAATGGGCAAAAGATTAATTAAGTTTGTAGAAGAAGGTGGGATGTTGTTTCCAGCAGAAGTCTTCAATTAGCAACTTCCCATGACAACTTGTACAATGTAATTCCATTCTGAATGTGGATCGCAAGGTGAGGATTAGAAGATAACATTGCTAACCCACATAGACGTTAAAAACTACCCTATGTATTTCCCTATACAGATAAACATACGCTTGAATTTGAGTGCAAATTTGCATCCACGTAATCTGCTAAGTTAAGGACTAGTTTCAAGGATGGTAGGATTGTCCACATTTGAAGTTTCATAGACTAGTTGGTCTTGTACATGCTAGTCAATCCAGTATTGGCATCCCCTCATTGAATTTGTAATGCGCAACCATAGATGTAACAACACCTTGTGTGTGTATTCGATATCTATGCCTTGGGAGATGGCATATGTTTTTGGTCCCAAAGGCATGCCCCCTAAGACTTCTGGCAAATCAGAGCTTACTGCTAAGTTGCTAACTATTTTCATCAAAAGAATAATGTTTTTCCTTCCCAATTTATGTTATATCACTCTAACTGACTACACAATAAAACTACTAGTAAACATTATACACGTACAACAGAATTGGTAAATATTATTCTCTATCTCTATGTGCAAATTGTAGAGACAAAACAATTCAGATGTCGTAACAATATTAACAAATATAATCACACTAGCCGCAAACAAAAAGTAGCTACAATATTGGATAAATTAAGCAATAAAGGTTTATGTCTTACAAATTCCAAAGTAGTGTCAATAGAATTCATTCGCTTGGAGTGTTGACACTTGAACGACTTGCCTACCACAAGATCTTGATGAAGCTTTGACAAGAAAATATATTAACTCAAGCACAAAATATAATATGATTGCAATTAATATAATAATGAATAGCATTTCTGGTTTAAAAAAAAAGCAAAACCTTTAAATGGAGCCAGAGAAAGCAAAAATAACGAAAATGGTTAACATACACCATAACTTAAATGACTAAATGAAAGATATATTTATCAGTTTTGATGGGTCAAAAGAAGTGCTGATAGGTATCATTCATATCAAATATCAATGGAGGATCCAAAATAAACTTGGGGCATATATCGAACAGAACGACTGTGTAGATGTAAGCAGACAATTTTTAAATCTACACAAGAAACCATCTTGTCCCAAGCATCAGGGTGAATCTCATCAAGAACAGAATTTTCTCCCAACCCAATCCTGAGATCTGCAAATATGGATTTTGAATAAGATATTGGTTGGAAAAGAAGATATTAATACAAACCAAAGACCATGACCTAATGAAATAAACACCATCTCTGCCTCCTCATTTGTAAAGAGTAAAAATGTAGTTAACTATTACATAAGCCAGGCCTATTCTATTGAGACTGGGGATGGAGGATTGGGTAGCCCTTCTACATCTGCTTGACTAAGGATCTTTCATATTTGTGGTATGCCTAGACACCCCACTGACATTGCCCCTTACTTGGACAAATAATGGATGGCCAAGGATCCTATGGACTACTGGTTGACAAGGTACCAGTCCACCTGAAAATAACATTCTAATAAGCACAAAGTTTGGAGATAGATTCTCCTTCTACAAGGGTCAGTTGCCAATAGATTGGGGATGGCTTTTGCTTTTGATTTGTGTCACAAGGATGAAATAGAAGTTGCAAAAATATTTATTTTGGACGTGGTATCAGGCTAATTTTGATTTCTTTAGCCCTACCCTGCTTTCGTGGAAAGGTCCTCTTATGGGTGAGACTTGGATTGTTTAGAACAGCTGCAAATCTCTATGGCATCTATCACATTTGATTGTTATTGCCTTTCTACCGAAGCATCATTGTAAAGTTATTATTTAGGACCCCTCTTCTTTTAGCCTAGGGGATTTTAGAATCTTTAAACAGGAGTTGGCTCTGCTTATGGGAGTCAAACTCTGTCCATGTCATGATGTTGAGTCTCTCTCTTGATGTGAAAGCTCATATGCTTTCCTGTTTTAGTAATTTCTATGGCAGGATTTTTATAAAATCAATAGCTATCACATTGCACGTGAAAAGGAACTAAGAATGAGGTTGTTATCCCTCTAAAGTCCTTCCACTTTGTTGTAATCTGGAATATTGGGGAATTTGCAGCTATAACTACAAATTTTGTATGGCACATGTTATGGCTTGCTGATTCATGAGTTGCATGTTATAATGTGAAAACTAGATGGGTTGTTCATTCATTAGAAGGCTCACTACCTAATCCTATTTCCTTATAACCTCATGTTATAATTTCCCTTCATCATTCTATGGTTGCACATTATCTTTTGGCTACATCTTCATAATGTTGATGGTGCATCTTACAGAAGGGCCCTCATGTACTCTCATTAACCTAAAGGATCTACTTGGACTAGTCACGATACATCAGTGTATGGCTTGACTACAACTTCTCCATATAAATGAAAACCCTCTTTGTTTGTATTACTTGTCTTCATAACCCTTGGTTTAGCCTCTGCTAGAAAAGCATCTTCAGGAATTGGAGAGATGGAAATAAAGAAAGACCACCCTCCAAGCATCTGCCTACGTCCTGCTGTAATTCCAGAGGGTAAGGAGGGGTAGTGATAGGGTCAGGGAGGGACAGGCAGCTCGGGATATGGTTGACAAAGTAGAAAGACTACATCACTGAGTACCCTTTGTCTTTTCTATCTTGATTTATTAAAATATAATTCCAATCTTAATTTCATTTGAAATTTCAAGTTTCCTACTAATTTCATAAACTTCCAGCATGTTTGGGATATGGTTCTTTATTGCTTCTTACTGTAATTACAGAGTGTAAGGAGGGGTAGTGATAGGGTAAGGGAGGGACAGGAAGCTCAGGATATGGTAGTTAGAGCAGAAAGATTGCATCATCGAGTACCTTGTGTCTTGTTTATCTCGCTTTATTAAAATATAATTCCAATATTAATTTGATTTGAAATTTCAAGTTTGCTACTAATTTCATAAATTTCCAGCATTTTTGGGATATAGTTCTATGTTGTGGCCCATTCATAAGAGAGTTCTTGAGAAGAACCATTTATAAATAATTCAATGCTTCCATAGCTTAAGACTCTTGTTTACAAATATTATGTCATTGGGTATTGTGACAAACAAAAAAAGTGAAGGAAAAGATGAAATTTTTTAACAACTCCCCACTTCCATAAAAAAGTTGTTCCACCTAAATTTGAGGACTGTTTAAAACTGATATTCTAGCTTTGAAAGAGAACATGCTAATTTGTTTGCAAACAATATATCGCAAATTACTTCAAAATATCAAGGCAAAGATTGCATGTATAAACTTTATGCCATTACCATGCTAAAATTTTCAAAATTATATAATGATGTCTAAAACAAGTCAATTATGAGTTTTGAAATCATATCCTTTGGAATTTATTATCGCATTCCTCTGCTATCAAATACATTTTCACTTGCTATCCTCTACAATCAGGAATAGTTTTAGTTATGACACAATGTTCATCTTCTAGACTTAATTCTATCATACATAGAATGCATCCATATATTTTGTTGCATCACATCTGTTCTTGAAGATCGGCATAAACAAAAAAATGGACTGGCAGGAAGTATTTTACCTTGACCAGAACTTGATGCAAGACTTATCTTTGTGCACTTGAATGTGATCGCCATCAAACTTGCACTCAACAATAATTTCTTTCCCTTTCATCTAAAACATGGGACAAAATGATCTGAATGCCTAAAAATCCAACATATAGTGAAACAAAGTTAAAACGGAGAATTTATACATTTTAAGTTTTTATAAACACAGTTTGTTTTTGGGCAATAGAAAACAAACATTCTTTAAATAAACAATGCACACAAAAGGCCTTATTTCCAAGGGGAAGGTAGAAATATCCATAGTAAGATTACTATGGGAAGTGACTACTGAAGGCATATTATGCTTCGATACCAAATTTCAAGTTATTCCTTTCCAAAAAATGGGCAAAGATTGGTTATCTTTTTAGAATAAGGTGGGATGTTGTTTCCAGCAGAAGTCTTCAATTGGCAACTTCACATGACAACTTGTACAATGTGATTCCATTCTAAATGTGGATCACAAGGTGAGGATCAGAAGATAACATTGCTAATCCACATAGACGTTAACAACTACCATATGTAGTTACCTATATAGATAAACATACACTTGAATTTGAGAGCAAATTTACATCCACGTAATGTGCTAAGTTACGAACTAGTTTCAACAATGCTAGGATTGTCCACATTTGAAGTTTCATAGACTAGTTAGTCTTGTACATGCTACTCAATCTAGTATTGGCATCGCCTCATTGAATTTGTAATGCAAAACCATAGATGTAACAACACGTTGTGTGTGTATTCGATATATATGCCTTGGGAGATGGCATCTATTTTTGGTCCCAAAGGCATGCCCCCAAGACATCTAGGAAATCACAACTTACTGCTAAGTTGCTAATTGTTTTCATCAAAAGAAGAATGTTTTTCCTTTCCAATTTATGTTATATCACTCTAACTGACTACACAATAAAACTACTAGTAAACATTATACACATACAGCTGCATCGGTAAATAATATTCTATATCTCTCCATGCAAATTGTAGAGACAAAACAATCCAGATGTCATAATAGTATTAACAGATATAATCACAGTAGCCGTAAACAAAAAATAGGAAATAGTAGCATTATACAACAAAAAATAGCTACAATATTAGCTAAATTAAGCAATAAAGGTTTATGTCTTACAAATTCCCAAGTAGTGTCAATAGAATTCATTCACTTGGAGTGTTGACACTTGATTGGTTTGCCTACCACAAGATCACTTGGCTGGCTTGCCTACCACAAGATCCTGATGAAGCTTTGACAAGACAATATATTAACTCAAGCACAAAATATAATAAGATTGTAATTAATATGATAGCGAACAACATGTCTTGGTTAAAATAGAAGTAAAACCTTTAAAAGGAGCTAGAGAAAGAAAAAATAATGAAAATGGTTAACATCCACCATAACTTAAATGACCGAATGAAAGACATATTTATTGGTTTTGATGTGTCAAAAGAAGTGTTGATAGGTATCATCCATATCAAAGATTGATGGAAGATCCAAAACAAACCTGGTGCAGATATCAAATAGAACAACTCTGTAGACAGAAGTAGACATTTTTTAAATCTACACAAGTAGCCATCATGTCCCAAGCATTAGGTTAAATCTCATTTAGAATAGAATTTTCTCCCAACCCAATCCTGAGATCTGCAAATATGGATTTTGAATAAGAGATTGGTTGGAAAACAAGATATTAATACAAACCAAAGATGAAGACTTGATGAAATAAGTGTCGTCTCTGCCTCCTAATTTGTAAAGAGTAAAATGCAGTTGACTATTACATAAGCCAGGTCTTTTCTAGAGAGACTGGAGATGGAGGATTGGGTAGCCCTTCTACATCTGTGTGACTAAGGATCTTTCATCTTTGTGGTATGCCTAGACACCCCACTGACATTGCCCCTTACTTGGACAAACAATGGATGGCCAAGGATCCTATGGCCTGTTGGTTGACAAGGTACCAGTCCACCTGAAAATAACATTCTTATAAGCACAAAGTTTGGAGATTGATTCTACTCCTACAAGGGTCGGTTGTCAAGAGATTGGGGATGGATTTTGCTTGTGCTTTGTGTCACAAGGATGAAATGGAAGCTGCAAAAATATTTAGTTTGGACGTGGAATCAGGCTGATTTTAATTTCTTCACCGCTACTGTGCTTTTGTGGAAAGGTTCTCTTATGGGTGAGACTTTGATTCTTTATAATAGCTGCAAATATCTATGGCATCTAACACAGTTTATTTTTATTGCCTTTCTGAAGCATCATTGTAAAGTTATTATTTAGGACCCCTCTTCTTTTAGCTTAGGGGATTTTAGGAGCTTTAAACGGGAGTTGGATCTGCTTATGAGAGTCAAACTATGTCCATGTCATGATGTTGAATCTCTTCTTGGTGTGCAAGCTCATATGCTTTCTTGTTTTGGCAATTTTTATGGCAGGATTTTTTTGAAAGGTATATTATTCATGTGGTGTAATTTTTTTTGCTTCATGATCTTTTAAGTAAAATATATGTAGCATTTCAAAGAAAAAACATTGCAAATTAATATGTGTTGATGGCTATATTGTGTTGAGAATGTGTGTACATTGTGTTTCCCTTCAGCAAACTCCCTTAGAGACACACTCAGATAGGTGTGATTTGTTGCTGCTTTGACAATGTAACACCTCCCATTTTCAAGAACTTGAGTTGTTATGTAATAATTGCAAAAAAAAAAAACATATGCTAGTAAGTGATAACCATGATTATGTGAATGTTTATATTTTATTAATAAAGTTATTAATGTTGTGATCTTGAGTTTGGGAAATTCATGGACTGATCCTGGAAAAGAAGATGAAACTTGCCAGAATCTAAGAGGGATCAGATTTGTCATGATTTTTCCTAAAGTGAAATATATATAGAAATATATGTATGTGTTAATCCGGTGGGAGATAAAGACCGGAAATAAAAGCGCTACAAGTGGAAAAGCAGGCTTTTAGCTTTAAGGAAAAACATGGAAAAATCCTAGGCTGAAGGGACACATAACCCCTGAAGGCGGGAGGCTGCCCGAGAAAAATTTGTGAACATGATAATGATAAATAAGCATTATCAAGGCAGAGTGGAGGTTACTCATGCCTGGAAAGTTGTCATAGCTCAAGGGGAATCAGAGGATTCATGGTTGAGAGGTCTAGTGCAGTCAGCCATTGATTTTCCAAGCTTAAGAATATAGGTTTGAAAATTCCTAATTGTGCTTTATATTAGATGCATGTTATCTGATATGGGAAAAATGCTAATGGTTAAATTATTTCTGTAGGTGTCGTTTTCTTTATCTGTTACAGAGTTGTATATTATTAATTACAAGCTAATGGTCAAATGGTTTAGGTAGTTGATCACCCTTTATTAGCTGCAGAATTGTATGTTATTTCAATAGATGCATGTCGTTGGTTACTTATCTTGTGTTAATGATTATGCTTGGTAAATGAAGAATTGTAGATTATTATATGGCGGATGCATGCTGATGGTTACATATCCTGCGGATGATATTTTTTTATTAGTTATAGGGTTGCATGTTATGTTTCTATTAGATGCATGCTAATAGATGATTAACTATTGTGGATGATGACACCTTTTTTGTTGCAAAGTTTATCTATGCTAAGGGTAGTATACGAAACAATGACTGTATGCATTTATGTTATTTGAAATATGAAGTTGTAACTAAAAGTGCCCTATGAGCAGAGGCCTATGAAGATATTGACTAGTATGACCACAAATAGGGAGAAGGTGCATGTAGGGAATGTAATATTAGTATAATACACCTTGGATATACATACACATGTCTTCATCCAATTTAATTGTGGTATACGGTGAGGTTAGGAAACTTATTACATATTTGGATCCATAGATACTCTTGATGAAACTACGTTCCATCATTCAGATGGGAAACTCTATTTAAGGGATGCAGGTTTAACATAGAGCCTCATCCATTTCAGGTCCATTAATTCTAGTAGTTTAATAAACGAAAAATACTAGGGTTGAAGTAATTCTTAAAACCCTCAAGGTTGGGACAACTGTTGATAAAAAATGTAGCCTTAGAAAGAAAACCCTTCTTACTAAGAAAACCATAATAGTTCACGACACGATACTTGGTGTCATTAACGCAAGCAACCCAAGGTAAGAATTAATGCTTCTTCATCATGAATGAGTTAGGATGAATTCAACCACCAGGATCTATGCTTATGTAAACCCTATAACAGAAAGGCGCAATTATAGTCAGAATCTATGATATTTGGACAAGAAAATTAGGAAATTATATGCTAAGACATCAATTCTGGTGGAGAACTTACCCGATCACGGTGACAAGCTCAGACTTCATTTTGTTGTCGAAGAATACCATCAAAATCTCACACAGAAGGAAACCCATTAATGAGAGAACTGTGAGGTTACCGAAGAAGGAAGAAAGCCAAATGCCACCATGGTTGAGCTAGCTCACAATAGAAACTAGGTTGTCTAGAAAAGCTAAACCCTCAACATGGATCTCACCTATCACCAATGCAATGAGAATCTCAGAGGCCAAGTCTTAGTGGCAAGGGAGCTCAAATGATTGGAATAGTAACCTCAAAATAATGAAGAAAGCCTACAAGACTCTAAGTAGAGCATCTGGGTTAAACAAGCACCAAACTCTGAAACTTAAGGCCAAGAGTAACCCTTATTGCCTCAAAAATCACCAAGATTGTTGGATGGAGCCCTACTAGATCTATGGTAATGGAAGTACCAAATGGAAGCGTGGTGGAAACTTTGAGAATGACCAAAGGTGTTGCGGAACAGCTAGTGCCCACTCAGCATGAGCACAGGTAAGGTAAAATGTGTATACAGTCAACCATAAAACATTAAAACATAACCATAGCTACCGAACAGTGGAAATGAATTAGCCATTGAACCTTAGAAAAATATACACTATATAATTTATATAGGTCATCATCAATATCAAGTTGGAGGACTATCACATAGGTTTTAGTTAACAAATAGCTTTACCAAGTCATATAAGAGTTCATAATGTATTACATGTCTCACTATTAAAATTATGTGTGTAAGACCTTAGACATGTGATTCAATGGTACAATGTTCAGGTAATGATTTTTGTTAAAAGTTTTTATTTGATTCCAATATGATAAATTCTCATGAATTAATTTATGGTTGTGTAATAGGTCAAACTAGATGGAGAGTTCCTGGTAGAGCCCCAATGCATTCTTGAGCAGAGAGAAACAATATTACGAATGCGCACTATCACCCAGGTTAAGGTGCAATGGAGGGACTTTAGCCTTGAGGATGCCACCTCGGAAGATGAAAAATTTATGCTAGAAGCTTATCCTGAATTATTTGAGGAACAAGAAAACAATGAGGATGTTGTTATGCTCCAAGGGGTTCAAGATGTAACACCCTCCAATCATGGTGAAATTGTAAGTAAAGTATGGTTAATTTTGTTATGATTAAACACAAAAACTTTATGGCTGAGTTGAATCCTAACATAATTTTTAATAAGTAAAAGGTAGTCGTGTGGTTATTTTCTGTAATTATTAATAGCAGAAATAAAGGTGAGGGAATCTTGGAGCCCACGGGTGAAAAACCATGAAGAAAATAACTCTTTCACTAACAGTTATGAGGAAATAGTTACCTCCCCTTTTTGAAGGGATAAAGGGGATCTTGGGGAGGAGAAAACACATAAGAAAAAGGTTGTAAAGGAAGTAGGATGTTGCTGAATGTAATCCAGAGTTGGACATCGAGCCAATGGAGAAACCTTATGAAAGTTTGATTCCAGGTCGAACCTTTGGAAGGGTTTTGGTGCCTGAGAATTCAACCTAGTTGGGATGTTGATAGTCATAATTGTGCTGGTAAAAGGTGCTCGGGGGGGGGGGAAGGATGTAATTTCCTATTCTCACAGTTGGGAGGTCTGATTATTATGTGGATTCCCTAAGACCTGATCCTCACGTAAGTCTTGGTTACAGAGTGCAAGCCCGGAAGTGATGATTCATGTTATGTGATTCATTTCACTAGTTCCAATCCCACTTCTTCAACCCTATGAGAATTTTCCGATGCAATGAGTGCTAAGTGAACTATTGAAAAGTCATGAGAAATTAGTCAGCTACGACTACCTCTCATGGAAATGGTCATGCGTGAATGACTTACTTAACGTAGTTGAATCCCAAAATGATATCTAAGTTTTAGATAATTTTCCTTTTAGTTAACTACAATATCAATTACCCCAAGGGTTAGCTCAGTTGGTCAAATCAATGCCTCACCGATAGGGAGGTCACACAGGGTCCATTCTCCCCGAAGCCCTTGGGGTTAGGCCTAGTTGTTGGCTACGAGACTAAATTCCCTTTGGGGTCGATCAACCTAGATTTATCTGTGGACATATTAGCCACCCAATGTCTAGGGTGTCCGTGAACCACAGCTAAAAAAAAAACTACAATATCAACATAATTTATTTTATCAGTGAGTGCATGAGCATGGGATCAAATATGTATTTATAAAGACTGAAAAATGATTAACTACAATTAAATAAGCATGCATGTTGGTTATAGGTCTGACTGTAGTTGGCTAGAAATGGGTAGAGTAGCAAAATCTTTCCTTCAATAACAGTAAACAAAATTTATGTTCTGGTATGCATTGTGTAAGAACTAAAAGTTAAATACAAATTTTATGCATGAAACCTGTACATTTCTAAGAACTCACTGTTAAATACAAATCCTATGCATGGAATTGTGTGTTTTTGAGAACTGAAAGTTAAACACAAATGTTTTGCATAGAACCGTGTATTTCTCACTTGAAAGAGGAACTGCACACAGACTATACATTATTTACAGTATTTCTTTTAAATAGCATTGACAAGTACAAAGAAGTAAATCAGATGTTCTATGAAATAAAAAATACAATTTTTCAAAACACACACACACACACACATATATATATATATATATATCTATATATATATATATATATATATATATATATATATATATATATACATATATACATATATATAGATATATAGATATATTTACGAGGGAATCTGTCAAGTCAGCAGTACAATGGGAATAACCCCCAAAACTAGATTCAGTATGATAAGCTAATAACAAGAAAATAGTTCCACCAAAGTCGAAATAACCATAAATTATTTCTCATAACCGAATCGAGACCCAGAGGGTTTTATTCTAAAACTCTTGTAGGTGACCGCACCATGTTAGTTCTGAGGCAAGAATGTGAACTGGTCACCCTGGAACAGTCCTAGATGATGCAACATATAAGAAAGCATAAAAAAAAATCCAACTGGATAACCATATTAAAATCGAGAACATAAAAAGCAATCACATTTGAAATTTTGTATGTATTCAAGAAATTCACGAATTAATAGTAACAACCAGAGAATATACAATATAATCTCATGAATCCTATGGAGTAACCATTAACTGTAACTGTGCAAATCCAACAAAGGGAAAAACTACATAATGTTCACAAAATCTAACTGTAGAAAATATTTAACTGGAAATTACAACAGGAAGACACCTTACAGTTCAAGACTCTATATTACAAAACCTTAATTAGAAATTATCCATATAAAAACCGTCCCTATAGACCCCAATACATTATGACCTAGAATTCGAATGATTCCATTAGTTTAATAAAGGAAAAAGAATAGAGCCAAAGTAATTCTTAAAACCCTTAAGGTTGGGACAACCATTGGTAAAAACCCAGCCTTAGAAAGAAAACCCTTGTCGCTAAGAAAAGCATAATAGTTCACGGTACTTGGTGTCATTAACGTAAGAAACCCAAGGTAAGAATTGTTGCTTCTTCCTCATGAACAAGTTAATGCGAAGCCAACCACCAGGACCCGTGATTCTATAAACCCTACAACAGAAAGGCACAATTACAGTCAGAATATGTGATACTTGGACAAGAAAATTAGGAAATTATATGCTAAAAAATCAGTTTTGGTGGAGAAATTACCCAGTCACAATGGCAAGATCAGACTTCATTCTATTGTCGAAGGTTACCATTGAAATTTCACACAAAAGCAAACCCATTAATGAGAGAACTACCAGGCTACAGAAGAAGGAAGAAAGCCAAATGTCGCCATGGTTGAGTCAACCCGCAATAGAAATTAGGTTGGCGAGCAAACCTAAACCCTTAACACAGATCTCACCTATCACCAATGCAACCAGGGTCTCAAAGGCCAAGTTTTAGTGGCAAGGTAACGAAAATGACAGGAAGAGTAACCTCAAAATAGTGAGGAACACTTGAAAACCTACAAGGCTCTCAATAGAGCATCTAGGTCAAACAAGCACCAAGATCCGAAACTCAAGGCCAGGAGTAATCCTTATGGAGTAGTCTAACAAGGTGGAGGAAATGCCCGGTTTTCATCACCACCCGGAAAAACGTCTGACTCCAGCCACCGACAATTCCTCTGCCCTTCGCCACCTTCCCCGAGCTCCACCATCCTCCACCATCTTTTGCGAGCTCTGCCACCCTTTGCCACTGTTTCACCTGCCACCATTCCACATTTAAATCGTCTGACAGAGTTAATTCTCATTTCAATTCGAATTTTCCCCAAACCGCAGACTTTGTAACTCCCCTAACCAATTCGACTTGGCACAAAATTTTCATACCCGTGCTCTCCAGCTCACCACCCATGTGACAAACAGGCAGAAAACCAAGCTCCCCATCACCAGGTGACAGATATAGGCAGGTTCATTCATCCAATTCATTTTTGAATGATCTTCAATCTTTTAGATAGAGTAAGTGAACACTTAGGCTTATCCTAGTTAGAGATCTAAGAATAGGGGAAAAAGGAACCTTCGACTACCTTGAAGCCTGCCATGCGAAAAAATTTAGAGGACTGCAGGCCTCTGTGGGAGCAGAAGGGATAATTTCAGAGCCCGGTTGCATGGAATCAAAGAATTTGTATGATATACTGGAGATAAGCCTTGCGGTGAGCTTAAAAGATATAAAGAAGGCTTATATAACTCTGGCTTGGGAGTTTCATCCGGATTAGACAACTTCTGCTGAAGGGAAAATTGAGATTACCCAGATATTTTTGAGGATACACAATGCATATGCTACCCTCTCAGATCCACAAGACCGTCCTCAATATGACCGCCAGATTTCGAGTTAAGTGCGGGGCTTCGCTAAGAGGACATGGGGTAAAGCGACCAGTGAACGAGATCCCACATATAGATATCGTGGTCGTGTGGTGCGAAATTGGGAAACAGACAAATGTTGGAGATCTTCCTCTGTAATATGAGTTTTGAAGGCAAATCTATAAGGCACTGTAAAAAGAAATATCTCCATTCCTCCGTGTACATTCATTCTTTTAATACATAAATTCTTTCAATAGCCCCTTATGTTATATAGTAATATGATTTGTCATAATTTCTTCACTTTCTTAGAATGAATATTGGTGGCCTACTTTATAATTGAAGAGATTAAGTTTTTAAGAAGCAATTGGTTTGATAAAAATTCAATGGGCAATCCTTTGAAAATGGTTTTCCATCTGAAAGGGGTTTTGTTTCTCCACACCTGGAAGCTTTTTATACCCTCTTCTCTGCATCTTAGTGGGCTTCGTTTGTCTATAGCATTGAAACTTTTCCCTTAATTTAAATTCATAGGCAAATGATCTGTCGAGGGTCTAAAACTAACATTTGGAATTAGGTAACTTGATGATTTACAACGCTCTCCCTTCAAGCAAGATCTAAAGTTATGTCGATTGGTCTGGTCTATTGATTCAAAAAATCTTATCATTTGCATGTTTTATTATATATAACCTTTCGTTTCCATGGGTCAAGGAAAATCCATCGCACTATCGAACTATCAATTTTATGTAAGCAAGTCAATGAGGTGGGATATGCAAACACTGGGGATGGGGAGAAGGCACTTGGTTATTTTGTCCGAATCCTGAGGGTAGGGATGAGGTTGGACCAGATCAATTTTGAAAATATTTTAAATTGCATGTTTTCTTTTATCAAATCCAAAAACTATTGAGGAGGATAATGCCCTACTTGATGGATACGATTAAAAGTAGACAACATATTCTACCAAAATATTTGAGCAAGTCTTTTGTTTCCTATGCAGTGGCTGTGGCTTTTTCTCCTAACAGGAAGGCTTCTTTTCATAGCTGTCACTTTCACATAGGTGCGGCCAAACATGGTTTATCAAATATCTAGTGATTCTTGTAGTTTGATTTATTGCCACTACTTGGAAAACTATATTATTAGAAGATTTTTACTGCAGACCTAGAGCACAACAAATTTTTGGGGTTACCATCAGTCACAGGACCTGGACTGGGGAAACAACTGGGCAAAGCCAAAGAGCAAGAGTTTGAATATGTCAGACTAGGATAGGTAAATCCATGATGGTATTTTCATTAATGTGCAATCAGATATATACAATGGTGCTACCCTTTGTTTCATTTTCAAAGGGTCCCTTCATCTTTGCATTCTCCTACTTTATTTATTTACAATTTTATTTATAGGGTAGAAATCCTGGAAGATTATGTCCAACATAATTGAATTGTGAAAACTCAAGGCTAACATGAGTTACCTTCTTACACATAAGAGTACCATAATACCAGTGGAAGTGGAAGGTATTGCCAAGAATTATATTGATGAGGAACAATACATTTTCAATACATCCACAATTGAGGTTAATTTCAGGAAATTCTAAAACTCAAAAACAACTTAAAATAGGTAAATTTTGGTTGAACATAGTCAAACTTGCTGAGTAAATTGCATAATATCAGTGAAACTTGTTGAGTTCTAGTGACTTTGACAAGATTTAACTGAGTTTTGCTAAAATGAGAAGAGTTGGCTTGTTTTGGAGTTGAGCTGAGTGAATTCACTGAGCAGTGGACAAATTTGACAATCTTGTAAAATTGGTTAGCATGCAACATATTGTACATAATCAACCCCAGGGAGTATATTCATTAAGCTAATGTATTTTCTGCACAATGTAGAACCTTGCATCATCAAGGAAAGAAAAATGATTGACTGCTAGAATCCAATCTCCTTGTGGAGACCACCTTCCACAGGTCAAACACCATGTTTTCATAACTAATAAATCAAACCAACAAGTAGCTTGACATGACTAGACACTCCACCATATAACCATGGGCACAGGATGAATCTTTGATTCCTTACTAGCACTGAACACTTAACCTATCTGGAATTTCATGCTACCTGTTATGCAGCAAATGGGAGCAACAAATACAATCATATATCAATTTTTGGCACATGTGTGGGTTGACCCTATATGAACTTTGTGGAAAAAAATCAATTGCAATAGACACACATCAATTTCAACTAGCTAGGTGGTCCATGTGATTAGCAGGGATATTACTATGATGATTGATCTCCCATACCCGTAATATATTCTGGACTTAATAGATCACCCTAGGAACTTTCAACCATGGCACACAGTGAAGCATGATGGATGCAAGAAGTCAAAGTGAGATAATTATAATGGTACCAATAAATATTAGCACATGGTGATGATGATGATGTCTACATCCATACACAAGAACATGGAAATTAGACACAAATGAACCATACTAGAATATTTTGTCTAGAAACATCTTCAACCTCCTTTATCGACCGAGCATAGTTCACAAGAACCTGCATTACCATTTGATTAAAGAGAAAAGAGAATTACATTCCCATCTTACAAAGTGCTCCCTATATCTCACATAAAACAGAAAAAACAAGCATCCACCTATGGAGCAGGACAATTGTTAAAATGATCCAAAGTGCATAGGACAAGAAGGAAGGAAATACCACTTATAAAAGGATGAAAACAAACATTAATAAAAGAAAGATTAAAGTGATACTCCAGTTAGATATCCAAAAGCCAAGTAGATAGTTTACAACTCCACAATGAGGTGTGATCTAATAACTTTGAAGTTTGCATTATTACGAATATAGGGGTACAAAGTTACAAACTTCAAAGTGCCACAAGTGAAATGCAAACATCACTGAGAATCAGCAAGGGACAAAGCCTAGAATGCCTTCAGCATTAGAACTTATTAACTTCCCTCTCCAGCAAAAGCCTAGGCCTTGAACATTTGAATTCATCAATTTCCTTTACAAAAAAAACATAGTAAAGCCTTGTGTGATAAACAGTTGAGATCTGAGAGTTGCATTATAAAGATATCCAAAATATAGATTTTTTTTCAAGAAGAGGTATTTGAGTAAAGTGATGCAATTGAACATTCAAGAGGCTAGAAACCTGCCAGCTTCACAGAAAAATGATTAATCAGGATTCAAGTGAATATATGTTTCATAGAGAAAAACTGAAAGGAATTAACATTGTGAGCTGTCTCACTTTACTTATCAAAGTAATGATGGTATTGTGAATTTGTTTGTTTTTTGTCATGATAGTTGCAACTAAGAAGTATATGAAGCCAAGAAGACACATTTCTACACGACTGTTATGAATTATTTTCCTTAAACATGACCCAACCAAATCTAAGTATGGTAAAAGTTAAACATTCATACAAACAGCATGATACCATGCACTGATAATACAAAGTTACAAACTGATGGGCAACACTAATACCAGATATTGAGATATATTAACGGTATAGTGTATATTGCATTCTCTTAAACTGGAATAAGAACTATGATCAATTATCACTAATTATAATAACCCAGATTATAGTTTTTGATAATTTTTATTATTTAAGAGATCAGGATGTTGGGATACCTTCGAGAAATCACTATCATCTTAAGTATAAATGGCCAACAATCATTTTAATCTAAAAAATGGTAGGTGTAGGATTATGATAAGTCAGAGTTCATAATGAAATCACTTGCAATCAAAAGTCATATCATATGATGACATGGCAAACATATTGATAGATATGCCATGTTAGAAACATACAGATACAAGACTATAATTGGCAACATCAGCAATAGTAACTAAGTTCAATGGATGGTACTTGAAAGTGGTCGGAGTGTCTAGTTTTCATATGTTCAAAGTATGAAGCCGCACCCTAAATTTAAATGCTTGTGTTGTAGGCACAATATGAATAGAATCTGCGTGTTACAAATACATAACATGTTAATCAATTGTATGGGGTCCTAGGCTATCAACAAAATGATATCATTATTGCCATGTGTATTTCTTCGTGTATGGACTCTGGAGTACAATGAATTTCATTATAACAGATTGCGGAAGAACATGTCTATTGAGTGAAAGAATTCTACTATTATAGATGCATCATGTGCATTTTCAAAAGAAGAAACATATGGTACATAATTATGCAAATCAAAGACTAAGAAAATCCTACACTACTTGCTGCTACACACTTGCCCAATTCTGAGATTAAACTTTTCATTCAATAGAAGGTAGTCAACACACAAATAGATTTGAAACACACAAGCAATTAGAAAATACCCAACCCATGTCAAACAAGTTCGAAGACAATGATGGGAAACAAATGAAGCATAAAGCACTTAGTGCCTGTAAGAGAGGTATATAAATAAAGAAATAAGAAAAATATCACTTTCTTATGTGATCAAGAATTCTTGCATGCAATTTTTATAAAAAATGGGGCACTAAATGCAACTGATTTGATAATTAAGTAGCATATAACACAAGATAACTCTCCAACTGTAACAAAAGTTTTTGAGACAACTTTCAAAAGAAAAATGCAAAACTACAAACATGGTAGGTTTAACAAAGAACAAAATATTTAGCAAAATAATTTCTAACCACATATAAGAATACAAACTCCAAAGGGAGATGACAAAGAAAAAGAGAAACAAGAAAAAATCATTTGCTTACCTAATCAAGAATGCCTGCAAGCAAATTTTACCAGAAACGGGGCATTGAATGCAACAGATTTGGTAATACAATAGCTTATAACATAAGACAATTGCCCAACCGTATAAATATATCTCAAGACAACTTTTAAAAGAAAATTGCAAAAGTACATACATGGTAGGGCTAAAACAATTGAACCCAATATCTATAACAAAAGAAATTTCTGAAACATATATAAGAATACAAACTTCCAAAGGGAGATGACACACATCGCTTGTTAAAACTTAAGAGAAAAGTTCAAGTCGCAACTAACAAAAGTCAAAAGTTGGACTATTTAAATTACAATGCAAATCAAATAAAGAATGAAATCCACAACCTATCAATATGCCATGCTCAAGATACATTGAAAGTAGTAAATAAGTACCATAAATAAGGCCCATAAAACTTGCCAAAAAAAACTATTATGAATTCAATATGGGGGGCTACAAGATTATGAAGCATCATTGCTGAAACTAATCTTGAATATTACTAAATTATTCTCTCTTCCTTTAGAAATGCATCATTTATTACATAAGACATTAAAATTTGGGATGGTAAGCTTTTATACTAACTTATCATCTTTTCTTTGTTGCACTTTTCTTGGACTTCTTCAGGGTACCAGTTACCGTGTGTTATTTTTGACCTTAGTGGATGTTGAAGATGATAAACTGTATTACATTAAACCCCTTTACTCTGCTTTTCCCTTCTTACAATTACAAGGCATTTCCTTTGTCATGTCATACATGACTTGTATGAATACACAATGAGAAAAGGTCATGTATTAAACAAAGACCATCTACAAAAATAAAATATTGCATCTCTTAATAGTGCAAAAACAACTCACCTTATTCCTCATGCATTATATTCATCTAAAGCAACAAGAGAGAAAGTTGCATCATGTCAATTGTTGCATCATTTGTCCCCACTTCCTTTTCTAATAAATAAATCTGTAAGCAATTTATCATAAATGAGTGCAAACAAACATTATAATTGCATCTATTAAGTATGCAATGATATAAGTATGCACCTTACAGCCTACTCTACCTAGTGATAGAGCAATGGCTTTTCCAATTCCTCTCGAAGCTCCAGTTACAACAACCACTGGGGCTTCAATCTTTTTAGGAGTTTCAACAGTTGCTTGTTCAATTGATGCAACTTGAGCCTTGACACCTGCATGCCAACATAATAAGGCCTAAATTTCACTTCTTGTAAAAGCCTTCATGACAAAACAATAATTATTTGTATCCTTGTTTGTTATTTCTTGGGTTAGAGTATGAATTGCTATCACACACACACACACTCTTTTTCTCTCTCACATAGACACACATAACAATTAGTTATTTTATTTCTTATCCTTAATATATGAGATAGAGAGTAATTTGTCGTCAGGAAAGGATAGAATAGACAATAGTAAGTTAAGCAGACCTGTTCAGCAAAAGTAAAACAATTGACATTCATGGAGAGACACAACTAAGTCAATCCCCTAAAAGTATATTTAAGGCTAATAATAGCAAGCTGTGGTGTTTCCGAGGCAAATTCAAGGCGGTCATCAAAGGACCACAAAGACAAATCTATCTGTGCAAAAATATATTGTAGGATTTGACCCAATAAACTGCATGTAGATGCACCAAATGTAGACTATCTGGTCTCATCCCATTTCAACATAATTAAAAGATAAATATATTCATTTAGGTACAGTGGTTGAATAAACAAAGAAACTTCAAGACAATCAATAACTGTCACCTTCTCCCATCTTATCTTATTCTACTCTTATCTTATCTCCTAAACAAAAAAGTTGAGGAAAAAGCCAATCTACAATAAAGTAGTTGACATACAAATTACCATTTTAATTTGTTAATGCTTGTATATATTAGGAAATTCCACACATAACATAGATTGCCCTACATTGATGACCAAATATTCAAAGGAATATAAAAAATTTAAGCGTGGACAACCAAAAAAGAGGAAATGTCGAACCAAAGCTCTAATAATCCATTAGAATCCCTCGTAAATAAGGAGTGGTTACATGTTCCAAACAATTCTGAGCTCCATTGTATTTACAGCTCACAAAAACATCACAACAGTTAATTTTTCAGGTTAGGGGAGAGAAAATTGGATATGTTATAAACTAATGTTCTCCAAAGAAAATTACATGTACATTATTAAAAACATTAGGCTAGTTAAGCCTTCTCCCAAATTCTAAGGTTATTTGAAAAGTCAACAGAAGGAAAAATGGGACATGAGAACATAAGTTAATAGACTTTCGTGTACTTATGTAAGGATAAAGAGACTACAAATCTTTACTGATGCATCTTGAAAAAGGGAAAGCATATATTATTGAAAAAATAAACTGCAATGAATCAGGTCAAGCATCTTCAAGGAGCATCCATTAAGATCTTCAATGATAAGCATAGGCTCTTTGGAGGGTAGAGTGATTTAGAGAAACAAGTGAAGCTGAAAATCAAAGCAGTGATTAGAGGGACTGTAGAAGACATGAACATATCAAAGGTATGTGGCACATGGAGAAGGAAGAAATGGATCTCATCAAAAATAAGAGCTTGGAAAGTTGTTTTCAATCTATGCTTAAGCGTCGAAAAAATATGGTTCTCATAAACCTGAAAGGATTTCATTTGAAACCACCCAACAAGTTAAGTAAAATTAAAATTTGACAAAGCACCAAAGGGGAAAGTCGGAGAGTGGAGGAAATTCCAAAAGGAGGTGAGGAGGGACACGTATTTTTTGTCAATGCCTGAGTAAAAATTTTAAAAGTGTGGTAAATAAAAGTCACAAAAGGCCTCCTCATGGGTCTGAAGTTAGGCATTGAAAGAAGATATCAGAATCTAATAGTGAAAGGAGATATGAAATTCCTCTACGAAGCTGTGTCACCACATTCAATGAAGACATGGTTTTAGAAGAGCATCCTCATAGGCTGGTTGAGATACCCCTTTCTTACAAATGGTCTAATAGTGATGGTTAGCTTCTTGAGCAACAAGAGTTGTTCCAGAATCTATAAACAAATTTTGGTTGACATCTGAACTCATTGAAAGGATTAATAGCTTAATCATTATGTTGAACAGGGATCTACCAACCACCCCCCCCACCCCACCCTCTTAAAAAAAAATTGGTTACCCATTGTTCTGGAAGTTCAGGAACTTGGGGAACCCTAGTAAATGTACAAAAACTGTTGAGAACTTCATCAGGGACTCGGGGACTTGCTGGCCATTTCAGGGATGCTCTGGGTAGATTTCATTGATATTCTAGGCATGTAGTTTTAGTTTTGAGTCTTGAAAATGGACATGATTAATTAAATACCATTATCATTTTCTCCATCAATATCTTTTCGTATTACAATAAATCTAAATCTGTTGTACAAATTGCAGCTTAAAAGATGGGTTTAGTATGATGGATTTGTATTTGGATCCTACAACTAGCATACTGTAAATGACCAGAAAATATGCCTATAAAAGGGTAAAAACATAGAACAGTTAGACTCTGCTTTTATGAAGTGGCTAAGAGTTTTACAATTCTGGAAGCGATTATATCATATGATCCATATATTTGGGGATTCTACTTGCCTTTTGTGCATTGTGAGCATGGCGAAGTTTATAAATTATGTTAGAACCAATGCCATTTCTGGGCCTAAGCCATGTCAAATTCATGACAATGCAGAGATGTCTATGATTTCCCCGGGACTAATTATTCTGGGGAAGATGGATTCATTTGGATTCAGAATGAATCCAACATAAATGTCACATTTTTGGGTACTCCAGAATATAAAAAAATGATGAAAAATCTCATTAAATATACCTTCTGTGGAATTCTAGAACCTAAAACTCTTTCAAATAATTGAACCCCATCGATATTTTTAAATGCTATCAAATTTAATAAATTATGTTAAGGGAAATGAGCAAGGACAAAATTCTTGGAACATTTATAAAGTGTAATGTAACATAGGATTTTGTAGTTCCTAGAAAATGCCTAAGCCCTTTCAACTATCAGGGGGAGGTGGGTATAAGAATACTGTCATTACTATATGCATCAAAAAACAATTTGATCAACAATGGAAATATGGTGAAGGGTGTAGATTTCAAAGAATGAATCAGTGTTTTCATTGGCATGTTCGAGGAACATAGATGGAATAGAGTGGACACTTGCAAGGATCTTCCTTATTAGCTTAAATTGGTTAATTAATAATTTGAAGGGGTTACCATTGGAATGATAAGTACAGTGACTGCAACGGATCTGCTTTACTGACATAAAAAGGAAGACACCAAAATGGAGTGGAGTTGAACATCAAAAGTTTGGAAATATAACAGATTGCTAGCAAGAAATTCACTGCAATGGATTTCATTATATTCAATTTATTACAAAATGCTAGAACTATTTCCTCAAGACCATGGAAACTGCCATAGTATTGAATAATACTTCTCTTGTGCTTCCAGAGCATCATTTCATGTAATGATGCTTATACAAAAGGTAAATTAATATATCATAACTTTATCACTCGCTGTACAATTGGAAGTTGGAAAACCATGGACTAGATAAAATACAAGCCTTCAACCATGACCATCACTTCCATGATGTGTTTTACAACAAAAATATTTGTATAGATAAACATTGTGTGCTTGGCAAAAGACCACATTGTGTACTTGGATGAGAATTGCATGCTTGGAAAAAGACCACATTGTGTGATTGGCTGAGAATTTATGTCTTGAAGCATAACTGTAGAACAACATGAAAAAAAAAGCATCCATGTTAAAATTTTGAAAATTAATTAACACCCTCATTATCCTAGCAGACCATAAACTATATGTGACGAGGAACTTCAACACGCATATATGCAAGACCATAAATCATATTTCTTGGGTGTGAATCTTCCTTACATCCAAGGAACCACAGACAGGATTGCGAGGATTCTGAAGAAGTATAATGTTCACGCAACTTTCAGACCTCTCAATACTATCCGTGGCTCCCTCAGGTCTGTGAAAGACCCGATTGACCCTAAGGATATGAAGGGCGTCTATGTCATTCCTTGTTCATGTGGGACCCCTTATATTGGTGAGACTGGTCGCTCTATCAATCAACGGATCAGCGAGCATTCGGCGGATTTAAGACATGGTAGGACCAAGTCCTCGGCCCTGGCTGAGCATGCTGGGAAGACTATGCATCATGTATGCATAGAGGAGGCTCAAGTCATTGCCAAAGTTACGCAGTTTCACCATCGAAAATTCAGAGAGGCCCTGGAGATCGAGAAAAGGCCAATTAATCTTAATAGGGATGATGGATGGAAGATCAGCAGTTGCTGGGTCCCAGCCTTATCTTCCTAGCCGCCTCATTCCCCTGTCTTTTGGTTTTAGGTTTCTATCTTCCCCTTCCTTTTATTTTCTTTTAGCAAATTTGGTCCGATCATTTTGGAGTTTTATTAGAGTTAGGAATCAGTCTCGGGCTTGTCAGTGTATTAACCTTATCCTAATTATGAAGGCATTTATTATTATTATGTTCATAGATTTATTAATTATACCTTGATAATTATCTCTATGATTAATTGAGTTTCCCTTTAACTAGTGTCTAAAACGACCCCCTGTTTTAGTATAGTATTATAACAGAATTAACTTTAATATTTTTGAATAAATAAAATTTGAATATTGACTATTAATAATCTTACCTTAGATTTTAAGGTTAAATTATGATTGACGAATGATTTTTGTTATATTCTTAAGAATAATCATTCAACCCTATAAGTAATTATTTATTTTTGAATAGAAAATATTGAACTAATATGGATTATTTGGCCATTAAAGGAATAATACTCCTGGACCTTATCCTTAATTTTGGCTGTTACTTAGGATAAGAAACTGTTTAGTTAGTGAGTAGTTATAGATTATTCAATAAGCATTTATTATAGGTTTAATTACCATTATATTTAAATAATAAAAAACTAACCTACTAAGGGCCATTAAGAAATTATTACCAATTATCCATTGTAACTAAATTATAAATAGTACCGCATTATTACATAATAATTAGATAGAAATTGAATAATAATAAATCAATATTATATGATGACCATGTAGATAATTGAAATCATATTAAACTAACAATGAATTCAATTATATATCGTTTATTATTAATAAATATATTATTAATAATAATTATTTAGTAATATAATAGTAATAAAGCAATTAAATAATATATATAATGACCATTATAATTAAAATATTCTCTTAGTAATGTTATTAATATATCTAATTTTAAATTAATTTATTTATATAATAATTGAATAATATTGAATATATATTATATAATGACCATTAGAATTAAAATATTAATATTATCCTTGAATTAACAAATAAAATCCTTCATTTACCTATTTTAACTATCTCTTGAAATATGAATTGTTATTTGAGTAGTTTGACCAGGTTCATTAGGTCAAACTAGCCGTTATCCTATAGCCGTTGGAGTCTCTGCACACCCTATTTAATCGAGCTAAGCCTGATTCGATCTTCATCTTGTCCTGACGATGAACCACACTTGTTGGTTCGAAACGCGTCGACAAACGATTGATTATGTGATTTTGCCGAAGATTATTTAAACAAGTTATGGATCACAGAAGTCTAAATTCCTTAACCATAAATCATATTACTATATAACATAAGGGGATATTGAAAGAATTTATGTATTAAAAGAATGAATGTACATGAAGGAATGGAGATATTTCTTTTTAAGGTTCCTTACAGATTCGCCTTCAAAACTCATATTACAGAGGAAGATCACCAACATTGGTCTGTTTCCCAACTTCGCCCCACACGACCACGATATCTATATGTGGGAGCTCGTTCACCGGTCGCTTTACCCCATGTCTGCTCAGCGAAGCCCCGCACTTGACCCGAAATCTGGCGGTCATATTGAGAACGGTCTTGTGGATCCGAGAGGGTCACATACGCATTGTGTATCCTCAAAAATATCTGGGTCCTCTCGATTTTCCCTTCAGGAGAAGTTGCCTGATCCGGATGAAACTCCCGAGCCAGAGTTCTGTAAGCCTTCTTTATATCTTTTAAGGTCACCGCAGGGCTTATCTCCAGTATATCATACAAATTCTTTGATTCCATGCGACTGGGCTCTGAAATTAGCCCTTCTGCTCCCGCAGAGGCCTACAGTCCTCTAAAAATTTTTGCATGGTAGGCTTCAAGGCAGTCGAAGGTTCCTTTTTCCCCTGTTCCTGGATCTCTACCTAGGATTTAATGGGATAAGCCTGAATGTTCGCTTACTTTATTTGAAAGATTGAAGAGCATTCACAAATGAATTGGATGAATGAACCTGCCTCTATCTATCGCCTGGTGATGGGGAGCTCGGTTTGCTGTCTATCTGTCCACTGGGTGGTGAGCTGTAGAGCCTGGGTATGAAAATTCTATGCCGAGTTGAATTGGTTAGGGGAGCTGTAGAGCCCATTGTTCAGGGAAAATTCGAATTTAATGAGCATTAACTCTGTTAGATGATTTATTGTGGAATGGTGGCAGAGCTCGCGAAAGGTGGCGGAAGGTGGAGGAATTGCCGATGGCTGGAGCCTGACGTTTTTCCTGGCGGTGATGGAAACCGGGCAATTCCTCGGCCTTGTTAAACTACTCCAATCCTTATCACCTCACAAATCACCAACACCGTTGGATGGAACCCTACCAGATCTAGGATAAGGGAAGTACCAGGTGGCAGCATGGTGGAAACTTCGATAAAGACCAAAGGTGTTGCGGAATAGCTGGTGCACACGTGGCACCAATATAGTTAAGGTCAACTATGCATACATGCAACCATAGAACATTAAAACATAACCATAACTACCTTAGAAAATTGTATACTATAATTTATATAAGTAAGCATCAATATTAAGTTGAAAGATTCTCGCATAAGTTTTAGTCAACAAATAGCCTAGATGCTAAAAATATGGTAAATGTAATTATTTACATGTTGAATGGTAAATGTCATTTTTTTTCTTATTTATATATATGGTAAATCTTAAATTTGATAAATAAATGTTACATCTATCAACAATTATAATAAAATTTAATATATAATGCAAATTCAATCCATATAAATTATAACTTAATTAAAAATATAAAAAGTAAAAGTTCATATTTATATTACCAAATAAAGAAAAGTTCATATTTATATTTTTCAAGTTTTATAATATTTTCAATAAATATTTTATATAAACATAATAACTCATCACGAAAGTATAATTCAAATTACAAATTAATTAAAATATATTTATTAGTAAAAATACAAAGTTAGAAACCCAACTTTTCACTCATACATTTGAAATTTTTAACGATAAAGTATATAACTAACTATTTAGTAATCTTAAAACATCATCGAATGTGATTCCTCATTCTCTTTATAAGAAGTTGAATTATATTCCTATTAACTACACAACTAACTTTGTAATTTGATTCCTTATTCTCTTTAAAAGAAATTGAACTATATTCCTATTAACTACATAACTAACTTTGTAATCTTAGGAAGATGGTGAAAATAAATTTTCTTATTCAATTAGCCACATGTTATAGAGTTCAAACATCTAGAATTATGATTCACAATTTTAATATTTTATGTTAATATGTTCAAATATTTGAAATTGTGATTCACAATTATAATATTTGATATTAATATTTTGTGAATATGATATTAAACTTCTGAAATAATAATTTACAATTTTAAATTCAAAATTTTAATAATTAAAATTTATTTTTTAAAATTATTGGGAACCCAATTTTCATATTTTCTAATATAATATTCACACTTATAAAAATTTATAATCAAATTTTTGTACTTTGATGTTTACATTTTTAAATCTAATATTGACATTTTCTTAATCTAGTTTTTTTTAATTAACCCAATTTAATGAAATAGATATTTCAAACTCCTTTTACGTTTTCTTCAATGAAAAGTTGACAATGGACATAAACAAGTATATACATATTAGAGTGAAGGGAAAACTGTTAAAAAGTAAAATAATAATATTCCGTGTATATCATATTTTATTATAAGCTTTACAAACTTTCCTTATATTAATTAAAATTTTGGTTAACTATTATAGGTATTTATACAAATAAAGGAGTAAATGCTCTTAGTGCGAAAACCATTATAGGTATTTATACAAATGAGGGAGTAAATGCTCTTAGTGCGAGAGAACAAGATCTCATTTCAAATATAATATTTTAATGATTATTATTTAAGATTTTTTTAATAAATTAAATAACTTTTTTTATACAGTATTATAGGTTATTATTTTGTTCTGAGAATATATATAGATAGATAATTTAGTGAAAATATGTAATTTATTATTAAAATTAATATTTTTTATCAGTATTAACAATTTAATATAGATATTAAAAATAGGTGAATTTTTAATTAAATAATTAAATATGTTTTTTCTTTAGAAAATATGTAAAAAATAGTTTAATGGAAAAATTTAACCCCTAAAAAATTTCCTATCCCCATTAATTCGTTCTCTTGGTTCATGTGAAACCATGCCTATAATTTACCTATGAATATATGAGTAAGCACCAAGAGTAACTAATACTCTCAACAAAATTAGTTGGAAGATGATACATGAATGGTGTTGCATGAGGATAGGGAACAATAGTTTGAATCATTAAGGATCACTTATTATGCCTAAAGTAATGTGGTACTATTAGAAAGTAAGGTAGATTATTGAAATTCATATATCCAAGAATTGTAGGTTAGGTTAGAATATATGAGGAAGATTGAATCCCAAAAATAGAATTCCACCTTTGTGATGACATATCCCTAAATTGATGGTGGTATTTGCAATAGATTACCAATTACTATGTGGAAATATTCTCATTTATATCCAAACAAATTTCAAAGAAGATAATTATGTTCTCTTGTTGATGACTAATTCTTTCTCTTATGTGCTTATTAGTAGCTTTATTTGCTAGTAAAATATTCAAAATAGAATAAAAAATTAAAGCATAGCAACAAGAATACTATTTTACCCTAAAAAAGTGAAAATAGGAAAAACCAATGTCAATAAATTATTACTATCCTTACCAAACCCTACCCAAAGGACCAGTGATATTTCACTTTTCACCTCCATATGACCAAGTGATATTTCACTTCTCACCTCCAGGAGAACTAAAATGGAGTGTCTCGGGCCTATTTAAATGATATAGTACATGTATTCCAAAAGCACAAAAACATAGGCTAAAACCACTATTGTTAGCCATAAAACAATAACTCATTCACATAGTAAAAGTGAATGTAGCATTCCCTCTTTAAAATAGATTTGGGATAATTATCTAGTTCATACCCCACTCAAAAATTATAACTAGGGTATATAATAATATGGCATGTTTCCCCTTCCATCTATGTCTACCAAAAAACTTTACTGGTAATTTACCAATGATATACATCCTTAACTAGATATTATAGTCATATGTAGATTTACATATAATTTAGAAGTTCCAACTCCATGAATATATATATATATATATATATATATATATATATATATATATATATATATATATATATATAGATATATATATAGATATAATCATTTCCTTCATGCAATCACCAGGTCAGTTTCTTCTTTTATGAGAATTTATTTTTCTATTGCTTGATAAAGCCTCATAGCTTCCCATGGAAAACCCATTATGTGAATATCGTATTATTATAAGTGCCCGTGATATATCATCTCATTGAGGAATACCATAAAAATCTTTTCATACATCCTCCAAGTTGTCTAATTTGGCATACATATCCACAAGGGCACTCTTTGGTTTCCTTCACTCCTTGACAACAACAATACAATTTTTAAATTTTGGAGTTTAGATCCACATGTGGTAGCATATCCATGTTCAGCTATTGCAAAAAATCACAACCATGACTCTAATACATAAATATGTGACATAAAAGAAAATTACAAAATGGTGATACCAAAATTCTTCTATCCTCGAAAACCCAAAATAAGAAAATTGGCATTAATAGATATATTAATATCATTAACCAAATTTAGCCAAGACTACAAATCAAATCTTCAATGCTCACATCGAGACCCATTAGAGTCAAGTATACTATGCCGATTCAAAAGCACCACTACATGTAATCCACGTAAACAAAATCATAGGTTAAAACCACTATTGTTGACCTTAACATTATGACTCATTTATTGAGTCAAAATTAACCCAACATAATTATGTATACTGTAAAAAATTAAGCCTTACCAGTCGATTTCCACCCTTGCAATACTGAGATATTGTTCTGATCATCGATGCACTGATGAAGAGTATAAATGCCCTTTTGGTGAATGATTTTCAGTAAAAGAAATGATAAGGAATGGTTCCCTATCATCCTCTTAAGGGCATCAAGTCTCACCTCAATCTGGGTTCCATTTCTGACTTCCCCTCTCATGAAAATAAAAAAAAATAGGGTAAATTTTTCCTCATGCCACCCCAGATAACCAACTTATTTGTCGAGTTTTTGGATCCATTACGAACCCAAGAAGCAAGTGTTAGACCACACATGTATTTTTCTCTCATGATGACAGACCAAAGGCTTGAACTAGTCAATACCCTCCACATATTCTTTATTACTAGTGATTTATTGAAAGAGGTTGTATCTAATATGCCCCAACCTCCCTCTCGATTATCCTTGCTAGAATTGGACATGTTACCAAGTGGATCTTTCCCATTTGTTTGTTTCCTGACCACGGGAACTTTTCCATGATAGTATCTAACCTATGAAAAACCTCCCTCGGTAGTATGAAAAGTTGCATCTAGTAGACCGATATGATTTGTAGTACTTATTTCAGCAGCATCAACTAGCCCCCCCCATCAGCTACCTATGTTACCAACCGAATAGTTTTTTTTTTTCCATTTTATTAATTAACCAGTCCCAATATTTGATTTTATAACTATTTGGCTTTGGCTTGAAACCAATAGAATCAAAACCCAACTCCATATTTCTGCCTATAACATTAAAAATGGCCACAAATCATAAAGGAATTGTGCTTATTCATCATTAAACTAGTCACCACATCAAAGGAAAGGATGATCGTAAGTAAGATATTCCACTCTCCTGGATCTTTTGTCTCACCAAATAATAAGTCATCCATAAAGCATATATTTGAGACTATGGATGTTCTTGTAATTTTGAAGCCAATTAATTCCCCTCTGATCCTCAAATCCCTCACTTTAAGACTCATGCAATCAATAACCAAAAGGAAAAGGAGGGGAGAAAGGGTGCACCCCTGCCTCAAACCCTTGTGACCCGAAATTAAACTTGTTGGCAGGATATTTACAATCACAACAAAATTTGAGGACTTTACACAATCCATAATCCAGTTCGACTTGCATGTTCGCAGTCCCACTTTTATCAATACCAACTTTAAAAAATCCCAATCTACGTAGTCACGGACATTTCTTAAGTCCACCTTCAAGAGGCACAAATTTAAATTCATGATTTTCATTGAATGTATAATTTCCTGAGTGATAGCTACAACATCATAAATTTTCCTTCGTTCCAGAAACCCAAACTATTCTGAGGAAATAAACTTTGATAATGTCGGTTTAATTGTTCCAACAATAATTTTTTAAATGATCATATATACTAAGTTGCATATTTATATGGGATGAGGATCTGCGAATTTTCTAGGTGCATCCGACTTTGCGATCAAGGCTATGAGTGTGGCGTTGATGGCCCTAGTAATGTAGCCTTTTGTCCTAGATTCCTCAGCCATGGAAATTAGTTTCGGGTACATGAGATCCCAAAAATGGTAGAAAATATCTATACCTCAACCATCTAGTCATGGGCTCTTTTCCTTTGCATAACCTTTAAACACAACAAATAATTCCTCCTTAGTAATCGGATTTCCAATGTCAACATTGTCATGATCCGAGAAAATTTCATGAACCAGGTTAATAAATGCCAATTGGACCCTGGTATCATGTTTATGTTGTCTGTAAAACTTGCTAAAGTATTTAACATCAGCCTCCTCAATATCTGGTTACGTTGTGTAGTGGTGGCCTTCCTCATCCCATATTTCCTCAATGGTGTTAATATTCTTTCTCACATTTGCATATTTATGAAATAAATCAATGTTATGATCACCAGTTTTGAGCTATATAGCCTAACTTTTAATCCTTATGCCCTCCTCCTGTGACAAAAGGATTCTCCTTTTTGTTTCCTTGAGTGCCAAAATTTTATTCTTGTAGAGAGAAGAAAAGAAGAGAGGGTCTGAAGGGTCATTTAAGTCAATCTTTGATTTTTTGATCTCAATAAGAGTATTTAAATATGCCACTCTCTTCGCTTTGCACCATGTGCTGACATCCTTTTTCAAAGCCTTTAACTTTTTAGAAATAAGTGATGAACAGTCGAGTGGAACAGGGATTATCGGCCTCATAGAAGCATTAGTAACCAAAGAGTCAAACACCTTCGTTTTTAGCCACTTCGGATTGAATTTGAAAGGATAATGTTGCGACATTGCCACCTCCTTCAACTCAAACAAGGTGAGTATGTGTTCCAAAAATATGAGGGAATAATATTTGATTGAAAACCTGCTAGCACAGTCTACAAATTGGAGCTAATTAGAAAGCGGTCCAAATGTTTGGATATACCCTCAACCCCAACTATTATGTTCCTCGAAGTGGGAGCCAGTGGGTGAGGGATCACATCAATGAGAGCACGAGATTCTAGAAATTCCTTAAAAAATACAAGAAAACAATCCACTCTAGCTTTGACACCCCATATTTCCCCAAGGCCCATGGAAAAATTGAGATCCCCTACAATTATTAATGAGCCCAGCCCCAATAGTCTCGAATTTGATATACGATCCCAAAATAGTCTCTTGTCCACGAAGGCGGAGTATCTATTGATAAATCTTAGTCTGATTTTTTAGGCAGCCAGATGCCCTATAAGAATTATACTAGCACATGATATGTATGAGCTAAGATCAATTTATTTGGGCTTCAAATCACCCCCAACCCACCAGAATGTCAAACCACATCTATGGTGCATACACACCAATCAGGGAAAATAGATAGTAATGCATCCCATGTCTTTTCTTAGGGGACTATCGTTTCCCATATGAGGACAAGGGAAGGGTTATGAGTCCCTATAAACCCTCTTAGGGAGAAAATTTTAAAGGTTGCTCCCAAACCTCTTACATTCATGGAAAAAAGGATCATGGGGGGGCATTATTATCAAGAAAATTTCCTATAAGAGCCTGAAATTCAATGGTATCATAAATTTTCAATTTGTCAGGCAAAAAGGGGGGATATGCGGAAAGAGACCCCTTGCTAATCTCATTCCTGGGATTACCCTCACATGCAATGTGATAGACCTTAGTTTCCAGGGAACAGGTTGAGACTTTTTTATATTTACGAGGTCGTTTCTTTATGAGGGTGACATTCCTTATAGAGGCAGGACTCAGAGGATCAATAGTCTCATGGAAGAAGGATTGTTTTATAGTCGAAGGTTCCATTCCCTGTGAGCTGAACAAGATAGCCTCTGGTTCCCTGGCCGGCGATAGGAGCCAATCATCATCAAAAAGATGATGAGAGTCCAAGGAAACACCAGTTATAGGAGCCATAGCCTGATCGAGGTTAAGGTCTGGGGAGGGAGGTATAGAGGAAAACATGTTGCAAACATCCCGCGGGTTACTTCCTAGATAAAGACCCCCATTAGTCCCCACAAATTCGTCATTTTAAACAACCCACCTAGACACAGGAAACTAATGATCAATAGTCACTAGAGGAAATGAAGGGTCAGGAAAAAATCGGAGGCAGACGGTAAGGGGACAGACACAGGAGACAAGCCCACGGGCACATTCAAGGGATGAATCGACCCAGTCAGAGGAGGGTATTAAGTAATGAGAGATTCATTTAAATGTTGAAAATATTCATTATAATCCACATATCGGTCAGGGGAAAGTGCTGGAGGATTACCTAGAGGACCCCTCATAATGTCGCTCGTCGAGGTGCCCATAAAGTCCCTGATGCAAGGGCTTCACATCGCCAAGTTTTTCTTGAAGCACGCCACCAAAAAGTGACCCATTTTGTGACATAGAAGACAATGGTAGAGAATTCCCCAGTAATCGATATGCATAATGATACTGAAATTGCTCCATCAAATCTCCAATTTTGCCAATAACCCTTTCCCCATGTTAACCTCCACCAGAAACCAGGCCATTCACTTTGCCAACTGACCAAATCTCCCCTTTTCCCAAAAATAAAATGACCCAATACGATTTCCAATGTCTCATTTCGTAGAGGAGTTCCACAATTCCAGGGGTAGCCCTGGTAGCTTCACCCAGACCAAATTTCGTCAAGGTGACTCAGTGTGGGGTGAAAACGAACTTTCCATGTCTGTAAGATAAGAACCCCCCTTCCCTTAATCCACAGAGCCTTTAATATATTCTTAGAATCCTCCACATTTAAAAAGTGGATTACCATCCAGTCATTGAAGAGTATAATAACCTTTAGCTGTTATTTGAAGACAGGCGGGCAACAATTTTCAACCCAAGTTTTTCCCTGCTCTCCCTTCATTTGGAGGTATATCCAATGCCCCATCAGAGCCTGTTGTCTTAACCTTTAGATGCTACCTAGAAGCACTCTGCTCCTAAGATAACTAGAGGATCCCCCATAGTCTCCTTCAACGGTTTATGGTTTGGCTTCTTTTTCCTGGTGGTAAAAGTCGAATCAGGCTTCGCAGGATTCAAAATTCCTAGAAATCAAATTTCAGGGCGATTTCCATTGGAATTGTGTTGCAGAGAGATGCGAGAAATTTTCTATCACTCTTCCTGTATAGTCATTCTGATTAGGGTCTCACGGGAAATGTCTGATGGATCATGCATGTCGTCCAACTGCCTGGTATCCATATTGAGAATCCCGGTGATCGCCACAATTATAATCAGATAAGTGCGTCCTGATAGAGAGGTCCCCTAGTCCTAGCTAGTGACAAGGATCCACCCAGATGACAAATAAAAACTTTTTACAGAGTAGGATGACAAGTAAAATCAAGATCACCCAACAAAAATCCTAACCCATACCCATGTCAAACAAATTAATCTATCGATGACACCTCATAATGGTAAAAGTATCCATCTACACAAGCCCCCTACCTACAGTAATGTGTAGGCCTCCCCAATCTCAACTGTCAATATTGACTAGAATTTCAAAATCCCTAAAAACTAGTTTTCCCACCCACCAATTCAAGATATCGAAAAACCAGTGCTCGGAAGCACCATGGTTTCACCAATCTTAATTAAAAAATGATAGTTATAAAGGAAAGAAGGAATGAGTGGGGTAAACTCTGATTCTCTTAATTCAGACTCTATCGACAATAACTAAAAAATGTTATGCCCCCGATCACAAATCAAAGCTCGAAACCACTCTTGTGTATGCTAAAATGTTGATAATTATATAGATTGTTCACTAAAACAGAAAGTTACTAATACTCTTTCACTTTATATCCCATCCATAAACAACAAAGATTTATCTAACTTGTGGTTAACTTACCAAAGATGTTATAGCTATCTCTATTGTATATGTGTAAATTTATATCACCACCTATTAAAATATAATTCACATTTTGTCAAACCCAGAAATTCAAGAGGAACAAGTCTACAATACTGTGAAGAATAAGACAATTGAAGTAAAAAATAGTAATAAGAATTCAATCGAATTCTCAGTTTCAACCCCTCTAACGATTGACGTGGTAGCACCATTCACAATATAGAAACTATTGTAACCATTAAAAAAATAGGATTGTAGTACTATTAACCATATAGAGTCACTCTAATTGTGTTGAAGCCATAACGCCAGTGTCCAGCACAACTATATTAAAAAAAGGGTTTTGACCCATGTTAATTTTCCTGCTAAAACCCTAACTATATGACAAGGAGTGAAACTTAAGGAAATTACATTACAAACCCATAATTAATATCTAAGTCTAATGGATGCATCAATGGAGACCAAAAAGTGGAATAGCCTCTCAGGATCAAGTGGCTATTACGACCATTTAAACTTTTAAGGAAACATGACAAGAAAACCCTGACTCTTCATGTCACCATAAGTCTATGAAATCCCTGGGAAATGAAAAGTAATATAATCTTGAGCATGACTACTAGAAATTCTTTGACCATAAGAGAAATGAGAGGTGGAACACCAGTGCAGACCCGAAAGCATTTAAAAAAGGAAGGTTTTTGAACTGTAGGTAATATATCATAACCATTCCATCAATTTCATAGATAATATCGAGCCATAACAGAGTCTTGGGTAACCCAGTGAGGGTTAACAGTGAATACCTAATTTCAACCTCTTTCTGCTGATTTCAACCTCTTTCTATTGGAGCCATCACCCACGGCAACCAGAACCAAGCCACTTTGTCTAGTTGCATATCAGTATCAAAACCCCAAGCAAAAAAATTGAAAGCTGGAAACTTAACGCAGAAACAATATTAAGTTCGTTAGAAAACCTTACATTGCCATTATGGAAATCGGTGGTAAAATGTCGCAAGGAAGGATGCAAAGGTTACCTTTCCAAACATCTAGAACATGCGAAGGAGAAGTTGTCTCAAAACCCTACAGAAAACAACACGAATGAACCTCGGCCATCATGGATAGGGCGGGTAGTTACCATGACCAAGCTCAACAAAACCTTCACCATCGAATGGGATTTGCATCCTATACCATTGATGAGATCCAACTCCCGAGATAAAGACAAGTGTAATGATTAGAAAAGGTCTCCATAAGTTTCTAGTGTGTGAATTCACTACGGGGTAATGTCTCTAAGAATATGATAAAAAATAATTTTACTTCATTTAATCCAAAACCAGGTAAGTTAACAGGGTATGGTAATCATTTTATGGAAAGATTAACTCTTTCTCATTTTCCTCTTCAAAGGAAACCTCCCAATGAACTAATGCTCAAATACAATCACTATACTTAACAAATCCAATAAGGAGGACTCAAATATTATTCATTTATAAAACCTAAATTTTAACCACTATTGGTGTATATGCTAATGAATGGGCCATATTACATTTATGGCATGAAAACTACCTAGTATGAATTATTTAATAATAACTAACATAACAGACTTTGTATACGTTACATTAAAAGACCACCATACTTATAATATTATTAACCATTATGGACCCCATTACATCACTAGGGGGGATCCCACTATTTCATCCCCTTTGAAACACACTTCTCTCAAATTTTATATCTATGATGTATCTCCATAACCCAACTTCCTATTTATGGGCATTGCCCCCAACCCTAAGAGTGAAGTAGTCCAAGAATTGTGTCCATAAAGGGATCGTCCATAAACCAAGGTCCCATGTACAATTAATACACTCCACACTAAGAATGAAGTTATCCAAGCAAGGTTAGTTCAATACAAGACCAACCTTAGCTAATTTAAACCACCAAACTAGAATAGTACAACTCTAAGACCATTGGGACCAACCAATTCCACTAGTTCTAGGCTAGTTCCAATAAGAGTGTTCCCTTCTCATCTTCCTCTCAAGTCGTTTTGTTGGATCCTTTCAGGCATGGTGATTTGGAGAGTGTCATAAACTGTCAAACTGTTGTAAGCACCTAAGATAATAAATAGTTAAGACTTGACAAACAGAAATTTTCAAGGAACTAGTACAGACATCCCAAAAAATATTTAGTGAGGATGTGCATGCAAGGAAATATTACAGACCTCCCAAGATACTTAGTGAGGACGTGCATGACCAAAAAGCATCAGAAAAAATTATCCACCATCAAAAAACCTACCTAAAACATTGAAGTGTGGTGCAAAAGAAATTGTTGGTAGGCTATTAATGCTACCAACAATCAATACCTCTCTAATTTCACAAGAAGCTTCTACTCAAGCCACCTCCTCCACTATGGTTATAGTAAGTTCTTGCAACTGTGTGAGCTACAATAAATTAAAACTTCCATGGAATCTCCACCAATCTTAGGGAACTTGACTTCTCTGCATGCCCCAACTATTTTGGGTTGATTGATTAGTTAACTAGATGATCACTAAGTTTGACTAAAGTCCCACTGCTTAAATGGCCTTCCACTAGTTCCTCCAAAAGTTATAACTATTTTAACTAACAACAACCTAAGATAATTGACCTTTATTGCTACAAATTAGCAATTGCATATGCAGAATCGATTCTCTAACTCCTCCAAATCAAATTTATTGAGTAAACTAGGTGAAGCAAGCCATGTCCCACAAGTTAACATCATCCAAGTTGTCTGTTGATGTGGAAATTCGAATTTTTTCAATTTAATCAAGGAAAAATCAAATTGAGAATTTCTTGCTGCATTTTTCAACACATAGTTCACTGGAATGTATTACTTTCATTATGAACTTGGCATAGTTCACAAGTTAAGTTCATAAGGTTTTGGGATGATGTGGTTCTATGTGTTGTGTATATAAAGAATAAGTGTCCATCTCCTGCTATTAGAAACAAGACTCCCTATGAAATTTGGTATGGCCACATTCCTTCAGTGAGGCATCTCAGGGTTTTTGGTTCCTCCTGTTATGCCTTCATACCTAAGGAACAAATAAAAAAACTCAGTGCAAGGAGTCACAAATGTATTTTCTTTGGGTACTCATACCTCCAAATCATAACATATCTATGATGAAGTGAATAAGAAGTTTATAATATCTAGAGATGTGATCTTTCTTGAGTCTTCCAAGATTGACAATGTTGTTGAGTGGCAGCTTAATCGTTTGGATAGATTCAAACATGAAAAGTATTTTCAAGAGTTTGATAGTGAGATTCCATATCTCCTTCTCTTAGCTCTATACTTTCTATGAAGAGCCTTGAAGAAATCAGGTTGAAGGAAATTCCTTCCCCTACTTTGTCAAGAAAGAACTAAGAGACTACTGGAAGCAGGTAGCCAAATCTGACAAGCAATGAGGGTACATGCAAGATACAAAGCAAGGATTAATGCAAAGGAGTGTAATGACTATATACATATCGTCAAGCATCTTTCATCCCACTTAGGATGCCTTGCATCATGCCTGGTTAGTCATAAGATCATGTTGGTCAAAACCTTCGTAGCTTAAAGTAAACAAGAGTTAATACTCTTCATCTTCTAAGCTATGTAATAAACAAGTGAAAGCGAGCAAGACACGTAGAGGAAACACATAGATGACTTTCAGTTCTTGCAACCACGCATGTCATTAAAGATGGAATGATATGAAAATGATAAGAAAACTTTTAAGCTACAATAAGAGGTGTATTTCAAAAGATGTGCTTTGCTTTTGCATACCTAGCCTCCAAAGTGTTATGCATCAGATGGAGTCTTCATGTGGTTCTGATATTCTATCATACCTTGGGTTCCTTGTTCTCCTTATTTTTCTCCTCAGCTCCTTGAGAGTCATCTATCATGTCATCTTTCTTCGTGGCCCCTGAGAGACATAATTATGTAGTTTCATTGGGCAATGACTGTTTCGGATGAGGCCCTAGGAGTACACATTTATGTAATTCATGATGCAAGGAAGACTGGGTAGTCAAGGGACAAAACTGCACAGTTTCTGGAGACAGTGGATTTCCGCTCAGGGAAGGAAATTAGAGGAAACCACTACGCAGTTTTGAATGCTAAGGGAGGTTTGGATTTTTGTGCATTGCACAGTGCCAACAAGCAAGGGAAAAGATTGAGGGTTACATATGTGAAGTGCGTAGTTCAGGAAAGTTAGATAAGGCTAGGTTGCTAAGGAAACTTTGAAATTTGGCTAAGTTTGGGATCAGTGGAACTGATGTGAACAGTGATAAAATTTGACTATGATCACACACTTGAAAACTTAGTGATACAACATAGACCATCCAGAACATATAACACATACTTCACTTAATGCAACAACCTTTGTGGCAGCTTATGGCAAGTGTGGCTCCGATGATAGACTTTAGGAGGATAAAGGCAATACTTGTGTAAGAGTGTGTGAAATGAGTGTGAAACATGTCTATGTGGTGAGGACAAACCATTCTCATAAAGATTTCCCCTTGAAGAAAAACAAGCCTCCCTTTGAATGACAAGCGATAACTCTCATGCCCAAAGATGACACATTCTACGTAAAGATAAAAGCATGAACGACTCTCAAGATCGGAAAGGGGAGTTTGAGATCATCAATTTACCAATAAGTGACTAAGGAACGATCGATCACAATATCCATAGTAGGCTCTGAAATTTAAGTGCAGGCCAAAATTTTGGAGGGTGTTGCAGCCGCTACAACAAAGCCTTCACCTTCTTACTAGCTTCTTTTTCAACCAGTGTCTTGAATTCTACAAACTTGGAGAATGTCTCATCTTTCTTCCACATGAAGAAGATCCAACACTTCCATGAGAAGTAATCAATAAAAATGACAAAATATTTTTGTCTGACAATGTAGGTTGTCGAGAATGGTTCATATACATTATAGTGGATCCTTTCTATGACTGCATGTGCTTTGTTGTCCCGAGCATGGAATGTGAATTTTATGCACTTCCACAACGTACATCCTTTGCATACATCCTACTGCTTAAGTGCTCTTTTAGGGAGACCTGTGGTTATTTGTTGTATAATATTCGAGATACCATGATGCAAATGACCAAGTATTTTGTGCCAAATTTCATCGACATCACGACCTGCACTTTCTCTGCCTTAGTGCTTAATGCAACATAGTCTTCCACATCTAGCTTATATAGGTTCTTCACACGAACCCCAATTTGTTTCACCTGTCCCATGGCTATGTGTCTCAGGAACGCTTTTCCTTTGTTGAATATCACTACACAACCATAGTAAACCAACCACTTGGTGAATGCTATTAGACGAACCCCTAATCCTTTACCTTTACCTTTTTTACCAGTGCCTCATATTAAAAATTTGAAGACAAAATATTTCTTTTATCTTAAAAAATTGTCTTAAAATCCCCCTTCGTGTAGCAACGCCGAATGCAACAATAGACAAGTTGCCTCTAATCATATCAGCAAATATGAAAGGGGTAGAAGAAGAATTGATGTCCGAGAAATCTTGTCAGTAAAAGTTATCGCGTTCTTCTTAGTCGACTACCCCCACAAAACAAAGAGCCCAACAAATCGTTGTCATTATATAAGATAACGTGAATGATAAGTAAAATAACAACCTCGGTATATAAGCAAGACAATAGTTGCCTGCAAGGAGGACTTAGGGCGCACTCAGAGTCAATTTTGCAGTTGTTAGATAATATTGCCTTAAATTGATATGTTTGTATCTTAATTGTTAATTGTATTAAACAGATTTCATCTAAAGTGGCCATTATCTTAAATATAAAATTTTATCTTAAAATATTTTTGTCTCGAAATGTGTTTGTTTTAAAATATTTTTTGTCTTAAACTATTTTTGTCTTAAATATAATATTTTATGTTAAAATATACCATTTAATTGATATTGGCTACATAACCCGCCAAAGCATAAAATAATGCGTAAGAGCCGATCTGCAGCGGCCATTCTTCTCCATCTCATAACACTAAACATACAATGAAGCCATTAATATGATTTGACTGACATACAACCATAGAGTTTTCTAATTCCAATGAACAAAATATTTCTAGTGAATTGAAGAATGCGTAATCTGTAATTCCTGAACTTCTAACCTGGGATTACAGTATAGAGGTGCTCGTAAGTTGTCTTCTGGAAAATCTGGAGAAACAAATATCGGAAGCTACGTACTTATAGATTTTTCGAGTCTTCTGGACTCAGATTTTCAGGAAATTCTTATGGTTATTCTTGGAATCACCATTTGTGAAAGTGAATGCCAGTGGTCATCTCCTAGCTTAGGAGAAACACTTATCACTCATTGCAGGTATTTGTTGAAAAATCCATGCAGCTCAGAACTCCACGCACGGTCCAGCTCTTCCTACACACCCCGTTATTTAATTATATAAATTGGTATTTAACTAACCAATATTCACAGATCTCTCTCTAGGTCTGCAATTCTGATTCTCATAGATGATATGTCGTGCATTACATTTATACTTCTTTTAGTAAATTTAAAAGGCATGTTCACTTAGGTTGTACCGTTGTCGTCGTATGCGGTATTTTAATGTAGAGAAAGAATCATCCACCTAATCACAATGTCTATTGTCATGTCTTATACCCCGAATCTGGCAACGAGAAAACCATATAATGGATCCATAAATATCTGTACAGATCAGTATGGCTTAATTAAGTAATGCTACAGATTGTATTTTATTCGTTTGAATATGATTTGGAAACGTCTACTGACCGAAAATGTTTTCTGCGCCTCCCATGGCGGCTACCTGTTGAATATAAATATTGTTTGAAGTTTAGAGGAACATGCAGCATTTCTCGATAAGAGGCACCTGTGCCTTATCTAACAATGCCAAACTAAATTGGTCAAAGTGCATAATTAAAGTGCAAAGCTGAATCTTACGTTCTGCTCTGCGCAACGTGCCTAGAAATTCATTGGGTTCTCGCATTACCTAGCAGAGCCAAACTAAATTCGTCGAAATGCCAAGCTAAACCTTACGTTCTGCTATGCGCCCCGAGCCTAGAAATTCATTGGGTGCTTTTGTACGTGTCACTAATACACGAAGGGAACTTTTGAAGGGAACTTTTGAGACATTTTTTTTATCTCAAAAAAATCTTTTGTCTCAAGAAATCATTTTTTTATTTTATTTATTTTATATTAAAAATTAATATCAATTAATTTATCTGAAATATAAATTTTAAAACAAAAATAGATTGAGACAAAAATATTTTAACGCAAAACATTATATTTAAGACAAAAATAGTTTAAAACAAAGATATTTTAAGACAAAAGTAGTTTAAGACAAAAATATATTAAGACAAAACTTATATTTAAGACAAAAATAATTTAAGACTAAAATATATTTTGAGACAAAACTTTATATTTAAAACAAAAGTAGTTTGAGACAAAAATTTAAAGACAAAACTTTATATTTAAGACAAAAATAGTTTAAGACAAAATTATTTTAAGACAAAACTTTATATTTAAAACAAAAGCATTTTGAAACAAAAATATTTTAAGACAAAACTTTATATTTAATACAATGATCACTTTTATATTTAATATTTATAAGAACTACTGTTGGTTTGAAAAATTATTAAGAATGAATATATAGAGATGAGAATGTGAATATTAAGAAAACTATTAAGAATGACTATATGGAGATGAGAATGTGAATATTAAAATACACTAGAAATAAAGAAAAAAATGATTTAAAAAAAGAAATATGAAGAAAAAATCATTAGGCGTATATTAGTAGGTAACATATTTGTAATGATAATGAAGCTTGAAAAGAAAGAGGTATTCCTGTTGCTTAAGAGATGCATTTCTAACATTTAAGGCCATAAAGAAAAGTGTAATGATGATGATGTTAAGGGAGTAATTTAAGCTTTTGAAATTTTGTTTATGTAACTTTTGAAGTTAGCCATGGGGCCTCTTCCTAATAGTGTTGGAGGATTGGATGTAAGAGGCAAGCAACTTGGTGTATGTTAATCTCTAAGAAGGTAGTTAAGTATACTTGTTACTCATAAGTTATGAGTGTCTCGAGAGAGCTAAGTGAATCTTTGAAGAAATAAAATAATATCTCTGATATCACAATAAGGTGGAGCATTTGAATACAAAAATACCAACATTTAGATATGGCATATGCATTTTTCTCCAGGAAGGTGGTGATATATCTCAATGTAAGTTAGGTATGATCAAACTCTAAGAATAAGAATTATAGACAATCCCCTTCCCAATCGTGAATCATGAAGCTCATCTCATGGAACATCAGAGGGCTCAACAGCCCGGGGAAGGGACGATTAATAAGGAACATGCTACAACAGGAAAAGCCTCAAATTCTCTTCTTGCAGGAGACCAAGTGTAATTCCACAACGTTGGATCAGATCCTTGCCAAAGCATGGCCAGGAAGCAAAGAAGTGGTGGTGGAAGCCATGGGAGCCTCAGGAGGGCTAGCCATCGTTTGGGATGATAGAGCTATAACACTTACCAACATACATGCCAGTAAGCACTTTATTCAGGCCAAGTTTCATTTAACAGGGACAAATGTTCATGGACACTTAACTAATGTCTACTTCCCCCAGGAGGCAACAAACAAAGTAGACACATTGAACACCCTAACTCAAATCAACTCAGAAAGATCCCACCCACTTTGGATCACAGGAGGGGACTTCAACATGATTACAAGATTGGAGGAAAAAAGAGGAGGACGGATCAAGCTAGACTGTGAAAGCACGCACTTCAAAAACTACATTCATAACAACAAGCTTATAGATATGGAATTCAATAATGGCATTTATACTTGGAACAACAAGCGTGCAGATGCCCACCAAATTGCATCTCGGTTAGACAGATTCCTGATCTCTGATAATGCAATACATCTTGGCGGGGATCTGGTGGCCTCTATATTGCCACTCTTTGGCTCGGACAATTGGCCTATTATGCTTCACTGGGAAAGACAAGGAGACAATGTTCTCAGGCCCTTTCGCTTTGAAGCCTTTTGGCTGAATGATCCCGATTTTCATAACCTGATAACAGAGACATGGAGAAATTTCACACCACCAAAAGGCGCAAAAATGTACAAGCTCCAACAAAAGCTAAAACATATCAAGGAAAAAATAAAACAGTGGAATCGCTTTACCTTCGGCAATATCTTTCAGGCACAAAACACTCTTGAACAAGAAATGCAAAAATTATAGCAGAGAATCATAGCTAAAGGCAAATCCCAAACCATAGCAGAACAAGAACATCAACTACAAATGCAGATCTCAGAAAGAGCAAGACAGGTAGAGATTCTTTGGAGACAAAAATCGAGGATCCGATGGCTTAAAGAGGGCGAACGCAATACAAAGTTCTTCCACCATACCACTATCCAACGGAGAATGCACAACAACATTACTCTCCTCCAAAATCGACAAGGGGAACATCTAGAGAAGCATGAAGATATAGAACAGGAACTCCTCACCCACTTTCGGAGAGTGCATCAGGGAATGGAGACTGACCGGCTGCCAGTTATAGAGAAGATCATCAAGATTATTCCTAAGATAGTAACTGAGGAACATAATCAAATACTCCTCAGGCCTATTTCTTTACAGGAAGTGGAGACAACTATGTGACAGCTCAAAGTTGGGAAAGCACCCAGACCAGACGGCTTCACTTCGGACTTCTTTCACAACTTCTGGGATCTAATCAAGGAGGATGTATGGCAAGTAGTCGAGGAGTCCAGAGTTAACAGATGGATGCTTCCATCCTTGAATGCCACCTTCATCGCCCTCATCCCTAAGGAGGAGAACAGCCAGACTCTGGACAAATTCCGACCTATTGCACTATGCAATGTATTGTATAAAATTGTCTCCAAAGTGATAGCCACATGCCTCAAGCCCCTGCTTCCTCTTCTTATATCATAGGAGCAATAAAGTTACGTGGAAGGAAGGCAGATCACCGATGGCATAATTCTCACTCATGAAATCATTCACTCCCTAAAGAAAACCAAAAAGGTAGGTATCCTCCTAAAATCGACCTCAAAAAAGCTTTCGATACTTTAAGCTGGAAATATATTCAAAAAATACTGCTAGCCTTTGGCTTTACCCCCCCTTGGGTAAGATGGATTATGAGTCTCATCACTTCTACCTTTTTCTCAATTCTTGTCAATGGGACCCCCTCCACCCCCTTCCACTCGTCTAGAGGTATCTGACAAGGGGACCCTCTCTCACCCTTTCTATTTGTTATTATGGCGGAAGGTCTTGGACGTTACATCAAAGATGCCCTTCAAAACCAGCAATTACGTGGCCTTTCTTTCCAGAATACCCCTGCTTTCACCCACCAGCAATTTGTGGATGAAAATATGTTATTTGGTCATCCTTTGGTCCAGGAAGCCTGTAAGATGAAATCAACTTTGTTTGACTTTTCGGATGCCTCTGGCACCTGCATTAACAAATCAAAATCTCAAGTCTTCTTCTTTCACACACCTCCCATCACTCAAGCCTCCATAGCCAGAATTTTGGGCTTCTCGATTGCATCTCCGCCCTCCAAATACCCGGGAGCTCCAATGACAACCTCTGCCTTAAAGCACTCATCCTAGAAAATTCTCTTAGAAAAATTGGAAGCCTGTATCTCTTCATGGACCTTCAGAGCTCTCAATATGGCGAGTCGCCTAGTTATAATCAAGGCAGTGCTACAATCTATGCCGCTCTACCTGTTCACGGTCCTGGCAGCACCCAAATGGGTTCTTAAAGCAATGAAAAATCTTCAACGGGATTTTTTATGGGGGAATATGAAACAAAAAATAAAATGGGCTCTGGTAAAGTGGGAAATAGTTTGTCACCTAAAATCCTCTAGAGGCACTAGATTACGAGATTCTCAGCACAACAACGAGGTCATGGGAGTGCGCATCTTGTGGAGATGGCTCTCGAACCCATACACTCCTTAGGAAATCCTCTAGATAGCTAAGTATGCTCATAATAGACCAGTGGATGATTTAATTCGGCTCAAAGAAGTTGGCACAAGCTCTCTAATTTGGAATGCTGCTAAAAAACATAAAGATCTAATCCAACAACACAATTTTTGGGAAATCAGGAATGGAGATAATGCGAGGTTTTGGGAGGACTCCTGGCAGCAAAGACCAAAATTGAAGGACCTACTCACGCCCCACCAGCTTCAGGATTGGGTAGAGCAACTGACGATCAAAGTAAATCAACTTTGGGAGGAAGTTCACAACCAAGGTTATAGCCAATGGTTATGCTCGAACCTCATTCTTGGGCAAGCCACGCAATCCATCAAAGATAGCTTAGATATGGGAACTCTCAAACAGGAAAATTCGCCAATCAGATAAGAAAGACATCATCAGATGGGGTTATGAAACGAGAGGTACCTTCACTTCCTAGGAAGCATATCATATAATACTAAGGGAGCATACTATCAAGGATAGCCTCTGGCACAAAGTTTGGGAACCACCAATTTGGCCAAAAATCTCCACCTTTCTCTCGTTGTTGTACCAAAATAGAATCCTTACTTGGGATAATCTAAGGAAACAGATTTTTCACAGACCTTCCATCTGCCCAAATTGTAAACAGGCAGAAGAAACTAAGGAACATCTCCTAAACTCATGTCTGTTAGCAACCCGACTTTGGGAGAAGGTTAGCTTCATATGTCAAAGAGATGGACGAAATAAGGAGGATTTAACCAGCACTATTCGTTCTTGGGCACCTCACCCTTATAAAAGAAAAATCTTAAACACCTTATGGAAGCTAATACTAGGTTTCCTCATGTGGAAAATCTGGAAAGAGAGAAATAGCTGCATCTTCAAAGACCATTCCTCTCCCATAGAAGTTCTATGGAACAATATATGTCAAAACATACGAGAAACCTTGACGCTCCAAACATAGCTTGATGGTGATTTCCCATCCAAACCACAGGAACAAAATATATGGCTAAACTGGAACCTTCAGTGGAACCATGAGCAGGTACACCTAAGGAAAATCCCTCCCTCTGGAGATACACCTGACAAATGGACTCCACACCTACCACACATGGTACTGCTCTACTTTGATGGAGCATCAAAGGGAAATCCAGGTAAAGCAAGATTTGGGGGAATATTTAGAAATCACAAGGGCAATGTTCTCCAAACATTCATGGGTTCAATAGGTTGGGATACAAACAACTCAGCCGAATTAGAAGGAATTTGGCAAGGACTTCTCCTGGCTCAGAACAATAGATTCTTCCCACTCATAATTGAAGGGGACTCTCAGATCTTAATTAACATGATCAACCAGATCTTATGGGGAACTCCAGCACATAAAGTGGGTAGCAGTTGGAGATTGGCATAAAGGCTGGAACAGATTGAACAATGGCTACTCATTCATAGAGAAGTTACCATCAGGCACACCCGTCAGAATGGTAACAAAGTAGCAGACCTCCCAGCAAACATTGGCATTGAAAGTGGTAAGACTCTTCATGTAGGAGCTCTTAGCACTATAGCCAATACTCATCAATTGCAGGATTTCAATGATATAATGCAAAAGGAAAGGGAAAATACAGAGGAAACACACCCGGATGCGGGTGTCAACAACGACATTTAAATGACAAGACGGATCGCCAGCAGGTTGGGAAGCCATCTGGCTAAGTGCTTCGTCCTGAGAGCTCACTGCAGATGGATTAAAAACACCTTGCAGGGGACATTTATTGACTCCGAAAACTGTGACGAGCTCACCTCCTTCAACACCATGACCCCTGCAAACCGTTTTGTTACTGATCCCTTTCTCCATGGCGTTTGTCCTCCGTAAGCGGCTGAACCGTGTTTCAGAACTACTACAGGCAGTCGCTGCCTAATTCTCCCTTGTCAGAATTTTGGTAATGGTTTTCATTTTTCACATTCCTGTCATTGTCTTCTTGATTGTGGTTTTCCCACCCCTGCTCCCGCTCATCGTCGCCTTCATTCCAATTCTTCCGTTGTCAATTTAGCCATGGCTCGCCTCAGGCACCGCATGTGCAGTAGGCGTGGAGGTTCGCATGGAGGTTTTAACCGCTCACGAGCTTCTACCAGTTCCACCTCTGACTCCCCGGACTCAACTACTGAATTGCCCAACTCGCTCATTAACCCCACTCATAGCTACCCGCATACCAGAAGTGGGAGAGGTTGGAGGGACAATGTTGTCCACACTGTGGATCTCCCACTCCCTCCTGTTTTTGGCCCTCACAGCACACAATTTGATTTATGCAGTTCACTAAACAGACCTACAATCATTTCTACCATCACAATTTCTTTCAAGGAAGAGTCTGCAATGCAAGCTACTCTGTTCAGTCGTGGGAACAAGCAGAATAGGGAAGAGACATGTAGTCATGGGATCAACAACAAGCAGCAAGGTGAAAGCAGTAAGGCTCTGCATGACAAAGATAACACTGGGGACGCTGGTAAGCGACAGATGGATGCTGAAGGCACTGTAGATTCTCCAACTGTTCAAGGTTGCGGCGCGTTTGAAGAGGATGATGATTGGTATCAGTTTGCCTACTGGCTTGAGGAAGAGCCAGCTCTGGAGGAACCACCAGCTTAACATGTGGCCTCATGCAAAGGTCTCCAGCTCCCAGGTGGATTCGTCTCACTTTTTGTGGTTTTTGGTCTCTCGTAAAGGTGTCTGATTTCCAGGCGGATATGTTTCTATGATTCATGGTTTTGTGTTCTAGATGTGTTCTGTCTTCACGCCAAGTGTCTTAAATTATCTGGTTGACTCTCTGCTAGGTGGCAATGGCATACTATTACTTGGTTATGTCCCTATCTTTTTGGTTCAGGATTGCATTCCTCTTTGTTCATTTTGGAAAACCAAGGTCTACTTTGAAATAGTTATTCTGGTTCAATCGATGGTTCCCCATAACAGGGGCAGTCTTCAAAGCTTCTTGGACTGGTTTCCCCTCTGTTGGGGCAGTCTAATACCAATAGTTTCATTTTGTGATGATGACTGATGCTTAACATCTCTGAGTTCAGGTTTCTCTGTAACTTTTTTTGTATTATATTAATAGATTAGTACTACTTAGAAAAAAAAACCTATGTTTAATACAATTAACAATTAAGACACAAACATATCAATTTAAGTTGATATTATCTAATTACAACTGAAAAATTGATTATGACAGTGCGCCCTAAGTCGGCCAGCTTGTAGACAGCTATTGTCTTGCACCTATACTGAGGTTGTTATTTTACTTACCATTCACGTTATCTTATATAAGGACAACGATTTGTTGGGCTCTTTGTTTTGTGGGGGTAGTCGAGTAAGAAGAATGCGACAAGTTTTACTGACAAGATTTCTCGGACATCAATTCCTCTTCTGTCCCTTTCATATATGCTGATACGATTAAAGACAACTTGTTTATTGTTGCATTTGGCACTACTACACGGAGGGGGACTTTAAGACAATTTTTAAAGAGAAAAGAAATATTTTGTCTTCAAAATTTCAATATGAGGCAATAGTAAAAAAAGGTAAAGGTAAAGGATCAGGGGTCTATCTACTAGCATTCACTGAGTGGTTGGTTTACCATGGTTGTGAAGTGATATTCAACAAAGGAAAAGCATTCCTGAGACACATAGCCACGGGGCAGGTGAAGCAGATCGGGGTTCATGTGAAGAACCTATATAAACTAGATGTGGAAGAATGTGCTACATTAAGCACTAAGGCGAAGAAAGTGAAGGCCGCGATGTCGATGAACTTTGGCACAAAATACTTGGTCATTTGTATCATGGTACCTCGAATATTATAAAAAAAATAACCACTCACCTCTCTAAAGGAGCACTTAAGCAATAGGATATATGCAAAGGATGTACATTACAAAAGTACATAAAATCCACATTCCATGATCAGGACAACAAAGCACATGCAGTCCTAGAAAGGATCCACTATGATGTTTATGGACCTTTCTTGACAACCTACACTATCAGACACAAATATTTTGTCACTTTTATTGATGACTTCTCACGGAAGTGTTGGATCTTCTTCACGTGGAATAAAGATGAGACATTCTTTGAGTTCGTAGAATTCAAGACACTAGTTGAAAACAAAGCTAGCAAGAAGGTGAAGGCTCTGTTGTAGAGGCTGCAACACCCTCCAAAATTTTGGCCTGCACTTAAATTTCAGAGCCTACTATGGATATTGTGATCAATCGTTCCTTAGTCACTTATTGGTAAGTTGATGATCTCAAGCTCCCCTTTTCGATCTTAAGAGTCGTTTATGCTTTTATCTTTACATAGAATGTGTCATCTTTGGGCATGGGGGTAATCGCTTGTCATGCAAAGGGAGGTTTGTTTTGCTTCAAGGGGAAATATTTATGAGAATGATACATGTTTAACACTCATTTCACACACTCTTACACAAGTGTCACCTTTATCCTCATGAAGTCTATAATCAAAGCTGCACTTGCCGTAAGCTGCCACAAAGGTTGTTGCATTAAGTGAAGTATGTGTTATATGTTCTAGATGGTCTATGTTGTATCGATAAGTTTTCAAGTGTGTGATAGTAGTGAAGTTTTATCACTATTCACATAAGTTCCACTGATCCCACACTTAGCTAAATTTCGGAGTTTCCTTAGCAACCTAGCCTCATCCAACTTTCCTGAACTACATACTTCACATATGTAACCCTCAAGCTTTTCCGTTTCTTGTTCGAACCGTGCAATGCGCAGAAATCCCAACCTCCCTTACCATTCAAAAATGCATAGTGGTTTCCTCCAGTGTCCTTCCCTCAGCCGGAACCCATTGTCTCCAAAAAATGTCTCCAAATGATGAAAAATGATTTTGGGGTAAGGCCAAAACCCCTTTCATATCAATATTCAACCCTGAGACCTGTGGGTTTTGGCCCACAAACTTATCGGAAGAATTATTCGTGGCCTTAGCCTTTAAAAACCAGGACCATACGACTTAGTCGATTTTTCTTTATAAATCGGGACCACAACACTTTATTGGAAATACACAGGAATACAGGGGAAAACACACAGTCGAAAGCATGGCCAGACTTCAAAAAGAATGAACCCGCGTTCATAAATCATTGGGTCCCCACATCCGGTCCATCGGCATCCCGCTGCGCTCTCCATTCACCGATCTTTGCCGTCCATTACTTTCCCGGATCCAACGGTCAACATTCACTCTGAATATTCAAACTGGCGCATCAATCCTCCACCGTCGATCTGCACTTAGTGGATCCGATGGTCCACATTGATTTCAGGTGGACAAATAGCACGAGGATTAACCACCTGATAAAGCGGTTTCCTCTCTCCTCCTCGCTACTACGTGTCAATCACTAAGTGGAATTGGGTTCTCACCCTTCAATATCACTTACCACTTTTCGCTCACCCAAAATACCACTTCCACTGTTTCGAAACCACTTTTTTTCACGAAATAACTTCCGTGCTCTTCCACCATGTGATGACCGTCGATCTGTTCCATCGGACAGTTATGATGGTTCCTTCAGGTTCCTTTGTATTTTGATCTGGACCGTTGATCTCTGAGATCCAACGGATCCTGTGCATTCTCTCATTCGTCCGCCATTTGATGGATTTTGTGCTTAAAACACAGTTCTTCCACCAACTCTGTCTACACATGACACACCGTATATAACAATATTTTCGTTAATCAATGGATCACCATCGATCGTTATAGTGATCGATGGTCGATCAACAATCTCGTAACACAGGAATTAAGCCATCATCGCATATATATACGGATAACATGAAAAGGCATGATTACATATACACACACTGAAATCCACACAATATCAATAGTGAACACACTTTATATTATACACGATATGATTACAGATCTAAGGCATTTCAGCCTTGGGAGCAAATTCCCCTTCAATTGCATTTTGATCACTCTATTCTCACAAATTTACTTTGTTCTCACTCTTTCCTATTGAACACGAAGGTTCATCATTTATAAACACATTGGATCAGATCACTGAAAGGATCCAATCAAATCCTCTCCATGAATCACTCAACTGTCCCTAATTCTCTCTACATGCATACATACATATGGCAGATTACATTAAATAAGTCTTCTAGAGACTTTATCCATTCCATCAAACTAGCTTTATTTTAATAGAAATGTCCCATGTTTACTCCGATGGTCCACGTCGTCCTCCTTGCTCCGCTTTGGATTCCTTGTTTGATTAAGAGTGTCGAATGCTCCTGCATTAGGCTCAATGATGTCATGTTTGTTCTAGGCCTAAAGAAAAATCTCATCTTTGTTGCAATTTTGGAAGACCATGGTTGTGAAGTGATATTAATCAAAGGAAAAGTGTTCCTAAGACACATAGCCACGGGACAGGTGAAGCAGATCAGGGTTCGTGTGAAGAACCTGTATAATCTAGATGTGGAAGACTATGTTGCATTAAGCACTAAGGTGGAGAAAGTGCAGGTCGCGATGTTGATGAAATTTGGCACAAAATACTTGGCCATTTGCATCATGGCACCTCGAATATTATACAACAAATAACCACTAGCCTCCCTAAAGGAGCACTTAAGTAGTAGGATGTATGTGTAGGTTTTAATCCCGTACAAAAATTACCTGCATACGAATTCTAAAACACAGAAAATAAACAATGCGAGAGCATAACACATAAAACACATATACACAGAGATTTTCCCATGGATCCCGAAACCGGGACTACCAGCTTGATTTTTTCATTATGTTCCTTTCAATGTTATAATACATATTTCTACATGCCGAAGCATCCAATACCATGGACCGAAAACCATCGCGTCTAATACCATGGACCGAAAACCATCACGTCCAAAAACATGTGCGAAAATCATGCACAAAACCATAGGTGGGTCCGCCCATCCTAACATAGGGTCCGCCCATCATGCACAAAACCATAGGTGGGTTTCGACCCAAAGAATGCATTACTGTCCCAAGCTCCTTTGTTGTGATACATCCACCTCCATCCTTGTAAAAAAATCTAAAAGCCTCCCTGAACTTAGACATAACCTCCATCCCATATTCCTTTAGTAGATAAAACCCTTCTCTCATTTTCTGACCATGCCAATCTACCCTCCATCCCATATTCTCTCACGAGCCCTGTGTAAACCACCATTTCGTTCAAGGATGGGGATTTTGATGCCTACTCTAACCATATTTGTTAGATAGCTTCCCCCTTTTCTTGCTTATGGTTTCTTGAGTTGGCCTCCTCTAAATATTACCTACTCTCCTTAAATTATTTCGAAGGTAGTCTTTGGCTGCTAACCACATTTTACCAGAGATCCTTGACATGTCCCTTGAAATTTTGATTCGGCCCCATGATCTATTTTATGCCAGTGAGTCGAAAGCTTTAGATTTCTTTTCCGCATATTCATTCATGACCAAGCACTATACCACTACTTCTAAGAATCTTCTGGTTACTATCACCACAATAAATGTATATTGCATTTTAGAGGAGATAAGAATTGTATATTTCCCTTTGGGACACTCAAAAAATATTTTGATGCACCCTATTTATCTAACACTCTAGTCTACTTTATGACCTTAATTCTCATTCCATGTTCATCCACGTGGATGCACTTTATGATGTTATAGGACAACCTAATGTCCTTGTCAACTGCCTCTCATCTTCCTTGCCATGTTTTCTAGGACTTGTGTAGCCAACAAGAAATTTGGGAGATGAATGACAACAAGGTACAAAATCAAGGGGTTTTCAAGTCATTTATTTAGGGTTCCCACTAGAATAGTCCCACCATATGATCCACCCAATCCCTAAATTGGGGTTTAGTTCTATTTCAATTAATTATTAGATGATCATGGTGGGCCATGATTCCAAGTTAAATGTTATGACTCTTCATAGGATATTATTGGAGATACTTTAGGAGACACCTCTTTGGCTAAAGGGTTAAGGAAGGATTTTGACTTCAATATCAAGACATCAACCATATCCTCAACATTTCTCCCATCAACCATATCCTCAACATATTGAACCAACAATCAAGAAGACAACTAAGGTGAAGCATGGGCATCCTCTCTCGCCCATGTTGTTCAGGATATATATCAATCTATGAATGCCTCTACACTCCACCAACTGTGCATCAATAAAAATTTTGGTTTCCCCACTGTCCACCAAGATGGATACACGTTGTCCCTGCATTGTGCCTCTGATTGCCAAAATTTCAAAATTTGGATTTTCCATGTCAAAATTTTAATTCAAGATTGACCATGCATGAATAATTGACACAATACCAAATACAATACATAAATTGAGTTTTATCTCACAAGGTATCTAGATGCTAATTGAGCAAGTTCACATGAAGAGAGAAAGGCAATGTCATGATACATTGTTCAATTTGTAATCAAGAGCATTATCTTGGATAAGGGAGAAGTAACATTTAGTTTCTTTCTCATATACAAAGGAAAAATTATGAATGAATGTCAAATGCCTTTTGTGAAGCAATGTTCTTGTAAAGGGTGTTAGAAAGCTTGCATTGTAGGCAAGACCCTCACACCATACTAGATTGTGTTAACCATGTCTAGTGATCTCAAATTTCATGAGCATGTTCAATGAGTGACCATAAATAAGGGGTGTCAGAGTGGCTAATAATCATAGCTTATAGTGGATGACTGTCATCGTACATAACATTCATGGTCCAAGTCATTTGTTTGGTGCCCAATGTTGGTGAATCATTGCATTGCATCATGGTAGCATATCTTGCCTTTTTTAAAGAAAAAATATATTGAAAATAAATTAAGTTATGTCTCATTCAAATGTTCAATATTGTTGTGTTGTGAGTGGTTTGCATATTATATGTATCATATATCTATAATCACTTATTTCAAGCATACTTTAAGAAATAAAGGAAGAGGTGCAGGGCCTTGCCATAAGAAGGACTCCCACCAACTCCTCTCCTCGTAGCAATTTTTCAAATGTTAGCCCATAAATCAAACACATGCCCTTGTTTCTCTAGTTTGGAAACCCTTGGATGGATATGACAATGAAATCCTCCCAACCAATGCTTTAAACATCTATTGAATGCCTTTGATTAGTATGTATAAATGATTTTGATTGATTCCTGGAGAGGTGTGAAATCTAATTTTGCATTGACATAATACACATACCAAATTTAACCCGTGGTAGCCAAAATTTCAGCCTTACAACTCTCTCATCCAATATTAAATACTTCACTAATTAGTCAAGGGGTAATCTCCTTAACAATATATTAAATATTATAAGAATTCATATATTCAGCCAATAGATATACTTCTGCAGTACTGCCACTGTTTTCTTGACCCCGAAATTCCTAGCGGCCCAACTGTAGTGCGCTTCCCAAATCATCTTCGCATGCTCGCTTGAAGGAACACAAAGGTGTCCCATATGGCATAAAAATGCATCCTAGAGGTGAAAACCTAGAACTTATTGACCCCCCAAGAGCATATGGTATGTGTGTCTGAATTCTGGGTTGCTTTTGTAGAGAAGTGGCCAATCAGAAGTCTCATTCCCACAAGAGTTGAGCACAGTAGTTAACACCATGATCAGTGGTCGACTGAGGAAGTCTGCAACATTATTTGTGTTTCCCTTATTTTACTTGATATTCAAATGGAACTGTTGCAAGTATGTGGACCACTTCTGATGGCAATCATTCTGCAAATTCCCTTGCGTCTGTATGAATTGAATGGATCAGTGGTCGGTGTGGATGACTGTTTCCTTCCCCAAAATGTAATGATTCCATTATCCGCAGGCCTGCACAATTTAATACATCTCTTTATCATAAGTGGGATACTTTTGTACCGTGTCTAAAAGTGTCTCACTGTGATATGCCACTGGATGCCCATGTTGAGTAAGGACTACTCCAATAGCATAGTCAGAGGCATCTGTCTCAATCTCGAATGGTTGTTGCAAGTTTGGTAATGTGAGCACTCGTGCAGAGCAGAGGCGATGTTTCAACACTGTGAATGCCTTCTATTGAGATTCAAACCAAAATAATTTTTCTTTCACTCCTCCTTTGGTGACTTGACTCAAGGTCCAAGTGATATGAGAGAACCCCAACATGAACCTGCGGTAGAAATTAGCAAGACCCAGAAGGCTGCGGAGCTCTGTCAGAGTGGTTGGGGTTGGCCAATCTTGAATGACTTGAATCTTGGCTGGATCCACCTGCACCCTCCGTTCATCAATAATGTATCCCAAATACTAAACCTGGGTCATGCTGAAAGTACATCTCTCCAAATCGGCACACAGCTTGTGTTGCCACACTATTTGGAGAACCTGTTGGATGTGGTGAAGGTGCTCTTACTAACTCTGGCTGAAGATCCAACGGTTCCCAACTGATCCAACGGTTCCTGTGCACTGTTGCTTCATTACGTCTTCCTTTCGCTGATTGCAATCTTCGATTGCTCTTCCGCTTGACTCCTTCCCGAACATTGCTATGTGTATCATTTAAACGCTACCACTCCTCAGCTTTGATTTGGTTATTCAATCAGACTCCAACACTATCCAATCATCGCAAACACCAAAAAAACCAAAAAAAGTGAAAACAAATTTAGTTTAGTTTCCTTGCTTACACATTAGTATGGTTTGATTCTCTTTACTTTTGTAACTTAGATAACAACATTAGGTTAGTGTTGATTTAGAAATTTTGCTTAGCATAGCTATTTAAATGGTTAATTAGGATATGGTGTGATTTAGCATTACATGTTGTTTTCTTCATTTCTGCAGTAGAGTAGCTCTCTTAGAATAGATTTGCTCTTCTTCCATCAAAGAATTAATGTTCTTCTGACTCTATAGAAGTCTAGCTTGGAACCCCTAGGGTCTCTCGCTAGGTGAACAGTGATAACAGGTAGGTCCTTCACTTTTACTTGTGCATATAGCACTGTCACCTCCAAGTTTGTTTGAACCTCGGGTTGATAAGTAAAGCTAGTAGCCCAAGAGTTGCAGCATCCTTGCTGCAATATTGGCGCTCATCAGTCATCCAAGTATACCACTACAAATGAGTTGGTGAATGGTCGTAAGATGTCATCCATGAGACTCATGAAGGTTGCAGGAGAATTTGTCAACTCGAAAGGCATAACCAACCATTCGAAAAGGCCCTCCTTGGCTTTGAAGCCAGTCTTCCACACATCAGAGGGTTCGATTGGTACCTAATGATATCTAGACTTCAAGTCAATCTTGCTGAAATATTTTTCTCCTGTGAGTTGGTCCAGAAGGTCATCAATCCATTGGATCGGGTACCTATTCCGGACAGTGATCTTGTTCAGTGCCCGATAGTCAATACAGAGTCTCCAAGTCCCATCCTTCTTCTGTACCAACATGATTGGGCTCCCACAGGGCGATGAACTTGGTCGAATGTGACCTTTCTGTAGCAACTCCTGAATTTGCCTCTTTATTTCATCGTTCTACAGAACAGAGCATCGATAGATTAGTCCATTGGTTAATGACGCACTTGGGGTCAGATCGATGGAGTGCTTGACCTGACAGTGCAGAGGCACCGATATGGGGGGAAGTGAAGATGTCCTCGTACTCCTCCATGACCTTGTCCATCTGTTGTTGTCGTGTGGAGGGTCCTTGTCTCAAGGTCGTGGCCACTGTCTTCTTCTTTCCTTGAGGGCATATCATCAGGAAAAAAAATTCCTGGTTTTTGAAATTAGTTTACTGCATTGTTTTGCAGTAACCAGAGAGATGGCAGTAGGCGGGTGTGGTGAAGTAAAATTCTAAGTGCGGACACAAACAATTCCTCTAGCCCAATAGCGGGTCTAGCCACTAATAAGACATTCTATGGAAGATTTCCTTAGGTTAGAACCAATTAAGAGGGTCTACCTCTTAGTATGCTTACCATTAAAGAATGGGCTAAAACAAAGTATCAACAACCAGAGAAGGTAAAAAAAGAAATTAAGAACAATCTGGAGAGTATCCAAAGAGAAATAGAGGATAATGGCCTTTCCCAAGAGAACAAACAACAGGAAAATGAACTCTACTTACAGCTATACCGAGTTAACAAAGAAGAGGAAACAAAATGGAGGCTCAAGTGGAGACAATTATGGTTACAAGGGGGTGACAAGAACTTAGTTCTTTTTCACAAGCAAACGATAGCCAAAAAGATAAGGAATAATGTTAGCTCCATCCTAGATGCAGAAGGTGATAGACAAAGCACTCAGGAAGCCATTCGAAGAGATGCTATAGATCACCATCGGGACTTGCTACAGATAGGCTTAGGATTTCTTTCATTTTGCTTGCATTTAGATTTAATTCTACATTCCTAGAAGTCCTCTTATCAAAGGGGCAAAATTTAGTTGTGGCTTGGTTGAGCCCCAAATTAGCTTAAGGATCACTTTCTTGTGTGATCAGTAAGAGCGTTGATCTGATGTCTCTTCTCTATTGGTAAGTAAAAGGCATACTTTAAGCCATTAGCAATAGAAAGAAGGTAATTGGACCTAGTTTAACCAGTCATAACCACCATTTCAACGGAAAATGAGCTGCTTTAAGTTCCCGGCTAGATGGTCTCCCTTATAATGTTGAGGCAAAGAATTTTGAGCCTTCAACAGGTACACAGACACAACTCACAACTATCATGTGTACTCTCCATCTCTCAAGATGACAATGGTCACAAGAGATGTGAAGTTTGATGAGGAGAAGGCAATGAGGTGTTCTCCTGAGAGGGAGATTCAATTGCAGCCTGATCAGGAGATTTTGGCTCCAAAGGAAGAACCTCAGGAAGTTGTGGAGTAGCCACAAGCAAAGGAGCAGAGAGTGGAGACATCCAGAGAAGGAAGGAAGTAGACCAGGGAAGCTAACAAATTATTGCAGGATTCTCGAGAGAATGTGGGAGCACCCACATCAGAGTGCAAGTAAAGGAGGTCATAGGGTCAGTACACTGGGTACATGGCTTTGATGAGTGAGCTAGTTGAGACATAAACATCTTCATTCGAGGAAGTAGTGCAATAACCAATATGGGTTGATGCTATGGTAGAGGAATGTGATTCCATTGTCAGAAACAGTGTTTTGGAATTGGTCCAAAGACCAACAAACACATCAGTGGTTGGTTCGAGATGGATTTATAAGATAAAGAATGCAGAAGACGGGAGCATAGAGAAACACAAGGCCTGATTTGTGGCCAAGGGGTTCTCTCGGGTGGAGGGAATTGACTATGAGGAGGCCTTTGCTCCAGTAGCAAGGTACTCATCCATCAAGTCAATTCTAGCATTGTTAGCACAGATGAGGTGGAAGATCCACCAAATTGATGTGAAGATAACATTCCTCAATGGATTTATTGAGGAGGAGGTGTATATTGAGAAATTGAAGGGGTTTGAGACCTTCAACAGAGAGTCGCATGTGTGCAGACTCAAGAGAGCGTTGTATGGACTCAAACAAGAACGTCGTGCTTGGTATACTAGGATTGATAACTATCTCACTAGTTTGGGCTTCACCAAAACTAAAGCAGATGCAAACCTTTATCACATTGTGGTAGAAGGTAAATTATTGATTAATACAAGAAGGGTACCACCAACCACATTGTATAATGCCTCAATTAGCCCCTATTTGTGGTGCTAAAAATAGTTCTTAACTCGTGGGTAGGATATTTTTGGGTGGAAAAAATTACAAGAGAGTAGCTATGACTTTGTTGCCACATATTAAACGTTGGTCACTCAAAAAAAAGTTCCATAATTCAAACTCTAGGATGTGGTCCTATGATACTTAGGCTAAATTTGTGTTCCTTCAAGTGAGCATGCCAATATTATCTAGGAGGCACATTACAGTCATGTCTCATGGCACTTTGGTTTCGAGAATACAATAGTAGTAATTCAAAAATATTTCTACTAGCCAAATCTTCAATAGGTTGTCCATTGGTATATTAGATCATGCACTGCCTATGTCATTGTAAACCAAGCATCAAGAATTAGGGGTTGTACACTCCTTTAAATAGCCTAGGAAAGCCTTAGGATTTAGTCACTATGGATTAAATGTTATATTTTCCCTCCACCAAGCATGGTAATGTTTGTGTGTGATTCGATTCTCTAAGATGGCCATTTTGGCACCATGCAAGAAGAGTATCAAAGTTGAAACCTTTTTTGGGCCTTATACCACCATTTTTCAACCTTGTGACACCCAAAAACCTTTATGACTACTATTGTTTTTCATTTAAATTATTAAAAAAGATTCATATTAATACCTAACATCTGTATTAGTTGTTGTTCATGACCAATATGGGATTAAAAGATATATCTTTGGCACTTTTTATGCACCAATTCTTTATATACCTTTGAGGTAAGTGATTTAAACTTATATATATATATATATATATATATATATATATATATATATATATATATATATATATATATATATATATATATATATAGTGATAGGTTAGTATATTTTAGGTCTATGTGGTGTGATTTTGCAGATAAAGAGCTCAGACTTTCCATAATGATCTTTGAAACTATTGGCGTTTTGAATCCAAAAGAGGCTCCATCTCCGGGACAATGGTTCAAAGAAAGAGGAGGCGAGTAAAATGTATAAGTATAAAAAGTAGGAGAGGAAATGGTTGGTAGATCTGTATATAGTGATAGGTTTCTCACTTGCATAGTGCCTTATTAACCTGAAATCATGTCAACATCGTGCCATAGGGTTGATCCCTTCAAGTTGCATAATTTCCTTGTCTTATTTGTTGTGAGATGTAATTTGCTTTTTAGTGCCAACCCTTAATGGGTTACTTTAGTTAGAACTATTTTTTACTTATCTTTCAGCCCATCAATATCTATCGAATCATTCTTGATATGTTACATTAGTATCTTCTTATTGATTTCATCCCATGTCACTTGTAATTTCCAATGAATGAACTCCTTCAAGAACTAAATTATACTCTTGTTATGATGATGATTATGATTAACATCCATTAAGATCATAATTTATCTACGTGACCTTAAAAAGAAAAGAGATAACCTAGATTATTTTAGAATATCATTTCTGGTTCAAAATGCATTAGGAAAAGCATTCCAAGATTACCATAGTTTTGATGAATTAGGAGCTTAGAAGGTTAGTGTTGTAACAAATATTTTGAAATCGAGTTCTAATTTGGGTGTAGTCATGGCACTCTAGGAAAAAGTTCCTTTCATCTTCAACCCTCTTAGTGTCACAGAGATGATAAGTTCTAGCATCACACTATATTTTGAGAAAGTGACTTTCATCTTCAACCTTCTTAGTGTCACAAAGATGATAAATTCTAGCATCACAAGTGCCTTTCATCTTCAAACCTCTTAGTGTCACATAGATGATAAATTATAGCATCACACTATATTTTTAGAAAGTTACTTTCATCTTCAACCCTCTTAGTGTGACAAATATAATAAATTCTAGCATCACAATATATTGTGGGAATAGTTCAATGCCCAACTTCATTGTGGAGCTTATAAAAGTTCATAAATGTTTTATAAATGTTGATTTTCTTGTTTGTACTAGTTAGAATTGAGAATTAACTACCTTCTTAAATATTATCTTAACTTTTATTTTCCAACTCTTTATTGCACCATAAAAATTTAAAATTAAAATATAACAATATTTTTAATGTCATCTATATAATAGCATATTTCTATATTCTCCAATTATTTAACACAATATCCACTTAATTTGGTAGCAATCAACTTTACAAACACTATACTTTTGTAACAAACCTTTACATCACTCTCCAACATCTGAGTTTTTTTATTTTTCTTTGGTCTAACTAATAATAATGCATTTCTTTGGTCTAACTAATAATAATGCATCGACTAATGTACTAAAAATCAACATTTCTACTCCATATGTGTCCCTTTTTTTTCAGCATACCATTATAAATCATATTTGTATTATTTTCATGAAACTCAACTCACCTACTTAATCCATATATTACATACCTCAATATTATTATAATTATTTTCACCAACTTATAATTATTTTCACCAACTTGACTCGTGATTTAATCTACTAGTTGTATACTTGGCCATTTAATGTCGTATGACAAGGTCTGCACACCATTGTACACATGGAGGGAAATGAACTTAATTTGTTTACAGTTTCATGTGAGGTGGAAACCTACTTGCTTCCTCTGGCACTCCCTATACTTGATAGTTGTGCAATGAATAACACAGGCCCAATAATCCACCCACTCATCACCCAATCCCACGTGAGGAGGTATGTGATGGCATGAATCTTCATGGTTACAGTTTTGAGAGTAAATCAATGGTTGTGTATCCTTGGCACCATACCAACAACTCTAATGTATTAGGGTTAACCCTATCCTATTCCTGACCTCCTAAGTTCTCTTTTCTGCCCATTTTCCTTGCCCTCTTCCAATTTCGACAGAGCTATTGTTCCTTCACATTTTCAAATGCACATTCATAAACCTGTCCCTTTCCAGGGTCTGATTTGAGGTTAATTTCACCATTTCGAAATTGTTTTCCTACTCCATTGCTCGGGCATAGCCCTGGTTCACCGCGGTGTTTGACAGTCACGGGTTCATTACCATTTCCCACCACTTACGAGAGAACTCTAAGCGACGACATGGGGCAATGAAGGGTTGGTGTTCGGCTATGCGTTCACTTGACCTGGTTTCAGGTAATTTTTTCAAAATTATCTTTTTTACTCAATCTTCCCCTGAAATCTCGTATCTTTCACTCTCGGGATTAAATTTCGGTTTGTTTTATTTCTTGTACAGGTGTTGTAGTGACCCAGGGCATCATTTTGCCCAACGACTCCACTACGCTTAAGATTTCCGCTTCCAACACCCAGGTTAGTTTATTGGCTAAGCTTCTCCTAGTTTAAGATTGTTTTAGTCTATTTCCCTTATTTTCTTCGAATCTAACTAGTGAATTCTTTCCTTGAATCCAGGTGGGTCGTCAGCAACAGACCTCAGCAAGTTTATCCAAGTAAGGGTTTTTGGATTTATTATTTGCATGCCATAGTCTAGTTTGCTGGAAATTTCTTACTTGAATGAGTCCATAGTTAATTGATACATGTTTGTTTGGTCCTCACAGGTATGCTTTATACTGGAGTTTGGACCGGAAGATATCTGTCGCAACTGGCTTGCTCTGCACTAATTGTCGCTTGTATGCTTCCAGGTTGGTTCCTTACTAGTTTCGACCTCCTCCACTCCATGGAGTTTGATTCTTGACATTACAATTTCTCCATTATTGTTCTGCTAAGTTTTTCCCTAAGGGACCTCAAACTGTAGGACCCTGGCAAGTTACAGTTACCATTTTCTCTCGCAAGCACTACATACAATAGTTATGACTATAGAGCCTCTGTTGAGGGCTAAATCAGTACTGTTAGTATTTCAGGTGAATTTAGACACTTTTAACGCTCCTTAGGATAGCGTCTTGCACTAACTTTTCCCATTTCTACTATCCCTAAGAACTGTTTAGAAATTCCAAGAAAGCACTATGAAAGCAGTGTTCGTTCAACAGCACAATGTTCTGCCATTAATTTTTTCATCAATTCAGGGTTACTTTGAGTCAGAGGGTATTTATCTACCATATAACTGACACTCAAAAAACGTGTATATACTATAGACTCTTGAACAAATTTCCTTCCAAGGGTATTGAAAGAGATTATATTGAACATTTTTCCTGCCCCCTATTTACTGAACAACAGTGCCACTATGACCAAACAGGACCTTGAAATGATTTTTAGGAGCCATAACAGCTTTCCCTTGAAAAACATCCTGCTCACATATGAAAAATGTTGCTCACAAATGAATTTTATCTCTTTTGAAATATGTTATTTATGGAATGACATACACAGAAAACTTGAAATTAATAGGGTGCTAACAACATTGACAGCAGTAATTCAGTAATAACAGCAGAAATATTTCAGCAATATTCAGCAGTACATTCAATAACCGATTTTAGGGTACCGACAACAGAAAGTCTAGTTGTAGTTTCTGGTAGCATCACCTAAATTCTCGCAGTACAGCACATAGGATTGAAACTCTTCTTGGAAAGGTATGGATGCCAATTTGGGCTAAATGCAAGGCAGTATGGATGTTGTGCCTGGCCAAATTTTTCTCCTACAAACTACCGCACAATCACGCATTTGCAAAAGGCCTTTACTATAAAGCCTAAGAGCCCTTTTTTTAGCTAATGATCCTAGTTTAGCTTCTTTTATCTTTTAATTGTGGATATCTGGAATTTACATAAAAATCTCCATTGGCTAACAGAAAAGTACAACCGTCTGAGATAAAATTTATCTTAACATAAAGTATATTCACTAACAGGAAAATATAAACAACAAAATTTCTAATGACCCACAAAGAGTATCAACAGCCAACACTGATGCGGTTATCTTTAGACATTACAACAATAAATGTTGCCGTCCAAATAAAAAATAGTTGTAACTTGTCCAAAAGAGTTCAGCCTACCAAAAATTGAATGGTTCTGTTCAATAATAATAAATTTCTGGAACTAAAATATACTACCCAACTCCAAATTTAGTTGTTCACTAGGGAAAATTTTACACACTTCAGAAAATCTTGCCCACAAGCTACTTGCTGACCTTTGGTAAAAGTAAAAATTATGTCGATAAATGAATAGTAGACAAGGGAAATTGTTTATGGGTTTTATGGTCTCAAATTTTATCACAAATGTCTGATGTAACTAGAAGCCTCTTTACATGTAGTTTCCTAATGTTTTTGGACAGACATGGTTGTCCTCTCATCTTCGTGTGTCCTCTTGTTCATATGCCTGGGCAGGTCCCATACAGTAGAATGTACTCCAGGTATGCATTTTGGTGTACCTTCGATGGGACATTTCCATTTTGGCTCCATGGCTCCTGGGTATACATATCCATTTTTCTCTGCTTATGCCCATACCGAAATGTTGTCACATATTATTAGTGATCAGTCTGGCGGACTTTATAATGTGCCCTCAAAGTATTGATACCACTGTTTACTTTGTATCTTTATGATACAATCACTTTTATAAATTGTGATGATAAATTTTAATTTTGTTCACCTCTAGTTTAAATTTTCTATTTTGTTTTTAATTATTATGTTTATAGCTATCCCTGGCACCTTTATTTTTCGTGGAAATCCTTGTGGGATCCTATCCCTTTGCTGAGTATCCTTCTGGAGAGTGGTTCAATCACCAGCCACTATAGTGGCTGGTAACCACAAGGCACTAGATTTGATTTGAATTTGTTACCTAAGTCTTCCCCTAGGAAAGCTACCTTGGACAGATAGTTCAACAGATTTTGATAACCTTTGAGGCTGAATGTTGTTCTCTCCATCTATTTGTATAGTCTCTACTACACGTCCATCTCTATTATCATACAAGTATTATGATCTAAATGACCCAGACAATTCTTTTTCACTTTCTACCATTTGATAGCTATTATGGCCATCGTAATCATTTTTACCTTGTTGTATTTTAGTGTGTCCTTTATATGTTTTCTTTTAAGCAGTGATAATTTTTTCATATTGTCTTCAATTATAGTTTGATATACATAAACCCAGCTGACTGAAAAAATTTCTATGATCAGATCCATGTGTGCTAATAAATTATAAATTTATATGTTTCAATTTTAGAAAAGAAAAATTAATCAGCAGTTAGAGGAGACCTTATATATGCTGTTTTGGGACTTTGAAATTGCCTTTGGCACAGTTCCCAAAATTAACTCATGGAAAAATTAAGCACACCCATAGGCCTCAGATCTCCAACAGCTAGAATATATGGGAGAGTAACGGGCAGAATTAAAACTTGCAAGGGATGGGAAGAAAAAAATTACTTGTAACATAGGGGTCAAATGGGGGTGCCCAAACCCTGTTTGGAATATATATTTACTAACTAGGGCAATGCCTTGTAGAGGAAGACTGAGGTGGAGTCGACCTTGCAAGGATGGTCATCATTCAAATTGATGCAGATGACTTCATCTTGTTGGCCAAAAATTTCAACAACCTCAACAATCAGTGTGGAGATCTCAGACTTCTCAGACAATTTGGGCCACTAACACAGGCCCATTTAAATTGACTGATGACATGTATTTCAAGTTTTTTGAACTTAAGGGTCTACATCTCCACTGTACAAAGTTTGTTCTGCTGGTGGCAGATATGAAGAGCATTGTCCAAAGTTCTATTCTGTTTACTGGACTAAGTCTCGTAAAGTGGAACTGTGGAGCCTTGCTCTGCTGAAGGAAGGACTGTGTTCCTCCTTAGCAGCTTTCTGCTCTGCCTCTAACAACATGGTTTTAAGAGAGAAGAACATTGCCTCTAGAAGGCTTTCCAAGAAAAACCTTGTGGGAACCACCACCCTTGTTTAGAATATCTAGATGGAGGGTGGTTCAATCACTAAACACAATAGTGGCTGGTAACCAAGGGACTTGACTGGGTTTAAACCTGTGACCTATGGCCTTTTTGTCAACAACATGCCTTGGGTGTATATTTCAACCAATTGAGCTAATGCTTGGGGCTTGCCTCTCTATCTATTATCAATATATGTGGTTTTATTGACTTGAGATGGGAGAAAGCACCAAGGAGGGGAGCTTGGGACATGACCATTTTTCTTATTGTATTACCAACTGCTGACATTTCTGATGCTATGAATTGTCATTGCCTATCTTGCCCCCCAATGAGGAGCTGGAGTAATGGCTCTTTTAGCATTGCCAGGTACTGACCTTTATGATATTATCAACTGCAACTTGATATTTTTCCCTACAATTAGGAGCTTCTTGGTATTCCTTTTGACATCATAAGGACAATCCATATTTGCTTAATATTTTTTTTGTGTTTATTCTAAATGTTTGATCTTCTTGTTCTATCTAGTCAAGCTCCACGTTCAATGCCACAATCTTTAGTTTTAATTGAATTAATCTCTTCACTGTCTCATTCTGCATTAGATGCATCATGCATTAGAAGAATTTTTTTAATGTAGTGATGAAAGGTTTTGCATCTTAACAGATCTCCACACTTTCATGTTTTGTATGAGCTATGCAAATTCAACTAAGTTGTTTAGCTGTAAAAGATGGATCAGTCTTGTATGACCTTTTTGTTCTTTGTTTTCAAAGTTCTGATATGTTTATAGCCTGTACTGAAGCACAAGAAGGGAGCTGAAATCAACCAGTCTGTTCAATCACTTTAACTGCAGAGGCCTTCTAGGGCTTTCTGTGATAATTTTAGCTTTGCATTATTATGGAAGGCACGATTCCTACATCCACATGTTGCAGTAACTGGATGTCTATTCTCATGGTTTTTGGCGGTGTACCCCAAATTACATGAATTTAAGCCAGTCAGTTTGTAATCCCGAGTGAAATGAGGACAGGTGTACACCAGCAATTCCAATAGTGAATATCTCGAGGAGACCCTTGTTTGCCTTCATGCTTGTACAGAAGTTTTGCATAGTGCGCACATAGTTTCTGACTTATGTATTTGCTACTAAATTTTCTTTTTCAACTTGTCCTTCCTGAAGGTAAATAAAGCCTTTGGGAAAAGGAAAATAACGGCAACACGACTGTCCACTCTTTTGTTACACACTACTTATAGTTTAATAGTGAGTTCTTTAAATTTCAAAAAGCTCTGATTATTGAATTATTCTATTAAGTGTACCTCTGATCACACGGGCCAATAGTGTATTTAATGTTGTAATTCAGGTTTTGGAAGATTGGTCTTTAGTTGCACAATAAGAATTAAGGTCCTCTTATGGTCCATTTTTATGAGAAACTTTGTATGATTTTAGAGGTTTGTGATATGTTGTACTGTAGCATCCATCCATGTTCAAGTTGTTCGCGTTAAATCCTAATCCATGTTTTGTGTAGTCTAGTTATCTGCTTGATTCTGTTTTATCTAGCCTCTCCTTTGGTTGCTTTTCCTCCATTCTGCATTGATATACATTATTTTGCACATATCTTACCCCATTGTCACCTTAAATGGAGTGGGAAACTATTCTCAAAATGGGATGTGTATCAGATAATAAGAATAGCAGTTATAAAATTCCAGGAAACAAGGCGTGCGTCTATTCAATTAGTGATAGTATAATTAGCATATTGTGTGTATTCAATTAGTGTTATCAAGCTGGCTAGTCTTATACTCTACGTACAAGCTTTCAGTTATGTAACAGGTTTGAACCAATGCTATTATTTATGGTAAGTGAATCCAATCAATTTACATGGTGTTTCTTTGAACAAATGCTATTATTTACGGTAAGTGAATCCAATCAATTTACATGGTTAAGTCACTCTTAAACTATAACCAGTAGTTACACATCCTCTTTGTTGTTTATAACGAAGTTGGGATAAGTCACTCTTAAACTATAACCAGTAGTTACACATCCTCTTTGTTGTTTATAACGAAGTTGGGATTGTCTAGAAATGCCCAAATGAAGTGAATGATAAAAGAATAATTGAAGTCGAAATGGGTTTTTATAGGAATCAAGAGGGTTGTTATAGGAATTAAGACCATGATAGCTACTAATACCCATCCAGAAACCAACTATTTGATGAAGGGTTTACAAGAAAAAGTTAAAGAGTCTCACTCTAGATCTGGGAATATACTCTAGATCTGGGAATATTGAAGATTCTTCCGAAACTCCATGGTCAACTCCGGTTTCTTTTCTACAAGTCTGCATGTAATAAAACTGAGCTCTGCTTTTCTTGGGTGGCAAGTGATGGTCTCTGTTATTTTTGCAACTTTATTATTATTGGAGTCTATTGGAGGTTTTCCAATTTCTGCTAAAGCTGTATGAATTTTTATGTCTTTCTAGGTAATAATTGGCTCACAAGAACTCAAGGCAAACCATGCTATTGAGCAAATTGTGGAGATTGTTTCTGAACATGAGAAGTATACAAGGTGCAGTTTATCCTTCCTAGGTGTTGTTTATAGTATATACTGACTATCGTTTTGCTTTTTAGCTGTGCAAATGCACCCATGAATTAAGACATTTCTCTTTCAGGTTAATACATCTCTTAGAGGAGATCATGGATGGTAGCCGCTTGCTTATCTTTTTGGAAACTAAAAAAGGTTGTGACCAAGTTACTAGGAAACTTCGTATGGATGGATGGCCAGCACTATCAATTCATGGAGATAAAAGCCAAGCTGAGAGAGACTGGATCTTATCAGAATTTAAGGCTGGAAAGAGCCCTATTATGACTGCTACCGATGTTGCTGCACGAGGCTTGGGTATGTAGAAATTGATGTATTAAAGAATCGAAAGTTCACTTTTTGTACACCAGAATGTTTACAAGGTTGTTTTTTATTACCTATTCACGGTTCATCTCTTTATTTTTTAGAATAGAGGAGGTTGATTATAGGATCAACTATGTAGATTCCAAACTTCTTGCCTTTAGCTCCAGGAGCTGAATTGACATGTTATTGGGGATTAGAACTGAAATTATTTGATATTTTCAGTGGGTTGATCGTTACAAGTTGGGTGGAGGGGTGCAGAAATAATGCATTGATTGAAATTTAGGGGGTTGATTTTTTCAAGTTGGGGATTCTGGGCTGCTAGTGGTTATTCCGAAGCATGGATTGTAGCTTGGCGGCGGTTGAATACAACTCCTATGTTTGATGGCAGGGAACCTCGTTGCCGCCGCCATTGCTCTGGTCCAAATTTATGGAGCTGGCTTTCTAGTGCAACCTGATTGGCTTTTGCAGCATGTGACCTTTCTCCCGTACGTGGCAGATTTTGCTGTAGTCTACTGTCAGATGGCAAGCCTTTCTTGGACTATGTAATAGGAATTGCATTATTGAAGCATGGTTTCTTATTTCATGGTTATTGTTCTATGCTTTTGTCTTGCATATGGACATTTCATTAGGGCCATACCTATATCACCCAATTGGATCTACTTGGGAAACATAGAAAGCCAATACTATTAAATCAGGCCTGTAGTCTGAGAGTTCATTTATGCATCAGGTATATTCTTATGTTGGGTGCAAGGATAGAATATACTACATCTATTGCCAAATATAACATTTTTCTTCTTAGTAGTAGAGAGAGATGACCTATTTTCCATCTGGTGATCGTTATTGGTGCTTCTTTTACTTACAAGATAGAGATGCTTGCAGTACTCTCTTATTATATATATGCATGTATCAGCCATTCACATTGATTATTTTTGGGCATCAATTATATCCATGTAATTCATTTCTTCCTCCTAGCATAATATTTTGGGTATGAACTGTAATTGACAATCTTGTACAAACAAGATCGAGTTCTTGAATTTCATTAATTAGTCATGTGTACTTGTACAACTAAGATGATATGCTTAGGCCCTCTTATTATATTTTGATTACAAGTCCAGTTTGATCTTTTGACACATTCTTTGTTCCATTAGACAATATCAATTTTACGTATTGTTTTAAAATTTCATATCATTAATCATCTCAATTGTTTTCCACCTGTCAGGCCGTCAAATGATAGAGCATACAAAGGGGCTAGTTGAAGAAAGGTTCACAATAGTTGGTGGTTACCAATACAATGCTGAGGTAGGCTATTATTTAGCAACTAAAGGCATTTGTAACCTTTGAACTGGATCAGTAATGACAAGAAGTACACTTGTTGTATTGGTGATAGTCCAAGTTCTTGAAATCATAATGGGTGATCTGATCCTAACCAAGATTTCTATTGTAAAGCTTGATATTATATTTTTATATTTGAATCTAGGTTGTATATCTAAATACAGATTCAGTTATGATACAGTCTGGTGTACCAAATATAGAAGAGGCCATGACGCTAGGGAGGGAAGCCTCAGATTATATTAGTGGTACATTTACAAAGGTACAGTGTCAAGAATTTTAAATATCCGTGAAGCCTCTAGAGTTGTTAATGATGTTTTTGTAGGGATGAATGTTTTAATATCACCTTTCTTTTTAAAACTAATCTTCTTTTGACATTCCACTTCCATGAGATCTTTGTAAATATGCACAGGACAAGATGATCAGTTATGCTTTTCTGTGGCTTATCTGCATCTGTTTGGTGCACCTTTGGCATCTAATCAGTGCATTATTTAACATATGCTTTTATGCAGCCTATTAAACTAGAATTTGAAAAAATATACTACCCATACTTGTTGATCAGCAAGAAAAGATATGCTGGGTTGTTGTGGACAAAGCCAGATGCTTATGACAAAATGGATACTAAAGGTGACAAACCTGATCTTTTTGTTTCAAAGACAGGCCTTAGTGTTTGTGAAGGCTCAAAATTCTCTTAGAAAAATAAATTATTTGATGCCTTCTTAATTATTAAATATTCCTGATCTTTTAAATATTCCATATCAACATGCATTGAAACAGTGCGAAGGGACAATTGCCTGTTGGTGAAGAACTTGGTTACAGAGTGCCTTCACAAAATACTCATTGATCGTGACATACCTTGTGCAGTGCAGCATGTCAAGAACACTATTTCTTACTTGTTAATGAACAGAATGGATTTGTCACTTTTGGTGATAACTAAGGTGAGAACAATGAATCCTTCTGCATGTTTATGACCAAATTTGTTTGACCATTTGTTACTTTTGAAATGGAGAAAATATGATAAGGGGGAAGAGGAGATTTACATTGTGAGCAAGTCACTTATTACATATTCCTGGTTTCAAGTGTTAGAAATATATACTATATACCTACTTCGGGACATTTCACATGATTTTACAACTTTTAACTTTACTTGAATTCTCATAAAATCGTGAATTTTTCAAATAGCTCTTTAACTTATCTGCATCCATTTAGATTATTATTCTTTTGATATACATGTAATTACATTTGGCTTTGGAAAATGAACCTAATTTACATTGTATGCCGTTTTCTTCGTTATATATATATGAATTTGAGGTCTTTGTTTTTACAGATTTGAAAGGCTGTCAAGGAGGTCATGACTGCTTAGGTACAGAAGGTGTGCTTCGAGTAAGCCTGGGCCGCTTTGTATCCAATTTTAAAATTTATATGCCTTACAAGTTGTTTGGCTTTTAAACACGTTGGATATCGGATTCTAATTTCGTGTCATGAGCTTTTTAAGTTTAAAGTGGGATCATGTCTTTCACAGAAGGTAAATCCGGATCAGTATCAAGGTCTGAATTTTCATGCAGAACTAACCACCCATTGGTTACAAACCAGATTATTTCTGGGGGCTTTAAAATGCAAGTGGCCTTGGCAATTTTCAAATGCATAACCATGGCAACATAACTTACATAAAATCATATCCACCTATCGATGCCATTTAACTATATGTGGCACATGCGTCTCGGGCACTTCGTGCGATGTCAAGCACGTTATTTTCCCCAACAGTATTGGACCATAGCGATAGGCCTCTGGAGTCTGAACTGTTTACCTTAACATCACCTCAGATATTTTATTTCACTATGTTTCTTACAAGAGTTGGAACTATGAAGTTGCATGAATGTCATGACTCGTGGCATTCAGGATGGTGGCCCTTGAAGAGCCTTATGTGGATTGCTCTGATGGTGATCCCATTTTTTATTCCATCTGCTTTTATTCAATTCTATGGTGAGTTTACTTAAAATGATTCTCAGCAATCTATTTCAATACCAAATCTGGTTCAAATTACCAATTTTTACTCTTTTTCTACTTAAATTGGACAGGTTTCATGACTTTGTGGAAAATTGCAATTAGACATCAAAATTGTCCAAACATGGACTTCATAAAATGACATATTATAAACTAATGTCTTTGTAACTATTGATGCAGGTGAAGTTGCTAGATTTGGTGCCGGGTATGCTTCTCTTCTTTCATGTTTTTTGGATACAATGTGCCTTTTAAGTACACAAACAATCTGCTTGGATAAATTAACTTCTGGAGAATCAATTTTACATTTGCTGATTTGTAGAAAACAGTTGATGACAAATCCAGGGGTGGGGGTTGGTGATATTTTCACGCAATGTTTCACTAGTTCAGTGATATCTAACAGATCCCCCGTACAACAATCACCTACGTCATCAAAATGTCTCCCTACATTCTGTACTTGGAAGGGATTCAGTCAATATTTACTGCTAGCAATGGGAGGAAGAAGTGTCAAGGGAGGCTCTTATACAATTGAAGAGAATCAAAACATGACAATATATAATATATCTGCATTTTTAATCTCATCCTGAGAAAAATTGATTACTGTTTAGCTGCGACAGAAACAGATGTTTGCAGGTCATATCCTTTATCAAGGCTATCAGCATATTCTTAAGGGCATTGTTGTTTGCCTGTGCTAACAATCTCTTTGTTGAGTCAGGGTCTGACAAAGACTGGAGATGACTATGCAGTCAAGGCAGCACACGTGGAACTAGATGAGCGCATGCGGAAGGTAAATACTGGAAATAACTTCTCAGAACAAGTATAATGAATGGTGCAATGCCTTCTGGTTCCATTTCAATCCTATCTCTCTATTTTTATTATTGTAGTGCATCTAAAGACTCTTGTAATATTTTGCTTTTTATTGACAATGAGTCCATTGTTGGATTTTTTAAATTGATGGCGTGTTTTAAAGCCAAGTTGCCCTTGGTTTATAGAGGGATGTTGCAACTGCTCCAACTGGGTGACCGTGTTCCATATGTCATCATAAAGGCTGCAAAAGGTGCCAAGGTAATAATCAACCCCTTCTGTGCTCAGCATAAGTCTCGATATTGTACTAAAAAATGGTTATTTTAATTATTTTGTTATGTTTTATTTGGAGGCATAATTTACAGAGGGATTATGGATATAATGACTAATGTGTTTACTTGGGCTCAGGCATATGAGAAATCTGAGGATCCAATTTACGTACTGGAGAATAACATCCCTATTGATCCACAATATTATCTAGAGAATCAACTGAGCAAGGTGAAAGACCAAAGCATCATCACTTACAGTTTATGCTCTTTTTGAAAATTTCACCAGTGTTTCAAATATATCTTGATAGATAGTAATTCTTTCCAGCTAAGTGTTTTTTATTAGTGCTTGTTTTTGCTCTGTAGCCGTTGTTGAGAATATTTGAGCCCATTTTGAAGAATTAAAGAAAGGAGCTTCTTCATGGTAGTCACACACAAGCAGTTTCCATATCAACTCCTTCAAATAGTGGAATTATGAAATTTGCCAAGAAACAACTCAGTTGTATTGGTTGTAGAACACCTATCAGGCATTTAGTTAATACAAGTAGAGGGTGTCCTGCATGTGGTTTCCTTGCTTATAGTAGTGCACAATTGAGAGTAACTATTATTTCAGTTTGGCGCTTTAGAAAGCTACTAGGGTTCATCTTTTTGATGTGGAAAAATCTACGAGGTTGCATGATTCCATGCCTGCTCTCCTTGTAATAAGCTGTCTAGTTTTCTTATAATAAGAATGTCTGGTTAGATTGCTTCATACTGAAATTCATGATGTTACCTGATTTCATGTTGCCATTGCAGCAAAGAAGATCAGACACTTTGTTCACATTGCAAAGGAAGAGAAGCAGAATTGTATAAGAAAACAGTTGCAAATGGTAAGCTGGTATTCTAATACCATTACTCTTTATTTGGAGAATTTAAAGTAGGCCTTGTGTCTATTATTCTAACCTAGATTGTCTATCATATGACACTAATATTTGATCAATGTCAGTGAGGGAATTAAAAATGCTCTTTGGTAAACTATGGACACAATGTCAGTGGTGCCAAGGCTCTTTGCACCAAGATGTTCTTTGCACAAGGTTTTTGAATGCTATATTTCAAGTATTACATTTTCATAACATGATTTAAATTTACATTATGGATGTATTTTGTAACATTTGTGTGATCATGCATTTGTTTTTAATTAATAGGATGTTTTTTTAAATTTTTACAATTACTATCTCTTTTATACTTACATTGATGTCCTATCCTTATTGCAGGCGTGACTGCCCAATATTTTATTGTAGGAAGAAAGCCCAGAAAGACCTAACTGAAGCAGAGGTGCAACTAGAGCATTGGCAGTTTTGAGGATGCTGCCTGTGTAGCTTGTAATTTTTTGTATTATCAAATATTTTTGTTTTCCTAAATTTTCTCTGGTGTATGATTCTCTGATTTAATGGACCAGGGAATTTATTTGGTCCCTGAATCAGGATGAGCATGGTTTATTTATTGTACAGTAATTGTCAAGTCCTTGTTATTTAATGTTAACCAGTTCGATATATCTTTTCTCCTTGCAAATGAGATAGAGAAAAAGTCAAAATAGATACATACTTCCCAAGGCACACCCTATAAATGCAATGTGCACGCATATCCCAAATTTTAGGAGAGCACACACTATAAAACATAGATCTGCAGGCTTACATATGTATATCCAGACATGCATATAGTTGAATGGATGGATGGATGGATAGGTAGATAGAGATGGATACACAGATAGATTGGCAGGAGCATTGCAACTACAGTGTTCACTACTAAAATGACTGGAAATAACATGACAGATTTTACAGTTTTATTATTCGAAGAGTATCTTCTACGTTTAAACAGTATCATTGAGAGTGAACACTGCAAGGATGCATATGATGGATTGAGGATAGTGGAACTCAAGTTTAGATCACCATATCTGCGATGCGCTGACTTTGAAGTTATTTCATTGGCTGTCATGCGACTGTTGATTAAGTACGCTTATAATACCGGTTTTGCATATGGGAAATTTACCATTGGTTATGTGATTAAAGTCCCTACAGGGGATCTTTCATTTACCGTCACTAAAACAGCTATTTCTTTAAATGATTCTCATGGGAATGTTGTTCCAAACATGGATGTCTTTAACATGATCATGAAAGTGGTAATGAAAGCTGCCGAGGATTATGAAAAGGAAGTTATCTCAGGGTTATTCCTTCGCTTGTATATTTCAGGGATGCAGGACAAGGAGGTCACTCTTAGCGAGGATGAAATTAATTCCCAACTTAGGGAATTAATTAATTCCGGCATAGTGGGTGGAGAACCACAAGCAGTGAAATCTATGGTTAGGAAACCTCATTATCCCAATTATGTAACGGCACTCCCAGCTAGGCGTAAGGACATGAAACCTTTCATTGTTGCCGATACGGAGACTGTTCTCGTCAATGATGTTCATGTCCCTTACGCAGCCGGTTACTTAATTGTATACCCTGGTGATGATATTGCAGCCATGCCTGATTATGCAACTCAAATCTTTTTCAGTGAGGATTCTGCCTTCATCATGCCTGAATTTGAAGAAAGAAGTCATAACATGTTGTCACAATTTCTAATGCACTTAGGTTTGGTTGCTGAGAGAAGGAATATTAACACTGTTTACTTCCATAACTTATCTCGGTTCGATGGTATTTTATTGCTGAAGTATTATGCTTCTCATGAAGTATTTTGAGCAGATTTATTTTTTTTTAAATAATTTTTGGCAGGAGCAAATCCGAGACAATAGTTTGAACAGATTTATTTTTCTTTAAATAATTTTTTTTACTCTCTCTAGAGAGACAATAGTTTGAATTATGGAAGTTTATTTTTTTTAAATAATTTTTTATATTGTCTCTAGAGAGACAATAGTTTGAATTATGGACATTTTTTTTTTTAATAATTTTTTATATTGTCTCTAGAGAGACAATAGTTTGAATTATATACATTTATTTTTTTTTAAATAATTTTTTTTATTGTCTCTAGAGAGACAATAGTTTGAATTATGGATATTTATTTTTTTTAAATAATTTTTTATATTGTCTCTAGAGAGACAATAGTTTGAATTATGGAATTGTCTCTAAAAAAACAAAAATGTAATTGTCTCTAAAGAGACACAAATGAAATTGTCTCTAGAGAGACAAATCAAATTGTCTTTATAGAGACAATAATAATATGTGTTCTATATTGTCTTTATAGAGGCAAATTTTTGAGACATTATATTTTGAGACACCCGCTTAGAGACAATATTTAAGACAATACACAAGTTTCAATTTGTCTTAAGTTAAGACAATTGACTCAAATATTCTCTTAAATATTGTCTTAAAACCCCCCTACATGTAGTAGTGTGTGAGAACGACATTGTAAAAAAATATCTTTATGTCCGCCATGAAGACGAGATGGTCATCATGAAGACTTGATCTATGAAGTGAGAGCAGATAAGTACATGTTACTCACAGTGACAATTGTGAAGACCCGATCTGTGCAGCTTCATATGGGTGAAAATAATGACAATGGTAAGCAATACAAGCACTCGCTACCTTAATTGTATACTTAAGAGTTGTTATGTTTAAAAGTATTATTAAAATAAAATTATATAGGATTTTCACGGTATTATAAAGATTAAATGGCCCCAAAATTTATAATACATATAAGTTTAAAAAATATCGTTATATATATATATATATATTATTTACTATGAAAATTATTTTAGACAGTATTATAATATTATTGATTAATTTTATATTTATTTCAAAAATACAATAATTAATGTTTATATGACATTTATTTTAATTAATCAATTTAATTAAAAAATTAAAAATATATAATTGCTTTCTAATTTAAATTTCAATCTTTTATGTGTATAACTATAAATAAGAATATTTTGTAGAGGTCAAATCCTTACTATCCATCTCATAATTATTGAATATTAAATTTTAATATTTTATGTATAACTACAAATAATAATATTTTGTAGAGGTCAAATCCTTACTATCTATCTCATAATTATTGATGACTAAATTAAATTTTTGAAATTCTATTCCAAAACAAATACTCTATCATCTTAAAGCCATATAAATTAAATTAGTAAACAACGATAGACATCAATCCATTTTAAAAATCGAAATACTTACTTGTTGATACATCTCACAATGTCGATATTGAAAAAAATAATGAAGTTATAACTTTATTTTAAATTTATTATTGTTTTTATTAAATATCAAAAGAAATAATATATGAGTTAAAACATATATATACATTTAAAAGAACATGTTATAAGATTTTTAACTATAGAAATTCAACCCCATTTTGCATGGAGATTTTTACCTTGTAAATATGTTTTCTTACAATATGATGGCTTATCAATACCACATGCCAAAAAAGCATAGCTCATTTCATATAGCTTGTTCATAGGATATCTTTTTAATTAATCAATTTAGATAAAAGGGTACAAAGGGAATAACTACTTTTGATATAAGTCTTAATCTTGGATTTATGACTACTATTAAGAACATGCTACAATATTATATGGAAATTAAATCCTACCATCTACCTAATAATTAAAATTTTGGAAACCATATTTAGAAATGGACAACCTACATATTTGAGACATATTAATTATTTTTTGAATAAATATGGTTAAAATTAATTATTAAAAATAAATTATATATAGTTTTTCTTTTATATTTATTACAAAGAAATATAATTACTATACCTATATAATTAAAAGTCATTGACATATGCTAATAGAGGTATTATTTTTATTTTGTAAATTGATGAAATAATAGGTATATAACAACCACTTTTAATTATGTGGTTGAGTTAATTCATATCTTTAGGAAATAATGCTTTATAATACTTAGCCACGATTTTAAAAAAATGACTATCTTTAACCATGTTTGACTTGGAGGTAATGCTTTATAATAGTTGACCTTGATTTTTTAAAAATGACTATCTCTAACCATGTTTGAGTTTGATTGATGATTTCTAACCGTGGTTGATTATGTGTAACTATAGGGCATCCTTATGTTGATCATATTCTGGGTATTTAATTGATATGGAGCATTCTCAATTGTTATTTGTTCTCTATGATTGTTAGATGCTTGAATACACAATTAACATAAGCATAGGTGTAACTATGGTTGACTATGATTTTAATTGACCATGGTGTAGTATGGCTAAATTTTGTTATTCATGCTTGATTACGGCTACTTGTGTTCAACTATTATTGAACATGGTTGACTACATTTGTCTTTTTCCAACTTTGTTTGAAAATAGTTCAATTTGGTTAACTATGCTTGAACATGGTTAATTTGGTTGATAATAGATGATTTTACTTAACCATAGTGTTGATGCCTCGAAAATCGCTGCAACAACATCGGGGATAACCACCCGGTCCGGACCTTAGTACAGTTCCTTTTCCATTTGGAATAGTGGCTCCGACTGGGGATAATGGGACCAGTTTCCCAAAAGTAGATAAACGGGATGAATGGATGATTTATAAAACTAAGCTAGCGATGGGCGGATAACTAAACTATTTAACAAGAATACAAGAACTATAACCTATCCCGGGAATCTATTGAACTTTAAAGTGCAACGTTTAATGGTCTGTGTCTAAGGACAGGCATATAGATGACTCCATCGATCAGACATAGATATTAATTCATTCAAGATTACTGTGCCTAAATAGTTAAGCCCAGCGATTACAGCAATATTACCGCACTCATCATTTATATTATCGACATATACATGATTAAAAGGAAAGCATATCATAAAACATCCAATAGTGGTATGAATGTAGATCTGCTGTTACAGCGCATGCATATAATCAACAATAGCAAGGATAATCAAATAACAATTCACATAACAGGAATGAATTCAGACATAGATAGAAATACCATATGAGCTGCTTTGACACTCCCGATATCAATCGCTACTTGTAATTCTTTCTTCAACGCAGAAACATTCACAACAACGACAATAGTGCACAATTGCATAAAAAGCTTCTTTGTTGAATTAAGAAAGACTGGTCCAGTTTCATAAAAAAATATTGAGTGAAGCACAATAGTGCAAACTTCAGTCTTTAAGTCTGGTACAAAACTTTACGACCCTTTCCAAAACAATGAAAGGGTCTATAAATACTAAATTAATCTAAATATCTATCAAACTGAAATGCAACTAAATCGGTATCAATAAATTTTGATCCTATTTTCCTCAGCGATCTGGCAATCGGCGGCATGATTCATCAGGTAGGCTGCTTGCCTTTAAATCTGAGCTGACTTATCGCAAGCATTGGCTCTACTTCAGGAGGTTTTTTGAGGCGCGAACTAAGTTGGGCGGCATAGGTGGCATCCTAAATATCGGGAATTATATACCTGATCGCATCTGTTAGGCATTTAAGGGCGACTCTCTGTGTATGCGGCTTTACCAGGAAGAGCCAATATGCTTCCATAGTTAAACTATTAATCCCAGCGATTAATCTCCCTTTTTCCTCTAAATCAGGATAGCATGATTGTTCCAATGTATTTGTTGTTTTCATCTTTCCTGGTGTACATTGGGAAATCATATTTGCTAAGTAGAGAGTGTTGTTAACTAGATCAACCAGATTGCTGGAAGTTGATTTACATCTTAAAGCTGCCCTTTCCGCTTTCATCACCTGAGTGTGCCATTCTGTGAAAAGTATGTCTTTATATGTTTCTGAAATCTTGGGAAAATTTGCTTCTCTCCCTTGATCAGAATCTTGCCAGTCAAGATATGCGGTTATGATCTCTTCGGCTTGGTCTAACTCATTCCTGGCCTTCTCTACCTGCTGATTTATGGATGTTGTTAGCTCACACAATGGCTCTGCCTCAGTGATTTGTTGACACAGGAGCCTAATTTGGGATATTAATGCAGTGTTTATTTGCACTGCTTCTGCTCTGAATTCACCCACCTGTTGAGCGCCCTTTATCTTTTCGAGCTGCGATGACAATTGAGCGATTTGCTCATCTTTTGTTTTCATCATTTGCTCGTTTACTACCCTTAATTGTGCCAATGCCTCCGATAATTCCTTCTGTTTCTGGATCGCGTTTTGGTCGACCCTTTGCTTTTCTGCCTGCAATTGCTGAGTTAATTTACTGTTCACTTGTTGTTGTGTCGACAACTGCTGCTCCGCCTGCTCTGTCTTCTACTTTGATTCAGCCAACTCTGCCTGTAATGCGAAAATTTCTTGGTCCTTAGTCTTTAGTAGAAGACTTACCTCCGATGCCTTGTCGATTGTTGCTGCCGAATAGGCTCCCGCATACTGTGATAGTTTTGTTAGGTCATCAGAGGGGTCGAATTCCTCCTTCCAAACCACACTGCCCATTACAGTTTGTTCTGGAAAAAGGGGAGGTTGATCAATCTTCCTCCTTTTCATTTGTCTTTTTACCACTGCCTTATGCCTCGGGCTGTAGAAAACATCCAGGGGAGGAATATCTTCTACCTGGAGAATGATTTGGTCGGAGGGGTCTTTTGGTATTATCTCAACATCCTTGGAAATGGGTGGGCTGCTGGTTCCACTTAGAACCTGAGGTGAAGTGATGTCCTGTATATCGTTTGTCTTGGAAGTGTCTGTATCCTTGGAACATTCCAACCCACTGATGATAGAGTCAAATTGCTTCCACTCTTGAAGCAAATTAGGGTCAATAGTAGTATCTATATTGACATCAGTGGTGGTTTGTTTTTCCTTTTCAGCTTGGAACTCCTTCCGCACTTTTTCCTGCTCTCTTTTCTATTGTTCCTCTTGTTCTTTCTTTTGCTGTTCCTCTTTCTCTTTCCTCTGTTTCTCCTCATGTGCTCTCTTCTGCCTTTCTTCTTTTTCTTTTCTCTGCCTTTCCTCCTGTTCCTTTTTATGATCCTTTGTTACAACCGAAGGTTCCTTTGACTGTTGCCGAACAGGCTCGCTTGATGATGTCGCCGGGGTTGTTGCTAGTAAATCTAGAGGCAGAGTTTGCAACCTCTGTTCTCTAAGCTTATTAAACTCAATTAGCCCTTCATCATTATATTTCATTCGAGCGAGTTCTTTAACCTGACCTATTGTTTCGACTGAAACGAATAGGTCGTCAAACATATCTTCTTTGTGCTCAAATTTTGTCAATTTGGCCTGTTCTAGTGCATTGTAGGCAACTTTCTTTGGATCATATGGCCTATTTGGGATAGTCGCCAGAGTTAAGGATTGAATCTTTGTGGCTTCCTTTTCTGCATGTTTGAGATCATGCAGAGTATAGACACCACACCTCAAGGGAAAAGAGGGCCAGCCCCTCTTCTTTTCTTTCTTAAGAGTCTGTGTAACACTCTCAGCCATAATCTGATAAGCGATTTCTCTTGCTAGCAGTTTATCTGGTATATACAAAGGGAGAACATGTGGGTTGGCTTGGCTGCCGAAAACTCTTATGTAGGTAAATCTCTCCTCTCCAAACCAACTTGCTACCGTTGTTATGTCAAACGAAGCTTGATAGGAAATCTTGGGAATGGGTTTATCAAAAATAGAATAATGAATAGGCACCATAAAGCCATTGCAGATTTGGTACAGATGGTGCTTGTAAGAGGACTTCCATAATTTCTGATGGTATATGTGGATAGCCGTGGGATCTTGTGGCGTCCACCTCCAGCCGAGCACGGGAAATTCAGAATTGAAACATATTGTATCTAAGATATATGCACTGTAATAGAATGGGGGAATTTTCCTCTTAGTGAAGACAGTCTGATTTCTAAAATCACGCATAGCTTGTGCTAATTTGTCAGAAAGGATGGTGGCCCAATCCATAATTATACTGTTTACAGCTGCCTCCATTAGAGGAACCATCTCTATGTTAAAATTAGCAGAGTCATGCAATCCCCATAATCTACACATCATTATTCCCGCATAGCAATAAGGAGAAGCCAGAGAATCAACCGAGTACTTACCGGAAGATTCGTGTTTGTGTTTGGCTGGATTTTGTCTCCAATCCCAGATGGGTTCGGATTCAACTTCATTTTCGCTTGCAAACTTCTCCAGGAACGCTTTGTTATATATCTTCTCCGGCTCGGGCAAATGATACATTTTCCTTAGATCATCCGGCCTGAACGATCCAAAGATTCTTCCATCTCTAGTGCTGAAAGTTCTATCCAAGATTGGGATTTCTTGAATCGCCCACCGCACTACGTCTGTGTATGGGAGAATTTGCTCCCTGGCCGCTATTCTGTGAAGGAAAGAGTCGGCTAAATCCTTGAGAGTACATTCAGACTTCCGAGTAGGATCCGCAGTAGCTTTTGTTACTGTCTTTACTGGTTCTTCGGCTTCAATTAGGTTGTAAGTGCCTTGCCAAGTAACTCTGGTGAGACCCGTGCATGTAGTATCAGATATTAAGCCCTTCTTCTTGTCCACGAGAGCTTGTCCTGCAGCTGGTGTAGTGGAAGCGCCTGCGGTCTTCTTAGATTTCTTCCCCATCTTGTTTGAGCTTCCTTCTATGGATGAATTCTGCACAGCGGCGAAAATAAACGTAACACAGAGATATGCTAATGAAAATCCAATACGGGAAAGATATATCAATCAAAGCATGCTGAGAGATTAACTCTTAAAAATGGCTGCCGATCCAATCCATGGGAAGATCTTACAGATACATTAAATGGCCGTTTAAGGCCTGCCACCCCTTAAATGCTCATTACACCATTATTCGGCTGAATGACTCGCTTAAGCGTGCTATGGATATTTTGGCAGTTGAGTGCAGGTGATGGATTATTTAAGAGATCAAACTTTAAATACGAATGCATCATAATATCCCTCCATTTAATGGCTTTTTCGAAATCCGCGCTATATCGCAATCGGGCATCGGGAACACTTTAAATCTTTATGTTGATAATTTTTAAACGCCAATCGCCGATAGCGATATCGCATCGCATTGGGAGAATAGGTGTTATATAAACATACGGATAGCATACCCCCGACCGCCGATAGCGAAATCGCATCGCATCGGGGGTAGAATCTAGGCGCCTTATTATTATACATGGGATATTGCCGATTGCCTATTGTGAAATTGCATCAGAACGGGGTGAATGACTTAAGGTGCTGAGCCTGCATATAAAGTATCGCCGATTGCCGATTGCGCATCGCGTCAGGACTAATGGCATGGGGTGCTTTATGATGTGCATGGAGTTTTGCCGATAGCCGATAGCGATATCACATCGGCGGGATCCCATATGTCACTTATTTGCGTCTTCTATGTTGCGATATGCGATCTTGCGATCGCTTTATCGCAATGATAAAAGATTGTTATATTTGATTCAATATGGGTTTTTCAAAAGGTTTTATATAATGCCTTCATTTGGTTTGCGGACCTTTTACAAATAATGCAATATTGATACCAATTGACTTCTAAAGGGACCCATTTCATATAATAATTTTGTAAATAAAATGTTATGAAATGGGGGGGGTGTTGTGGAGCACAACACATAGTTGACTATATTTAGCTATGGTTCACCATACTTAATGAAGCTTGGTACTCAGTGGAATGTGGTTAACCAAATATGGTTGATGATATTTTACCACACTTGACAATGATTAACCATGATTTTTATGATTGAGCATTGTTGAACATTTTTTACCATGCTTGATTATGTTAAGCCATGGCTGACCATGGTTTTCTATGACTAAACATGTTTGAATATGATTTACATGTTTGACCATGATTGACAATCTTTGAACATGGTAGACTATGGTGGACCAAATTTGACTATGATTGACCATGCCTAGATAAGGTTGGATTTAGATGACTAATTTTGACCATGATAGATTTCAGTTGATTGTATTTCATTATGGTTAACTATGGTGGAAAATGTTTGACTATGATTAAATTGGTTAACCATGTGTGGCCATGTTAGGCTATGGTTGGCTTCGTTTGACTAAAGGTAACCATGGATAAATATATTGAATTGTGGTTAATTATGTTGATTGTGGTTGACTATGAATGACTATGATGAAATATTTATTACTATGGTTACCATTCTTTGACATTGGTTTGAACCATTTTAACTATTCTTGACCATGTTTTATTATGGATTACATTATTTTATTTAGGTTGACCATGTTTGAGTTAGGTTAATCATAGTTACATGATTTTTATTGTGTTCATTTTGGTTGACTATTTTGAAAATGGTTAATTATAGTTTACTATGGTTGTATTTGGTTGACCATCATTGACTATGGTTCATTATGGTTTCATTTTTGTCAATAACAATTTCCCTATGATGGAAAATGGTTAGCCATGATTAATTATGAATGGCTATGCTTAGCCATGCTATACTATGTTGAAGTTTGGTTCATCATTTCTCACTTCAGTTGGAAACAATTCAATATGTTTAACCATGAGTGGCCATGGGTGACTATTGCCTACCATGGTTGTCCCTATTGACTATGGTGGACCATCATTGTCACTGGTTATGTTCCATCACAATGCTCATATTAGTTGACTTATCTTAAATTACTATGTTCCTAAAGGATTTTTTCACATTGTGACAAGCACTAAAGGTTATGTAACATCACAATGTTCCTCAAGAGTTATGTTGGATTGAGACATTCCCAGCTTTTTATGCCGCATCATGAAATTTTTTCTGTTGAAATATGTTGAATTGCTAAATTTCTTAATAGTTGCATCGTATTGCAATGTTTATAATTACTTATGTCACCTTATGTTGTTTTCCAATGATTATTTTTAGTTCCAACATTCTTGAATGATTATGATGCACTATGATATTCTTTTTGATGAACTTATGTAGAATTCCTCCATCGCTTAATAGTTATGTCTTGTTTTTATGTTTACAAAGGGTTATGTCAATTTTTTTTATGTTTCTTAATGATTATGTCACACTCTGATGTTTATCATAGTGGTGTTATGTTGAATTGTAGTGTTCCACAAGGGTTATGTTATATTAAGACATTAATGTAGGGAAATTTTGGATTTTGACATTTATTATTTGTTATGTGGCATTATAACCTTCATATTGGTTAACTTACATTGCATCACAATGTTTCTAAATTAATATTATATAATATAATGTTCATTAAATATAATGTTGAAAAGTGAAATTCCTAAGTGGTTACTTCATATTGTAATGTTTATCTTAGTCAACCTATGGGTGCCATAGTCGACTTTGGTTCACCATGGTTGACCATGTTCAATAATGTTTGACTATAGTTAACCATATTGAATATGGTGGACTATGGTTATATTTCATTGTGATGTTAATCTTGGTTGACTTATATTGAATTGTTATGTTGGCTATGGTTATGTTGCATTGTGACATCCATCAATCGTTATGTTGCCTCGTGATGTCCATAAAGGGCTATGTTGTATTTCAACATTCTTCAAGGGTCATATTGCACATTCATATTCATTCATTTATGTTGAAATGATAAATTCCTTAAAGTTTATTTACATTGCAATGTTCATCAAGGATTATCTCCTTAAGATATATTTCAAAGGTTATGTTTTACTGTGATTTTTGTGAATGGTTGTGAGGAATTATTGAACGTATATGGAATCATTATATTCATTGATTGTTTTGTGGCATTGCAACATTGACCTTTTGTTGAATTTTTGACATTCCCTAATGCTTATGTCACATTCAGACATTCATCTTAGCCGGTATATGAATAATTGTAGTGTTACTCAAGGGTTATGTTTCATTGTAATTAGTGTGAAGGGATATGTTGGAATTTAATGTTCCTTAATGATTATGAGGCATCCTAACATACAACTTTGTTAACTTAAGTCAAATATCTATGTTCACCAAAGGCTGTGTTGTGATGTGATGCTTCTTAAGGGTTGCCATGGATTATTACTTTCTTCAACAATTATTTAACATTACAAGATTTATCATGCTTGAATTATGTAGGACATTGTTGAATTTTGTTAGTCTTGGTTTACTATGGTTGATTTTCATTGACTATGCTTGACCATAATTTATTATGATTATTTTGCATTAATATGCTCATCTTGGTTTGCTTATTTCAAAGATGAGCAAACATAATTATTTACTCCCATACAATTGTATTAGGTTTTTCAAATATAAAAGTCAGTTGAAGTGCACCCACAGGGATGTGACGGGTCAATTCTAATGGATGCCTTGAATCTTATAGTTTCTAAAGACATTTATCAACTTTCTTATGATGAGATTAGAGAGATGTTTAAAAATTACTCAAGATAAAATATGAGGAAGGGTAGAGGAACAAGAAGTTCAATAATCTCTACATCTAAGAAAAAATATAGAATAAAAAAAGGTGAGACAATAAATTTATTGGAGGATATGAAAACTAAAATAATGAATTCATTGTCTATGCAATTATATCATTTACAAACAAGGAAAAACTAGGAAGATAGTGAGAAATATTTATCCATATTCTTCCCAAGATGTATCAAAAAACATCCTCACAATGAGTTTCCATTAGCTTTAGTGAAATTCTACATCATATTCTCTAATAATCATGATGTTAATGATTGTCAACAACTACGAGGATTAAAATTATTGTATAAAGTAGTTGATCAAAATTTTAAGAAAATTAATTTTATTAATCGATAATGTTTCAGACAATTAACACCACCGCTTCTTGGAATAAATCATTCATTTCAATCTTTCAGTAAACCATGATCTGATCAACCTTGGCATAATCCATAATTCAACTCATGACAACAATTATCTTCTTCTAGTTTTCATATTAATCAAAATCCATGGAAACCATATATATTAAATATTTAGAATTATACACTTCCTTAGAACCAAAAAAAATAAATTGAATACTGAATATTTTCCTATCTTAGGTATTTAATGGCCTATGCATCAATTGAACATACCATATTAAAATTGGTCACAATAACAACAATTGTTATGTTCACCTCAATCAGAAATTCTAATCAAGCACCTAGGCCATGTAAATTGCCTACTTAGCCGAATCCAAATCAAAACATTGGGTTGGATCAAGAAAATAAACAACTACAACTAAATCAAGAAATTCAATTAAGTCAACTAGTTTATACCAATGAATCTAGTGAAACTTAAAATTTTATTGTTAGTGTAGTTAATTTTCAAGCCACATACTTAAGGTCACAAAATATTTTAGAAGACCCAATAGCACCCAAAATTTCCCATATTTTGAAAATTAATTCAATCAGTTAATCAACAATTTGATCAATCTCAATCACAAACATTTCATGAGAGGCTTATAAAGGATAAAGTACCTTTACAACTAGACTTTGATATCCTTGAAGAACTAAGGAATTCGTGTGTTAAAATCCTAATCATTCAAGCTCTCAAGGATATACCAATCTATAATAAAGCTATAAGGGATTTTTGTATCAAGAAACTAAGGAAAAAGAAATGTGGTCCTAAAAATATTTAAGTGACAAGTTAATTATCTGAAATTATGCTTAGTATATCCTTGAATCTGAAGTATGAAGATCATGGTACGCCTATTATTTAAGTATAAATAAGGAATAAATCCATTCCAAATACTCTTATAGATCTTGGAGCAACCATTAATTTGATTAATGTGGAAATTATTAAAAATCTAAATCTTTAGAATCTCATGAGACAAGCCCCATCTTTGCTACAAATGGATGATAGATCCACAATCAAACTTGAGGAAATTTGGAAGATATTAAGATCATTGTGCATTCATGGGAATACACTATTGAATTTATTGTCTTACATACAAAAACCAGTACAAGAGGATATATATTAATCATAGGATGACCTTGGTTAGGAATCATAGGTTCTTATATAGAATGTTGTTCAATAAATATGACAATATCTCAAGGAGAATTAGTGAAAAATGGTAAAATCACATCGTCTCGTGAGATCCATTGACGAAATGGAAGAACCATTATGGATTCTTGAACATGATGAAGGATGATTATTTTGATGAATACTACACACCAATTCTTATTAAGGCATAGCATTAACTTTAAAGAAACCAATAGAGGATGATCAATTTATAACTATATGTAGAATATTTACTCTTGTAATGTTACAATCAATGAATTTTTTTGCAAAGAAGAAGAAACTCAGATAAATCTTAATCTTGAATTAAGTGCATTTGAAATTCATTTAATGACCATTCTTAATTTTTTCTGAACAATGAATTAAACATTGATATTTGGAAAAATACTTGACAGAAATAAATGTAAATTCTAGAGTAAATAAAATTGAATTTTTTTGGGAAAGAAATTAAATTTAATAGCTAGCTAGAACAGATCCAATAGCAACAATTGCAATGAATATTGAAAAATCAAACACCAACATTCACATAAAATTACAAGGAAATGATCAGGATTTATCCATCAGTTTGTATGTATTGTATTTATATTCTTGATGGATTTCTTCCTATGACATAACCAGGAGTTTTCTTAATACAATTCTTAAGTATATTGTAAAAGAAGAATTGCAAAAAATTATAACAATAGGAATTCGCTACCCTATCTCTGATAGTGAGTGGGTTATGCCACTTGTTATAGTTCCAAAGAAAGGGAATAAATGGAGAGTCCATATGGATTATTATGAACTCAATAAAGCTACTAGAAAATAAAGATATTCCATTTCCATTTATTTACCAAGTGTTGGACTTTGTGGTAGGGAAAAGGAATTTTCATTTTTTGGATGATTTTACTGGCTAAAATCAAATATATATTTACCTCTACGATCAAGATAGATCTATGTTTACTTTCCCATGGTGAAAAATGGCTTACATAGTTTTACCATTCGAATATGAAATGCACCAACAAATTTCCAAAGGGTTGTTTTAAATATTATTGGCCATCATATTTGTGTGGTTTCCTTTGAAAGAGGAAGAATAAAGACTTGAAAATATAAGCTCCAACCTATAACCAAGTCGCTTGATATGCCATATACATCCAATATTGCAAAGGATGAATTCTTCAGCCATTTTTCAAATGATCCTTAAAACCTTCCACCATTTTTTCTTGAATGAAAATAATGTCTCCATTATGGCTGTATATAATTCATATAGGGAAAACTACTTGTGGGTGCTCCCCACTCTTCTATATTTAAAGGAGAGAATAATCATGGAAAACCATTCTTAATGGAATTGCATGCTTTAATGGCCCTAGAAATAGTGACATGCTTACAATTTTTTATATCCTAAATTTCTTTCTACTAGGTTTTTAATCAAAGAGACTTTTTCACTATTAAATTAGGCTAAAAGGGGTTTGGAGAAAGACATCCTTGAGAGAAGCAATCCTATTTAATCCTAAACCTCAAGGTGTAGCCTTTTTTAGTGGAGAAATTTCCCTAATGGTCAAGAAAAAACATCTATCATACCAAATTTTCGATGTTGGCTTGGGAACTAATAAAGATGTTTATTCTACTCAGTTGATCAAAAACCTACCACTCACGTCTTTGATGATCTAGTTGAGTCTTCATTGGAGTATAGTCATGTTTATTCTATAAGAGTCTTTTCCCTTGTGATGATAATATTTTTAGACTATAGGTATGAACTACTTTGTTCATTTTATGTTACAATTATCTATCATGATTCTTTCTTTAATAACTAAATGCATAAATGAGGCTTATTCAATGAGTAAAATGACTAAATAGGGCCATTGGAGGAATGGTTTCACATAACCATGTTTTATTCACTAATTAGCATAAAAAATTGTATATAAATAACCTCGCTATTGAGCATAAACTAGGTTATTTTGTTTCTTTTATGGTTTTATAGGAGTTATTATAGTCAAAGATGAGTAATAAGAAAATTTATTTTTAATAAATGAATAACAAGTTATACTTGAAATACATAATGCACTTGATTTATTGGCTTGGTTTATTTTTCTTGATGCCTCACATAGAACAGTCATTTCTAAATAAGGACAATATGTTAATACTTTTAATGCTCATTAAAAAAAATACTCCCTTGACTCGAAAAGGCTATTTGTATCAACAATATCTAAGTTTTGATCATTTTCAAATAATAAAATCAATGTCCAAATTTCTCTTCTCATCAATGTCCAAAATCAATCCTATTAATTTCTTAAGGTGCCTGCTATCAAACCAAAAAATTGTATGCATCTAATGACTTCCCAATTCTCTAATTCATTCAAAGCTGAGCCTTTCATCATAATTCTACTATAAAAACATGGAGATGATTTATTATTTATTCTTATTTTATAATATATCCATAGTAATTTAGACAATTTAAAGTTTAACAAGTTCATAATCATTAGGTCATTTTAAAGTTTAACATGTCCATAATCATTCTGAAATTTTAAAATTAATGAGATTAAAAGTAGTTTATAGTATGCTTTAAATTTCTCTCAATCTAAGAATGCATATCCATCCTAACAAAATATTCAATGCTACATTGTAGGATGTCTAATGTTAACCAAAGGTGTATCATTACCTTTTTTACCCACTCCCAAAGAACCTTTTTCTATTCAAATCAAACAACCCAATGACCTACTAACTTAGAGAACCTTGTAATTGAATATTCCTTTAACACTAACATTCAAAACATTTAAGAACTTTGAAGGCCAACCATAAGCACATAATTTCTAGGAAAGTGGGAGACACAACCTATTGCACTGAAAAATGTTAGGCATAAGTCACTTGGATATTAACTTGGATAACCCTAAGGTCAATTATCTATTTGGATCCTATAGTTAAAACATTAAAAGGCTCCAAATTATATTATTTTGTGGAATGTGGTATATTTAGGCTACACATTATTCCTTGAAAAAATAAATTTAGATTGCAATGCCATGCAAACTTTGTGTTTGCATAATAAAATTAAAATTAAAATTAAAACCAATGAAAGAAACTAAATACAAGCAACGACGTGACCTCCTTTGTTAGAAAACATTGGAATTTCACTCATGGGATTATTGATACAATTGTTAGGGATGCACATTAAATCCTTTTTTGGAAAAATGTGAGCATTTTCCACAAGTGATTGTCGATATAGACACTGTGGATGCATGTCAGATTCCCCTTGTTGGAAAAATGTAGGCATTTTCCTCATGGAACTGTAGATATATCAACAATCACTATTTCTATTTACTTATTAGTTTTTTTTTTTTTTGTTTCTTCAACACTCTGGACCAGCTCATCATTCTATACTTTGCATATAGCTTCTAAATTCTACTTTTTAGAGCTCAATGCTAATCCATTTCACTATAAACAATGTTCCATACCAACATTCTTCTTTTCCAGGGCAATTTTTCATCTCAACATTCATCTTTGCCATTTTATTTTCCTTGCTTTTTCTAATCTTCATTGCAAATTTTTCTTCCACTTCTTTCGACCATCCTTCCACTTATGTTAGTTCCGCTATTGTTTTTTCTCAAAGAAATTATTCAATTTTCTCTTCTCAAACAATGCATTTTGCCTCTCCATCTTCTTCTTCATCACTAAAAGACACTCCAAACCACCTAGCATCATTACTTTAAGTAACACTACTATTGCTTACTGCCTTTCCATCCTCCTACATATACGCCATCACCAAAATACAACGAAAACTCTAACTCATGTGACATAACTTTACATCTGTACCAACACCAAAATGAACTCCAAATTATAACTCACATAACATGACTTTACATATGTACCATCACCAAAATACAGTCCAAACTCTAACTCACATAACATCATTATAAACCAATTATTTACCCTTAAACTTTCTATCTTCTCTCATTAAAAACTTAATAAAACTCTTTGTAATAATAACATCATAATCCCATTTCCTATAATTTCACAACATCTTTCAATAAATATAACAAAATTAATATCTAAATTAATATATAAATCATGTCTCCATAAATGTTAAGAGTTAAATAAATATATATTAAAAAGGTCAATAATTTTGTCATTAATTTTTTTTTTTTTTATTTTTTCAATTTTGGGTAAATATTCCTACTTAGTAATCCTTACCTATTCAATTTAGAAAAAAAAAGAAGTTTAAGATAGCAACGAACATGCTCACCATACTCGACTAATTGATTGGAGATCCAATTGTTTCTACCCTACTTAGTTTAGGATATGCACAAGTAATATAAAACAAATTTCTTTGATATCACTTTTCTAAATTAAATTCAAAACAAAATCCACTTTTTTAATTAAATAGAAAATATTATCAATTACTAGAAGCGAAAATATTATATAAAAGCGAATTTGTCGATTGATAATCGAATAATGCCGAGCATTACAATGTAAATACATAAGAATTAATGTAAATAGTATGTGAAAAACAATATTAAATTATAAAAAAATAATTCCCCCGAACATGTTATCGTTAGCGGGATCGTGACGTTCAGTTCAAGGTCCTTCAAATTGAATATGATAGGGTTTGTTCAAAAGAATATCAGCTTCTCTTAATCACCTTGCCAAGTGTATATCGAAAATTAGAAGTATAATAAAAAAATTTTAAATGATAATTTTATAAATACAATTTAATGTCCTCTTGTGAGGTATTCTGTTGTTTAATATAGGAGAAATATTTCAAATTACATATCAAATTTATATAAAAATTAATATAATTACGCCGTAAGATGTTCCTCTGAAATCAACTGTCCTAAATGCCTTCCGTGTCATAATTTATACTATAATTTATACCATGCCTCCCGTGTCATAATTTATACCATTAGATATTTTGTTAGACGATTGAGTTAATATGATCCATCGATTTCAATTTCATAAGCTTTCCCACCTGTACAAACTATTATCGCTGATGAGTCAAACGTGTTTAGTTGCCCGTGCATTTCGCTTTGGATAGCTAATCGGTTGCAACCACTCAAGGGTGTCCGTTGCAACTACTCTGGATAGTTACTCTGGCGGGTGGAACTTATGCGCTTGGGTATGACTACATTTGTCTTCAACAATTTTAAGTCACAAAAAGTTGTCGCAGGCATCGTTCGAGTTGGCTTCAACAATTTTAAGACACAAAAAGTTGTCGCAGACATCGTTCATTAATTTCAGAGGAATGATGGTGAGTTCAGCTCAGACTTGTGATTTTCAGAATATTTCATTGGTCTAAGAATCAAAATGCATGCAAAGAGAATTCAATATACGAATATCTTTGTTCAATCCCTATGTAAAGACTTGCAAACTCTATCGAATGCCATGGTGCTAAATTATCATATTTGGAAACTTATGTACACAATCAATCTGAAGCTTGCACGTTCAATTTATGCAGGTGGGGAATGGTGTAATGAATAGTGACACAGATTTTCTCGGAACATATCAGTACGCACGGAGTCATGCATTGATATCCAGTCAAACCTATGAGCAAGTAATCAGCAACTG